>CM056587.1:12133166-13333166 GCA_029721435.1 Gymnothorax reevesii | reverse complement strand
AGAAAGCCACAGGGGAGGGGCTGCAAGGCAAAAACCCTGACAGATTGGCTATTTCCATTTTTTTTAAAAACCAAGGTTGAGAACAGCTGCTTTACTGCATGCTCTATTAACAAAAAACAATAAAACAGACCATTGTTCATTTAGTTATTTATTAAAGATTCAAAAGAAATTACACTTTTGTTCTTCATTTGTACATTCTAGCACACACCATTTCTTTTGATCTTTTAATTTTATAGTAATTAACTCCAACATAATATCCACGGTCCATACATACCCCGTTCTTTTAAATGACCATTAATTAGCCGGAATTGCTGTTTCCAGGAGGCCACCATTAACGCCACGCCTGGCATGAGAAGTTGCAAGATCATAACGTCTTACTGCGGCTGCCACATGCATTCATGTGCATGATGCATGCGATGTCAAAATGTCCGAATACATGAATATCCAAATAAATTAGACTTTGTGCGCCATGTAGAGGCCCATCAATAGTTTGATTGCAAATAGAGCAAAGTAAATGGGAGGGGGGTGAAAGCAATTGTCTAGTAGAGGAGGGTGATTTTGAAGACCTTAACTTTGCTTAGTTCAGCGCGCAATTTGCCTGAATGTGTTTGCTTGATTATTACATTTGCCCGTTGTGTGTGAATCTTGTTCAATTATTAAATAAACAAGGCAATCAGAGATAGCAGACCTGGCCCCAGCCACGGGCTGACAGACAGACAGACAGAAACACACACACACACACACACACACATGATCATTGCTTAACCTGGCCCCCTAGGGGAGGGGCCAGGTAAAAATGTTTAAAATTTACAGAACAGATTTGCCTGAACGTGCTTGCTTCTCCCTCACATTCAAGTTTGATCCGCTTCACACAATGTTTTCTACTTCGTTTATTTTTAGATGCTTAAAAACCAGGGCCATCTTAACACGATTTTATTTTTAAGAAATCTTTTTTAATAATACGTTAAAGTTTTCAGACAAGAGGTGAAATTCAGAGGTCCGCTATTTATTCAGATTACTGACATTTTTTCAATCTAGCACGGTAGCCAGGTTCGGTTTGTCTGCTTCTCACTATCTCTTCTAAATCATTATTGGCTAGATTTAGGTTTTGATTGGTCAGTTGGCTGAATAAATGGCTTCATTACTAGTTAGGCAAAGTACACGGGAATTGATTTAAGGTAAGCTAATTATGCCAAGGTGACAGCAGCTGTCCAACCTCGCAGGTAATTACAAGACTTCAAATCGTACTTTTCTTTCCGGAATTATTTTAAATAGCCTCTGATGTAAGTTCACCTCTAAATTAAAGTTGTGCCGGATACAAAAAGGTAATAATCAAACTCGCCTATCTGCCCTATAGAGGAAGCGGGAATATCTCGGACATTCAACAATCACAATGCAGGACCGCAGGACAACGGACATTCATGACGCTGGCAGCCACACTGATGTCACGATTCGGGGCGCCCCAAGTGGATCGAGGGTTAATTTTTGTCTGCTGTGGTGAAATTGGCGCGGTCCACTAGTTTTGTAAAATTGCTCATAAAAATGAAAGAAATCGCTAAATAAAGAAAAAAAAGTCATAGGAGCTTTTTTCATGATATATTGAAATAATATTACCCACTTTTCCCAGCTATGATAGTCCTCCTTTAAGGACTCCTGCCTGGCCTTGGCGGAGGAAGCATCTTAGAGAAGCGCGCGCGCACCCCCCCCAATCAGCACCCATCAGCCCCATTGATACGATGTCAAATCATTGTAGGGCATTTCAACATTGAAAAATCATCATCTGTACTACCGTGATTGAACAACAGTTTTTCGAACATTGAAATGGTAACTGTAATTAAACATTGAGTCAACATAGATTTTTCAACCTCAACCAAAAATAACCAATCTGACCAAAATCCGACATTGAATTAATGCTTTTTGCTATCTGGGTAGTGTTTATTACAGACAAGAGGATCACTTTAGAATTAAAGACCTGTGAAGGTTCAACATCCTAAGGTATAAAACTAGTCACTGCCTTGAGATATAATGTACTGCCCTTTTACAGGCACTACAACTTGCAGCACTGCTCTGCCGTGTTAGTGTAGAATAATGGCGTTCATTCATTTGTTATTCAATCAAAATTTTGAAAGATATAATATGCAGTATGGCAGTGTTGCAAATGAATATAAACGAAGACTTGTGGAGGAAGAATACAGCCACTGATGCAAAAGCTTCAGGTTTTAAGTAATGACTATGATTAACCACTAATTAAATGCTTGTGCTCAATGATGCAGGAACTGATCATGAATGAGCAGTTGCTCTGTATTTTTGACAAATTTATATCAGATTAGAGGAGAGAGAGGGAAACAAAATAGAAAAATTGAATAGAAAATGGCAGACTTGCATAAAACTAAAGATAAACCCGTCGGTACAGGGTTCATATAAAGCTCTTATTTTTAACACAAAACTCCAGAAATCAATATTATAATGTCTGGTATTGGCCATCAGCCAAATCCCCAGTGCTCTTGCTGCAGTCATTCCAGGTTTTTGCTGTGTATGAGGTTAGGATTTTAGCAGCTATGTTTCAGACATCAGTGAGTATCTGTCCATCAAAGGCTCTAAGGGCCAGGCGCTGTCCTGCGTTTACTCTCTATTATGCTGAGAAGGCCACCTAAACCCCCCGCTTCCTAAATGAGCACTCCAGCAGACACCCCCCACCCCCCAACGCCTGCTATGGAGATGGTGACCTCCGACCTCCGGGAGCATCGCCCAGCTTATCAGATCCTCCTCAGGCCTTGCCGACAGGAAATAACCTGGGAGGGGACAGGAAGTGGGGAAACAAGGCCTCTAGCAGTGTGCAAAGCCTCACTTTTATTTCACAGCAAGGCCCTTTGGTGAAACCCATTGCCTCCATTGCCCTGTCTCACAGACTCAGATGTTTAGATATAGATAGATAGAGATATCCGCATCGCTTGGCTCCGATGATGGCCGATGGCTCTGCAGCCTCCACAAGTCACGCAGGGTCGTACAACCCAAATTCCAAAATAGTTGGGACAAAGTGTAAATTGTGAATAAAATCTAAATGCAATGACTTTCAGATTACACGAGCCAATATGTTATTTACAAAACAATAGAACATAGATAACATTTCAAATGTTGAAACTGAGACATTTTACATTTTTATCCACAAAATGAGCTTATTTCAAATTTTCTGGCCGCAACAGGTCTCAAAAAAGTTTGGACACAGGCAAAAAAGGGCTGGAAAAGCAATTTATACAAAAGAGAATCAGCTGGTAGAATATTTAGCAAGTAATTAAGATAACTGGCAACAGGAGTGTAACATGATTGGCATAACATGAGTCTCTCAGAAGTAAAGATGGCCATCGGCTCTCCAACTTGTAAAGGCTGGCATAAAAAATTGTGGAATACTTTAAAAACAATGTTCCTTCATATCAAATTGCAAAGTTTTTGAAGGTCTCATCATCGACAGTGCATAGCATCATCAAAAGATTCAGAGAAACTGGAAAAATCTCTGTGCATAAGGGACAAGGCTGAAGACCTTTACTGGATGCCCGTGATCTTTGGGCCCTCAGACACCACTGCATCACTCATCGGCATGATTTTGTCATTGACAATACTAAATGGGCCCAGGAATACTTCAAGAAACCACTGTCTGTAAACACAGCCCACCATGCCATCCAGTTGCCACCTAAAACTCTATCATGCAGAAAGGAAGCCATTGTTGAGCATGATCCAGAAGCGCCACCGTGTACTGCAGACCAAGGCTTATTTAATATGGACTGTAGCAAAGTGGCAAAGTGTCCTGTGGTCAGACGAGTCCAAATTTGACATTCTTGTTGGAAATCATGGGTGTCTTGTCCTCTGGGCTAAAAAAGAGAATGACAACCCCTCCTGTTATCAGCGTTCAGTTGAAAAGAGTCTCTGACGGTATGGGGATTCATTAGTGCATATTGTGTGGGACACTCACGTTTTAAAAAGCACCATAAATGCTGAAATGTATGTAAAGGTTTTAGAGCAACATATGCTTCCCTCTAGATGACATCTATTCCAGGGAAGGCCTAGTGTATTTCAGCTAAACAATGCAAAACTACATACTGGAGCTATAACAACTTCATGGCTTCGTAGTAGAAGAGTCCGCGTGCTGAACTGGCCTGGCTGCAGTCCTGATCTTTCACCGATTGAGAACATTTGGTGCATAATTAAACAAAATGTCCGTCAAAGGAGACCCAAAACTCTCCAGCAGCTGGAAGCCTGTATTAAACGAGAGTGGGATCAAATTCCAATGGCTAAACTCAAGAAACTTGTCTCCTCAATGTGCAGATGCCTCCACTCTGTGTTAAAAAGAAGAGGGGATGCTAATCCATGGAAAACAGGCCCCTGTCCCAACTTTTTTGAGACCTGTAGCAGCCATCAAATTTGAAATGAGCTCATTTTATGGATAAAATTGTGTAATTTCTCAGTTTCAACATTTTCTATGTTATCTCTGCTTTATTGTGAATAAAATGCTGCCTGGTGTGATTTTAAAGTCATTGCATTGTGATTTTATTCATAATTTACACGTTGTCCCAACTATTTTGGAATTAGGGTTGTATATTACCTGATATATAACCCATACACACAGATTTACGCAGTACATGTGATTAAAGTAATATTTTTTATAATTTTGAGGGGGGTGTGTGGTATCGGCCAATTAATTGGCTATTAGCTTTCTCCTGCTCCAAACTATCGTTGTAACATCAGTCATTAAAAAGCCACAATCAGTTGACTGCTAATGCAGACAGACACACGCATACAAACAGACCTCCACTCTGCCCGTATGTGGGCTATAACAACTGCATGGCTTTGTAGGAGAAAAGTCCGTGTGCTGAATTGGCCTGCCTGCAGTCCTGATCTTTCACCAATTGAGAACATTTGGTGCATAATTAAACAAAAAATCCGTCAAAGGAGACCCAAAACTCTCCAGCAGCTGGAAGCCAGTATTAAACAAGAGTGGGATCAAATTCCAATGGCTAAACACAAGAAACTTGTCTCCTCAATGCCCAGACGCCTCCACTCTGTGTTATAAAGAAGAGGGGTGTTGTAATTCTGCATTTGTGATGCCATGTACTATGTTTCATGCCATGTCCTTGTATCAAGTTCTTACGCCATGTTTTGATTGACCTGCGTGTTTCTGGACTTCTGCTTTTGTCTGACGATCCTTAGGATTATGTGTTGTGTTTTGATCATTTAGATTTCAGGTTTTATTATTGTCCATGTTTTAGTTTCAGTTTACCCATGCCAAGTTTTCAGCTCCATACATTGTACTTCGTTTCCCCTGTCTTGTCATGTGTGTTGTCTTTGCTCACAGTCCCTTGTTTAGCGTGCCGCTCCTTCGGGGTGATTTATTGGTTTCTGGGTTTCAATCGTCCTTCATTATCTTGTGTTCTTCCTTCCTCTTGTTTTTGCTATTTTACTAACACATACTAACAGTTTGTTATTTTGGATAATTACTAACCAACACTAACATTGTATATTTGACTAACTTACTAACGAGCACATGGGATTGTATAGATGCACTTACTAATTGACTAACGATCTCTCAGCATTCGCCCTGTTCTAGTCTTCGCCTCTTGTCTTTCCCTAATTATCTCTGCTGTGTTTCAGTGGGTCTCCACAACTGATTTGTGCTGTTCTTTCTCTCTCATTATCTACGCACTTTAGTATTCCTTGACTGGAGCTGTTATCTGTCTATAGGTTTGTCTTGTGTGTAATTAGTTTGTTCCCAATGTGTCTCTCCATTGTTATCATTCCCATTGATTGCGCCTGTGTTCCCTTGTCATGTGGTCTCCCGGAAATGTATATTAGATGTCTGTCTGTTGCACTTCCTTGTCAGATCGTTACTTCCCTTGCTACCTGTGCCACGCTTTTCTCGCCTTGCATCATTGTGATTATCTTTCTGACTGGACTGTCCTAGACTTCAAGCATTGCCGTCTCCCTGTACTTTGCCGCATTCTTGTTGATCGATCCATTTTTGTCTGACTACGATTTTTGTGATTGGTGCCCTGGTTACGATTCTGGATTTCGCCCTTTGGATTCTGCTTTTGGATTGTGGACTTTGTACTGTCGCCTGCTCTGTTGGGGGGTTTCTCCTTTCAGAAATAAAGCCTCCTTTTTGCATTTTACTGGTGTTCGCACTTGGTTCATTTCGTAAAACCTCACAAGGGGATGCTACACCATGGTAAACAGGCCCCTGTCATTAAAAAGCCACGATCAGTTGACTGCTAATGCAGACAGACAAATGCATATGCACAAACAGACCTCCACTCGGACTGTATGTGGGCTTACAGCACCCATGGTCAAAATTTCTATCACAGTAATGCAGTGGTCAGTGTTAGTAAATCCCTCTCACAGTAACACACAATATTCTGCATTAGAAAACTCCTGTAGCAGTAATGCACAGGGTTCTGTGATTCAAAACTCCTCTGAAAGTATAGCACAATGTTCTGTTATAAAAACTCCTCTTACAGTAACGCACAGCTGTCTGTGATACGAAACTCCTCTTAAAGTAAAGCACAGTGTTCTGTGTTGTAAAACTCCTCTTTAAGCACAGTGTTCTGTGTTTTAAAACTCATAACGCAAAGCATAGCCTGCAGGCCTGCGTGCACGACGTCCTTATTTCAGCCCCATATTGACGGATCGTCACCGAAACCAGCGTCTACAGTGGGCAAACAGGCACCAGAATTGGCGACTACGACAATGGCACAGTGTCATCTTTTCTGACGAGTCACGATTTCACTTAAGGAACGCAGATGGTCGTATACGTGTTTGGCGGAGACGTGGTGAATGTTATAACGCCGATTGTGTCGTTCCAACGGATCGTTGGGGTGGTGGCAGCGTTATGTTGTGGGGTGGAATAAGCTACCGTCACAGAACCCCTCTCCATATCTGCAGAGGAAGGGTGAATGGCGTCTACTACCGGGACCAGGTGCTGCAGAACCATGCTGTGCCGTTCTTCAACCAACACCACGATGTCCACACGTTCCAACAGGACAACGCTAGGGCACACACTGCAAGGCTGTCCATGCAGTACCTTGCACAGCAGAACATCCCCGTGCTTAAGTGGCCAGCTCTGTCACCCGACCTCTCCCCTATCGAGCACTTATAGGATGAAATTGGACGACGTCTTTCACGTCGACGCCAGATGGACAACATCCGAGAACTTGAGGTTGCCCTTGTTAAGGAGTGGAATGCTATCCCTCAGAACACTATCCAGAGACTGATCAACTCCATGCAACGACGATGCACCGCATGTGTCAATGCAAATGGCGGTCACACCCGTATTCTGTTATAACAATCCTCTTAAAGTAAAGCACCGTGTGTGAGGTAGCGATCAGGAACCAAATGCGAGGACATGGGATTGCAAAAATGAGGAGCTTTATTGAGCGAGGGGGGGTAACCCCCGCAGAGAAGATAGCAACAGTACAGAGTCCGCAATCCAAAACTCAAATTCCAATGGGACAGAGCAGAGTTCGTAACCAGGGCACCAATCACAAAAATCGTAGTCAGCAGAAACAGATCCGGTACACAGGCGAAGGTTTGTGGGAGAAGCAAACTCATGAGCCTAAGGACAGTCCAAATCGTAATCAGAGCAGCAATCCACAAAATCGAGATTGGGCAGAAAAAGGTCAAAATACACAGATGCAACAAGCAATCCAAAAGGGCAAACCAAAAATCAGAAGTCGGGCAATCCAGTCAGAATCGGAAACGAAATGATAAGCAAGGTGAGAGAATAGCAGCACAGGTAAACACGGGAAACGATCTGACAGAGAATGGCAGTGAAAAGACACCTAATATACACTTCTGAGGAGACTCACAGGTGCAGGAAGTCAGACTGATTACAAAGGCAAGGCACATCAGGGAGAACCTAATTACAAGGAATTGTCCAAAGCTAAAACGTGGACAAGGAACACGAGACATTCCTATAAACAAACATACGGCTTCAGTCACGGAGTTTCTCATGTGCATAGACAAGAAGAAACAGAACAGCGCGATCAGGAGTGAGCTTTCACTGAGCAAAGAGGCGGAGACTACAACAGGGCGAGTACTGAGAGCTAGTTAATCAATTAGTGAGTGCAACTATAAAAACCTTTGGTGCTTGTTAGTAAGTTAGTATTATATACAAGGTTAGTTGTTGTTAGTAATCTCATGAGAAAATAATAAACTGTTAGTAGATAGAAAAGAAGAGTGAAGCCAGCAAACAAGATTTGCAAACAAAACAGTCCTGCTAGCCACCCGTAACACGTTAGCTTCACTTAAATTATTTGCGGTTATATGGCTACTTACAGCTTGTGGCTCCAAGCGCTTGATTGATGCAACTGCTTCAGCTTTGAGAAGCAGCTGAAAGGCTTATCCTGTGTCGAATTATCCTTTATTGACAAAGCTGTCTTTGTGAAATGCTGAGCACAAACAGCTAACGTTCCCTTTGGCCGAGGGTGTTTGCTGCCAGCAAACAAAAACAGCTACCAATTGATTTCTGGTGGCACCATCTTTTTTCGCGTCCAAAAGTAAACAAACAAGTAGTTTTGGGAGAGATACTGACAAAATTGCACCTCAAATGATCTGCGGCGCTTAGTTTGTATTTCCAAAAGTTTAGACGCAACTAAGACATAGTATGATCTGCCATTGTTAGTGCCTGCTAGAATAGTTTCAGGTGTGGGCAGGTCCAGCGCAGTGGTTAGCTCTGGCTAGGTCTGTACTAATTGGATGGCACAACCTGATGTCAGGTTTTACCCAGATCTCGTGAAGATCTCGGGAGGAGCTGTTCAGGGAGGAAATTACCCTCACAAAATCACGTTCTTGGGTTACGGCAAAAACCCTGTATCTTATGTTTAGAAACTTTTCAGAGGTTGAGCATGGACAACCAACATTATAACATTACTAATATGTATTAAAAGAAGGATCAGCATGTTAGGTCCCCTTTAAAGTAAAACACAGTGTTCTGTGCCATAAAACTCCTCTTAAAGTAAAGCAGTGTTCTGTGCCATAAAGCTCCTCTTAAAGTAAAGCAAGGTGTTCTGCGTTATAAAACTCAAAGTTTTTAAAGTAAAGCACAGTGCTCTGTGCCATAAAACTGTGCTATAAAACTCATCTTAAAGTAAAGCACAATGTTCTGTATTATGAAACACTGAATGCACTTAGCCTCAGGACCAGCATTACACATCTTTCAGCAGGAACCAAAAGAGAGCAGAGATTAGTCATTATTCAAAATGAGCACTCACTGGTGGGCATGGGAACTTTGCTCAAACTGTTGCATAATCACTAAGCCAGGCACAAACACCACCATCGATAGTTTCTTTCCATACGCCAATAAATTACCCTTATCTTGGTGTAGACTGTTCACAAATGAAAAAGGGGAAGGGTGTGTTTAGTTATTGAGAAATCAAATAACCTTTTTCCACGATGAACACATTATCAATCACTGACCAATCAGTGAGCATCATAAACTGTAAACTGGAAAGGCCTGCATCCACTGCTGTCTTCTGCCAAGTAATACATGTGTAGCATTTATCATTTGCCATCCAGCCTGGCTCTTGACAGTATGTTTTGAGAGCTGTTACAGGTTTTGTTTTATTATACAAAACAGGAGAGGAACCTGGAGAGTGGGCGGTCCCCTTCAGATATTCACGCCAGAGAATACTTGAGATAAACAGTCCCTGTTTAGAAAGTGTTTTCAGGACACAAACAGCTTGATTTCTTCGCTTTCCTCCATCGCAGTACTTTTATTGTTCTTTTCTTTTCTTTTTGGTTGCAGGAAAGACAACCTGGTTCACATATACAGCAAATCTTCACGAAATAAACACATTTTTTGTTATTAATTTATGGATATTAGCAATACTGTAAATATTCTTGTTTCTTAATAAGGTTCTTTTTTCTGCACATTAGGAGTGTTCATGAATTATCAAAAATAGTCCGTAATTATCAAAAATAGAACATGCATTACTATAATGGCGAACACATCCACTGACACTGACTGAGACATAGTACATTTTGCGGTCATTTTCTACATTCTTAGCAGCTATGAATCTTAAAAACTTCAAACCATGTTTGTATATAATAATTTAAGTGAAAACCCTAAACTTATTTAAAAAACACCAACAATCAAGTAAAACAAACAGGAAATTATTTTCATAATAGGTTTCAAAAGTGTAAATTGATTTCCTTGCAGGCAAACACACATTGAAAGGCAAATGACTCCAATTTCGATTGCAATAAAAAAATTTTTCAAGCAATTATTCAGTGGGTAGAATGATATTGACAGAGAAATATCCTCATAGCCTCATTTATTTGGGCTGATTAATCTGTTCCTCAGCACTCTCTTGTATTTTTCAATGTTATTTGAACTATGTGATGATGACTTGTCTGCATCATAACCTTTACTCCTATGCCTGGTTCACCAACAAAGATATATAGGCCTAAAATGGAGTCTTTTCAGTGGAAAGGAACGATTTCATAAACTAGCTTGTGACCTCAGTGAAGCAAGAAATGGTCATAAGGAGTAAAACAGCACCCTGTGTCTCTATTCAGCACGCTAAATCCAGTCCCATTGTAAATAATATTTAGGAAGTTATGCCCAGCCTGCACACCAGGCGATTCGCACGGCCTGGCAGCATAAGTGAGAAATGACATCTCCGATCTGGAAAAGGAGGTCTGCCCCTCCTCGGACATTCGAGACGGATTCTCTCCTGATTCAGTGTCCAGTGCGCTTTCAGCACCCTTCACCCGAGTCACCCTCTCCAGGCTATTTCTGAGCACCCTATTCCTAAGAAGCTTCATCACGACGGTATGATTTACATGGGGGGTATTGCTGTTCAAACCTCAGAACTCTCAAATGTATCCCACCATTTTGTCGGTTTCGTTTGTGGTTAGAGTTAAAGAATTTAACCCTTTCCCCACCTTGAAGCTAAAGGTGATCGATTTCATAAATATTAACTGACTGTTATGGTCCATTCTGACCAAATGAAATCAAATTATTCCCTAGCTAGTATACAAACTCTTTAAAGGCATTGATACATTGCACTTGATATGGTAAGGCCATTCCTACAGCCGTCAAACTCACCGGGTCTATTAAGACCCGGACTACATTCATCAGCTCCACAAACATCGCATGCACTTATTATTCATTTCCACTGTACAGTAGTGTTGTGCTATTCAAGACCGAGCCTTGCATTTAGTCTTTGTGAAGCCTCGTAAGCCACATGCCTATGTTGTATCTCTAGTCTTGTAAAGACTTATCCCCTGCATATCATCCGAAGATATTCTAACTCTTGTATTTAGTGCTGCTTATTGTTTGTCAGCACTTTATCTTTATTGTTGAGAAACCTTGTTTCCTATTATCTTTTCCTATTTGCAATACATTGTTACTGTAGCTGAAGTCCAGTGTCTGTATTACTAATAGTGCAATTCAGGAATCCTGTTTCCTATTTTGTGTAGTATTGCTGCTTGTGTGCCTTCCTGCTGTGCAGTAGACATAATAAATACAACCAAGTCCATCCTTGCACCCGAGTCCAGTCCTCCACTTCCTGTCCTCCGTGCACATCATCAGTGTGTGCAGCACAACACTTACAGAGATAAAATATTTAAGTCAAATCTTGGAGTATATTTTACTATAGCACAAGATGGGTCAGTCAAACTCTGTTAGAGCTGAATTAACAATTAATGCTACTTAGTCTACCACTACGATACCCCTCTTGCCAGCGATATAAAAGTTTATTCCTGATTCCCGATTACCCTCGACTCTGATTCTCTTATTCTTCCTCAGACTAAAATACAGAATACTTCCCTTCTCCTAATTAAGAAATATCAACAAATATATTCTCTATCTTTCCTTCTACATTTTAGTTAGTGGCAAAGAATCACTGTGAGGCATACCCAGACCACAGCATGGTAAATAATTAATAAAAATGTTGCTAAACCACCAGGCCTTTTTTCTTTGTCTACATTTTTAAGCCACTCTCAATAAGTGCATCAGCATATGTCTGTAATACAAAATGTAATATGAATGTTGTATGAATGTTGCCATTCAGGATCAACAAGGATGGTTCAGTAACTGCATCTCTCTCCACACAGTGTGGGACCCCTACGGCCAGGCCAGGGGACCAGCGCCCTGTCGGGTGATGTGGGGAGACCAAGCCCACTGGAAACAGGGCTACATTCAGGAAATATATCCAAAAGGGAACTGCCCACATTCAGTATCCAGGGATGCAATCATAACAGAACTGTCTCCAAAGCCGGGAGTCACATCCCAAAGGAACTGTCTTGTGAGCAGCATCCCATCAAGCTGAACCATGCATTCACGACAAACGGTGCTATTTTCCCACAGTACAGTATATTCCTGAAAAGTATGCAGAGTTCATTGAGTATTTGTGTTTAAACAAGGATTGTATCCACCTTAAGACTGGCATTAGACTATTTAAATATGCATAGTACTAACCGTAAGATCAGCATAAGACTATTTCATTATGCTCAGAATTGAATTTAAAAGAGACCTATTTTGCTATACTTCCAAATTTATATTTTGATTTGTAGAACAAGTCGACATACCCAAGTGTAGACCGAAGACTGTAGAAATCTGGTGGGTCTGAGTTAAGAGGGAAAATTGGACAGTGAGCTGCAGCTAAAAGTGGACCAACAGCTTATGGACTGCTTCGGTGTGTATTAGGACTTGCTGGTTTGTGTGCATAGCTGTGGTGTGCTGTTAGCGTGGAGAAACGAACAGTTTCCGCGCTGGTACATGACGGAGGGGCGAAATCTCCAGGCTAAACGGCCTTTTGGAAAAACTGCCCATGGTAATGGTTTACTTACTGCTTCGGAATTACCAGCATTTCTTCGCGGAAAATGGGCGCATTATGGATAGTGTGCGAGAGCGAGATAGAGCTCCGGTTATGTCATGAACATAATACAGGTTTCACAGACCGTAAGTTCCATTTGCGTGAACCGTTGCTCATGTGGAGCTAGCGAATCGATCAGTTTACAGGAAAGAATTTAATATTCAATCCATGGCAATGCAGAAAAATCGTTTGTTATACCGAACACGTTACAGCCTGTGTGCTTCCCTATTACTTTCACCGGTAGCATCAGAGAGCTTGCCCAGACATGGAAGATGTATCAGGCTGACCCCGGTCATGGACAAGTAAAGTGATCGTTTCACAAGCACCCAAAAACGCACCCCAAGCTGTGAAAAACCTACCTACAAACCTGTAATTTGGTTTAACAACAGCTCAACTCGGCAGACACATACAGCACCTCTCCGGTTAGCTTCAACTGTAATAGCTACAATCAGGCAATGTTGTGATGAAACTGTCACATTGATGCTTTCTGAAGTAACACAAGCATATTGATTATAATTGCTGCATATATGTTAACTAGGAGCATTTTTAATTAGCAGAGCATGCAAACTTAAATGCAGTAGCTGATAAGCGGTCATGACTTTAATTGTAATCTGTCTAGCGTGAAAAATTAGTTTTGCGTCCGGTGTGAAAGCTGCTTAACATGCCCATAACACGTGTATTCGCTCTTTGCATTGACTTTGAATGTAACCTGTCGCGCAAAAAATCTGTTTCGCGTCCGGTGTGAAAGCTGTTTAACGTGCCCATAACGCCTTTATTTGGGTCTTTGCATTGACTTTGAATGTAGCTAATATGTTGCCCGAAAAATTTGTTCTGCATCCGGTGTGAAAACGGCTTGACGTGCCCATAACGCGTGTATTTGCATTTTTGCATTGACTTTGAATGTAATCAGTCGCGTGAAAAATTAGTTTCACGTCTGGTGTGAAAGCTGCTTAACGCGCCCATAACGCGTGTATTCGCGTCTTTGCTTTGATTTTGAATGTAGGCTAATCAGTCCCGCGTGAAATTTGTTTGTGAAAGCAGCTTTATGGATAGTAAGCGACAGCTAGAGAGAGCTCGGTTATGTTATGAACATAACACAGGTTTTGCAGACCGTAAGTTCTGTTAGCGCGGACAAGTTGCTTATGTGGAGCAAGCGAATCGATCACTTCTACGGAGAAGAATTATCTATTTAATCTCCATCTTTTTCGGCTTTTTATTAGCCTCAACAATTTCTAATGGGGGATGAAATTATGTCAAGGAAGTGCAGAGAAATCATTTGTTATACCGGTAGAGCTTCTGCATTTCGCATTGCTTTCACGGTAGCACCAGAGAGTTTACCCAGACATTTGTGAAGTATCCGGCTAATCCCGGTCATGGATTAGCGAAGCGATCACAAACTGTAGTGGCTACAATGGGGCAACGTTGTGATGAAACTGCCACATTCATGCTTACCGAAGTAACACAAGCCTACAGATCAGAATTACTGTATATAAGTTGACCAGGAGCATTTTTAATTAGCATGGCAAGCAAACTAACATGCAGAAGCAGATAACCAAGTGGTCATAACCACAGAGGCAAACCCTTGCAATACAGGTTTTACAGACAGCAAGTTCTGTTACTGTGAACAGTTATACCAAGCATCCAAATTACAAACATTAAAAGTTAGCTTCAAATGAAGTTTATGCTCACACACCTTCTGTAGAATTTCTGCTGATATCACTCTTGCATATTTAGGACACAAACATTAGCAACAGTAACTTGGCTACGTTAGCCGCTGTGCTACAGCCACAATCAACTGGCTATCTCGTCAGGTTAGCATATGCAGTAAAAGCAACTTACAGCTTCTATGTCTATGAGTCACGAACCGTCGCGACAGATACAGGCTTTATCTTCAGATATTTTACAAAGCCTGCGTTTGAGGCCAGTTGTTAGTGCTAACAATCGCTAGCGTTTCTGCCAAACACCCGTAACACGTTAACTTCACTTACATTATTTGCTGTTATATCATTACTTACAGCTTGTGACTCCGAGCGCTTGATCGATGCAACTGCTTCAGGTTTGAGAAGCAGCTGAAACGCTTATCCTGTGTCGAATTATCTTTTATTTATAAAGCTGTCTTTGGTGAAATGCTGAGCACAAGCAGCTAACGTTCCCTTTGGCCGTGGCTGTTTGCTGCCAGCAAACAAAAAAAGCTACCCACTGATTTCTGGTGGCATCATCTTTTGGAATAGACGTAGGTGTTTTTCTTCACGTCCAAAAGTAAACAGACAAGCAGCTTTGGGAGAGATACCTAGAAAACTGCACCTCAAATGATCTGCGGTTCTTCTTTTGTATTTCCAAAAGTGTTGACGCTACTAAGACATAGTATGATCCGCCGTTGTAAGTGCCTGCTAAAATAGTTTCAGGTGTGGGCAGGTCCAGCACCATGATTGGCTCTGGCTAGGTCTGTACTGATTGGATGGCACAACCTGACGTCAGGTTTTGCCCAGATCTCGGGAGGCACTGTTGAGAGAGGAAATCACGTTCACGAAATCACGTTCTTGGATTACGGCGAACTTTTCAGAGGTTGAGTGTGGAAAACTAACATTATAACAGTACTAATATGTATTAAAAGAAGGATCAGCATAATTAGTCCCCTTTCAGACCAAATTTAGCCTATACACTGTAAAACCAAATGTTTATGTTCTGAACATATGCTAACCACTTTTCTGCAAAACTTTTTAAATGTCACAGTGTTTATATTCAGTTTTAATGTGTATTCAACAAATCTGAAAAACCTTGATCGCAACATCCAATAAACATCAGTGTTTTGAATGAGAACAGCTATTTACAAACATAATGGCCAGGCATTTAGCTTTCATACACTGGTGTTTAGATTACAAAACGTCACATGTTCCACAGTTTTACAGTGTATAAATATGCTAGCAATTAGCCTTAAAATGAGCGTTAAATATGCACAGTACCCATCTTCAGACTAATATACAGCTATTTAAAAATGCAAGGTATTCCACTTAAGACGAGTTGTTATTTTAGTGCTGTTCACATCCACTACAATTTCTCTCTCTAGTATCATGTGCACTGCTTACATTAATACAATTTTGTATACGTTCTTAATAAGTGAATAATATGATATGCACTCAGACTTGAAGGCATTTTGTTTCCTGATATTTGAAACCCTAATAGTCCAATGACCCCTCAGTGAGTTTATGAGATATGAATGTGACTTCAGAACTCTTGATTGTGACTGTGCCTACAGCTGCTCCACAATTCCACTGTGTACCACCAGCCTGTGCTGCCCTCTCAGAAGAAGTGAAGACAACATTTGTCATTAAATTTGAGCCCAACTAAAGAATTTCTCATTTGTGGAACAATTCTGAGAACACAGATGATTGAGTAATGTTAATTCATGAAAGGCTTACTCATGAAGCAGAAACTGCTCAGATTATGCCCTCTGTCCCAGGGCCAGTATAAGCAAAACATATGGTAGGTAGCAAGAGGAATAGCCAGGTACTAGAGAGCAATTGCAGAAGGTTGCATTATTCATTGAGAAATTAATGATTATTTGTCTTGCGCCACGTGATTTGTGATTCGGAAAGAAAGAAAGCGTTTCGTGCTGTTTTCCCCGGCGTTCCTGAGGTTAGAGTTTCTGTAGCTGTAAGCCTTGTCTGCGTTTCGAGCGTGGTCCTGGGCTGGCGCACGTTGCGGCTGATTGACTTCCCTTGAATGTACTGTAGTCTCGCCGCGCTCTCCCACAGCTCCGCCAAAATCGCGCAGAGGACAGAGCTCAGTCATCACAGGCACGTGCATTTCATTACCCAAATCTGGCGGTCATTAATTACATCAGATTCATGGAGGGGAAAAAAAGCCGATTGCTGTTTAGGTAGCTGAGAAACTTTTCAGTAGAAGAAAACAATTACATCGGCTGCGGAGCTATGCTGCTGAGTACCAACTGAAGCCTAAAGCCTACGCAAATGGCAGGAACAGTCCACTAAATTATTGCAGAGTGCAAACTCTACATTGCTCGCACCGATGCTTGAGTAGGCCTAGACTCCCCTGCTTATCGTGCATGTTGCATGTTTCTTTTTTTTCGGCTTGCGGGATGAAAACGAATTACCTACCTGCAGATAACCAGCGTAAATACGGCGAGAACATGCAAACTCCACACAGATTGGGCCCCCACGAACTTCTCTTTGTGAATCATCAGTGCTATCCTCTGCAACACCGCCCAGCTCTACCATCGCAAAGAGACGACATTAGCATTACTATCCCCGCCACCATAATTCACGTTCACGAACCCAATCAAGGTCATGTCAAGTAGCACACACAAAAATTTCATTCATCTAGGTGAAGTAATTTTTGAGAACTTGTCCCCACTTATCCAGACGGATGGACGGAGAGTGGAGCTCCACGGCAATATCCCCCACTCCACTTCGAGTCGTGGCGAGGAGTTATAATAATAATCATCATCATCATCATTTGATGGAGTTTTTCCCCCTGTAGAAGCAAGGAAAAATGACCCAGCACCATGTTTGTTCAATGCGCAATGCTTAGAGTGAGGTTTGTGATATCGACTCGTTTTCACACGGACCAGTCAAGTTTATCAAGCTGCCCAAATTACATTTGTATCACTGTAAAATGAGAGTACATTACTGCAATATATATTTTAGCAAGCTTTAAACGTGAGCAAGTGCACAAATAGTGTTCGGTTTAACCCTTTGTAGCTGAAAAGGTCCAATACTACTGTCACTTTCTAAACAACAGCTCCCTCTTGTGGTTCAGCTTCTCTCCTAAAATTCGATGTAAAATATAGAATAACATTGTCTTATTGAATGTCAAGCAATATGGACTGCATTTACGGTTTACTAATTACCTCTGCCAGGTCAAATTTAGGCCAAACAATTCTCTGTGAAAGTTTTGAGAGAGAGAAAAAAAAAAAACTCGAATGAGGAGGTAGGTAGCGTAAATCAATTCATTACACCGTAAGCCCTGGTAAGTGTGGTGCACTCAGTTGTTCGAAGGAAAACGCTTACCTCAAAAAAAAATGTGTACACCAACTTCATGATCTTGTGTTCACAGCACGTAAAAACGTGGTAAGAATAATTTCTACCTTAAGTTCTTGAAGTACTGTCCACTCAATGTAATTAAGTTGGCTTACAAATATATATATATATATATATATATATATATATATATTTTTTTTTTTTTTTTTTAGCTAACAGGTTTCCACAAAACATTTGAGTTTGCCACACTGTCTGGATTCACAGTGTATCTATACTGGCTTCTTCATCACTAGGGTCACAGGGGAACTGTAGCCTAACCCAACAGGCTATAGGCGAAAGGCAGGGCCCCACCCTGGACAGTTCGGCAATCCATCACAGGGCGCAGGCACACACCATTTACTCACACCTATAGGCAACTTAGAGTTTCGAAGTAGCCTGATATGCATGTCTTTGGACTGTGGGAGAAAACCGAAGTACGCGGAGGAAACCCGCTTGAACACAGGGAGAATGTGCAAACTCCACACAGAAAGGCCCCAAGCCGAGTTTTTCAAGACTGATGGACATTGTTAAGAGTTCAAGAATAAAATTCAATAATTTCCATTATTGCCTGTGACTTGCATCTCTCCAAAGTGCGTCAAAAGTAATTATGAAATGACACGAGCAGTGTGTGCATGTGTAGGGTTTATGTGCGTACCTGTCCATAATGGATGAAACAGAGGGAGGACTGCACGTCCATGTCCGTGGACTCACCCCTTCATGGGCAGGGGTGAGTCAAGTTCAACTCCTGAAAAGGGGTCTGTTCAATCCAAGTCACTGCCATAATTATTAAAAATTCAGCACAATGAATTCATGTATTTGAGTGGTATTTCAGTAAAGTGGAGCTTTAAAAAGTACGCTGTAAAATTGTGGAACATGTGACATGTTTATAATCTAAACACCGGTGTGTAAAATCTAAATGCCTGGTGATTATTTTTGTAAATAAGCGTTCTCATTCAAAACACTGATGTCTATTGAATGTTTTGTGATCAAGGTTTTTCAGATTTGTTGAATACGCTGTAAAACTGAATCTTAACACTGTGACATGTTTTTAAAAAATTGTTACAAAAGCGTATTTAGCTTACAGTTGCAATCAAAATTTTTCAATCTTCCATTGCAAATTATGTTTAATAGCAAAATTTACAAACTTTCTGCTGTTTGTAATAAAAAGATTAAACAACATTTTAAATAGCTCAACACAACTAATATTACAAGTGGTTTCTCCAAATTTAACGCAAAATATCATTTTTTATGACTGCTGCAGTCTCAGAATTATTTAACCCCCGGAATCCCTCATAAGAGAATATTTGCAAATCAGGTGTTGTCTCAAGCACACCTAATGCAGCTAATCAAGAGCTAAATTAGTTGCATCAGGTTTGCTTGAGATAGAACACATCAAATACTTGCACTTGCTAGGGGTTTGTTGACAGTGAAATTTCCTTGCATATTAGAAATATGGCTGTCAAAAGAACTGTCCAAAAAGCTAATAGAGGAGATCATTTACCGGCACAAACAAGGAAAAGGATACAAAATGGTAGCACAGACACTGAATTTTCGGAGAGATACTGTTGGAAGCATAGTTCGCAAGTTCGGAGTTAGAGGAAGAGTGGCTACAGTACCAGGATGTGGCAGAAAGAGGAAGCTATCAATGGCTGTCACCAGATTCCTGGGGAGGCAGGTGGTCAAAAACCCTCGAGTGACTGCAGGAGACCCGCAGCAACACTTGGAGGCAGGAGGCACTGAGGTTTCAGTTTGCACAGTAGGGTGCATACAAAATGTTGAAGGTCTCCAAGACACACACCACATCTGATCCAAAAGCACAAGATCCAATATGCTCAAAACTATATAAATTAGCCACAGATGTTTGGGGATATTGTTCTGTGGAGTGATGAAGCAAAACTGGAATATTTTGGGCTTATGAATCAGTGGTATGTCTGCAGGAGGAATAAAGAAGCATATACTGAAAAGTACACCCTGCCTACAGTGAAGAATTGTGGGGGCTTTTTGATGCTCTGTAGCTGCCTTGCTTCCTCTGGCATTGGAAACCTGCAGAGTGTGGAGGGCAAGATGGATTCAGTCAAGTACCAGGATATCCAAGGAGAAAATGTCATGCCGTCTGTAGAAATGCTGACGCTTGTGCATCATTGGACCTTCCAAAAGTACAATGATCCTACGCATACGTCAACATCCACCAAGGCTTGGTTTCAGAAGAATTCTCGGAAGATTCTAGAGCGCCCATCACAGTTGCCTCACTTTAACGACATTAAAAAAAATCTCTTGTAGGATTTGAAGAACACAGCTGCAGCATGCAAACCCTAGAATATTAGTGAACTGGAGGCCATTGTCCATGAGGACTGGGCTAAGATTCCTTGGGAATGCTGCCAAAAGCCGACATCTGCCTGTGCATCACATTTCCAGCAGGTCATAGTGGCAAAAGAGTTTTCTACTAATTATTACAGATGCTTTTCATGAATGGGTTGAATAATTTTGAGCCTGCGGTAGTCATTAAAAGTGGCATTTTGTTTTCAATTTGGAGAAGCCACTTGTAATACTTGTCGTCTTGAGCCCCTTAAATTTTTCTTGTTTGATTTGTTCATTGTTTGTAAATTTTGCCAGTAAACCTAATTTGCAACGGGGGTTGAATAATTTTTATTGCAGCTGTATGTTCAGAACTTAAATATCTGGTTTTACCGTGTATGCGATATGCAAGGGTTTGACACAGCTCTACGGTACCACTGACTGAAATAATATCTCTACCTCTGGTGAAACAAAAACTGTTACTATGGATACTGCAAACAGTGTCCTGGCACAAGGCTACTTGGTGAGGACGTTACTAGCAAGATAGCAAACTTAGCAAACCTAATCTTTTAACGGTCTAAGCATCCTTGGATAGGGTTTTTATGTATTCAGGTCATTCTGAATTCTCATTATTCTGAGTTAATTAATACTCTAATACCCTGCCGTCATGCTATGAGACCGCCTATGGAGTCGATAGCTAACTATCTAATGTCAGCTAAAAATGTTATTGGAGTGGATTTTCTTTTCATCTTGAAACGGGACAATTTAGAAGTGAACGTTTCCTCTTTTTCATCGGGCACTAATAACCGGGGTTTTAAATTGATACAAACTGCTCAAAAATAGCTTGTCGTTGCAGATATAGAGTTTCTGGCTGGAGAGAGAATCTAGGGACTGCGCAGGTATTGTGATTCGCCAGCAACCGAAGTTTAATTCGCTGTAGCATATTAATGTATGAGCGAACTGCATTTTTTTCACTGTTCATGTAACCTACTTTCCGTGTATATGAATTGTTATAGTGACTCGCTAAACTTGCTCACCGGTGAGTCGGCTGTTCCCTGACCCCCTACACCAGTGGCCCTGGTCATGTTTCGGAAACCAGCGTGGAGACGCACTGCCAGTGACGTGTTACACTGGCACCAAGACCAGGCTGCGCGTACGACCATATTCATCCTGAGAGAGTTCGGTCCAACGGGGTTTTTATTAAAGGAGGAAGGAGTGTCCAAGAACTTTAAAGTAAAAGTGTGCTTATCTTTGCTTTGACCCGCATAATTTTCATTAAAAGTGTGTCTTTCAGCAAAAGTATTTTTTTATGATATATTACTTAATAAGGCGAATTAAAAAATACTTACTGCGTTGTTGCTGTTGTTGTTCCCGTTATTATTACTATTGTTATTGTGTTTTGGTATCATAGCTGTTGGTTTCATTTATTTTCAAGATGAAATGATGAGCCTTGGAAAATGAACTTCGAGTTTTAATTGACACCAGAGAGTTTGGCCTTTCTTTCGGGTTTGATTTCTGAGGTTTTCGCATTTGCATTTCATGCCACGTCCCTTGTAGCTGAAGAATGACTATTTTCTTCATTATCTCTCATTTCTAAGGTATGCTTAGGAAACCCGCATACCTGCACCTGTTTCACATACTTTAAGGAGAAAGACCTTTGCAAGCACATCTGCTGGTGAGTACTTATACAACTGTGTTTTACATTGCTTACTTAAACACGGCAAACTATCTGCAACATTCTTTTTCCTCCTCTGCAGGGTTCTTATGAGGAAATTTAGACTTCCCAAGGACCATGAGTGTAAGTTACAGCTGAAGTAATTTAGAATTAATTAATTCATCAATCATCAGTAAATGACCTGCAGAAACAGAGTTCTGAGTTTCCTTCTTGGTAACACTTTACAATAAGGGTAAAACAATTATCATTAGTCATTGCAGTAATAAGCATTTACTAACAATAAATTTACATTTAACTCATGCACTTGTCAATCATTTACAAATGATGTTCACATCAACTAAGGTATTAATTTATACATTTTGGTTTAAAAGTTTGAAGTGCTACATGGGGGATACTTTAGGGATGTTTACAACTTGACAAAAAGGGGAAACACAGAAAATTAATAAATGTTCAATTATAGTTGCATAATGTGGATTCAGCTCTCTAATGCATTACTAACCCGCTAATTAAGTGATAGTTAATGAACTAAGGTTAATAAATGTTTATTGTTGTACCCTTATTGTAAAGTGTTACCTCCTTCTTTTTGTGTTTTTATGATTAATTGAGTCTGGAGTTGAATGGTGTCCTTTTTTCTGGAAGTTTCTTCAATATTCAATATTGCTTCCCCCTCCCTGGTGTCAGACTGCCTGCAGTTGGGCCTGGTGGACGGGCAGATCACTGAGATGCTGCAGGGGCTGCATTCGGCCCAGACGGCCCGGGCCGAGGACACCGCAGCTCCCGCGCTGAGGGAGGAGGATGGATGTGTGAAGCAGAAGGAGGTGGGAGAGGAGGACGTTTGTCCCATCTGCCAGGAGGACCTGCTGAGCAAGAGACTCCCCGTGTCCTACTGCAGGTGGAGAGAGAAAGACTTTGATTTTACTGAAGGTGGAGAGAGAAAGAATGATTTTACTGCAGGTGGAGAGAGAAAGTCTGTTATTTTACTGCAGGTGGAGAGAGAAAGACTGTTATTTTACTGAAGGTGGAAAAAGAAAGACCGTGATTTTATTTGAGGTATAGGGAGAAAGTCTGTCATTTTACTGCAGGTGGAGAGAGAAATTATTTTTTCCTACTGCAGGTGGAGAGAGAAAAAAAGTGTATTATCCTACTGCAATTCTCTCTCCATCGGCTGTAGGATAAAAGATTGGAGACAGAGCAGGACTGCTGACAGGACACGTTAGAAGTCAGGACTAATTAGGGATGGTCTTCGCCCACCAATTTTCAGCTCTGGCTCTGCAGCTGGAAGGGAAGGTTCAAAGTCCTTCTGATTTTTCTCGGGAAAAGTTTTTTTTCTTTTTTAACAGGATTATACATTCAACAATCTATTGTAAATTTGTGAGCCTTGACCAGCGTTTGCTCTTGAGGGACTGGGACTTTTTGGGAGGCTCCTTTTATACTACATGATTAGCTCACTTGTTTAAAATCATCTGTTTTACATTGCCTTGTTAATTTATTTTTGCAGTGTGTCACATCATTATTCATTCTAAATGGCCCTTGCACCAACTTTTTATTCCAAGAGTGTTGGAGTGATCAGATTTGAAATTAGCATATGTTTGCAATAAACAATTGAATTAATAAGATGCAGTATTACATAATGTGTCGTTGAAGTGTTTTTTTCTTTGCAGAAGGTCATTTGGCCTTTCAGATCACTCCTTTTTGCTTTTATCAGAATTATCCATGAAATGACGACTGCTTTTCAGTTGAGGATGTAAAAATAAACAGTGACAATTGTGTTTCGGGGTTGACAGGTATGGGTGCGGTAACAACGTGCACATCTCCTGTATGAAGGTGTGGGCAGAGCACCAAACACGCTCAGACCTGGACACCATGGTGAGGTGTCCTCTGTGCCGAGAGGCGTTTGAGCCCATGAGTGTGCTGCTGGACGAGGCGAAGAACGCAGCCAGCCTTGTCACCGTGGCAGAGAGAGCTCAGCAAGACAAACACCTCGGCATTCCTTGCAACGGCTGCAATGCCTGCCCCATCTCCGGCAAGTGCTTCAAGTGAGTCTCCACCGCCCTTCCTCTGACTGCATTGTACAGGAACACAGCCTGAAGTTCCAGCTTTGTGAGGCTGGCCGTGCACTGTTTTCGTTGGGACCAGCTCAGATACGGATTGATTCACTTCTATGGTGCTTTCCAGAGCTCGACTTCTCTGGTTATTTATGAACATGCCACCAGGTGTCTATCTGTTCCTGTTATAGAACTTGAAACTGTGGCCACAGTTTCTTTTCTTTTCTTTTTTTTTCTGTTGTCGTTTTTTGGTCTGGCATATATTGTAAATATTTAACGCAGTTTGCCTGAATAACATTGCCAGTTTTGTAACCAATGTATCTGCCATTCGGGCATCAACTCAGGGGTTCGGAAGGCGCTCGCGCCATATGCAAATTGAGCATAAAAACATGGCGCATTATTAAGACACTGAGCGGGCCTTGAATGCGCCCGTGTGCCAGTTAAATCTTATTTTTTTCTATTATGCAGTACCAAAATTATTCAGGAAAAAAAAAAGCTCAACTGATCACAGTTGATCGAGGGCGTCCTGATGCTCAATCGATTAATGGTAATTGCGGGCCCTTGCGCGGTCTATCACCATTGCGAGGCTGTGAAAATGCCGACCGAGTGAAAGACTGATATGGAGTGTATTTTCTCAGCAGAAGGAGTTCGTGGTAAAGTCCTTTGATATCATGTCCGATTTACAGCAGTATGCAGTATCAAAAAACACTGTCCCGGAACCGAGTGTTGCAATACTGATTGGGCGTGTAATTTGAAAGTTATTTCTTAATTGGCTTTCTTAGTGAGAGACTGTTTACTTAATTTCCATGACGGGAAAGGTTCATGGTTCACTTTCAATCGTCATGTACGGGTTTCTGTCAAAAGAAAGCAGGTCAGATTAACTTTGGATCGAACAAACAAGCAGTAGCCTAATTTTTTATTTGGAAATGCCACCACGGCGGTCTGGTCGATTGTTTGGTTGATGCGACCGGGATTGGTCTTGGCCGAACAACCGCAAATAACTGATACAATGATACATTTACGATGCGGTTGGTATTGCTGTGTTTACTCTGAATAATTTATACTACCGTAGGTAGTTAAGGTAATATTGATGTTGTGCTCAATTAATCTAAACCAATAAAAGTTACATTTTACAGTAGTTGGCCTGATAGTTTTACTGCATTATACTCTTCTCAAATATGCATGCAAAGGTGCGTTTCATTTGTGGCTTACGGTTTGCAACAGTTAAGATTTGTGATATAGGCATCGGCCTACTTGCTCATTTCGATGAAGCCTCGAAAAAATGTTAAATAAAAAATCTTGCTTGGCAGCCTTTCGTAGCAAACAGTCGGGGAAAAAAACTGGAATGAATTTGCAAGCTAAGTATCGCGTACCCAGGTAAACAACGAACATGGCACAGGCTACTCTTGGTAAATCAGCGAACCTACTGAATATTCTTTCCGCGCATTAATGTGTTTTATGTGCTCGATCGATGAACAGTAAGACTGAGTTGCAATATGTTATATAAAGTAATGCGAACCGAGTTATTTAGGTAAATGAATTTGGAACTGTATATATTAGTGCATCGCCAGTGCATCGCGAGCAATCCAAATCCAACTTAAAGTTAACCACCGTAGTAAAAATAGTCACTGCCTTAACGCGAACTTGGGGTTGAAGCCCGCCGGTGTCTCCACCGGATACGGATGCTTTCCAAATCTATTGGAGAGATTTTGAGCCAATTAACCAAACAGAACTTGCATCTTTTGCATGAATGCCATAATTTATTTGTATAATACAATTACATCAATTAAAACTTCACGTCGCGGAACATTCTCCGGGCATATATGGCATTTTTAACACAATTTTATAGTTTATTAATGTGACAATAGTACTACAATAGCAGTAGCCTACCTTTGAGGGTACTGCCCAGTGACAACCAAGGCTTGTCACTGGGGCAGTACCCTCAAAGGTACTGCTGTTGTACCTTAGAAGTGGGATTTTATTTGTTTTGGAACATAAAAGTACCTTTTAGACCCTAAAAAGCTTCACACAGGTACCTTGAGGTCCTATAATTAGCCCTAAAGGGCACATAAGTGCTGAATGTACCTTGGGGAACAGAAATGGACTCCTGCTGTACCCCTATTTCTGAGAGTGAAGGGTACGTTTTTACGTCGGAGAGCCATTTATGTTCACTCAGGATTGCAATTCACTTGCGATTTGAGGCATAATGTGTGAATTTGCTTTATTCTCTTTCTTTAGTAATGACTTATTCATAATATATAAAATCTACAAGTGCCTACCTCCTGACCTCCTCGGAATCAGCAAATTATTCTAGTAGGCTACAGTAACTTAAGTATGAATGCTTGCAAAATATTTCTCTGATCTCGTGCATATTTTTTGAGTTACAGGCTCTGAGAGTACACCAGAGTAGGTGAAAATTTCAAGCTTTCAAACTCGCATCAGTTTTTCCCCGCATTTTTGATCCCTCATAACTTTGTGTCTATTAAAGATGGCGAAATGCAATTTTCAGAACTGAAAAGACATATCAGAGCACTATTAAAAACTATGCCAATTCTAGGTGTCACAGTCTTAAGCCAAAATCTGTATTTTCTTCAACAAGATTTTTTTCTGTAACCAACTTCAAGCTTCAATATTATAAGAACAGTGAAAGTTTCAATGGCAACTCTGCACCAATTTTATAACTATGATATAGTGTATTAAAAACAGCTGTTGGAATCGTGGTTTTGTCATGTGCTGTCTCGTAATTCACCAGAGACAACCTGAAAAAATGCGTGTTGGGAAAACTTTGCGGGGTTGTATCACTATGTGGATGATGATCAAATCAAGTTATGGCTTATGACAGGTCTCATTCTGATCTACTTTATGATACCAAGCTCATACTCAAGCCATGACTCCTTCAGTGTCAAAGAATTTTCACAATTGTCAATGTAGAGCTGCAGCCAGTGCCGCTACTAGATGGTAGTGAACTGTGTGGGTGAAGTCAAAAACCATCAACTCAGAGCTGCTTACCAGTGTATCAGTAAACCAATGCTGAAGCCAGTAGTTTTACTGAACGATTAAAATTGCAACGGCCGATTTCCCTCTTGTGTATTTGAGTGCATAATCTTGTCTTTTGTATTACATATTTGTTATAAGCAATATTGTTATGCTGAACATTAAAAGCAAAATGTACAGTATGCATCAGTATGTTTTCAGCGTTAAACGCACAGAGCAAAATGTGTCTACACGTATGTGTATATGAAGTATACGTTTTGATGAGAGGTCTGTTATGGTTAAAATTATTGGCACATTGAATTTTGGGAATGGCCCATACATTTTGAAAATGGCCCATTGATTTTCCATGACGCTGGCCATTGGCCCATGGGCCTTGCTGTCCTTCCCAACCCCTGCCAACTATTCTCTTTTTAAGGGCCTGAGTTAGTATCCTCTTCTTGCTTTGGAGACACTGCTTTTGCTATAGCTGCTTTAAGCAGGCACATGCTGCTAATTGCCAAGAACATGAGTAGGAGTCTCCTGACTCGATGCTTTTGTAATCATGATTTCAGAAAAAGTTAGTTTTATCCATCTAAAATGATTAGCTGGAACATGTAAAGACATTAGACTGGATTATTTGGAAAAAGACATGAGATTAATAGTGGACCAAAGCCTTTCAGGGTCTTTTCATTTGTTGTAGTGGTAAAAAAAAGACCAAAAGGTTGTAGGGATAACATTCAAAAGTACTGAGTGCATTTCCCCGGAGCTACCTTGCATTGTAATTTGTCAGTCGAGTTACTATGTGTGAAAGGCAAGGATGTAAGCCGTCCGATCACGTGGACGGCACTACATCAAGACTGTTTTTTATCTATTAGTGGTAGAACTTAATAGGCTCAGGATTTCTTTGGCAAACTTAAATATTTCAAGTATTACAATACACAGTTACATCCGCACATGCCAGTTAAAACTGAACTGTTCAAAAACTAAGCCTTAGTTTTTACAAAGTCCGGAAGCGCCATGGCATGGTGGAGATGGGTACTGTGCTTAGACAAATCAATGATATAGGTCCTTTTTGGTAGACGTGGACACTGTTCGCTCTGAATCAAGGAAGGAAACGATCCTCCAGACTGTTGCCAGCAACGAGTCCAAAAGCCATTCTCTGTGATGGTTCGGGGTTGTGTCCATGCCCTTGGCATTGGTCACTTTCTTTTCTGTGCAGGCAGCATTTATGCTGAAAAGTACACTGAGATTTTGGGGGAGCATATACTGCCTTCAAAACAACGTATTTTCCATTGATGCCCATGTATATTTCAACAAGGTAATGTAAAACCGCATTCTGTACACTTTAATAAGACATGGCTGCATAAGAAGAGGGTGCAGGTGCTGGACTGGCCTGTCTGCAGTCCTGACTTGTCCCCAATATGCAAAGTGTAATGCATTTTGAAATGCCATTTGCGACAATAAAGACTGCGGAAAGTTGCACACCGTAAAATTTGTTTGTTGGGACAAAATTACTCCTGAAACACTTAATCACTTGGTGTTTTCAGTCCTGAAAGCATTGTGGAAAGGAATGGCAGCGTTACAAATTGGTAAATACTTTGCTATTCCAACTTTAAGATATATGTTGCAAAAATCAGAATATAAAAAAGTGCTTATTTTGAAAAAGCAAAGAAAATCATATGGTGAAACATCACATAATGTGCTGAAGTATTGCTTTCGACAGAACACTGGCCCAAGATTACAAATCACTGCTTGCAGTTTTAATTTAAATTTTTTTAATATACCTTCCCAGCTTATTATTATTTGGCATGTATGTCGCTATCTATGCTACTGAATACTGCAACCATAATTTCCATTAATTTTATTAGTTTTTCCTTTTGTCTTTGCCTTAACAGATGTGTTGTGTGCAGTTACTATCATCTGTGCGAGGACTGCTTTCCTGGGCACTTGCATCCCCAGCACCCCTTTGCTTTCCGAGCGGTGAGCGCCCCTCACTGACTGTGACATATACTGCATCCTGTGATTGTTTATTACACACTGACTGTGACATATATCATACCCTGACTGTCACATACATTGCACACTGACTGGTGTATATATCGCACTCTGACTGTGACATATATCATATTCTGTGGCATATATTGCACCGTGACTGTGACATGTTTTGGATCATACCCTTACTGTGCCCGATATTGCTCACTGGCTGTGACGTAAGACCGACTGTGGTGAATATCATGGCATGATTGTGACACGCAGCACATCACACCCTTACTCTGACATATTGCACTCTGACTGTCCTATATATTACATCCTGTGACTTTCATAGCACACTGACTGACTTTTATTGCACTCTGCGACATTTATTGCACACTGACTGTGCCATATATTGCATTCTGACTGTAACTTTTTTGTGTTACGTGCTGTGACGTATATTGCTCCCTGACTGTGACTTTCATAGTACACTGACTATGACGTTCGTATATTGCACCCTGATTGTGAAATATATTGCACACTGACTGCAGTGTGTAATATAAATGATTGCTTCGTATGGAAGTTGGGCAAACTAATATTGAATAATCTCATGATGGCCTAAATGGCTCTTAGTACTCAATATTAGAGTTAAGCATGGACATTGAGTGAGTACTCCATATTGGAGCGTAGGATACTGACGTAGCATAATCACTCAATTTTGAAGGTTTTGATGCAAACGTTTAATAAGCACTTCCTATTGAGGATTTGCATGCCAGTCCACGTTGAAGCTTTGAATGCTAACGTAAAATATTCACTCCATGTTAGAAATTAGCATGCTATCATTAAATAATCATTTGATATTGGAGCTTCACATGTTATAATGAGGTAGTCGCAGCAAATATGAGCGGTTAATGCTGATACTGTTTTGCACAGAGAAGGTCTCAGCGCTGGGCCTCCCTTAGGCATTCCGCCCAGCAGAAATCAGGCCAGTCGCAGGAGTGGGACCCTCAGTCAGCAGAAGACCCAGACAGGTAAACTCAGCACCCTCATGATATATTCATTTAATTAATTTGAAAGAGATTTTGCACAGCAATAAAATGCTCAGAGCCTGCAGTACTGCTACCAGCCTGTATTTTATCCCCGATCACTGCGTCTTGCAAAAGTAGAGCCTGGTTTTATAGGCCCAGCTTAAACTAAGAACCTGGATTCTTCACACAAAATCTTAATTTGCGTCTATGACACTGGCCTCAAGTGTGTGGCTCCTTTAGCCAATCAGGAGCCAGCAGGTCTGCAGCCCTCTTGGGCTGGAGGCACTGGGCAGTTGCTTTAGACAAATGGCTTCATTGTTGGACTCAAGTTTCTCCGGAGAACACCGACTCTTTCCAACAGCTTATCTTTCTCTCCATTCTTCTTACACCTGACCTTGAAATTGATCTTGGTCCGCCTTTATTAAGGAGATACAAATCCATTGAATGTGCTGGCAAAAGAAACAGGTTTCCCCATGTTAACTTCAGATAAGGAATGGCGAGAAAATCCTTTGTGCAAATTTTTTTTAAAAATCTACCCCTGCCTAATTTTTTTACTTTCTCTGCTTATGTTGGTTTGAACAGGACTTTGTCTGACGATGCATTTATTTTCGTTTCACTAATTGACAATTATTCAACCCCAGCTTCCATTTTTGGGCTGGGCAGAGCAGCGGCCAGGCCCCTAGAAATGTCGGTGAGTGAGTGAGTGAGTGAGTGATCAAGTTCAACGATTGGCTGGCCGACGGGGAAGAAGTTCAGCGATTGGTCAGCGGGCGGGGAAGAACTTCAACGATTGGTTGGCCAACTACTGGTCAGTGCATTATAAATAGGCTACATGGGTCTCGGATTGCCGCTATGCCCATTGCCCATTGCCGCTTCACAGCAGGAATGGTATACTCTGCTGTTGGTGGATTTCGGATTTAAAACGGAGCACCTATTCTGCTGTTGCTAGATTTTGGATTTGACCGGAGTTCTTTGCCATTGGTGGATTTTGGATTTGTCTCAGTGAAATTTTCACTTTGCTGACTTACAAATGTGTGCCTACGTGAAGTCAGACCATTCGAAATTCATGGCTTGAAAAAAGTTCACCCATATAAAAAGGGGGGCATTTTATGAGTTAAGTCACAGTAAGCGTTTGTTTGTTTAGGGCAGGGGTGTCAAACTGACCCGTAAATGGGCCAAGAGGCTGCAGGTCTTCAATCCTACCAAGCAGAAGCTCACCTGAAAGCACTGATTTAATCAACTGATCTAGGCCTGCACAACTGATTAGTTGTACCAGGTGTGCTTCTGCATTGTTGGAGTGAAAAGCTGCAGCCTCTTGGCCCGTTTACGGGTGAGTTTGACACCCCTGTTTTAGGGCTTTTGCGAGTCTGCGATGTTGCTTGAAAATTAAGTTAAGCACTCAGTTTTATTCTCTTGCAAGGGTATTTCATCATGAGTTAAGTTGCAGTGTCTGTTCTCAACATCTACGTGTTCGAAATCAGTGTTGCACAAATTAAGCTAGCTACCCAGTTTTATTCTCTTACGTGGGCTTTTCATCATGAGTTCAGTTACACTACGTTTCTGTTCGCAGCATCTATGTGGCCGAATTCGGTGTTGCTCAAACTACGTTAGCTACCCAGTTTCATTCTCTTGCATGAGGCATCCAACAGTCTGATAGTTTCAATATGTATATAGCGGATGCATATGCTGCGCTTGCCCTAGCTAGCATCCCGGTCTTTTAAAAAGTTCCATTCGATTTTTGATTACGAGTACAAGCCGACCATTATCTTCTTTCACTCTAGATTCTCTAGATTGGCTCAGTTTGTTCCCTCCATGCATTTTCTTTGGCATCGGTTGTGAGCCTCCATAGAGATAGATGGATGTAACACATCATACCAATCTTGCGTGAAAGAATCATAACAATGGTCGGAATGTGTTTTTAATTTCCCTATTCAATCTCGCAGCAATTACGACAGTTGGAAGACAGTATTACTTGCGAGGTTGAATTGGAAATTAAAAACACATTCCGACCATTATTAAGATTCTATTACGTTAGATTGGTACGAAGTGTTACATTCTTCCATCTTCCTTTCGAATTTCGCAGCTGGTACCAGAATCATTTCCTTAATCTTCCTATTGAATCTCGCGACCGATACGAGAGAAAACAGGTACAATGAAGGGATTTGGGATACATTATCATACAGAGGTGTACATGTACTTCATTACAATACTGAAGTAGTTTTTTTGCTTTATGTTTTTCCTTTTGGAGTAGGCCTATTTGTACTTTACTTGAAGTTTTTTTTTAAACTGGGACTTTAACATTACCACATTTAAAAGATTAAAAAATACATTCACTTCGTAACTTTGACACTGGCCACTTCGTTACTCGTTACACATTAAAATATGAATGTAATTCATCATTTAAAGATTATCTGGATTTGGCGTGTTCGAGAAGGACAATGGTGCTCGGCAGGGTATCTTAGCCGCTTTGTGCAGATGTGTTTGCCAACAGATATGGAGCTCCAAATTTATGCACGGAGTTACAATATTATATCACTAGATGGCAAACCTGGATCAGTTATTGAATATTCACAAGAAAGCCGAGCTCTTAGAATATGGACGAGTTCACTCCGATCCCTGTTTTTCAGGACTTGCCTTAATTTAACTCCTCAGCTAAGTCTGATGTGCAAACTGCGCAATATGCTTGCCCATAGCAGTTAAAAAAATCATAATAATAAAAATTATATATATATATATATATATATATATATATATGCGACAGAAAAAAATTTTTTCCTCTGTAGCAACCACTTCAGCTACAGTGAGCCAATGGTATCCCAATTAGAATTTAAGAAAAGTCAGTTTTCTGAAGCAAAAATTCAACATGGTATTGATACCATATAATTCTATTGATTACAGTCAATTATTGTGGTTTTTTAATCCACCAGTAAACTCAAAGAAGAAGAAGAAATACATAAAGCAGTGGCTGCCAGTTTGTTTTTTAAATACTGCATCTTTCATTCACCTGAAAATTGATTAAAGAGCACAAGGAGAGAACAATGCTTGGTTGCTTTGCTTCTTTCTATGCGTTCTATGAAAAATACTGTGTACTTGCACTTTTTTTAGTACTTAATTATATTTTTTCACAAGATACTTTTGGTATTTAAGTACATTTAAGGTGAGCTACTTTAGGACTTTTACTCAAATCATTTTCTTATGGGTGACTTCAACTTTTACCAAAGTAACTTTCAGTAATGATACTTTTACTTTTTGGTAACTTTTGTTCCCAGTACTTTATACACCTTTGTTATCATATTAGCTATGTGACAAAGTGCAATACTAAGTCAGGTTGTTACTGTCGCTTATAAAAATCATTCAGGCTTTCTTTCCTGAATTCTTCTATTTTACTGCATTTTTTTAAACATTGCTTATATCATTTTTTTGTCTGTCTACCATATTTGAGGTAAAACTGACCTAAATTGCGCACTTCACAACGCACTTTTTTTTCTTTATCCGCAGTGACTGAAATAAATACCAAACAATTAGCTATTTGGGGGCACTATAAAATTTAAAAACTTTCCTCTTTCTCGGCCAATTCTCGTGATCTTGGTGTCAACTACAATGCGTTTTCAAGAACTTTCAATAGGTAGTCAATTCATTAAAATTAATTGCATTTCAATTTTTTTTTGTCACATAATTAACCATATTCAGCCATCACCAATATCAAATAATGCTTTATGTAAACACACTTTTACACTCTCACTCTCCTCACCCACTTTGTAAATAATTTATCAACTCCAGCTCCTTACTAAACTTGCACTTCATATAAATGAATGAGCTTTGCCTCATTTGGCACCCTTTTCTTGGGCGCACATTCTCATACAGCAATCGGCGGCCCAGCCATATACTAGGTTGCACCTAATCTTGTTTTCTCCCTCAGTATGTAATACAGGTGACATAGCCGGCAGCATGTGCGGTCGTCTATTCGTCACTTTGAAATCATTTTAATTTCTGAGAATCGTTCTGAGAATTTGGATGAGAACTCAAGAATCGTCCAATATCTTTTCACAAAACATTCTACAAGCAACAATCAAGTAGTTGCGTGGTGCCTTTTGCTATTTTGGAATTTTAATGTCGATTGACCACAAGGTGTCGCTACAACAACAATCTGTACATTTTGGCCTTCGAAGTAGCTATGTATTGAGAAATCAGAAAATGGGCAAATTATACCACTACAGAAAGCTAAGGTCATGAAGACGATGATTAAAACACTTTGTGGACACTGACTCTGATAGGAAGAAATAAAATAGGCATTTTGAACACCTTTTCAACTCACGCATATCCCCAAAACACCGTGCGAAAATGGCCCCTTTCTGATGATGTAATGTAATTCCTGGGAGACAGGTACACATGGTAAGGAAGTCGAATGCATCGACCATCGTCTGTCTGTCATAATTTGTTCATTTCTTGGTCTCGTTTTTTATTTTCTTTTAATATCTCTAGTTGATTAAATTTATGCTTGTCAAAAAGTATGTTATTGTTTACGCGGTGCCCACGTACTTGTTTTCAATTTTTTTTCTGCGCAACTAGCAGAAGTGTAATACTTTCCTTGACGAAGTTCTGGGTCGTAAAAGTCTGTCTTACTTTAACTCATGGAAAATAAAAGTCCTTAAAACCTATAATAAGGCAATAGTACATAGAATGATGAACAAATATCTGAAGTTTATGCTAACTGGACAATTCCCGGCATACTTTATTTGAATCCCAAACTCAGACGGTGGAACTGGTGGATGGCTATTTTGCATCACAATGTCTGGATTTGGGCTTGATAACTGCTCAAAATATCGCAATGTATATTCAATATCTAAGTCAAGCAGGGGTTGAAAAAGTTCTTATGTTTTAGAGGATTTTGACGTTGTGCTTGCAATGTAAAATACACAGACGATAGCCTATGCGTTACAATTGCTCCCAAGAGTGATGTCATAGCTCTTGGCCTTATTCAAATTGCTGTTCTAAGACGATATTGGGGATTGCTAAAAGCCTGTTTTACATCCATCATTAGTCTATTCCATTATCATCTTTGGGTGGAAAATGTTGATAGAGATAGTATTGCATTCCTTTTCGATGATAACAGATACAACAATTTTTTAAAAAGTTTCAGATCATGGCCACTTTAAATTTTGCAGTGTAGGTCTCAAAAACTTAATTCTTTTTTTGCTGCATTGTGTGGTTTGACACAAATCCATCCATACAAGTCATGCTTGTTTGCATTTGTGTACATTATCTGCCATTTTCCATTTTGTTGTAAAACATTTAAACTCTACTCCCATACAATGTGACCAGTTTGGTACTCAAAAACTTCAGGTCAAGATCTTTTTGTGCGGTATGCAGAATATTTCTCTGCTAAAAGATGTGCATAATCCCATTTTAGATTTAGTGTTGTTCTAGCATTTAGCTGATTCACTGTTTTCATATCTGATCTAATGAACTTTTCTGCCAGCATGCAAGAAAATGTTCCACTCAACCATGTTGAAAAATCCTCCCTTTGACAACTGTGCATGCATGAACAACAGGAACCCAAGACTCTAAGGCATTTATAACCTCCCAGGAGGGAGATTAGGGTGGTCTGATTTGCTTTATTTTGAGGACGTTTTGTGGCATCAAATCATTTTAATCACACACAGTACCTGAGCTGCTTTGACATTTGAAGCAGCCAACCTGTATAAGCTGGGCATGTTTCTCATTTTTCCCCGGCAGTGCTGTGCGGTGTGACAGTGTTCCAGAGCAGATAGTGAGGAGCCTGCTGGCAGTGGAGGTGAGGCAAGGCTCCAAGCTGCTAAAGCAGGGACAGCAGTGCCGCCTCTGCCTGAAGAGCTTCCGTTTGGGGCAGCAGGTCAAGCACCTGCCCTGCCACCACAAGGTAAGGGCATCTGCACCTCTACTTCTGCACTGAGCAGCCAGCCTAGCCCTTGTGCTGCAGCTGTGTTTCATGCAGTGATGATGTCAATTTGGTTAGCTTAGACCATATGCGGGAGCATGATGTGTTTGATTGAAAGATATGGCTGCAGCTAGCCTATTCCACGCGTATCAACAAACTGACCAATACAGTGATTTTTTTGCTACTTGACAAAGCCCATGTGCCGCAGCATACGGTGCAATATGGCTGCAATTAGACCAGCCCATTTGTTGCAGCATAGTATGTTTGATGAAGAAATTATATCACCATAGTTATCCACACCCTTGTGCTCCAGTTCCATGCAGAATGCGCAGACGCTTGCCTTCTGCAGTCTAACTGCTGCCCGCTGGATGGACACGTCGTCTACAACCCCCTCACCTGGCAGAAATTCGGGAAGCAGTTCGGGCCCAAAAGCGCCCAGAGCCCATCGGCAGACACTCAGCAGAACGCGATGGACGAGCTGTTCATCCCAGGACAGGGGCTGAATTTGGGCATTAATGATGGATCACCCCTCCCCCTTCAGAAGGAACCAGGCAAAAACGCAAGGATGCAAAAGCTCCCTGTTAAAAATGAGAATGCGGACGACACGGGATGCGCCAGAGAATCGCCCCATAAAGGCAACTGGCCGGCCCCATGCAGAGACAGCAAGTCACGCGAGCCTTTGAACGCTCGAGCGGGCGGCTTCGTCTGGAGAGTAAAGAGAGGTATGAAGGTCGTTGCTGGGGTGAAAGCATGTTCGGATCGAGACCGGCCTGCACACGACCTGTCTGTGGGACTGAACGTCCAGGAGATGCAGGTCCACTCCAGAGAGACGGGCAGAGCTGTTCCCAATAAGAGACTTCAAGCCCCTAAATCTGTCCCAGGATCCTCCAGGGAGAGAGACCAGGTCACCCACACAGCAGCGGTCCCACCCAACTGTCCACAGGGGAGCTTTGGGGAGAAGACCACCCTTTCAGACCACTGATTTACAGTTAGCATTATTATTAGACCGGGAATTATTAAGCTAATCCGACAATTCGCTATTGTCCTTCCTGTTTCTGTTCGATTCTGAATAAATTTGGAAGGCATTAAAGTATTGGAAATGAATGTTCCTGTGCCTGCGAGTTTTATTGGTGTTATTGTGCTCCATTAGGTACCGGCTGGTTGCTGAGTTCATTAAAAATGTTTTTTGGATTTTGTCTGAAATCCCTGCTCTTTTTATAAAATATATATACTGTATATCGAGTGAGCCCCAGGAATGGACAAACCTGAGTGCTTTTATGGAAAAAATATACTTTGCTGGACGGACGTCAGATACATCATAAGCGTTGCTGAGCTTGATACACGTTGGAATGGTTGAAAATGTAATTCTGAATAACAAACAAAGCAACTGAACACTGATGCCATCCCACCATGAACACCATACCCCTGGACATGAACAAGCGGTGATCCCAAAGAGAAACGTGAGTCAGAACCAGTCTCATGATACAATGTTGTATTTCTGACTGCGAGCTGTAAACAGAGACAAAATGACAAAAAAGGGGCCGAATTAGATATTTTGTAGTAATTTCTGCTTTTTTGCCATTAGTACATCCATGAGCAACTCCGCTGAAACTTTCCTGTCTACAATTTTTTTAAAGTCACTCAGTAAATCAAAATTTAAACCAACACAATTCAAAATGTTTCTGATGGGAAACTTTATTAATAATACATTTTTGAACAGTACAGAAAAGGCAGACCATGAAATTTTTGGCATTGAACACATAACAAAGACTCACCTCCATGTAACAGGAGATCTGAGAGTCCAACAAATACAGATGGCGAACAGACAAAAAGCATGCGACCATGCACCCAAACCGTTTTCGGAGTGGCAGTCTTCACACAAACACGTTTTCTTCACTGAAAATGTCATATGCCCCCTTTTAAAATACTAATCAATGGGGATGTACCATTTTCTTATTTGTAAATGGTAAGCAATCAGTATATACACGAGACACAGAAATTCCACAGTGGTACTATAGTGTTTTGATCCACAACAGTTGAGACAGAATCCTTCACATTATCAGCGCTTTAACAGATTGACCGGGTTTGCGATCAATGTAATCAATTTCACGTTTGTATTGCCTCCATGTATGACGAAAACAGTAGATTCAGCTGAAAATTGAATAGTCTCCATTACATATATTGCTACTCTGCGCTAATTAAGGGTAATTCATTGCACCAAGTTCAAATAATGACAAATTTTAAGAGCATATATTGACATAATGGCTTTTCAAATTTGAGATTGTGTTATCAGGGATGGTTATCTGTACTCTTTCATTTCCAATCAATTCTATTTACAACATTATGAACATTATTATTATATCATGTATAACTTACAAAATCTAAATGAAGTGACTAACACTTGGAATAAAAAAAGAAAAGTACAAATTTTAGATGGCTTGCGTCTTTAGCTATAAAAATGAGTACAAAGAATACAAATTGAAGTGCTAAAGGGCCACCTTTTATCCACAAATTCAATAGTAAAAATAATCATTGGATAATTTTAAAAAGGACAATAAAATCACAGCTTTTATGCTTCTCAATTCTTTTTTTGTTGCAATGCGAAACTATTTATTTTGTGGCGAACAAGTTTTAAAAACTGTCGCGGACCAGTGACTGACGCTTCCAGAAATCCTAATTCCACTCAATTCAATCTCCTTTACACACCTCACATAAATCATTTCCATCTCCATGTCAAAACAAAAATGATCCCTGGACACGCTACACCTACAACAAATATATGGACCAATACCAATGCGTGAGACAATCGAAATTAATTGAATAATTGAATGACAGATATTTGGGTGAATACACTGCCTGGTCAGAAAAAGTTGCTATCTGGAATTAAGCAAGCAAATACTGAAGATCCTACGATTGAATCATTATTGCAGTGATTAATATGTTTCAGTTGGCAACAATCATTTTAACTTTGACTGATGCAGTGTGTAGCTACTCATTTCCTAAAAATAACCATGTCGGAAGACGTAAACCATGGTTATGAAAAAGATGCCTTTATTTAAAGAGGGGTAAATTATTGACCTGCATCAAGCCAAGAAAACAAATACGGAAATCTCTGAAATTACTGCAATGGGGTTAAGAACTGTCCAATGGATTATTAATGCTGTGAAAGATTGTGGTGAACCGTCATTTTCGGTTCACTGAAATGGAAGAAATGGGTCCGAAATAAATTATGAATGATCACGACCAAAGATCGCCAAAACACTTGGTGAGATTTCATCATAAAAAAATAAAATGAACAGTGGAACTTTTGCCTGTTTCAGAGAGAAATTAAGAGAATTTCCATATGTACAATGGGACAAGAACCGCAGGACTGGGACAAAGCAGCTTTGTTTCCACTTGCTAGTTTGCTTGTTGGGGCCAACACTACTTCAATTTCCTAGACAGCATAAATATTTCACTGTGGACCAGTGGAAAAAGGTCATGAGGACTGAAGAATTTACCCTGTTCCAGAGCTGAAGGCATGTCAGGTTAGAAAAGGAAGCCCATGAAATGTCATGCATAGTGCCCACTTTTCGAGCTTCTGGAGGCAGTGTTATGTAGCCATAAAATGAAATCAGCTGACTTCCTAAATGTCTAGGTTATCCAATCAATCGATTTCTTAATCCCTGATGGCACTGGCATATTCCATGATGACCACGCCAAGATTCATCTGGCTCAAATTGTGAAAGAGCAGCTCATTTTAATGCAGTGGTTTGACGCGCCTGTCATCGACCCGACAGCTTGGCCAAAAATTAATGCAACTCAAGTCGGAAATGAATGTTGTATCATTGCGTGAGATTGTCAAAAAAATGCCACAACTAACGTGTGCGGTGATCAAAGCCTAAGGCTGTCCAACAAATGTGGGTGACCTTTTTTGGCCAGACAGTGTAAATCAGGTGGAAAATGATATGGTAACATGTTTGATTCAAACATAAGCCACAATTTTACAACATTGCAGATAACTGTGAAGGAACCTGGTCATTTACCAAGAGAAAGTTCTTTGAAACCAACAGCAACTACATTAAAACCCATAAAATTATTGAACACATATTCACCCATTTTCTGAGATAAAGAAGTTACCATCAGTCAAAATTTTTTGCACTCAGCTTCAGCTGTTCTAAATTCAAGCTAATATCTTAAAGTCCATATTACACACATGTTCAGACTGAACAGAAAAGTTGTGTGCTTCAGGAATGTACAATATATTACAACATTGTTAGCTTTTGTATCCAAGTACCACCAGGTGTAACAAATTGCATCAGAGTTATTATTTTTTAGAGTTGTTATTATTTTTTTTTAATTATTTGTTGTATTATAAACAAGTATTTTGTATATGCAATGCTTTCACACAGCTGCTAATTACATGGAGCACAAGACCAAAAACTGGCGGCACCCTCAGTCACTGAGATCCAAACACAAGTGAAATAAGGACAAGCCTGTTACAGCCACAATCACTTTTTAGGACTTAAAATTCACCGTGTGCTTTTTCAAGTTCATACAAGGATGCAACAGCTATGCAGGTAATCTCTGTACAATAACCAGGCACATAAATGACCATATTTACAAATACCCAGCCTCAGTGTGACATACGACCATTTTAGATCACAGTTTTGAAGCAGAGATTAATCATATCTCTGACCAGCTCTTCTCAGCTTGGCTGCAGCTGATGGAACACACTAAATATTTCCAAACAAAGAAACTTAGTAAATCTGCATAGGATCACTTTCAACTTGAAATTCCTCCCGCTTCTTGACTCCACTCCACCAGATGGCGGTAAGTAGTTTCAGACTTATGCTTTAATTTTCTGAAGGGATGTGGTGGCGTTGTGCGCGCTCTTAAGTGCTTTCTATGATTTGGATCGTTAAATTACAAATATTCAATTAATTATAACCAGCTGCTGCAGGAAAGCGTTCACTCATTTCTCGTACATGTAATGTGAGGCTTCTCCCCCCTTTGTTTGGCACTGTGAAAAAGGGAGCCTCCGAGGACGTGTTCAGGCTGCAAACTCTAATTTAGCTTCATCAGAGGTCTGTCTTCCCGCAGGTGCCAGGTGCTCTTCTGCTTGTCGCCCCGACTCTTGTCCCGGACCTTCCGGAGGCGGCGTGGGGGAGGGGTGGAGCGGGATTCGCTGTCCTCCTGGGCACTGGAGGTGTCGGCTCCGTCCCGCTCCTCTGGGATGTTGGGGATGGCACCACTGCTGCTGTCCAGCACGCTACGTAAGGAGGGGTCCTCGGGAGTGCAGGCGGCCGTGGTGCCGCTCTCACTGCTGCTTAGGTCCGGGTCGTCCACATAAAGCGCCTTGCTATGCGGTGTGCTCCGGATGAAGGTCTTTTCCCGCTCCGCTCGGCGACCTGGCTGCAGCTCGTTCATGTCCACGCCCGAGTCCAGGCTAGTGTCGTTGCTGTCAGGTGGCCGGATCTTCTTCTGCAGGTCGATAATGGAGTGGCGTACCTGGGCAGCGGGCTTCCCCTCCAGAGAGACAAACCAGGCCCGGGGGTGGGGCGAGGGCTTTCCCTTAGACAGCTCCAGGAGGGTCTGCTCCGAGATGCCCTGCAGCTCATTGTGGAAGGGGCCCAACCCCACAGCCTCGTTCAGGGTTCCCGGGACAGATACGGACTCAAGTAGACTGCTGTAACGGCCCCAGGGCCCAGGGTTTGCGGCCACACCCTGAGGACCCTCCAGGACCTGCTGATCGTCGCTGTCCTGCCCCTGGAGCTGCGACAGCAGCGGGATTTTGGGTAAGGTTTGGGTGAAGCTGTCCTTGTTCCCAGGCTCCGGCTGGCCCTTCCTGGGCAGGGTGGCTGATTTGCTGCCTGACAGCTGCTCAGCAGATTGGAAGAGCTCTGGAGCCTGCAGGATGGCCACTGGCTGGCTGTAAATGTGCACTAGTCTGTCAGGGAAGAAAACATTCTCACTGAGCCCCACCTGCACCCTCTTCTGCTCACCCAGCTCCCCGGGCCGTGCCACCTCACTGCTATTTACGTAGATGGGGGGAGCTGCGGGCCTGGTGCACTCTGGGCCATGACTGCCCACGTTCTCATACAGCTTAGGACCGGGACGCCCCACGTCCTCTACATAGATGTTGAAGTGCCTAGACAAGGTGGGGTCCTCTCGCTGAGTGCCGTTCCTGGAGGTCAAGGGTCGAGACCTGTCCTCGTAATGAAACAAGCCTTCGCAGTTGCCGTTGTTGTTGGTGGAAGTGGTCTGGTCCCTCTTCAAAACGGTCATCTTAGTGCCACTGCTCTCCCTCTTCGCTGGCTTACAAATGCACCCTCTGGGAATGAGAAAATTGAGGCATTTCACGCATCTCCTTTGTAGGGGCAGCATGAGTTTTGCTATTCTTGGATCCTCCTGCTTCAACAACAATTCGTCACTGAAGACAATTGTAATTCAGCAGCTCTCAACGCATCGCACATCAGACAGAATCTACAAAACTCCAGCAACTGCATTACAAAAAGCCAAAAAACTGCTATAGACATTTTGTACGAAAAGCATGCCTAGGTTTAAACTTCATTTGTCAAACTTCAACATTCATGCTTTTATGAAAAGCAACATACTTTGTGGTCCGAAAAAAACGGTGATGTTTAGTACAATGAAATATAATGTCTTACCTACAGTAACATAACAGCACAGATAAAAATCCCACAACAATAACTAAAGTTCCTCCAAGGATGGCCGTGAGAAGGTAAGTATGGTATGAGATGAAGTCCACAGCAGTACCGTGTCCCACATAACCTAGATTTGCACAAACAGAAATCTGGTTACTGGAATTCACAGCTTTTGCATAAAAGAAACATAAACAAACAAACAAACAAACGAAAATCATACCCCAGTTATGACACATCTTGAAAAGTTCTGAAGGAACTTTTCGAGCCCCAGGTAAGGCGCGTAGATTTGGTGGAATAAATTGAGTACCTAAGGCCATACCTGTGGGTGAGGGCAGGGGAGCTGCCATCCAGTAGCCCAGATGTGGAGCCTCAAAGGTCCAGACTAAGCCGTCCTCCGCCAGCTTGACCAGTCCCAAACCCGTTTTTACCCAGGCACCTGGGGGGAAGAACAGAGCAACATGCATCAAAGGATCACTGATTTTTTTTTGTTTGATGTTTGAATGAGAATTTTAATTGAGAAACAAGATTTACCATAATAAATCTCAGCAAAATATGTACATGGCCCTCCACTAATATTGGCACCCTTGGTAAATATGAATAAAAAAAATTACGAGTGAATGCTTTAATCCTCTTGACGTTTGATTCTAGACATTAACAAAAATTGAATCTTTTATTGAAACACAATGAAAGACAAGATGAAATCATGTAACATTTTTTTCTGAAATATCTTACACCACAATCATTGGATTCTCTTCAGTTAAATCATCTAATAATTCAGTTTCCGAGATAACAGCTGTGACACCTCTCCTATTGTGTGTAATGGAGGTAGCTGAAGACATGCTAAGTAATCTGAGACTAGTCCAGCATGGAGAATTTCTCCAGACCTCCAAATTCTAAGCACCACGAGCAAATTCAGCTCATGCCACAGGTTATTCAATGGGTATAGATCAAGCCACTTGAGTGGCCATGGAAAAATCTTGGTTCTGTAGCAGTAGAAGCATTTTTTGTGTTGTTTGAGATACATTCTTTGGATCATTTTCCAGTTAATGATAAATTCCAGTTCCAGAATAATAAAACCACGGTCAAGTTTAAGCTTTCTGGCAGCGGCAGTCAAATTTTCATTAAATTCCTCCTGGAACTTGATGGAATCCATGATACCATGGATGCTTACAAGTAATTTGGGGCTTTTGGAAGCAAAAAAAGGCCAACAACATCAAAGATCTTCTTCACCGTCTCGATAGGGTTCTTCATGGAATTTCTGTATTTGCTGTCATGCCAAATCCACCTCTTGTGTATATTTTGGTGTCTTTTTTGGTCCCATCTGATCACAGAACTTATTCCCATTGGAATTGACAGTGTTAAGTTTAAGAAAGCCCCATGTAAGGTCCGGCGCCCACCAGAGTTCACGTCGAAGGTCCAGGCCGGCACTGCATTGGAGGGCTGCAGATGGGTGCGGCCTTGCAGGGGCAGGGTGATTTGGATTGGTCCTTCCAGCTGGATCTCCTCCCCCTCTGTGAACAGCTGGACAGTAATGGCTGCTACCGGGCTCAGCTCTAAACCCCCGTAACCTTGGAAACAACACAACAGCACAGGACTTGGAAACAGAAGGCCACTACATTAAGACTTCACATACATGTATGCACGCGCACGTGGCACACACACACACACACACACGCGCGCGCGCACGCATACATACTCAAACAAATACATTCACTTAACGCCCTCAGATTCAACAATCTATTAGCAAAAACTGATAACACATAAATGTGCCAGGATTATTTAAAAAGTTTATTTAAGAGTTACTGCAGATGTTCTTTTGTTCTGTATGAATATAATGTATTCTCTTGAAAACCTATTATCAGTGAGAAGCTGAACAACAATGCTGATTCAAAAATTCACCAGCTGTTAGCCTTTGCAAACAAGAAGCACATTCAGGCTCAGGGCTTTGCACAGTTCTACTTTGAGAAACTGTTTTTCAGATTTTTTTGTTCAACATAAAAAACATACAAAACTGAGTACGAAACACAAAAATACACACACACACATACAAACACACACAGAATGGTACTGAAGAAGGTGTGGATAACCTTTGCTTATCCCGACAGGATGCTGGAAGCAGCCCTTCTCAGAGGGCAGCTGCGGCGAGGTCAGGTACGCGGTGACGGACGAGATGTTGCTTTCTTCAGCAAGATTCAGTAGATTCATGGGAAACTGGACGCTTGGCTGAGCTGAGGAGTCTAAAAAAGGGGAAGCGGACTTCGTAACAAAACCAAGAATCACAAACAAAAAACAAAACAGCAGCAGGTGTTCAATCACAAACACAAAACATTCAGCAGCAGGTACTAAATCAAAAACACGAAGCGACCCAGCAGCAGGTGCTCAATCACAAATACAAAACAACCCAGCAGCAGGTGTTCAATCACAAACACAGAACAACCAGCAGCAGGGTGCTCAATCACAAACAAGAAACCCAGCAGTAGGTGTTCAATAGCAAACACAAAACAACCCAGCAGAAGATGTTCAATCACAAACCCAACAGCAGAGGTTCAATCTTAAGACAAAACCACCCACCAGTAGGCATTCAATCAAAAACACTAAACAACCCACCATCAGGTGAATAAACACAAAACAACCCATCAGCAGGTGTTCAATCGCAAACAAAACAACCCAGCAACATAGGTTCCACCAAAAACATAAAACAAGCCAACAGCAAATGTTCAATCACAAATACAAAACAACCAGCAGCAGGTGCTAAATCACAAACATGAAGCAACCCAGCAGCAAGTGTTCAATCACAAACACAGAACAACTAGCAGCAGGTTCTAAATCACAAACACAAAACTACTCAGCAGCAGGTGTTCAATCCCACACACGAAACAATCCAGCAGCAGGTTTTCATTCACAAACACACAACTACCCAGAAGCAGGTGTTCATTCATCTAACTTTCATGGACCACTAAAAAAAGCAAACAGTGCTCCATATTTTACAAGGATAGGTCCAATGCAGGGCACTGCCGATACTAGGAAGCACACTATATAGGAAATGGTGTGCGGGCCCTGTGGGCCATTGCTCGTTTGAGTTCTCATTTCTGAAGGGAAGTCTTGACAGTAAAGCATAAAATGACATTCCAGAACTTGTAGGTCCTAACATAGTGGAAAGACTTCCCAGAAAAACTGTGGCTGCCACAGCAGCTCCTCTACAGAGTGTTTAAAAAAAAAGTATACCCAAATAAAATCATCATTTTTTATGAAAAAAAAAAACTATGTCGTTGGAAATATGTCGTTGGAAAGGGCTGATTGAGCTCTTTCCAATGATGCCTAGAACATGCATTCATTTCCACGGGTGAATGAGCAGCAATGCATCTTTTGAAGGGCACCCAGATCCTTACTGTACCAAATGTTGTGTTCTGGGAACTGGGAAGAGAAATCAAACAAAAAGATTAATAAAGATTACTCATTTATTGAGTGAAATGTTCTCCAGAGTAAATTGATAGCCCTGGCTCCTCAACTCAACATTTGGTACAGTAAGGATCTGGGTGCCCTTCAAAAGATGCATTGCTGCTCATTCGCCCGTGGAAATAAATGCATGTTCTAGGCATCATTGGAAAGACCTCAATCAGCCCTTTCTAACGACATATTACACTTAAAAAAAATTACGCTTTTTTCATAAAAAATGATGATTTTATTTGGGTATACTTTTTTTTGAAACACCCATGATTTTACACAAAGATGTTTGAAAAGCTGGCATCCGCATAGATACCACAGCAAAGAAGCACATCTCAATGACGTACGTACCAGACGCTTTTCCAGTTATCAGCACCGAATTTTCAAAGAGCCAGATGTTGCCTTGGTTTTGAGGGAACAGAGACAGTGTCACGGAGGAAAAAACTGCAATTGAAAAATGGAAAAAAAGTGCGTAAAATTTACAGATTTGTATACCAGACAGTCTCCAAAACAGCCACTAGATTGTAGGCTCAGGAACTATTGACAGACTGCTGAGTAGACATATTTGGCTGCACTTGAACAAATGAGTCACTAGGTGGCAACCTCTGCCCAGCTCTGCGCTCAGACAGTTCACATGACACCAATGAAGGAGGAGGTGCTGATGCTCATCTAGGCCTGTACAGCCTCTCCCCTGCATCTGAGTGGTACAGCTAAACAAAGGAACAATGTGCCTCCACCCCCTATAACACACAGCACACAGCAGCCTCACGCTGATGTCTGCAGGGGCACAGACACACAAACTCAACACACATCATGACCCAGCCACCACGCCTCTCTCAAAACCAATTACATATCTACAAGGTGACAGACTGATTAAAGATACTGTCTGAGGCACAACTAATTCATCCCACTGTGAATTTTATCTCAAGAAACACATTTCATTGAACTAGGCTGGCAATAATTTGTCATGAAATTGTTCAAATCAAAAAATGCAAACCGCCTGTTCCAGATTATAAGCCCAAGATACCGCTCTTGCTTTTATGAATGAAAACAATGTGACATCATGGATGATGAACTGAAGGTGAAACCAGAGAGGATTTTCAAAAAAATTTCCAGGCAATATCATTCTCAAACTTTTCTAAGAATAGCCACAGAAATACAATACCTCATTATAAAAGAGGCATCCTCAATTCTGCCGTAACCATGGCTACAGCGCTGCAGTGTGATGTCATCACAGCCGCAGCTGCCGATGCTGATGTAAGGGATAAGGTAGCGTATGCCAAAGCGCACGTACCGCAGGCCATGCATGTGTACAGCACCAACCAGTCACGCTCTCAGCTCAGTTATACACAGTCTCGTACCATCTATCGGACGAGACATTAAATCAAGGTCCTGACTGAGTGTGGTGAGTGAAGATCCAACACTCAACACAAAAAGTAGGGGCTTCCCCAGCGTTTCAGCTATATTCTCTACCTGGCTCCTTTAACAAGCCTTCCAATCATCCCGATTTAATTCGCAATGAAAATTCTCCCTCTCTTATCTTGTGCGTGGTGAGTATTCTGGTACAAAATGGTTGCCGTGCGTCTCCCAGTTGGGCGCTGCACATTGGTGATGACGGTTGAGGTGAGATTCCACTATTTAACTGTCAGGTGCTTGCAGTCCCAGTAAGAAAAGTGCCAAGCAAATGCAACAATGATCTCAGGTCTGTTAACTGGAGCCATGTCAGTGGGATGTGAGATGTAGTTTCAGCTCACTTGGAGTTTTGCTGGTCTTCCAGGGGAGAGGAGTGGAGATGTAGCCTGCCTTACGGCCCAGGAGGGTGAGGCCTTGGGCGAGTCGGGAAGGGAGCGTGAGCAAAACCGCCCCATCATCCTCGGTGATAGCCGCATTGGTGCGTGTGTGGTTCACAAACACCTCTACTGCTGCCCCATGAAGGTACTGCCGGCTCGAGATGTCCTTCACCTGAACTTTCAGAGTGAAGGTTGACACTGCAGAGGGCGAGAACAAGGCCTCAGCTGTGAGCTCTTCCAGGAAATACGAGTCTGATTTCACAAAAAAAGCTGATCAATCAGACGAGAAAAACATTGTTCCGCAAACAGTATACATCAGTTATGAACAAATTTTTACCCACAGTATAATGCCGTCAGATCTCATCTAAAAGTATTACACCCCCATTTACCGAATATAGTGTAGGCTTAAAGGTGTGTTATGGCAATCTGTGCTGTTTTGAAAATACTAAATTATATTCCTGAAATACAGCTTCCAATATGCAGCATAAAATATTCATTTTTGAGAGGAATGCCAATTTGCATTAATATTTAACAACATGAGAGTAGAAAGGCATTCCTACTGTGCGATAATTGACAGATAATCCATGGGTGTTCACTGAAAAGCTCCACATGGTAATGATCTGATGTTCAGGTTTTTCCTGAGGTTTTAATATTTACATCGGTTTAAGAGCATTATTTTTGACTGCACAGATGTCTGTGGCTGAGTGAGAAAGTGATGAAGTGATATCATTGGTTGGCCAGCCAAGTGTATTTTCCCCATTGAATGTTGGTCTTTAAAAACCTCCTAAGCCCTGAGTCTCTGACTCGAAAATGACATGCCCAAAATGAAATTAGTATATCTCAGCAACCACGAGTAAAACAATGTAACTTTTTCCAACAAAAATCTACTCCGATGTAAGGTCTGTAGTGTCAGTGTAGTATCTTGCATCAATAGATACCCAACCTAAATGGGCTAACAAGACAGACTATCAGTTTCCATGTAAGAACGTGCATCAAAGGAACTGATCACATACTGTGCGCATGAATCATTGTCTAGTTTGCCCAATAAGATATAAAATTAGTCCATACTTTGCCACTCAGTCCAACTTCTCATTTTCAGATTTTATTATCTGAATAATTTAACCTTAATTTAAATTATACAGCTAGCTAGTAAGCTAGTGACATGCGATCATAATTTATTCTTATTAAGCCATTTCATGGACCATTTGGGCTACCAGCTACCAGCAGTAAGCTCACATCCACATCCAGTCACAGTGATAGCCAAAGAGTTGAACAAGACATGAATACGATGCAACCAAGCAATCCCTGTTCATGCAAAGCTATATCTTTACCCACAGAAAAAATAAATAAGAATTCTGTTTATTCCATGTGTTAGCCAGAAAATAACGTAAGTGCTTTGTAATTGGAGCCACTCATGTAAGTAGCTGGCTGGCTACCTTAGGTATTGGTAGTCAGCCTGGTTAAGTTACATCTCAAGCGACCAGCAGACAGTCTAAGGCTAACATTACAGTTTGCAATATTTTATTTGCGTACTGATTGCTAAATAAGTCTGATTTGTAGATATTTTCACTTATTTTAAGCACTAGCGAGAAAACAATAAACCATACACCACCATTTAAAATTTGCTCACTAAGAACACTGGCTGCACAAGTTTGCCGAGGGGCTCACTACAATATCCTGCAAACCCATACCCCTCCGAAGGGGTAAGGGAGAGGGTGATGTGAGGGTAGTGGAGGAGCTTATTGTCGGGCCAGAATTAAAAATTCAGAAAACACAAATCAAGCAACAACAGCAGGCTACCAGTAAAATGTATGGAAGACAGAGACCTAAAAATGATGACTGTCACATGGCAAGGATTGATTAGACTGAAAAAATGCAAATAATATTGCTTAGTGTAGCTTAAATGGATAATGGTTCCCACTACATGAAAAGAAGAAATCTGTTGCAAGAGTATTCACAAATATTCAGCCTTTGTGGTGGTTTGTAATCTCAGATAGCTCCTTAGATGTAGGTTACATAATTAGATATTCCAAGTGCTGTGTTTCACAATCGAAGATGCTGGGCCATGCATGGTTTTCATGATTTCATTGAAACAAATAAATCCACATTGAGAGGCCATATACAGAGGTTGGTATTTGGGTAGCTAGTGGCGCTAACATACAGTCCCAAATACTTCTACTGAAGTATACACAGCTTCTATTGTTGAACATGTATGTTATGCCTACATACAGCTGCAGTCCACTCCTGAACACTGTTGCATGATGGGTATGTAAGATTAGGTTTGTGTGTGAAATCATACCAACTGCTGACTTAACAACTCTGCAGTGCGCGAAGAGGAGCCATGTTAGCAGAAAAAACAGCACGGAACAGAATGAGTTATTGCCAATGTCACCTTGGAGGGTAATTACAGTGCATATCATGGGTACTGCGCCTGTCCAAATGCACTGTATGGAAAGAGATGACCCCAGCAGTTATAACTACTGATAACGCAAAACATGAATGGCATAATTTGTGCGAGGGGCTCCGGTGGGTTTTCTCCTGGTGGTCGAGGTGTTCTTCCAGGATTCAAAGACATGCATGTTAAGCTAGAGACTCCAGACACGAGTGCAAGTGTGATCCCAGTCATTCCTGAACTGCCATCCACCAAGCCCTGACCAGGAATATACGGGTTAAATTTTGGGTGGACCGTTAATTTGCCAAAAAAGTTTTGACAGAATGTTAAATTAAAACAACAAGAGGCCCATGGGCCTTAACGGTCACCTGAGTTGTACAAGAACTGATGTATTTGATGTCAATGAACCAAATATACCCTAAAGTATCATTTTCCTATATAAAGTATAGTGAATTTCACCCCCGACCCCAGGGGCAAACATGGTGCCTGGGGGCCATAAAATTAACAATTTTGATAAAGCACCTCAACCTTCCTTCTAAGAAGTATATTGGATTCCAGCCTATTTCGGTCTGAAGAAGAAGATTGTTGAAATTTTTGGCAAATTTGATAAGAAACAAAAACTCGTATGTCCACGATAATAACATAAACATGGAAAAATACAAAATACATGCTTGGAAGAAAAATAGTCATACTACCCGAACACATGCAACATTATACATTTTTTATGCTCTTGTGCAAAGTTTATCATTTTTAAGATACATGGTTTATCAGCAGGCCAAAAATATGCTGCTCTAAAATCTCACTGTACTTTTCAGCAATAACACCCAGAGGAGAAAGTTACCTTTGCCAAGGGCAATGACAACTCTACACTGTGACAGAATGTGTCTTTTGGGCGTGTTGCTGGTGACAGACTGGATGGTCTTTTTCTTCTTTGATCAAGGTCTCACAGAGGCCAATTCTTTAAAAACAAAAGACCTGAAATATTGATTTGTCAGACAAAAATGCACGTTTCCACTGTGTGATGATCTATCACAGATGCCACCAACCCTGAAAAAGACGAGGGCGCTTATGGGCCCAAGACATAAGACTTCTTTACTGCATGGTAAGGTTTTAACAGGCATTTGTGGATGTCATCATTATTGCAGTACTTCAAAGAGGTTTGCCAAAGGCATTGTGAGCTAATGAGGTTATACAACTTATACTGTAGATAAATGACTGTTCTGAATGCAGTGCCGTCTGAGTAATCATAGATCACGGGTATTCAACAAATCTCTTCCTATCTTTCTTTAAGACACATTTGTGGTCAAATCCTCCACTCATCTTTGATCATGAAAGGCTAGAGGCTTTCTACCAAATTGTGACTGGAATCACCTACGAACATCAGCTGTTTCATATAACATTATTCAATTTTTTTACTTCATCAGTCGAATTACTCCTGTCCCAACCTTTTATGCGATGCCTTGCAGGCCTGAATGACAAGAATGGATGTACAGTTACAAATAAAATTAAATTGACTACACAAAACATTGAAATTCTAGTCTCCAGTCAGCAATAAAATACAAGTCAATTTAGAACTCACTCCTCTCTGTGATTATGTTCATTTTCCATACCATTCCAAATTTATCTGAGTTGGGGTTGTATCTTTTAGATGACAAACAATTTGATATTGGTGAATTACAATGACTATAACAACTACTTTACAATGGTATAATACCACAGAACAGCGACCAATTATAGGTTAGGATATGAAAATAAATACACAACTTACTGCTACATTATTATTCCCGCAGGGACTATCAAGAGAAATATAAATTGACTCCAGGAGACAGACCTGCAGGATATTTGCAAAGCAGACACATTCACGGCTAATTTACATAATTATCTGTAAATTAAACATGAAAAATTCCCCTACTGCTGTAGAATCAGACAGGACTGAGAGTTCAGCCGTAGAAGCGATTTAAGAAACTCCTCAAATTTTCATGCAATCTGGGACTTATGTGATGCCTTACCTGCTTGTCATGGGAAGACAAGGACTGCTAAGCTAGTTTTTTTTTTTTTTCTTACCAAGGATTGTCAGCGGCAGTCTTAATAGAAAAACAAAACAGGTGTGAAGTTACAAATGGGTGTTAAATCGATGACACCACTTCATGTTCCCCTGCAACAGAAAACTGTGCAGTGAAGAGACAGATGGTGTAATGAAAAGTTAGACACAGAGAACACAAACTCAAACAGTTGAGATTAATGAATGCACCCCATTTACACTAATCAGAGCAGCACTACTCGCCTAAAGGCTTAATTTAAGCTTAAGCTGCCATACAACAGGCCAGATAAGATAGATGCAAACACACTGGGTTCAGTAATGGCCCAAAATGGCTGCAGAGGGGACAACACCTCGAAGGCTTTCTGCTGGTGCCAGCACTGGATCTTAGCCACCTGGCTCAGGAGCATGAAACACAGCCGCGATTAATCAGTTCCTGTTAACAAATCCCCAGATGAAACGCTATCCTAATGTCCGCTCATTCCATCACTCTTACATTCAAATAGCTGACGTAACTGTGCATTACCTGCAATCAATCGACCCTGCTCCGACCAGCGATCCAATCTGTGAATGAGCCGCCAATCCACATGCTGCCAAATACACTCCAATATTGCAACAGCAGGGCAGTTCTACTGAAATCTAATGGGATATTACGTTTCAGCGATCACAAAACTACTAAAATTATACCAGATTTTCTCATTGTAACCACAAGTCAGCCATTTACTCCACTATTGTAAATCTATCCTCCTGTAGGTTTTTCTCCATCCCCAGGAAAAGCACACCTCACACAAAAGCTACAGATCCTGTTTCACTGCTCATCAGTCCAATCAGAGGTGCTGGATTGAAACCTACAGGTACATGAACATCACTCTCATAAGAAACTGAAAAAATATTTCTCAACATATAATTATTTTAGGAAAGGTCCTTGATTTACAAAAACATGCAAAGGAATTTTCGCATTAATAAATTAAAGGCCAGGTTTGCGAGGCACTAGCCAAAGCTTTTCGCGATTCTAACTCAATTAGACTGGAAATTCTTGCATGACATCAGCCTTAAAGCCAGCAAGTTATGGTTAATGAGAATCCAGGATGCTCATTTTGGAACCAAGCAATTCAGTCTGAAGCCATGGACTGAGAATGCTAACAAAAAAAGAACATTCACTGGCTATTTCCCCAAAGAGATGTCCTATTGCCCATTCCATTCACCAACTATTTACCCCACAGCAGCCTCCCAGAGGCCAAGCCATTCACCATTCACCTACAACAACATGCTAGTGACCAAGCCATTCACCAACTACTTACCTACAGCAGCCTCCAACTGATCGATCCATTGATCAGTCATTTACCTACGGTAGCCTTCAATTGACCAAACTACTCACCAATTATTTACCTGAAGCAGCATTTCCTGAGTTACCGACTGGAGCCTGCAAGCAACAGGATCATTCACAAAGCTGACAATCCATCACCAGAACAACCAATGGCCATTTACGGCATCATAAAAAGATGAATTAACATAATCAATAATGATTCCATTACTTTGAAAAAATATTAATTTTTATTAATGTATGCATATATTCTGTGGGGTATTAATATAATACCATTAGAGGTGTCTGATGTCAGGGTCCAAGAGCCTAACCAGAAGGGTGAGCATACATGGTCAGCCACACTACCGCAATAGCCTCTGTGGGGATGCACTCGAAGTGTACCCAACTTGATCTCGAAAGAGTTTAGCGGTGCACATGTGTCACATGAACATCATGTGGCCAGATGTCTGACCAGGCAAACAATTCGGCTTACAGCCATTTCCTGATGCGTAATTTCCCTACAGCCCAACAAAAATACTTAACCGTCTGAAGTTGACAACAGTGGCTGACAGCCACTGTCAAACTTCATATTAATTATTTTTAATGTATACATATATTCTGTGGGCTATTAATATAATATCATTAGTTAGAGGTGACACGGAAAAAACATGTTAAACATGATTTTTTTTTTTTTTATCAGGGACTTATCAAAATGATAAGTTGACAAATTCTGAAAACTTTCTTTATGGAGTCCCGTCCTCATTGGTTGGAAGCTTCCTCGGACACGCAGTTTTGGGGATTTTTGAAAATGTGTATGAAATTAAGGGGCGTGGTCTGATTTCAGAGGTCAAATGAAGGTGAAAATGCTCCGTGAAAGAAAGCCAGTTTTAATGTGTTGAGTTATGCTGCTTAGTACCTACATATTTAATTTCAGCTTAATAGCTGCAGAAATTATTGACAAATAGCTAAAAATGGCATTTCAAAGATGGCTGCCATGGCGGTCACATTTGTAAATGGATTGCAGTGATTTACATAAAAGTGTCCTAATTGGTTGGAAGATGTCTGCACAGTGTAAGCACCGTTGGACGAGTAGTTTCTATGAGGAATATGATATATTATATATAATATATATTATAATATATATTTCCCTGTATGTATAATATATTTATGTGAATATTTTTAAAGCTATGAATGAAATTTAGAGATGTGGTTTGATACCAGAGGTGAAATGAAGGTCGAAATGCAATGTACAGAAAAACCTTGCATATATATTTGCTGAGTCATACTACTTAGTAAGAATGTACAAAATTTCAGCAGATTCGCATCAGAAATATATAAATGGGTCAATATGGAATTTTAAAGATGGCTGCCATGGTGGCCATACTGGCAAATGGATGGCAACAATTGGTATAAACTTTGGCGTCTTCATTAGGCAGAAGATGTCCACACAGTTTCGGCTTCACTGGTCAAATAGTTTCAGAGGAGACTTTTACAGCTATCTGTGTAAAGTAAAGGCACGATCTGACGTCAGAGGTCAAATCAAGGTCAAAATGCCCAGTACAGAGCTGAATCGCTGAGGAAATTATTGACAAATGGGACAGTTTCAAGATGGCTGCGAAAAACTGAAAGCAATGATTTATGAAAACTTTGGCTTCCTCGTTGGCTGGAAGATGTCCGTAAAGTTTAAGCTTCATTGGCGCAACTGTTACGGAGAAGAAGATTTTTACAGATGCTGATGACAATGACAACAACTGACAATGACTGACCATGAAAAACAGACAGGCCATGACCTGAGCCTGTGGGACAGTTATAGGTAAGCTAAAAGAAAGGTAACAATTTAGATTTAGAGCAGCATATTAGTAGCCTACGTTATAATTTGACAGCATGATTGCCGTAACTTCCAGAAATGTCTTGTTTCTTATGTAGCCTGTCATGTTTGAAGTCACATTTCGATTTCATTCATGAAGACTCTCTGCAGGCAAACCCAGAGAGCTTAAATAGGCTCATTCCTGAGGCTCACAGTTGCATTCAATTTGCAAGACAGACATTCAAGATTACCCAACTAAAATGAGGCATATGAGTTTTCATCATGAATTGAATGTATATTTTTGTAGTGGGCGATATACTGTACATAGCCTTCATCCACAAAACTGATTTGTGGGAAATTTGACAGGTCTTCTCCCCCTACACAGATAATTGTCTACCAACAAGCTAAGACAGGAAAATTGCACAGCATTTGCACTTCACAGTTCAGAAGGGGTCAGAGCTGGTGATTGGTGCAGGTGTAATCTTATGACACAACGTAAAATGGGACCAAAATTAAATTGTGCGAGAGAATCTCCATTGACATACCTGCCATTTAAATTCATGCCAAACTGGCACAGACACACAGAATTCACCTGGCACAGTACAAAAATGCCAATGCCCTCCCACAATGGACTAGCCCTCCTCAAGTGCTGGCACATAAACAGAGCCCAATGTCACAAATACACAAATATGCAGTCATCCCCCTGGCCCCCAGAATCTAATCTCATAAATTCCAAGATATCAGAAGGCACCAGTCAAGGACCTTATCAATACACACAGCAAGTTTTGTTAAAAAAATCATGAACGGTACTCAAGTTCTGTTCCAGAAAAGAAATGTCCACGGACAGACAAATCAACAGATGGACAGACAGACGACCACACTGACGACTATATCCCCCACATTATGCCGGGGGGATAATAATGGAACATCAGATAAACTGTCAAATCCTGTAGGATAATTTGGCCGAGGTGGCAGATGGGCAGTATGAGGTCATTAAATGAATCATCTAGTTGATAAAATCTTCTGAGGAGCAGATTCCATAGCCCAACTGAGACTGTGTCACTGCGTTTGTTGCAAGTGGTTTATGACTTCCTTGAGCCAGCTCTCACAGTTCAGTTGACTCCACTGTTTCCTCTTGAGGCCGCAGCCATGTTGTTTATGAGGTTAGCCCATCAAGAATCAGCATTGTGCTGACCCAGAGATTCATCACCATCACTGATGAATTTACTAAAGGAATTTGGGACTAAATCAATTTCAGCTGGCACTGCATAGAATAGTTGGATACAGCATGATACCTTCAGTCTTAATCACTAAGAAACTCAGTTTGGACAACCATGACAATTCACATAAAGGTGACCTGTGTTTGATTTCCTGCCATTGTCAAGATATCTATGTACTTATGCTTTTACAGTATATTTATTTGACAGACGCTTTCATCCAAAGCAATGAACAACAAGTGAAGCACCAATTACTAAAACCCCATAGGTCACACTTAACTTGACTTGACTTGTGGGGTTTTAGCAATCAGTGCTTCAAGCGGTGCCAGGCACAACAAACCCCGCCCCTCGCACATACTTTGACCTACTATTCCTAAATTCAATAGGCATCTATTCTGGGTCAGTGGGAATCCCTAAACCCAATTTGGGGTGAATCTGACCATTAGTTTTGCTGCTTAAGTGTTAACAAACAAATAAAGGAACACACAAACAAACCGAACCAAAAACAAAACCCATTGCCCTCCCCCCTCAGGCGGGGCGGGGTAATAACTCCAAATGCTAAGTCACAGAATGGTCATGGCTGCCCTGTGCACAGTGTTTGGAGGGCTTTTAATGACCGGCAAACACCATGTTAAATCATTTCAGCCAGAAGAAACAGTGCAAGCAAACCTCAATTTGTCAGAGGCAATGGATTAACCCTTTGAACTGCATAGGTCGGTTTAACAACTGCATAGAGAACGTGCAATAGCCCAAAATGTCGGAAAACCGGCCTTCAAACGTGACTTTGATCACATGACTTTTGGTAGTCATGTGATCTCGTGTACAATCAGGCGGTCTCCCCATCACAGTAAGCAGTGTTTTGTCATTGGTGGGGGTCACGACCCCTTTATATAATGCAGGATTCAAAGGATGTGGGATCTGGACCACTTTCGTCACGGTCAGCAATCTTAGACAAAGGATGAAAACACAGTCCTGTTAGCAGTAAGTCCTCCACTGGCTATGAATAAACACTGAGCAATTAATTAATTTCATCAGTTACTGCACACATTAAGATTCCTATCTGCAGAATGTAGAAGAGATTCATACACAATTGGGTCCAATTGAGCCCCTCTTGCTCTATTTGCTCATGTTTCCTGTACACAATACCAGTAACAAAAGAGGCACACAGTGGCACCGAGGAACACACTCTCTGAAAGGGTGAACTCACTCGTCTCCACCTCCACAGCAGAATAATATTATCCTCTCAGCAGTCAGCACAGCCAAAATCAGCCAATAAGGCACACAAGCCCATAACAAACCAGCCAGGGGGACTCAGGGTCAAGGCCAAGACTAAGATAAACCAATTAGGTAGACTTGCCACCATAACTACCAGTAAGTGTGTCCCCTACACCCTCAGTCTGCACAGATGTCTGTACGAGGCTTCACATGGGCATGTAGGGGAGAGTCCAACCATCAGTCATTGACATGGACAATTTCCACATGACGTGCTGCTTCAATAGTCATATGACTTTCATCATGGCAAGTCACGCAGCATTCACAGCCTTTGTTGTAATTCACACAGAGCGGCCAGCTGAACAGATGCTTCTGTAAATCGTGGATAGAACATGATACTTTTAGCTGAGAATATACAGTGCTTACTGTACAGTGCTGTGGAAAAGTGAATGTCCCTTTCCTGATTTCTTCTATTTTTGCATATTTTTCACACCTAAATGTTTCAGATTAAGCAAAAACAGACAAATTTGGGAAGAAGGCAAAAACTCCTTTACAGCACTGCAACTCTGAACACCAGAGCAACATAGTCTACTATGCTGGTACTTTTCCAAACTAGGTTTTCAGGGTCAAAGAGCCTAACCAGAAGGGTGCTTACATGGTGAGCCACACTACCGCAATAGCCTCTGTGGGGATGCACTCGATGTGTACCCAACTTGATCTCGAAGGAGTTTAGCAGTGCATGTGTGTCACATGAATATCATGTGGCCAGATGTCTGACCAGGCAAACAATTTGGCTTACAGCCATTTCCTGATGTGAAATTTTCCTGCAGCCCAATAAAAATACTTAACCGTCTGAAGTTGACTACAGTGGCCGACAGCTCCTAATAAATGGAACTCAACCTGAGACCGATCAATCATGGGGACCTAAAGCCAAGATCAACCAATCAGGCAGACTCAACCCATAGCCACCTAATCCAGGGAACTAAAACCAATAAACAACAAATCAGTGGGACACGCTGCAATAATCAACCAATGACAGGGGTCAAGCTCAAGACTAGCCAATGAGGGGGTTTCAAGCCAACAGCCTAAGCATCAATCAAAGGAGATACCAGCCACAAACTAAGCAATTAGGGGGACTCAATGCCATTACCAACCAATCTGGCACAGAAATTGATCACGGCCCATCATCAATCAGAAGATTAAAATCCATTTAATTAATCTGGGAAAAGGAATAGTGGTACCTCAAGGTAGTTCAGTCAAGGCTAAGACCATCTTTTGTGACTGTATTTTTTTCTTAAATGTGTGATGTATCTATGTGAACAAGTGAATCTATCTCTACCCATCTGCAAGACACCTGCCATAACTACAACAGTCTGTAGCAGATGTTACTTTGAAATGACATTTGTCACAGTTGGAGCAGTGTGCAGTCATGTGGCCAATTCACAGTTCTTTGACTCTCTGTCTTCTGTTTCTCTTCTCATCTTCCTGATGGTGGAGATTCAAGCACACGCTATGCAAGCTGAGGCCATACATCAACACTGTCCAAAGGGTCCCCAGCTGCTCTGGGCTCAGTGTCATCTGAGATGGACAGGAGCACGGTGGAAGTATGTGATGTGGTCTTTCAAGTCAAGATTTTTTTTTGGAAAATTTTTTTTTTATATCTGCCATGTTCTGTGGACAAAAGATGACAAGAATAACCCCAGCTGTTATCAGGGTTAGGAACAAAAGCCAGCGTCTGTCATAGTACGGGGTTTCGTTAGTGCACATGGCATAGGTGACCAGTACATTTGCAAGGGCACCATAACTGCTAAAAGATATGTACAAATTTTGGAACAGCAAATTCTGCCATTTAGAGCTTGTCTATTTCAGAGATATTCAAGCATTTTCCCAAGACACGATCAAACCACATTTTGGCACAGATTGTAAGTGCGTGACACTGTAAGGAGTAAGTGGATGTTAGATTGTTCTGTTTGCAGTCCTGATCTGTCCCCAAATGAGAATTTATGGCACATTTTGATGCCAAAAAATATGGCAATGAAGACCCCGTACAATTGCGCAGCTGAAGACCAGCATGTTAGAGGAATAAGGGATGACACATTACAAGTAAATGAAATAGAATATACAGGGGGCTGTCAAATTATCCGACACACAGCCAGATTTGAGAGGCTCACAGCATGCTGTTTTTGTTTTTCAGTAGTTCTGCGGTTTTTACACAGTAAAAATCATAGTGTCAATTTTACTCTTTAAGAGTTGAATTTAACTCTCTGTCAGATAACATTTGGTCCCACTCAAAATCAGTGTAAATTTTACTCTACAGCCAGTGTAAGATTTTTATAGTTAATTTTACTCTATTTTGTGTCAAAATTAACAATGAGGTGTGTAAAAATATTTGACACTATAGGGAATCATCACCCTGCAGAGTAGATTTCGTCCTTGTGTGGAAGTGGGAATTGACTCTCACTTTTGACACTTCCATTTAGACGATTTCACTCTGCATAGTGCTATAAGTACTCTATCCAGAGGAAAATGGGTTTACTCTGGAATATTGACACTCCATTTTTTACTGTGTATCAGCTGCCCCTATCGAAAAGCTTCGACTTCTGGCCGCCATGATTTTAGGCATCCAGCGCACATCGTAATATTTGAGTCTGTTCCCATTATTTCATATATAATGCGCTGAGGTGAAAAATTGTCCATAAGGTGAGACAAAGTTAACTCAAAAATAGTTGGCAAAACACTACTTGAGACATCCTCATGGGTCAATCAGTGGTTCACAGCAGCTTAAGAGAGCTGCAAATGTTTATGCACTCTTCATTTGAAAGACTGTAAGTCAATGCTGCTGATCACACCAATCAACTGATAGATTGTTCTAGACATGAACTGGACTGTGGACGAAGCATCTGCCAGCAGAATGGGTCCTAGAGCTGGTTGCTGTGAGCGCATGACTTGTCATAGACGGGCTGGAGCAGGTTATTCTTCTAAACCCCAAAGGACTAGGAAACATTGGCTTCAAGTCTGAGGCACAAAGTGCGGTGTGTGTCTTCCACATTAAAGCTGCACAGTGACATGATGAGTCAGCTGTGGGTCCCTATGGAAGATGGTCAAAGCGGGTCCTGCCCACTACATTTAGATGTAGCATAAAGTAATGTCAGAAGCAAATGAAAGCTGTTAAAGCACAAAGGTTTAATACAACTAGCAACAGCAAAATGCAGTGCAAGGTTGATACTGTAATATAATTATAAATAGAACTAGAAAAGCAATCCGAGAGCGCAGACCTCCGCCAGGGGGCAGCAAAACCCAAAAGCACGGCGATTGGAACTCCGGCCCATTGGAAAAACTTGAAATCTTGAACTTTGGCGTATATCTCAACTGTACTTAGGCCCAGATATGGCAAAATGTAATCACCTGTTCCTTGACTTAGTACCCAACTTCTCTGAAAATTTCATCAAAATCAGTGCATTATTTTTTGAGTCATCTTGCTAACTAACAAACAAACAAACGCTACTTAAAACATAACCTCCTTGACGGAGGTAATAATAGACTGCCATGGCATAAAAGAGGAGTCCTAATAGCAAGGCCACAGTATTGATGGACTACTTAAAACCTGGTGTCGGAGCACCGTAACGAGAGGGTTCAATGCACTGTACTTCATGTCTTTAAAAGGAGCTTCAGCTTTGGGTACTTTTTGTTCCTCTGCTGTGTTCATCAGTGAGATACAAATGAGAACACTGTTGAAATAACCAATTTATCATGTGGACTAATTCTAGAATAGAGCTTTCTTTCCTACGCACTTGCTAGCAGTTCTGAGAATGTAGCAGGAACCACCTTTTATCCATGAAAGCGTAATGAGAGGAGAAATAATTTGAAAAGGCAGAGAGTGGTGCTCTCCAGTGAACCTGGAAAAACATCGGCAGATGGAGCCTGGAACCGTAGGGGTTTGTGTGGCAGCCACCACACACAGCACATCAGTGGTGACATCAATGCAGGCTTTCCAACAGAGACTGTTTTCATTATAAAGCACAGCTGATGAAAACAAGGCCCAGTTTACTCTGACTTCAACCATGGTTTGAGTAATGCCCCTCCTACACATGCTCACAATAGAATAATGCTTCTATTTCCGTCACGATTATCGTCTGATTAAGCCCGATAAGTCCAAGATGCTGTTTGTGCTGTAACCTATCCACCCCGAAGATGATGATCGAGGTTTCACTTGATCTCATGACTCTTAAGTATTATGTTTCAGTCTGCAGCATGGTGGGGTCTGTTGTACTTAAACCTGACACTAGCATAATTTATCCCAAGCAACCTTCAGATGTAATTCACAGAAGTTCAAAGAAGATTATCATCGTTTTCGTGTTTACATCACATTTGGCACATCATATATTGCATGACAATATGTGAATAAATGAGATATACAGCATGATGCACAAAAAGCCACCAGTGGACATAACGCTAAGCAGGCTTTATACAAGGGATCCAAACTTCTGCTGAAGTGAAACCATAAAGCAGGGGTTCTTACTCTTATCTAGAAAAGGTCAGTGTGGGTGCAGGCGTTAATGACATAAGAATGGTTACACACCAGATAATACGGCTATTGCAGGGCCAGGGGTGCATTAGTAGTATCAGGAGTGCAACTGCTCAGTTGGAATCAAAGTCTGAACCCATGCCAGCCCTGTCTGGATGGGAGCGAATACCCCTAGGCAAGAGCATGGATAGTCAAATAAATGTGGCCCTAGTTTTCTCTGAACCAGGGAAATCAACTGAAAAATGACTGGTTCAGATTGTGGAGGCGGCCTTAATGCCTGAAAAAGAAAGGTGGATGACCAGCTAACGAGGACTGTAGTTTCAGTAACAGGAACAAAGTCTACAGTGCAGAGTTTCTCTGTTAAAATATGGAGGAATGTAGCTTTAGCAGAAGTGGGCTCTATTTTAGTTATTACCACACTCAGTGGAGAAAACAATCGAGTCCTTAATCATGAGAGGTTTGACACACTTTGTCAAAACAGAACTATTTGGTTCAGAGAGCCCACCACTGGTCTTGCATATTCATTGTGTGTGACTCCAGGCAAGGATTCATTAGGAATACAGATAATCCATCTGAATCCATCACTTTTAAATTGCCAAACTAAATCCCTTTATCAGCTGGTAGCAACCTTGTAAGAGGTGAACAAGCCCCTAAAATCGAATCTCACAATTCCATTTTTATATGGGCCTACTTATCTCTTTTAAGCTCACTAACTGCAGAATTGGCAATGTGTGCATGTACGTATGGTAGACCATATGTGCAGATCGGGTAGCTGAAATGTAATGTTCAGACATAAACACAGGCTCATCTATTGCCTACTAAATTCCACAGATTGTAGGTAAGAATAATTGAGCAATGAAGAAAAAGTGTCGTGGGAATCGTTCGGACATACTCTGTAAGACTGTTTAGAAGCGTTTTTTACACTTGCAGTTCAATATTTTTCACCTAACCGCTTCAGACCTCTTGAGGAAAATGACCAACGAAAATATTAATAATAATAATAAGAAGAAGAAGAAGAAGAAAATAATGATGATAATAATAATAATAATAATAATAATAATAATAATAATAATAATAAAGCGCAGATGAACGGGCGTATTTTAAGGTAAAACCAAATATTTCGAGTTTAAAATCAAGATTACATTTGGTCGTGTAAAATCTGTCAAGGCTAGCATAACTAAGTCATTTAAAACATAATTTTAAAAAATCATGTTGTATCAATCACATGCAACTGCGTGGAGCAACCGTATGATTGCTTCTGGATTTCAGCCACACAAACATGACGCTCTGGTAAAACCCCTGCAAGGCGGACTACCTTCTTTATTGTTCATACCAGACAGTCAAATACAATCACGGTATAATCAGGAAACTGCATCACTAACGTTACATCACGGAGCAATAACTCCGTCGTCAGCAGTAATAAAATGAACGAGAGAAAAAAAAATAAACAAACCTTGATAGTCCCCTTGAAATGAGCGCCGAATATGACGCATTATCAGAGTATTAAATCATGTAGGCAACTGTCCTACGGTGGCGCAGGTAAGCGTACGCCCGCGTTAGATATCCATTTATATAAATTAGGCTTCAGCAATTCAGCAAAACATTCAATATCATAAACGTAATACCAATTTTTCATTTAAATTTATTGTCAATTCGATGCATATTCTTATTAAATTCATGCCAATTTTTATCGATAATAATAATAATAATAATAATAATAATAATAATAATAATAATATGCGTCGCCTTCAAATATTCAGACCTAAATCTATTAGCGACTAAGCGTCGCGATAGAGACCCGGCCCATACATTACCTGACGCGGATATAGAGGCCTTGCGGACCTGACGGTGGAACTGCTGTAGCCGCTGCGGGGTACCGAGGGCCTTCTGCAGGATGAGGTTGACATTGTCGGTCGCGAGCACCGCTGGGGCAGCCGCGGTGGGGCCACCTTCTGCTCGGGTCGTCAACACATCCTCTGAGAAAATAAGCAGTGCTAATAACAGATAACCAGGGAGCTCGTACATGGTGAAGCAAAGCCGAGAAACCGAGACATCACTGCGAACATAAAATGGAGCTCGGAGCATCGAGTGCCTCCTAGTCCTCTTCATGGATGTGCCATGGTTACGAGAGGATGGAATAGCGTGATTCCGGCGGGTACACAGCGAGCTGAGCGGCGGGGGTGCGGCCATGAATTAAAAACACAGATTTTGTCCTGTTGGGTGATGTACCACACCAGCGAGCTCACCACACGAACGCCACCTGCCGGTAGAACGTGCAAACAGCCCGACGCGCATTCGCTCAGCTAAATTATGGTCACGGTCGCGATGATAACCGAATTCGTGACCTTTTGGGAATACCTTGATACCGATTTGCGCGAATACGAAATCGGATGTTTTTAAGCTAAACTTTGGCGTATGTTGTCAAAGCGTAACGGCAGAGAGCGCAACAGAGTTCAGACAGTCATTGTAAGTTTAGTATATCCGCATTTTTTTTCATTTACTGAAGTTTTCATAGTATTGTGCTCACTTGCCGAGAAAAACCGTGCGTCCGTTGGGCACTTTTTTAATTCCTAGTGCTCTTGAATGCTTTGTATGGCATTAACGCGATTGCAGGATAATGTGAAATTTCCAATAGCACAGAGAGGCAGTCAGAGTCACTGAACAATCTGCGAGGAGAATGGACCAGAGGAACCGCTGAACCAGAATGAACCAGAGCCACATTTTATCACGTATTTTAATATTCTAAAACAGGAGAGATCATCTGTCCCATGGTCACCTTAAAAATGTTTCTGTTGATTAAATTATGAAAATAAATACACATAGAACAAGCAGGGCTCGTCACAACATACCCTGCCTCAGCAAGCCATTTGGGGTTTTTGTGCTGACTCAGCTTTGAAAAAAATATATAAGTTTCACTGTCTGGATTTGAGCAACATTTGCCTATTATTGCCCCATTGAGATGCACAATACAAAATTTCAACTTATTTGAATGAAAAGTTGTGATTTTATAGACATTTGACTTATTTCAGGCCCACCTGAACCCCCTGACATTTACCCCCCTATCTTTGAAACGGGGGTGCTCCACGCTCCTTCTGCATGTCAGAGAATGTAAAAATGAAAGCTGCGTCTTGTGAGTATGGTATGAACTTGATACAACCATAAAAACAAAAGATATGGCAAAAAAAAATGTTTTTGAATATCCGGAAATATTTTTGTTGAACTTTAACCTACTTCCTCCAATATTTGTGTACGCTCTTTTTTACAAGTCTGTGCATGGCCGTAGGAGGGCAACAACCCAGCAGCAGGACCGCTACCTCCGCCTTTGTGCAAGGAGGAACAGGAGGAGCACTGCCAGAGCCCTGCAAAATGACCTCCAGCAGGCCACAAATGTGCATGTGTCTGCTCAAACTGTCAGAAACCGACTCCATGAGGATGGTATGAGGGCCCGACATCCACAGGTGGGGGTTGTGCTTACAGCCCAACACCGTGCAGGGCGTTTGGAATTTGCCAGAGAACACCAAGATTGGCAAATTCGCCACTAGCGCCCTGTGCTCTTCACAGATGAAAGCAGGTTCACACTGAGCACATGTGACAGACGTGACAGAGTCTGGAGATGCCGTGGAGAACGTTCAGCTGCTTGCAACATCCTCCAGCATGACCGGTTTGGCAGTGGGTCAGAAATGGTGTGGGGTGTAATTTCTTTGGGAGGCCGCACAGCCCTCCTTGTGCTCGCCAGAGGTAGCCTGACTGCCATTAGGTACCAAGATGAGATCCTAAGACCCCTTGTGGGACCATATGCTGGTGCAGTTGGCCCGGGGTTCCTCCTAATGCAAGACAATGCTTGACCACATGTGGCTGGAGTGTGTCAGCAGTTCCTGCAAGATGAAGGCATTGATGCTATGGACTGGCCCGCCCATTCCCCAGACCTGGATCCAATTGAGCATATCTGGGAGATCATGTCTCGCTCCATCCACCAATGCCACGTTGCACCACAGACTGACTAGGAGTTGGCGGATGCTTTAGTCCAGGTCTGGGAGGAGATCCCTCAGGAGATCATCCGCCACCTCATCAGGAGCATGCTCAGGCGGGGTAGGGAGGTCATACAGGCACGTGGAGGCCACACACACTACTGAGCCTCATTTTGACTTGATTTAAGGACATTACATCAAAGTTAGATCAGCCTGTAGTGTGTTTTTCCACTTTAATTTTGAGTGTGACTCCAAATCCAGACCTCCATGGGTTAATAAATTTGATTTCCACTGATAATTTTTGTGTGATTTTGTTGTCAGCACATCCAACTATGTAAAGAACAAAATATTTAATAAGAATAATTCATTCATTCTGATCTAGGATGTGTTATTTTAGTGTTCCCATTATTTTTTTGAGCAGTGTATAACCATCTATTCCTTGATGTATTTAATGCCAATGGTACCCTGCCATCACTTGTGCCTTAGTGTTTATGCAGTTAATAAAAAGTTAAGTTTAGGAGAATGTACCTCTTTCTTTCCCCATTTCTTCAGCAAGGAAATTTCAAGAAAGATGTTGATCTTTTGTATGATGTATATCTGTCAATTAAGACAGCTATAATATGATCATTACTCCTGTGAAAAGCAGTAAAACCAGGGGTGGGGTAAGATGACCTTTTTTTAAAAAAAATATTGAACATTTAAAAATATTTCTCTACTGACTATGTCATAAATCTTGCGAGATGTGGTAGCCAACTTTACATACTAACCATTCATTATGACCCTGATACCAAGCCATGTTTTCTGACCTAGTCCACGCCATGTTTTGCATTTTGCCCGTCATTCTTTGTTATGTCCTTGCCTGCCATTTCCCATATTCACAGTTTAGATTATCATTCTGGGTTTTGTATTTCTCATGCCCTGCATTGCACATTGTCTCCCCTGTCTGGTGATATATTATGTGACAGTTTCCCCAGTCTTGTGTGCCACAGTTTCAGTTGATTTCATGGTTTCTGGGTTTTCAAACATTCCTTCCAATCTCCTTTGCTTCCTTCGCCTTTCTGTTCTATCTTTACTTGCATTGCTAACAGTTTATTATTTTAGATAAATTACTAACACTAACATTGTTTATAGTACTAACTTACTAACAAGCACTAGGGATTGTATTGCTGCACATTACTAATTGACTAACGAGCTCTCAGCACTCGCTCTATTCTAGTCTCCACCCCTTGTCTTTACCCAATTTACTTTGCTGTGCTTTAGCAGATCCTCCGCACCTGTTTAACTGCTCTGCCTGTCATTATCTGTGCACGTTAGAACTCCCTAAAAGGAGCGGTGTGTTTGTTATAGGCTGTCTTTGTGATCCCTGTCCGCGTTTTGGCTTTAGCCAATTTCATGTGGTTAGGTACTTCCTCATGTCTGTTCCCTATTTAATTAGTCTGATCCATTTCACCTGTTCCCTATCATAGCATGTGACTTTCCCTACGTGTATTTAAGCAGTCATTTCACAACCAGCTCTTGTCAGAACGTTTTCCTTGTGCTGTGATTGTTTAGGCCTTGTACTCTTTGCGTTATACTTCTGACTGGAACATCCCGGATTTTGATTTTGGCTTTGTCTTTGATATTCCTGTGCCCCTGTACTGAACCTGCTTTGCCTGACTTTGAGACTTGTGTTTGCTGCCCTGGTAACGAATCGTTTCTGGCCATCTGGATTGTGTTTTTGGATCCTGGACTTTGTACTAATGCCTTCAATAAAATGAATTTTGCTGCACTTCCTGGTACTCGCGTGTGGTTCCAGAACGCATCTAACCCCACTCTACCCTATTCTCAAATAGTTTTGTGACTAGTCTTTCCATTCTGTTATCTGGGTACGATTTACTTCAGTACTCATTTCCGGCCTCAGGACGTTCTTAACTGTCTTAATTTCTGGACATTTTTCAGCCTCAACATCCTTATGAAAAGGTTTCTTATATAACGAAAAGTATACTCATGTTTGGAGATGATTGCTGCAATATTGTATGCGCTTATTTGCTGACAAACAAACAACGGAACTAAAAATAATACCTCTCCAGAATCCCCCGCGAAAAAGTAATTGACATAATAAACATTTATGGAAAACAGAATTTTCATCAAGGGAGCACAGCAATACCAATTAATGTTCCTTACATAGGCTACCCTATCGTTCTTTAATGGGCTGTGTGCTGATTTAGAGAGTCTGAGAACACGCCTAAAGGGGTGTATGGCAAATGCACCACTGATGGGGCGATTCTTATCAGCCGTAGAGTTTATTTTGACTCAAAATGCACAAGGTAGCCAAAAAAAATGCAAACAGAGAGAATAAAATTCTCAGCTTCCGTTGCCTATCAATTTTAAAATGGCCTCTAATGTTTACTGCCTTTATTGTACATACACTGTTTGCTGCTTTTATTGTACATTTTGATATTTACATCAGAATATTAACGAAATAAAGTATCCAATTTGAAAAAGTTAATGCAAGGGAAAAATTTGATTGTCATGAAACAAATCTTTCAAACGTGTGCCAAAGTGATTGGATCCCTCTTCAATTAATGCTTTTCAAGATAAGGTCTCAGTGTTTCCAAATGTGTTATAAAGATGAAGAAACATGGCGAGAGATTTGAGGCCATTGCACCATGCAGAATCTCAGATCCCTCAAATTCTCAGGTCCACATTTATGGGCTCTACTCTTCAGGTCATTCCACAGACTCTTCACTCGATTTAGGACGGGGAACTGGGAAGGCCATGGCAATACCTTTATACCTTTTGTGTTGATTTCGACATGTGCTGTAGGTCATCTGTTGGAAGATCCAACCAGCCAAGTGTAAGCTCTCTGGCAGAGGCAGTCTGGTTTTCCTTTAATAGCGCTCCGCACAGATGACATCACTCACGCTAAAATAGAGCTGGAAAATCCCTAATGTCCCGGATGTCAGACTAACACCTGTAATGTGGTAAAAAAAAAATAAAAATCCCACTAGATGGCAGTATTGACTTTTTTTTTTGTTAAGCCCAGTCTGGAGCTAGGTTTTGAGCATGTTCTGGGCATGCCTCAGAGGGGAAAGTCGCAGAGAATGAAAAAAGGTCTGGGAGGTGGGAGGGGGCTGGAAAAGAGAATATAAGGAGAAAAATAGAGAGAGTAAAGTAGTAGGAGAAATTGCAAGGAGAAGGATACATTTGACCAGACCCGTCACTCTTTTCAAGACCTGTGAAGCTGTTTGTGGATTTTTGCCTGTGTTGGAGCATTTTCCTGTCCCAGAACATCGCAAAGCAACCCCATCTCAAGGGACTGTAACTATTATTTTTTTAAATATATATTTTCAATCTTGGTCAGCCTTTGCTTTATTAATCTGTTTAAGTTTTAAAAATTCTGTCTGTCATCCCTTTCTGTCCGATATGTCATAACAAATTGGGACCATAACAAATTGGGGGCTTGTCCGGGATAGACCATTGTATGAGTCATTTATTAAGAACCAATTTTTCTAAGGATAGGACAATATCAGACACATCGGATTGTTGACCCCCCTGGATTTGGCTGAAATTTTTTTTGTGAGATGGTTATGGTACCCAAACTTCAAAACCCAAACCGTTCCATGGTTGACCTCTTGTAACCAAAGTTACAGCACCCCCTATTTTGGACCCCCTGGGGCAGTAACAAAAAAGTTACAAGTTCCCACCCCTCTAATTCATAACTTTGAGGGTGTCCCAGTTCTTATTTTCTTGATATGGAGACTACATGGAGGGTACAACACAATAATACTGTTATTTTACTAGGACACCTTCAAAGTTGGCCAATGGGGGGCGCTCAAAATGCTCCGGGCTGAAAATGGCTTAAATTGGGCCTCCCAATTGGCCTCCCCAATTTTGAAACTTTGAGGGTATCCCAAAAATTTTATTGCAGGTATTGTTCATTTGGGAGGTGTCTGATAGGTTTGTACTGTTATTTTAGTGGGACACCCTCAATGGTTGGGAGAAAAGGGGTCCAAAAAGGGTCCTGACTCAAAAAAAGGGTAAAAAGAGGTCTTTTCAGGACCTGATTTCTCAAAGCTTTGAGGGTGAATTCATAAACAAGTTACAACATTTAAAAGGCAAAGACCTAAATGTTAAAACAAAACAAGAAAATGACTGGGAATTCCTGTTATGAACAGTTATGTCCCATAACAGCAGTGTTTGTCGAAACCATGCTTTCTAACTTAATTAAAACTTAATCGAGACGCAGAGTCAGACAAACTGCAGTACATACCTGTACACAGTTCAGCCAGAGTTGGTGTGACATCCGGGTATTGCCGGGTCTTTTTTTAGAATCTGTGCGGAGCGCTATTCCTGCGCTTGGTGGAATCCACAACAACAGGATTGCTAACAAGCTGTTCAGGTCTTTGAAAGAAAACCAGCTGGACAACATTAAATATTCATCGCCATAATTCAGAGTGAGGATGGGGTTCCTCACGGATTGGCCATTTTGTCTTTGCACCAAACCCTCCTTTGGTGTTTTCATGCAAAGTGCTCCATTTTAATGTCGTCTGACCACATAACCCAGTTCCACTGGAGGTTCCAAAACTGTCTCTCTGGCATACTTTAGGGCCATCAGTTTGCTTTCTGATGACAATAGATACTTCTTCTCTGCAGTCTTCCCAAACATTTAGTAGTGGTGTAAATGGCGTCTGAACCTTGTTCTGGATCATTTCAAACCCCGTGCGATAATTAATGTCTGCAATTTCCTCATTTTCTTTTTCATTTCTCCCTCATTTTCCCCACTCTGAACACAGCTGAACTGTTCAGTTCTCTGGAGAAAACATCATTAGGATTAGCAGCAACCACATATGTTAATAGCCTTTTCAGTTAATATTCACCAAGGGTTCCAATATTAGTGGAGGGCAGGGTGTTCTCAAGTTATGAACGTAGAAGTATTCACAGACACAAGACTGTTTGCAGAAGAGAGTCCTAGCAGCTGAGCTGCAGAATAAGCCCTATTTCAGGAAATCCACCATTTTCTTCTGTTAAACTTCAAATCAACATCAGGCGGTTAGCATAGCTCCATCGAGGACAGCCTGGCCAGAGCCAAATCCCGGGTGCAGGTCATTGAAACTGGGTATCAGTGAGGTGTAGAAAATACTAGTGAGCTGTAGCAGTGCTTCAGTCGTAGTTAATGGAGTAGTGTTAGAGGAAGAGGTCCAGAAGCAAAACAGGCTCTGAGAATGAAAAACAGCAGGACATATTTTAATTCATTTTTACTGATTTCTCGCATAAAAGCTCACCAGATATGGAAAAATCATCAGCAGGAAATATTTCATGTCACTGGCTCTAAACGTCAGTCCTAAGTGCCCGCTGATTTTTAATCCAACCGCACTTGTAATTGTAGGATTTTAAAAGGTTGTTAATTTGTCTTAACTCGGAGCGTTTCATGGTTACATAAGTTAATTATCTTCATGATTTGTATTTTAATAAAAATAATTGTGCATGCCATGAAGAATACATTTTCCATATTCACATTATTAAAAACAACTGAATAAGAAGAGGGGCCATTTTGAACCAATCAAATGAAAGAATTAGAAGGTTCCTTAGCAGTGAAAACTAAATGTCGAATAGTCTCGAAAACTAACCATTTATACGCAAACAAATGTAGAAATGTCAAACCTGCATGTGTCATATTTATATAATTATGTTCAAGCAAAATCCAGTATGTTCAGCAACCTACTTTGGAGCTAAACTGAATTTCTAGGAGTCCAATTTGATGTACAGTTCCGTGCAGAAGTTTTGGGCACATTTAACTCTATTCTGTGAGGCGGATATGCTTTCAAAAAAAAAAAAAACTCAAATCAATATTTAGTGAGACTAAAATTTGGGACACTGTCTTGCGATTTTGTAGTTTTATAAGATTGTTGGCTGTTTGGCTGCTCTCAGCATATTGAAGAATACGCCACAGTTCCTCAGCAGACTCACAGTCTCACTCACATCTGTCTCCCCCCCATATTCCTAGACAGCTATGATGACTACGGTCAGTCATGGCATATAAGTTTTAAAAATATATCAGCAAGGTGATGTTAATAAATGACCCATTAACCTGTTTATGCAGATGACAAATAAATCCAATCCTTGCCTGTTGTGCATGACCCGATTCAAGGCTTTATAACTCAGGATTTGCGTCACAGAGACTGAAAAAATTATTTCAATGAAGCAAGCCGCTTGTCTCATTTGGAAATTCAATTACGGAATTATTTCGCAATTTAATTTCATTATTTTATGATCAACAACTGCACGGAGGGGCTAAGAAGGCAAACTAGTTTGCCCTTAATGCCAAAACATTTCTTGTACCCCAGGTTGCAGAGCTGAGAGGGTTGAAACCTCCAGTTTTGCTAAGTTTTCTTCACTGTATCCCCCGCAATGCCAGAGATAGTGCCAGAGTGCTTCGACAGCTAAAGCAGTCAATATCTTGTGCTGGCTGTTTATTCATTATTACGTTTGAGGGCACTTCACCACTTTTTTTGGCGGCAATATAGCGCTACTGTTCACACTCTCATCAAAGCAAAGTCAGAATTGCACATTTATTCACACTCATACCTATTGGGGTCTTCAGTTAGCCTAGCATATAAGTATTTTGACATTGATGGCAAATTGGAATACCCAGAAGAAACCCAAGCGAACATAACGAGAACGTGCAAACTCCACAAAGAAAGGCCGCAGGCTGGATTCAAACCCATGATCTTTTCGCTGTGGGGTAGCAGGGGTGACCAGCGCACTATCATCCTACTGTTTATGCTTTTTAATATGGATTACACAGATCTGTTGATAATATTTTAGTAAAATAACCAAAAACACAACTATGCCATTCATTTTAGTAACAGTTCTTGTGCTTCTTTGTCAGGTCTTTAGAACACCATCCAAATTATTATTGCTTAGAAATGAACGTCTGGAACATTGCACTTTTAGCTTAATGGACAACTTACATGAACGCGACACCACTACTTTTTTAAACCTTTGCCTAATAATCAGAACCGCTTTTTAAAATATTACCACTAGGTGGTAGTATTGTGTAATTTATGAGTACCATCACTGCTCTGCTCGAACACTAACCACATAGAGAGTTCAAAATCCAATTAATTTCACTGCTCACCCATGGCTAGCTGTAAATAGTATTGATCAGCCTATGTCACTGTTATTACCAGCATGCTGCCGCGTAACATGGACATTTAAACTCAGTAGATTGATTAATTACATGAAATATGTGTAAGAATTCCCAGATCCACAGACTAACACTTTAGACTTTGGAATACTTCATATATGGCTTTTTTGCTTCTAACTGACAATGCAGAGCATTAAACTTCTAATTTTTTCATGGAAGAAGTTAAAGAAAGAATGTGGCACACACATACACACACATGCACACATGCACGCACGCACCCATCCAAACGCACACACACACACACGCACACGCACATACACACACAAACACACAGATACACATACACACAGTTGGAAAAGAAAGAATGACCGACAGATTTGCAGGTGAGTAAGTAAGCAAGGTATCTGTTTTCGGTCACACTTTAGATGACGTGTTGCTCATAAAGGCTTTATAGAGCATGTATAATGCCTTCATAAATGAGACATAATGTGTTCATAAATCATACATAAGCAAACGTCTTGCTTTGTAAAGGGTTAAAAAAACACATCCTTATTCAGCATGTGATGCCAGATGTGATATAACTGACAAATGTCACTTAGCTAGTGGCCAAATGCTATAAAGGGAGACATTTTCAGCCAAGGGACATTGTTATTGTCATATCTGGCAACAAATGCTGAATAAGGCTGTATCATTTCACCCTTAACAAAGGATGACGTTTGCTCATATATGACTTATAAAGACATTATGTCTCATTTATGAAGGCATTTTACATGATCTATATAGCAACACTTTATCTAAAGTGCGACCCTGTTTTCTTATGTCAGAGCAAGGATTGGGGGAACATTTTATGATTAATGAAATTTTTCACTTGCTTTTTCACAAGCTCCAGCCATCTCACATTGCATCTGACAGCCAACATTGATGTTTCCTGGCAGTCATGAAACGGACCGTGCCTAAACAGTAAGTGTATCCCGCTAAGACTGCGTGCAAAATTATCCGCTTGCTAGTTTGCTCCAGTCCCCTATGACAGCAAGCAAATGAAAACCTTCGCTAACTGAACGAAATCAACATCAGAAAAAGCTTGTCATTTAGCTAGATTTCTTCAAATTTTTCTTTATACATAGCATTCCCTGCACTCATATTTTGAGGTGCCATTTGTGTTGTCAGAAATTTTAGCTAGTTTGCAGTACAAGCAAAAACAACAAGGAAAGGTTTGTTTCTGAGCATCATCTAGGGTACGTACCCTAATTACCCAGAGGCGGAGGCTAGAAATCCAAGCTGAAATAGCGAGTAGTTCTTTGTTACTTTCAACTATATCACGGTAGGCCTACATATTAAATGACGATGCTGAAGGAGAAAGTAGAGCAGATTTTGATTTCCAGAAATGTACAGAAAGTTGTCAAAAACTGCATGTACTTTTCACACAATATCCATAACACAGACAAATGGAGATAAGGTTAAAATCGGCAAAGTGTCCCTTTTATGATAAAGTTAAGCAATGAAGCCTGCCCAATCATCCCCACACGGTGCAAATTTGCCTGAGCAAGTGACACGCTTGTATACTGCATCAGGCAATGTTACACCGTGTAGGGATGGTTTTTGCTGTGTAAATTCCTCGCGTGACAGTGCAGGAGCGTATCTAGCATGCTAGATATTTTTTGCGTCACGCGAGGAAGTTACTCACCATGTGGGGGCTACCTGCTGCAATGTTACACGTGCTCGACCAATCACAACGTGCAGACCTATCATATGATATGCAGACGACCCACACAGACAGCTTGACTGCAGGGAAAACAATTGAGGAAACACTCGGGGCATAACAGGTTACTGCATCTTAAAAATGCTACTGACAAGCTTTCATTAAGATGTTATTCCATTAAGCAAATTAGGTGCCATCATAGTGTATGGAAAGACATCAATAATGATACATTGCTAGGCAACAAACATTACAATCAGCTGACCTGACAAGCATATCGGCTGCTGTTGGCCTCTGTGGGTACGCTCTGATATACGTGTCAACAGGTATGTCGCTTCATGGCTCTAACTAAATTATGTAATTTCCTGCAGTGCAGAATGAATGCTGTATTAACCATCTGGCATTCAGGACCGGAACAACCCATTCTATGAGGAGGATTATGACAATATTGCTATAGCACATGTTACCTCCATTTGAAGACATATTTAGAGATAATATGGTATCCAGCCGCAGGACACTGCACTCAAAGGGACACATCTTTTTGAATCTTCAGAACTGAAAAAAGACTGATTTTTCATCGACTATTTTAACCTGATTAATTATCCTAACAATACATTTCTCTTTAAGTCTAGGTATGTACTTGTAATTTACAGACAGTCTTAGGCTGGCATATAGGTTTTAAAGCCTGATTCAGCAGCTGAATTTGTGGTGAAATCTTACCTACCTTAGGCTGGTTTCATTCAAGCGGTCACCTTGTGTTCCCCAGAGCACATATGAACTACAAAAACATCCTCTTCTGAACGAGTAGATGCAGAGCTGCATTCCATGATATGCATTCCAGGAAACATAAATAGCACCTCCTATCTCCTGATCTCAACTGCATAATTAAAAGAAATGACTCCAGTCTCAGAATTAGCCCTACTAATGAGCTGAATTAATAATGCTAATGAGTTATTAATCGCTTATGACTTGCATATTAGTCAGTTTTGACAATCGAATCTCCCGGAGTTCTTTTTTTCTTCTTCTTCTTTTCTCCAAGTCATCTCCTTCAGCAGGGGTGGGCAATCACGGTCCTGGAGGGCCAGTGTGTATGCAGGTTTTTATTCCTATCAATTACCCTGACTAATTGAGTTAATTGATTGCATGCACAAATATAGATTTTCGCAATGATTCAATCAAAGGAAAATGTTTTATGAAGGGAGACAAGACTAGTCTTTGTAGTTTCATGATAATTTAAAGAAATGCGCATGAAACGTCAGATTTCATAAATGGTTTGGCTAATTGAGACAATCAACTAATTAAAGACCAGACATTGGTGTGAAAACCAGGGACAGATACGGCCCTGGCTGCCCACCTCTGTCCTACAGTGTACTGTTACTGTTACTGTTTATTGCAGGCTAAAATAAGTAGGCTCACAAAAAACTTCATCCAAGGCTCTCATAAAGTTTGAAAAGAGGGCGACCAAGGCGCTTGACAAGCAAGTTCTGTGAGACAATTCATCTAAAAATTATGGATTTTACTTCCAGTACCTGTTATTTGTAAAGAATCCCAAAACCCATGGACACACTTAATGGCAGTGATTATAAAACCACAAGCTCTGAGGTCTGACAACGGCTGGTTTTCCATCCTCCCATTATCCTTGAGCTGAACGAGATACAAGTTTGGTTTCAATCATTAGTTGTCTGTTTTTTGTTTGTTTGTTTGTTTGTTTGCACATATGTACCAATTTTTGAGAAAATGAGACATACCAGGCCCGATTGCTAATGAAAAATTAATTAAGGTGAGGCAAATTATATAATAAATGATTAGTCATAATGAATGTGAGTCTGCAGTTTCACCAGTGAGGAGCCAACTCGATGATTTCATCACTAAAAATGTTTCCCTTTTCATGTAATTATCAGTCATATCTGACACAACGCCAGATGAATATGGAAATTTTATTCTTTATGCTATGCGCAGATAAACCTGGTATAATGAAGCTGTAACCAATCCCTCCAAGCGCGAATCGAGCAACATTGAAACCCTAAAGAAATTCAATTGCGGCTGGAACATAAGCCAGCATATGTGATGATTCTGTCCTGCAGTCCCTCCCCCCTCCTGCTGTCTTTGCCTGCACTTCAACCAGCCTCACAGTGAAGTGTATGATATTTAAGACCTGAAATGCCAGCTTGGCAGTGCAGCTGCATCCTGATGCCTGAGCCCCGTTATTGTTGTTTTTGCCGCTGCTCCCCTGAGTTTTATATAGTTTTTTTTGTCAAGTTTTATTAAACATTTCTATTTTTGTACTCAGGCAGTGCATGTGGGTCCCTAATCCACTTTTTGGGTACATGGTCCCAGTGCCCGCTGGTTTCTTGTCTTCAGCCGGCGGGGGCAAAACCATGACAGTATATGCAGTACTACCCTGAGGCTGTTTCTGAGAACCACTGTTTTTCAGTATGGTGAGGGTCACCCAGCCCAAGCCATTGTGTTTTTCCAGAAATGGGCACCCTGCTGTAGGTGTCGGTCAGATTTGTCCCTGCAGGACTACAGCAGCCTGAAAAACACAATAAGTGGTGCATTTGGGTCCTGATAATGGACAGATGATGGAGTGAGTCTCCAAGATCAATTCTCCCGACACACCACAGCAGGCTCATTTCTCTGCATAAATACCCTCTCCTGCCAGGACCACACTGGTGTATGGGGACCACCTTCAGAAGCACACCAGGTGCTTCTATCGATCTTGCCCAGACCTGGAATTGCTTTTCCCTAATGTACGAGTCCCACATTGGAAAAAGGAGAATGCCAACTGGATATATATAGCAGAAGGCATTGATTTTTTTTCACTGGAATAATTTACTGCCTAATATCGTGTAGGCCCCTCTCGTGCCACCAAAACAGCTCCATTAGACTGACATCCACTTGGGATTCCCAGCAGAGCATTTCCGAGAGCATCACGCTCCCTTCACCTGTCTGTCTTCTTCCCACTGTGCGTCCTGGTGCCATCTCTTTCCCCGCTAAATGGTGCAAACGTGCCCAGCCAATGCACATGATGTTAAGAAAACGAAACTCATTAGACCAAGTGACCTTCTTCAATTGTTCATTGGTGCAATTCCAACACTCATGTGCCCACTGTAGGTAGATCAGGGTTAGATTGTGCACTCTGACTGGTCTGCAGGTGTAAAGTGCTGGGAGGTTGTAATTTACTCTGCGTTGCGACACATGGCTCATGTAAGGATCATTTAAATTCTCAGCAACTTGTGCTGCAGTAGCCCTCTTCTCAGTTTGGACAAGACAGGATAGCCTTCATTACCCTCGTGCATTGATGTGCCTTGGGCGCCCAACACCCTGTTGCTAGTTTGTCCCCCTCAGACCACTGTCGTTACACATTCAGCACCATTGACTGGGAGCACCACAGAAGCCTTGCCGCTAATGGCTAAAACAAGCCTTTGGCTTGAGTACATTATCAAACTGCTAGTGATGTTTTGCTACTGTTAGAACTAATCACCAGTTCCAACAAGTTAGCCAACTACCTTGTATACAGTAGATAAATATCCCGATTCGCCGCTTAGAAGAACTGTTTTGAACACTGTCAAAAGTCTCTTGAAAAAGGCATCTGGTTCATAATATTATAACGTTACCCCTTTTGATAGGTGCTTGAGTGCTCACATTACTATACCCGCAGAGCAGTAAAACATTTTTGCGAGGGGAAATACCACAGATAGCATCATTTTAAGAGTGTTTTTTGGTGAAATGCTGCCAGCCACTTGTTTGGAGCAGGTGGCAAGACCTCCTATAGTGCTCCTTTAATAAAATGTCCGAGGAGAGCAGCTGGCCCTGTTACACGGAGTTAAACCAGAGGCTTGCCTCTCGTCATCTTCCCCCGGGACAACCTTTAGATACACGACTCGCTTGGCACCCACTTACTGCACACTGATCGCTTTTCCCATTCAAAATGACGCCAGCTGGCCTTGAGCAATTTTTTTTTACCCCCTTTGATTATAAATCTGTCTTCCAGTCTATCCCTCGCCCAAAGGCAAACATCTCTGTTCCAGGCACAGATATGTTCTGGCTGTCCCATCACTCTGGCAAATGGAGCCACAACCTAAAATGAAACCCCATTTGTTTGATCCAAATGTAAAGGATCATCCCCTACCTTCTGTCACATTGTTGATAAATTATCAACATGGAGACCATGTGAGGTGCAGAGAAGGGTCATGACTCTAGAAAAAAAAAAAAGCTGGATAGATCCAGCAGGGATATTGCATAAATTAAATGTTTTCACAAAATGCAAGGTACTAAACTTCTCCCCCAAAATTTGTGATTTGCTCCCTGATTGCCACAAGCAGCTCCAAGTATCCCGCAAATCTGCAATCTGCACCTCAAGTACATTCTTAAATTAAAAATTATCCTTTGGCCGATTCACTGTCAGCTGTGACTTCAGACAGTATGGACAAATCCTCCCCCTGCCATATACTGCAGGTTGTGAGGTTTGCGGATTGATTCTCCCTGTCGCTACAATGATCCATCACAGCTGCAAACCTGATGAGGCAAAGATCCTTTTTGAAATATGAGGTCTGATGCTGAAGTCCCTTCCCAGCAACACTACAGCCACAACTTATTGGCTTGATTTCAATATATTGGGCCAGTTTTGCAGGCGCAGATTAAGCGTATCCAAGAATAAATGTACTTTTGAATGGAGATTCTCCAAAGAAAACACAATTTAGTCAAAGTCTAAGATTAGTCTGTGTTTGTGGAGCTGGCCTAAGATCTGGTATCCAGTAGAAGTTAAATTGGATAAAAGAAGTGCAAAGAGATGTGTTTAAAAAGAATGAAAAGAAGAATTTTAGAGAAGACTGGACTCTGCTATTCTAGAATCAGGTAAGCGTAAATTGTGTATCCCAACATCACAGTTACCCAGTGAACTCATTTCAAAATATTTCATGTACAACCTCAATTCCAAAATAGTTGGGACAAAGTGTAAATTGTGAATAAAATCAAAACGCAATGACTTTAAAATCACACCAGCCAGTATTTTATTCACTATAGAACAGAGATAACATAGCAAATGTTGAAACTGAGAAATTTTAAAATGTTATCCACAAAATGAGCTCATTTCAAATTTCATGGCTGCTACAGGTCTCAAAAAAAGTTGGGACAGGGGCCTGTTTACCATGGTGTTGCATCCCCTCTTCTTTTTAACAGAGTGGATGTGTCTGGGCATTGAGGAGACAAGTTTCTTGAGTTTAGCCATTGGAATTTGATCCCACTCTTTTTTAATACAGGCCTCCAGCTGCTGGAAAGTTTTGGGTCTCCTTTGACAGATTTTTCATTTAATTATGGGCCAAATGTTCTCAGTCGGTGAAAGATCAGGACTGCAGGCAGGCCAGTTCAGCACACGGACTCTTCTACTAGAAGCCATGCTGTTGTAATAGTTGCAGTATGTGGTTTTGCACTACCCTGCTGAAATACACTACACCTTCCTTGGAATAGATGTCATCAGGGGGGGAGCATATGTTGCTCTAAAACCTTCATATACATTTCAGCATTCATGGTGCTTTTTAAAACATACAAGTGTTCCACACCATATGCACTCATGCATCCCCATACCATCAGGGATGCTGGCTTTTGAACTGAACGCTGATAACAGGAGGGGTGATCTTTCTCCTCTTTGGCCGGGAGGACACAACAGCCATGATTTCTAACAAGAATGTCAAATTTGGACTCGTCTGACCACAGGACACCTTGCCACTTTGTCACAGTCCATTTTAAATGAACTTTGGCCCACAGAACACAGTGGCGCTTCTGGATCATGCTCAACAATGGCTCCTTTTTTGCATGATAGAGTTTTAGGTGGCATCTGCGGATGGCACAGCAGACTGTGTTTACAGACAGTGGTTTCTTGAAGTATTCCTGGGCCCATTTAGTATTGTCAATGACAGAATCATGCCGGTGACTGATGCAGTGGCGTCTGAGAGCCCAAAGATCACAGGCATCCAGTAAAGGTCTTTGGCCTTGTCCCTTATGCACAGAGATTTTTCCAGTTCCTCTAAATCTTTTGATGATGTTATGCACTGTCGATAATAAGAGTTTGTAATTTGATGTCGAGGAACATCATGCTTTTAAAGTATTCCATAATTTTTTTGCGCAAGCCTTTATGGATTGGAGAGCCTCTGGCCATCTTTACTTCTGAGAGACTCAGCCTGTCTAGGACATCTCTTTTATAGCCAATCATGTTACAAACCTGATGCCAGTTTTACCTGCTAAATGTTCTTTCAGCTGATTCTCTTACATATTACTTGCTTTTTCAGCCTTTTTTGCATGTTCCAACTTTTTTGAGACCTGTTGCAGCCAGAAAATTTGAAATTAGCTCATTTTGTGGATAAAAATGTAAAAATGTCTCAGTTTCAACATTTGAAATGTTATCTATGTGATATTGTAAATAGCATATTGGCTCATGTGATCTGAAAGTCATTGCATTTTGATTTTATTCACAATTTACACTTCAAGCCCAGCTATTTCGGAATTGGGGTTGTACACTTACAGCATGATACATGGTATTTTAGTGAATATAATGGAGGTCACGCGTTCATTCCACCTCGTTTGTGCTAATCAACAAGGCAGATCTCCTACAGCACGCCACACAATGGCTGCTCATACTAGATGGATAGTATGCACTAAACAGACAGTTAGCAATGAGCTCACAAACATAAGTGTTAAAAACAGCATGTGGGAGTGTAACTGCCATGTTGGGGCCACACACAATTTGACTCATGCCTAGCTTTACTTCAGTGACTGCTGGAAAATATGGACAATAGAAGTCCTCCAAAGTGAAATCAATTGAACGCTATGCTACTATTTTATAATAGTAGCCATGCCCATCAACCTCTTCAGGTTCTCCAAATAAGGATTACATTCGCTGTGAACAAGATTGTGACTATTTAATGTTTTATACCATATTTTGTCCCTGTTTGACTGTCCTTGAGTTGATTTAGAGTTGATTGAAGACAGATCCATGAGGTAGAAAGGGTGAGAACAGGTTAGAACGATTCCATTAGCAACACCTGTCATCCCAGATTAAGTTTAAAATCAATAACGTATTAGAACAAACTGCTCATTTAATCAGCCGTTTTTACTGACACGTAAAGTTTCCCAGTTTATGAACACTGTAAAATGTTAAGCCTTTTACTGGACTCTGGAGATGCCGTAAGTGAAATAAGAGCACTGCTGCAAATTCCATCGTAAACCAGGCTTTGCTGGTTAAGCTGCTTAAAGCCATGCTCGACATGTTCAGCGACTGACCAGCCTCAAGTCAGAAATTCCTGCAATTTGACCACCATGTTACTCCTCCCTCTTTTACCACCTGTAAACTCGCTTGTCTCCACTACAGACCAACTTTAACAAGCCGCAGATTAGGTATGACCATGTAGCAATGTAACCAGCAGCCATACAACTACTGAATCTGCTCAAGCTGTGTGGCTGAAGCTAAGCAGGTGTGGGCTTGGTTAGTACTTGGATGGGAGACCACCTGGGAAAACCTAAGTTACTCCTGGAAGAGGTGTTGGTGGGTCAGTAGGTTGTGATCTTCCCTCTGGTGGAATAAACCCCAATGCCACAGTGGAGCGATGGGGACACTGTACTGAAGGAGACGCCGTCTTTCAGATGGGACGCTAAACCGAGGTTCTGACTGATGGTGGTCATTAAAGATCCTATGACCCTCTTCGATAAGAGTAGGGGGTTCCCCGGTGTCATGGCTTAATTCCCAACTTGGCTCTTTCAACCTGCCACCTAATCATCCCCTGATCTAATTGGCTGTGCAATTTGTCCTCTCCCTATCCACCTTGAAAAAGAGATTTCAAGCTCAATGGGACTTCCCTGGTTAAATAAAGGTTAAATAAATGAAATAAACAGTACTCCTTATGGATGTCGAATCCAAACTAATCCAGTGCTCAGAATTTGTCATACATGCCAAACTTTTTTATTATAATAGTAACAACCAGACCAACAAGCTGGAACTGTTTAAACCCGTGTACTTCCATGAAAGGTGCATAAAATGTTGACCAACAATAAACTTCTCAGGAACACAAAAATGTAACGTCACGTAAATGGCACAGTAACCCATGAATAATCAGTAAATGTAATTTTGTGTAAATGTGACATTTTCGCATCATATGTATAACCTTGAGGTTATAATTAGGGAGCACTGCACAAAGGCCTGGTATGAGGCACACGGAGCATAGAGGCCACAGAAAACAAACATAAAGCATTAAAGTGATATCACACATTTCATTTTACAAAATTCATCAAGCAATGGTCATTGGATAATCAAAAATGATTTCATAATGCAACATAAAAACAGAAATTGATCCACATTATTCGTTGAGTCAGAAACCGTTATCGGGGTTGCGGAGTTATCAGACCTCCATGTGTGTTAAACATGATGCTTAAGATGCCTGATATACTGTGTGCATTACTCGCTGCTAATGCTCTGCGCACATTCTGAGTGAATTATGTTACATTGGGGGATTGGGGGAATGAGGGAAACCCTCCATTCAATTCCAAACCCTCAGTCGTTACCAAACCTCCATTTAACAATTCTTGTTCCCCTGACTCCATCCTCAATACTGTGCGTCCAATTCCCTGGTGTCTGACTCCCGATAAACCAGTGGCGTTCAAGCCAACTGATGGCCGAGACGCATCGCTTTTACACCGCGCCCCTTCATAGAGTGCCTCGGCGGTGACATCTTTACATAGGCAAATTCAGCAGTTTATTCTGCTCTGGTTTACTTTGCCAAACTTTATATTCGGCAAAGGGTTTTCGTATTCTGCCCAGTATAAGGTCAGTGACCCACATAAAGTCTCTAGTATATCACATTTTCATCTTCAAGCTAAATTACATATGAAAATTTCTCATTCGTGAATTCCAAAGCTGCTTTGTGCATCATAAAAGCTGATGGCAGGACAAATTGCTACAGTAGGACTACAATTATGGCCACATTCTGCCAGCCTCCATTAAAGTCTCACACTAGCCCGAGGGCATGCGCCATTAATGTCATTGTGTTAGTGCTGAAAATTGCCTCTTAAAAGCAAATACCAGCTTCAGTATTCATCGTTGAGATATTCAGCACTGTAATTTAATTTGTCGAACAAAACTTGGAGCACTTGACTGTTTTAACCACAGACTTTATATTCTGTCTCAAAATTACCAACAGAAATAAGAAATCCTTAGCAAAAATCCATTGGAGTTTTGGCAAGGGAACCTATGACTGAAAAATGCTAAATTGCGATCTAGTTTTTGGACAACAGACTGTGACTGTCCTCTGGGAAACAAACAAACCTAACATGAGCCCCGTGCGCCCGACAAGACCCAGCCTGCTTTCACCCAAAATCTCATGAGTCAGCATCATAATATATAGAGGAAAACACACAAGAATACATGGTGCACAAAATGCTTTGCGTGGATTCATTTTAATACATACACAGTTGGGGCTGAGCATCGTTAGTCGGTTCTATTTAGGACTCAGGTAATCACATTAATGTGTGCACTCAATTCCTTCAATTCCGAGGCCATTTGGAGCAGTTCTTGTTCCAATATAGTGAAAATAATGTCACCTCAGCACCCCTCCCATATGACCTGGAAACTAAACATGTCCCCAAACTGTAGGAATCTGGGTGTCAACCTGAAATTTCTCCAAATTATCTTTGTCTTTCAGGAGAGAGTTTTGCCTGTTTGTGCGACATCATTCCGTTCGCTCCCATGAAACTTCAAATGTCAGCCCACCGAAGCCAATTAATCAATTCAAACCCCAGAACGCTGATGCCATGGCTAAGGATAGCATGCCAGAGCTCCTGCATCATGTCTTCAACCTAGTTTTGATGAAACCGCACCCACCTCCATGTGATGAAAACCCCAAAACACGTGCAGAATGACTGGGAGGTATCCCTGTTCTGTGGAAAATTCTCACAAGATTTAGAAAACAATAAATAAAATAAATTAATAAATTAGTCACATTAAAACTGGATAGTGAGAAGGTACTGGTTGCGGTTCAATCAGACGCTTCGTCCTGTAACCCAGGCAACAACTGACAGCGCAGATACAACTGCATTTTCATTTTCATTCTGAGAAAAATAATACATCTGTTTCTAGAAAAAGAAAATTCATCTCTGAGAAATTTAGTTTTATGATTGAAATTTTTTTTTTTTTTTACCCCCTCAGCAATTGTCTTGCCAATGGGGAATTATCACCCCCTCCCCCCCCAACCATCTGTCTGTCCGTCCGTCCATCCATCCTTCCATCTGTCTGTACGTCTGTCCTCCCATCAGACCATAGCTGGTGAGCCATTGTAGGGACAGCCCTCAAATTTAAACAGGTTATGGATATTGGGTGGCTCCAGAAGAGTATTTGATATCAAGGTCATAGCTCTTATTTGACCTAATTTTTTCTAGCTCAAAGATTGCGGTGGGTGACTCTACTTCTTAAGGGCATGCCGAGGGGTACATAGTGCACCACCAAAACACCAAAAGCAATCAAGGTTTTAAATTGCAAAAGACATGGGTATCATACTACACAAAAGTGGTATTCATTTAAATACATTTTTGACTACTCCATGTCATCTATGTTTTAATGCGCATTACATTCTGATTTAATGACAAGATTTCAGAGAGCCTTACATTAGCAATGATAATGAATACGTTTACAGCCAAATGAGATTGTATATGACAGATGTGTGCTATATTATATTATTAAATATTAAAGCTAAGGAAAGGATGGAGACTAAGACATATTGTACTCTGACCCCAAAATTCATTTTAAGTCTCTTGTATGAACAAGTCTCTGGTCTTAGTCTCAAGTGCGATACGGTTACTCTTCTGGAAAACATTTTCATTGAAACATATTATTCAAGACCCTTACTCACTTGTTTCCTGCCTGGAATCATTACAGTAAGATATGAAGGTAAAGGAACTATTACTTTTGCTGTTTTGGAGAAGAAAAAAGCCTTTCCATTCCCACTACTCACAACACAATGGACTTTTTAAACATTGCCACTACAGAATTTTCAAGCATAATGGAGGAATCTGAAGAATATTCCAGAGATGCGTAGATTCAGCTCTCGTAATGAGAACTAACGCATGCATTTTCCAGCATTCCTGTCAATTGGAAATGCTTGATAGACAGAGGGGATGTACACAGAAGTTCAATCAATGACTTGAGCCCGTTTTTCTGATTTCATGCCACATTGCTGATCTGACTTGTTTGCATTCGGTAATTTATCGATGTTCTTGGAAACCCTAAAACACACTCCATGCAATCTCCTGATGCCCTGTGTGTACATGAATATATCAGAGACGTGTGACATATTGACGTTTCCTGCTGACATTTCAAATAATTAAAAAATAAAAATTCAGGGCTGACAGATAAATAAGGGGCTCTCTCTCTCTCTGGCAGTCATTGACAGGTGCTTTTATTGACCAAAATGATCTTTGCACTTCAAATTCTTTACTGACATGAACCCTAGGGAATCCATTTTTATCGAGCAGATGGATAGACGAGCAGGGACCCTGAGAATAGGTGCATAGCACTTTGCACTTTCCGTAAGCAGCGTGTCAGAGACGGGCGGTGCATAATGGCGATCGCGTGATAAATATGGGGTCAATCAATACACACGTCAAAGCAACACTTAAGAATTATAGTCTCAATCTTGAGAGAGCACAAAACCAAAATTACTGCTGTTACACAGTAGTATTTCAACCTCTTTCCCTCATTCACCCAGTTCACTGTTAGTAAAACTACAAGGCAGCTGTTCTCTAGTATGGATAAGTACAATGAATATGAGCAGTTCTCCTACATGAATCTGTAATGCATCAAACTGGTGCATTCTGACCCGCTATTCCTAATGTGTCAAATGGTAGCAAAACAGTAAAGGAAAGAGCTATTCGTCATTATAATCTTTATCAAGCAATGAATGCTTTTCACTTGATAATTTTTAGTGGCTTGCACACAACACACACACACACACCACACACACACACACACAAAGTGCTGAATAAATAGGGAGAAAGAATACGGCATTATTTCAGACTGCGGTCTTTTGGGAGCTCTGGTATCCCTGGTGGATTCATTTTGTGTGCTCTGGCCTAGTGTCGCATTATCTCAGCATGTGGCCTCGTAATTATTTCACGAGAGGAAATAAAACAAGCCATCGGCGGGTTAAGGTCAATGACAATGTCAATCCAGCCACTCGGGGTAAATCTGAGCAGGGGTGAAAATTTCACACTGATGGTACAGGGACATTCATCCCTGGTCTGATGAGCTCGACCACCTGAGGAACAAAGCCATTTTGACTGAAACCACATTTTATTGTGATAATAGGTCAGGCGTGTGATAGGCAATATAAGGCTATCTAAGCTGACTGAGAAAAGGGCGAAGGAAAACACATTCATCGCTAAAAAGGCACACAATCAGACATGGTTCTAGACTGCTTGGATTGGGAGGGGCAGTAGGTGATGTTGATAGGACACCGACTGCTGCTGTGTTGAGTGCCCAAGGGATGATTCTTTGTGTTGGCAAACCCAAGCAACGGTTCTCAGCCTCTGGACTGATGCAGAAAAAAGTCAATGTACAGTTTTTTTGATGAACATCTTTTCATTTTAAATGTGAAGTTTCAATGTACAAGTGACTGAGCAGTAATGAAGTGAGATGATAGCAAAGTAACTGCTCTCCCTGCCATGTAACCACTTTCATATGGCCAGAGAAACCAATAAGATAGAAGGCATGTGCTCAATCAGTGTGTGTATTAGGACAGGCACAATGTGCAATAAGTGTTTGATTCTATCTGTCTTAAATAAAATAAATTGCACAGTGTAAAATAGCTTCCCAATATCTTACACTGCAGATCGGCAGGCCAAGCATCTAATTAAAATTATTCAAGTTAACAACTGTTGCTGATTTAACTAGGCCTATGCCATCGGAGGCGACGGCTTGGGGTATATCCCCGAACGCCCCCAATCCTCCAATTCCCCATTCCTTGAATAGACCTTGTTATGGCCCCAATTTGCTATGACATGTATGACAGCAAGGGATGACAGACAAAATTTTAAAGCTCAAACAGAATTAATTAAACAAAGACCAACACTAACCTACAATTTATACTACTGACCAAGATTGATAATATACAAGAAAAAAAATATTTACAGTCCCTTGAGATGGGTTGCTTGGTGATGTTCCGGGTGAGGAAAATGCTCCAAAACAGGGAAAAATCCACAAAAAGCTTCACAGGTCTTGAAAAGAGTGACAGGTCTGGTCAAATGTATCCTTCTCCTTGCAATTTCTCCTACTACTTTACTCTCTCAATTTTTCTCCTTAAATACTCTTTTGCAGCCCCCTTCCACATTTAGACTTTTTTTTTTCCTCTGGGACTTTCCCTCCCAGACATGCCCAGGACATGCCCAAACCTAGCTCCAGTCTGGGCTTAACAAACAAAAAGGCCAATACTGCCATCTAGTGGCTTCTTTCCACATTACAACCTTGAATAGACTTTCATTTGAACTTAATTTCAGGTGAATCGGACAAATTGTTCTGAAGATATGACCAAAATGGTAATTTTCCATTACAAAGCGCCACCTAGTGGCAAAACATTGAACCATTCAGGTATGATGTCATCATGTGAAACGTTGTGAGGTCATGGCCTTGCAGTTGCACACAGTTTCATGTCAATTGGACAAATGGTTCCAAAGATATGGCAAAAATGGTGAATTTTATGTGACAGAGCTCCACCTTGTGTCAAAAGTTTGAATCAAACAGGTATAATGTCATAGTGGGACACATCCTCAGATCATGAACTTTCATTTGCACTTGATTTGAGGTCAATTGGACAAATATTTCCAGAGATGTGATAAAAACAGTGATTTGTCAGTTTTTGGCCCCTGGTGGCCAATCTAGACATTGTAAATTGTCAAAAATCAAATCAGTTCTTCCTCTTTATGATTCTTACTTATATGCAAAATATGAAATTTCTAATTTAAATATTACTGAAGTTATCTAGTTAACACTTAGGGCGGCGGCGGCAGTGGTCGGACCAAAAACCTAATATCCCCGGAAAGCCGTTCGGCGTTCGGGGATATAATTGACATGTATGTTAACACTAGAATGGCCGTGAGGACATTTTAACCTCTCTCGCCTTTTAAACTGCACATAACTCTGTTTGAATAATAACCCTAGCTGATGTGGGCGGCTAAGGACATGAAATATTTTTTACTGTCAGCGATGCGAGTGAAGCGAGTTATCAATGGGAATGTATGATGGAGATGATTGACATTTGACAAGAACAGACAGTTCAACAGAGAGCTGCCGTCTGAACATCACGTCAAGAATATTGGTCTGAAGCCACAACTTGTTTCCCTACGACACTTCTGCGGTGGGAAGTAAACAATCGGGAAGCCATGGCAACCTACGCCAGGGGCAGAGAATTTTCCTACCGGCGAGTAAAATTTTAGCGAGAAGCTAGTGGCGATGAACAAGTAGCAATATGTGTGAACGGGGCATAAGTCGTCATCTTTTGGATTCGCACGAGGTAAATAGCCAAACATATATGACACAAAGAAATGATTGCGATATTTTGATGACTCTACTGTAATATGATGGTTGTTGACTTGACGCATGTGTGTCATATTTGCATTAAAATCGCTATTCACTATAATCGCTATCATGTTTACTACATCACGGAAATGTGTGTGTTTACTTGTCGAGCGGAAAGAAGTAGGGTTACACTCTTTGGCGGTCAAATACAAACATTTCCCGATATAGTTAATTTTTTTCAAAGGCATCACTGTATTGCGGAGAGATTGATCTATAAGGTAAACTATTTTAGAAGTTATTGTGATTTAGGGGATCGTTCTCCTATCGTTATCGTTATCGAAGATGAGCATGTGGCTTTAATGATAATGTCAAGGGCAGTGATATTACCACTACAGGGAGACTTGTGGCTCTAAAAACGGTATTTCAGCTTATTGAGGCAGTCAGAGCATTTGGGGGGCGGGGGGGGGGGGATTGCCCTCATTTACCCCTGCCAAGAACAGAGCCTGCATGAAATATTTGATGGAATACTTAATCACAGCTTCAACTACAATAAAATCACATATTTTGAAATATGCGTATTCATTACAATTGTTTTTGTTTGTATGCACATTCTCTAAATGCAATAATGACTCCACATAATTGCATTAATCAGTTTGATGCCTGGCAGATAATTAGCTGGGAGCAAACATGCCGCCCTGTAACATCTGTGGGTTACAAATGTTGTGCAGCCATTGAATGCAGTGGATTTGGCACTCAGTACTAAATATGAGCACCGTTTCAATTTATGCACAGGGTGTGCGAACGGGGGGCGGGGACAGAAGAGGACCCAGTCGTACACTCTCCTTGTCCAATCTGATCCGCAGTCTCCCCATATCTCTGAAGACAGTGTAATGCAAGTCATGTAAAAATACTTACCTCTCTTACCTTTTGGTGGCGAAAAAAAATCACTTAAGGTTAACATGTAGAATGTAGGTGTCACTAATGTATATAAAAAGTCGGGGATGTATTTATAGACTTAGACAATTTGACCACTAAATGGTAGTACGTACTTTGAGGTAACACTCTTCAAGTGAAATGATTCGGGTGTTTTAAGGTCACCAGTATACGGGAAATGGGAGGCAGGTCTATTCTTGTTGAGCATAGGTGGCGTGAACACGCAGTCCTTGCCATAAATAAAATCATTACAAATACAATTAAATAAAAATCATGATAACTTCACATTCATGTTCATCTCATCATGGTTTTTTATCAGTTTTTGTCTGAACCATCATTCTCCAATACATGGGAACATTACCCAAAGGTACGAAATTTTTATAAAATTTGTAAATATGTCAAGAATATTCTGCTTTCATCTGTGCAACTGACTAAGTTGAAACATTTGATTAACTCATTAGTCACAAGATGGACTAATATTGATATTTTGGTCGCAAATTGTTGTGTTCCAGGGTTCTGGCCTTTGGCCAGAACAGTATTTATGGTTTTAACAGTTTCATGTTCCAAGATTCCATAGTTCATAGTTTCATAGTTCATGTCACAGTTTTTGCATTTCATGTTTCGCATTCCATGTTTTTACTTTTCCATGTTTTTGTTTTCGCCAGGTCTGCCATGCCACTCCACCGCTTGTCTGCGTTCCGCCCCGTGCCTTCGTTGTTGCACATTTCTGAGCTCTGGTTGGCTTTGGTATTTCCCCTTCCTTCCATGCTGTGCTGGATTCGGGCCTCCCTAAGCTTAATTGGCAATTAACTGTTTTTAAGTTACTAACATTTACTAACACTCACTGGGTTGGTGTAATTCTTAGATAGGCACATTACTAATACTACTAATTTAGACAGGGAGTTTATTGTCATGATTCCTGCTTTGCTATTTCAAGATCTTGCTGTGCTTTTCTGTTCTTAACATTCATGCTTGCTTCCAAACTGCATACTTAATTGGTACTTAAGCTGAGCACGCTCATTCTCTTAATGAGCAGGTCATGTCATCCAATCTCTGTCCATGTCTTGATCTTGCCATGCCTCTTGTTTCTCTCTCTCCAGGTGTTACCCCTCATGTCATGATTTCCAAGCCTTTATCTGGATGCGGTGGAAGTTGGCTGGCAGACAGTGTCTCGCGTCTCATTGCATGTGCAAGTTTAGCCAAGTTCTTATTGTCAAGATTCCCTAAGCATTTCTAGTTTCAGGTCTCGTCCTAGCCTCTTGTTTTGTGTATATTTTTTTAGTCTTGTTATTTATTTTTCTTGATCTTCTCGCCTGGAGTTTCCAGTGCCTTTTTGTTTTTTGCCTTTTTGCATTTATTGTTTATAGCTCTGTGTAGCTTACCTCAGTTTGTTTTTTGCAACCCTTTGGGCCAAGTTTTTTGTTGGCCCTCGTGCCTGTTTTGTTTTGTTTATAAATAAATCCTCATTCCCTTTTCCCGCTTCTGGCGTCGACTGATTCCCTATCACAAATGGTTTTAATGAAAATTAAAGAAATAAAATTGACCAATGTAACCAATGTAAACCACATCCAATGTGAAATTACTGAAATTGGATGCAGCTTTGTATAGCTGTGAGCCCTGTGCTGAATTGAATGCAGAAGAAGAATTCACAAACCATCTGACTCCCACAACCCCACAGTCTTAAGGCAACAAGCTGGCCTGTAGGGTCTTTACATGAAAGAAAGGGGAGGAGGTGGCATTACTGAAGACGAGCATGAGGAATAAAGAGTATTCAGCACACACACTGAGGAGTCACAATGCCCATAATAATGGGCATGTATTTTTCAAAAACACATTTTTATAAATTCCACATTCGACTGAAGAGCTCAGTGCGGACATGACTGAAAAATCCCTTACCTATCCTGTATCACGGTAGTGCATTAGAACATTCTGCTTTGAAAAAAACAGCTTGTTACTTTATTTCAGGTCAAACATTTTTATGTAAAAATTATGTTTTTTTTTTTTGCGCAATAAAACCCAAATCTTCAAATATCCATTCTTGCACCATTTTTATGGTATAAAGGAAAGCTTGGAGAAAATTAAATGAACAACAGTTGATATCAGCATTAGGAAGGGGGTAAATTGGCAGTCTGACAGGAACCTGATGATGCCTCCTTGACAACTGCAGCTCAGCTAATTGGGAGCAGCTTTATGACTCCTAGTGCTGATGAAACGCATTGGCCAATGTTCCAGATCCATGTTTATCCCATTCTAGCCTTGCTGTTCTCCATGGTTACCTCATGAATGAACAGGTAGCCCAGAGCTAATTAAATCCAAAAGCCCACTTGACTGATATGCCCTTGCTGAGACCACCAAACCTGCACAAAGCAAACACTTCACCTGCTGGCTTTTTAGGAAGAAAAATGCACAGAAGTTAAAAAAATTGGTTCTTTATCTCTCTTAAATATGTGGGAATCAATAAACACCACAATGGATGTTTGTCTGACAATCCGACTGTAAAAAACATCAGTCTCAAACAACGATTTTATTGTTCATGTGACACACTATTGAGCTTTTCTGTCAAGAGTGCCTTTAAAGGAAGCTTTTTCTTTAAAGGAAAAAAGGACACAAAGCTTGCTTCCTTTAAAAGCCATCTTTTCGTTTTAAACTTTTTTAGAAAATTATTTAAGAAACACACTAGAAGAACAGACTTGTTTGGACAGCATCTGTTTCTGTTACAAGTAGTGGATGACTATTGGAAAATTACATATTATGCTTCCTAAAGAAACTGTAGTACACTTTTAGCTGAATTATCATATAGAATTTATAAGATATTAGATATAAGGAAACAGAAAACAATGGACAATCAATGGATATGGATACCTATGGATTTCAGAGAAAGCAGAGCTACTATGAGTGGGATCAAAAGATATGGCATCAGCGAGAGAACACACTTAAAGGTGCACTACGCAAGTTTGTTTATCTCAATTCACCGACATCTCTCCATGATCTGCTAGCTGCCTGCCCCTAAATTCTCTGTAAAAAAAAAAAAAATCCAGGGTCTGGAGACCACACAGGCATCACAAACTGCAAATAAACACAATAACATAACAAACCGTCCCAGCCAATCACCGACAAGAGTTGACAGTTACAGAAGCATGAGAGGGAGGGAACTATGGTAGGGAGGGGCGGGCTTCCTCTGTTTTGTTTGAATTCGAATGTCAATAGAAGTGATGTCAACAAACTTGCACAGTTCACCTTTAACTCTCAAGCAACCGAGTGGGGTCATTTATGACCCCAGACGAACATTTTTATGAGCTGTTTTAATATTTCATATCAGAAATGATATTTCATATCATGTTTCCTTCGATGAATTTGTTAGGCTGTTCCTCCAACGAATTTTTTTCAGAGGAATTGACCTATTGCTGTATCAAAGACAACTGAAAGATATATGGGGCCACTTATGACCCCAGAGAAAGTTTTGTTGACAAAAAAGCACTCCAAGGTGTCATCCCTCATTCAAAGCCAATGTTATTACGTTTATTATGACTAGATTTTATTGAGATAGAAAATCCAAACTCTGTGGGGCTACAAACCATCCATCAAATGACAAAAAAACACTCAATCCGTTCATCTGGCAAATTCAATTTTTAATCCAAAATTCTTTTTTTTAGTTTCATAGTACTCGGCTCAGATGAGATCAAATTTTAGCAATTTGATCCTTGGACTAATTATGACATCTATGTAAATTTTGGTGCAGATTGCACCATTGGTTTTTTGGGTGAAGTTTGTGACGGACAGATAGACACACACACAAATGAAAATATATCTTCCTTTGCAAGGGCACATACAGCTGCAGACCATGTTATCCTAGTTCTGAGAGGCAAAGGTTAGTGAATAAAAATTGACCATTGCCATAAATCTATGATAATACGGTCAAAAAACATGTATAGTTTTTGGGGTCATAAATGACCCCACAAAACTTTGAATTTTTCTTAGCATTCAAAAATAAATTATCAAAATGCTTAATTTTTTGCATTTGATCATTTACTTACAACTGCCATACATAAATGAAGCTGTCTGGATGTGATGAACATAAATATAGTCATTAAAAATAAGTATTTTTGCATAAAACACATCGGGTCATTTCAGTTGCTAAAAATACTCGGTCGCTTGAGGGTTAATAATTGAATCTGTCAAAATATTTATTTATAAAAGTTTGCAGCAAGTTATTCGCTGCAGACTACAAAGGTCATTAATATTGCCGCCATGGACTGTATAACAAGATATAAGCAGCACCTGGGTCTGAAAACTGAGTCCAATGCAGAAATCTCTCAAATTTGCATTCTATTTAATGGCCAGCAATCGGTGATTGTAGAAACAAGTTCAATCCTATAAAAGTCTATGAGAAAGTGACCCTACTTTCCCACCTGATTTATTATTTCAATAATGATTTTCCACATTATTTTATGGTATCTATCGCAAGTTGCAAGTCTCCTTCCATATATCATGATGTTCATGTTTGTGAATTATGGTCCCAATACTTTTGTAGACTAAAATAAAGGACAAGCCAGAATACGCTTTAGGGGCATGGCTATCCTCTCGTCCTCCTATGATACGGTCAGATCCTTCCGTAGATCCACCCCTCAACTCCTCCCTGGATATTCAGTTAACGCTCTCATCCAATAGGAATCACCTCCTGTTTCAAAATGCCAAAATGGCGGTATTGACATTGCCAAAATCAAGGCTTCTTAAATGGTATGCAGAAACCAATGGGTGACGTCACAGTTGCTTCGTCCATCTTTTTATACAGTCTATGGTTGCCTCGGGATCCCTCTCGCTTGATTTCACAGACTTCGCATTAAACTGGTTTAAAATTACAAAACATTTGAATTTTTCTATTGAGCGCAGGAAAGGATATCTTTTTTTGTTTTTACAGTAAATTCTCACTTTTCTGCATGAGTTATAAATAGATATTAATTGTATGAGAGGGAAATTTTACACTGCCTCCAGTTGAGTACAATACTGCCTCTAATGAACAAGGACTGTGCTCTCATTCAAAAATGCAGTTATCCTGAAAATGCTATTTTAGCACTTCTGTATCCAACTTAATGGTCACTTGCAGACTGTTACTGTCTCACATAAGTTTGTAGCTTTTAATTGATGCAATAAAAAGATTCAGTGCTCAAATCGTCCACAATCAGGAACATTTCACACGTTTTGTTCAACTCCCAAAGTACACAAACAGATTTAATTCAGGTTATGGAGTGTGTGACTGCAGTGCCCCTGGTGAAAGCGATACCCCAGGACCCATTCCACGACCTCGCATCACCAGGACAACGCTGACAGGAAGCCATGTGGATCATTTTAGCAGCCGCCACTGGACACGTATCAGCTCCAGCTTCAGGGCAGCCATCTCCAAATTGCATTACTTAGCCATCTGCGCACAGCTGAAACCACATCACTGCTTTTATGTTGCCACTGATCCTAAGTTCCCAGTTTTCTCAGCTGTCAAAGGAGTTTTAAAAAAGTTCGGCAAATTGTTTCCTCACCTCCCACATTTCCTACGGTATCGCTTGCTTTAAATCGTCAGATATGGAATTCTGTCAGCATAGTGACTGCTGAGAAGTACTGGACAGCCATATACCTGCATGTGGAAAAAAAATAAAAGTAATATAATTCAGAGTAATTTCAGGTGCACAATTCTTTCAGCTTTCTTATCTGCAGCTCCTGAATTTCGATTAAATCTAAAACACTCAGCAAACATTGTGTTAATACACCAGTTATCGAACCTTAGTTTCAGTCCAGAACAGTCTGAATTCTTCACATCATAAATTCAACAAGGGCATGGAGCTAATTATAACACCCATGCAGGTCATAGAATATCTGTACCCTGTAGACACTTGCCTGTACACATACTGCCATTGTAAATACATTCAATTTCTATTTTGTAATTGTAATTGTAAGCGGTACCAGCCAGAGGCGCATCACAATCTATAAAGCTAGATGGCAATCCAATACAGAGCCACTGTACAATCACATGCAGCCGTCCGTGTATCATTATTAGTGCAGGAGATTAAGTATAATTTTTCAAGGAGTCAGATCATTTTAATCAGCTTTAAATTACTCTTGATCCAGTAACAATACAAGTACTCTCATTTTGAAGGTTTTTTAAATTTATTTTTCATAATTTAAGGGAATGCATTTTATTTTAATTTTACAATTTTCAAGGTTTCGAGAAAAAAGGGGAAAAAAACTTTGCCAACACAAAAGAGCAGGCAGCCAATATTTTATTTTGGCAGAAATAAGACTTGGGCATTTATGCAATGAGTCTAACAATATGGATTGTTCAATGTAAAATTGCCAACATATATTCATGTACAGGATGGAGCATGAACATGGACCTGTAAGCAAAATTAATACAGAGGGTCCCTGATTTTGGTCCTCCAGATGTATTGAAAACAGACATGCTTTTGTGAAAATATAACCGCATGGGCTGGGCTTACTTTGAAAAGCCCTAAAAATTGCATAATTAATAAATGGCATTCAACATTGCATATGGAAACTCAAGTGAAGACTTTATTATGCATCAAAAAGCTCGTGTCAGAAACATCCTGAAACTCTGTCCTCTCTGGGCTTTGAGCTCTCCTGATGGGCACTGATCCAGAGGGGAAACATGCTGTTGTAGGATCTGTCAAACTGTTGACAGAGTAAAGGGCCTTCTTTGCGCTTTCAAGCCAAAGAAGAGATAGACCCAGGTCTTTGTCAACGTCAGGTTCAAAAGCAAGCATTTGTCATGGTATGGGGTTGTACTGGGTGTCATGCAAAGTGTTCTGTTAGTCCCATTGATGTTGAGGGACATATTTGTATTTTGAGCAACATTTTATGTCATGTTGGTTGAACAATACCCGTGCTTATTTAAATAAGGCAACGGCAAGCCATATTCCCCATATGTTACCGCGGCATGGCTTACTAATTGGAGAGTGTGGCTGCTAGATAAGCTCAGCTTAGTCCAGGCCTGTCTCCTTAAAGACATGCAGTGCTGTAAGAGACACAAAGCACAAAAATAATGACCCTGGGCGCCAGAGCAGCTGAAGCTGTATAACACAAAAGAATGGTAAAATTCTTCAAACCTGTAACTACTAGAATTACTTATAAAGCTCCCAGGAAAGTTGACAAACACCCCTGTCCCAACTTTTCAGGGGCATGTTGCATGAGCAAAATTCTGAAAGTGTGTTTATTTCCATCATACACAATAAAATACAGGATAAAAACACAAAATGCTTTGCCTTATTTTTAATCTAATGCAAGTCAAGGATTATTTACATTTTACTGCTTTCCTTTTTATTTATATTTTTCATGTCCCAACTTTTTCAGATATGAGCAAATCTTGTCTCCCATTTAACAGTAGCAAACTTGTAAATACTTATTATTACTAAATATATCTATAAGAAATAAAATACTGTTCATATGGTTTTCTATACACTACTTCGGGGAGAATAACATAACATAACATAACATAACATAACATAACATAACATAACATAACATAACATGAGTGGCAAGAACAAGCTATTCAGCCCAACTAGGATGGCCATTTTCCTATCCCCAAAGTGTATCTAATATGTAGCAAAATGGCCAGCCCAGTTGGGTTGAAAGGTCTGTTTTCGCCACCCATGCTATGTTATGTTACCCGACCAACGATATACAGAAAGCCGCATGAACAGTATTTTATTTGGTATAGACATATTTGAAAATAATGAGACTGTGTGCCGTGAGAATGTGAATTTTGGGTATTTTGCGTGAGTCTCAGGTTATGCATATTTCGAGGGCACAGCAGTTTGGAAGCTGCTTTGGACATGGCCTATGAGTGACCCAACATAGCCTTTCCAACATCTGTGCAAATGCACAGGAATGAGAAATGGCCAACATGAACACAGGGCAGATGAAGGAACTAGAACTGGAGAGGAAAACCCACTGGTGAGTAGGTTGATACACAAAGGCACGTCTAACAATCTGGCAAAGGATAAGACAAAGATAGGAACTTAAATGTATAAAGCCAATGATTAACAATGAAGAACAGTTTAGGGCAAAGGTGTGAAATGCACAGAAGGAGCGGAAAAGCAATGAGACAATAATTTTACTTTCGCCAGAAGACACAATGTTTTCATCAGGGTTTGTTTGCTCCTTCATCAGTTAACTGTAATGGCTGGAAATAGTGGAGTTTCAGATGCCGCGGTTGGCGAAGCTGCATCAAGCAGAGAGCCGACGCAGCTGACGGTAATAGAGCTAAATAAGAGCGGAAACAAGCTCGCGTTCCTGAAAAAAACGAAAAGCTTAAAAGCCAGAAACGAAGTGAGCAATCAGATAGAAAAACAAATCTCAATAAGAGAGAAAACTAAAACAAGGCACCTGACAACAGTGCCAAATAACCTAAAGAAGTTAGGCCGAAGTGAGAAAAGTGATATCAAACACTTCAGTGATGGAGGCGTGGCGACTTCAGGCTTAAATAGACTCCAGGAAGGACCGCCCAGGAGTAATCAGCCAGCTGGGTTAAAAATCCGATGTGGAAAGAAAATGATGTCGTCAGGGCTGAGAGTTACAAAGAAAACAAAAAGCACATAGCAAACCATGACATTAACGGGATATCTTTTACATATCTCAAAAAGTTCCGGATGGACGTCAATGAAATTTTGTATTTTGATAGACACTGTGCTTGGGAGGAGGTTATTCGATTTTGGGAAAGATATGTCCCTTGATCCAGGATCTGAAAGAATCTGTTGCGTACTGTTGTCAGGGAACACTAACTCCCACACCAGCTGTCAGATTACTACTTTGTACAAATACTCTATGCAAGGAAAAAAATCTGAATCCGAATTCCTCCACCAACAAATTAGATAACAGCGGAGGTCAGTGCTCTCCGAGTGCCTTCTGGTTGAATAATGAGAATCAATTAACAAAACTGAAGCAGAAAGCCAGATTGCAGGGGAAACAAATTATCAGGAACATGAAATGTTACTGCTGCTTCCTGTATTTTGCAAATAAAAATGTGATGGAAAAGAATGGGTTCATCGTAGTTTTGACAAACAGTCAATTTGGTCATTGGTGCTCCAGCATCCTCTGAAGATGCTCCTGCAACCTTCAACAGAATTAAAAAGGGAAGTATTCAGCAGCTTTAAAATGAAGCAATTTGATGAGGAATATATTTTTCTGAATGCTGTGTGACCTAATAATGGCATATGACCTTCACATGTTGCATCACAGTCACTGAAATAATGAAGAAGCCAGCAGGAGGAACCTTAAAATATACAACATATCTCAGCCTCGGCATGCTCATTACCCAGCTGGGGCCAACTGCTCTTAGGTCTGCGCTGAGGGAGTCAGAAAAAAACCTAATTATTCATTGTGAGGTTTTATTTTTAAAACGGCAAGATCATTACAATGATAAATCAACACTAGAAATCGACGAGACAGAGATTTATTCATGGAGCCTGTCACACAGAGAGAGTTTTCATTTGGCTATAGTGTCTCTCATTGTTTCAAACCAAACATATCTTGCTGTCTTTCAGTTTATTTGGCAAAGTACTGCATTTTTTTATTTGGGAGCAGGAAACATAAAAGGCGACATTTAAGTATCTTTGGCACAATTAAATAAGGGAAAGTAAAAGAGGAGAAACCACTTTTATTTCTGGAGAGGAGGAGAAACAGCCCAATGATAATGGAACCCGAGCGGCAAATACCCGGCATGAGGAGGACAGCCAGCAGTGGCATGAAACTAACCCCTAAGGCACACTTTTACACCCTAAAACACTCGTGAGCAATAGAAAAGTCCAGAGGAAGAACGGGCATGGTCACAAAATCACATTTTTATAGTTGCTCCCCCTGCCCAATGGCACTAACTTTCCCTTTTTTTTCGGATAAAAGGGATAACGAGAATATTCACGCATAGCGGGCCATGAAAAGATTGAAGGACAGTGATAGAACAAGCATAGTCCAATCGTACAGTGGAAAATAGGGCATAGTCCCAGTCATATGACTCCATTAGCATGACAAAATGGCAAACGCTGTCGAAAATGCCACGGTCACTGACAAGCCTAGGAAGAGGAAAGTTATTGGTAGGAAATCGAAGGAGTTAAAAAGACAACGTCTCTTGATTCACCTGACTGGTGAGGATTTTAAGTGTTAAAGATTTAAGCGCTTTGAAGCCAGTAGCGAGGCAGATAGAGGCAGCTTGGTCAGATGTTTCAACCGACTTCCTAAGAAAGACAAGCAAGATGAATTCTTGAAAAGACTAGAAATAGACTAGAATAGACTAGAAATCAGCATATATCCTTTTTTATTCCTCGTATTATCAATGTATTATTTCAATAATATTCTGATTTGATAACTTTTTGTGTTCCTTTTTGTCTATTTAAATTTGAGGATTTTAAAAGTTTTAAGTTGCAGCCCTTGCTCAGTACTCTCAAAATGATTGACATCAATTCACCTTACTGAGTCAACAGAAAATAATACATCTCTTTTATGTCTGCAAAGGATAAAAAATCATTTAAGGTACGGAATGTGATTAAAACCTTAGACTCACAATTCTCTAGGTTTATTTTACATTCTGTTTCCAATGGAAAAATAGGCTTTGTCCAAAAGGGTGATCTTTTTTAAAAACACACACTGCAGTCAAATAAATCAAACACAAGTATTTTTTTGGAACACATTCAGAAATAGATCTATTTTCATGCAGTAAATGACCTAACTGTAAATAAAACCCAGTTTGAACTGCAAGTTTTGAAGCTTTGAAAATAGGTTTTCTCAGATTTCCCATTATATGACCATGCCCGTTCTTCCCCTGGACTCCTAATTATAATTTTTCATAAGCATAACAACATGGATATTAATGAAAGATGGGGATTGGAAATGAATGTGGTCACACCAGATGAAATGAGGATAAAAACATTAAACGACAGTCATAAATGGTCCCACAAGAGAGAATATGAATGGAACGGAAAGATAAGGTACTTCAAAAACCTTTCATTATTTCCAAATTTAGCTCAACATCTGCTCTCTGCAGGACAGGCTGTGGCTTGGTGGGCAATCAAAGACATGCATTCTGGAACAGTCCCAAATTTTAAAAAATATTGGCAAAAAATACAGGAAAAAATTAAACTAGTGTTAAATATGAACTTACCTTTGGAAGAGGTATGCAAAGTTTCTACTTACTTGATGCCGCGGTTCCTGAATGAACGTTTTGGAAAATTGTGCGTGCATGGCATAATGATCAAATCAAGATGAAAATCCCCTGAATGACAAAATCTGTTGTAAATGTCTTGAGTCCAGTTGCTTAGCGCCTGAGTACCAAAGTTCAGTACAAGTTCAGAAAAGGCAGAATTAAGAGGCATCAGAAATAGGCATTTTCTACCTGGCGACTGGATTGAAAATCTGCTATGTATTCTGTTTACAAACTTTGGTTTACTCGAAGGTAGGAATATCTAAGCCAAGCCACAGCTTCATCAGCCTGACGGTTTTGGAGAAGATGCTTACAGATGATAGAAGTACTTACAGGCGTGGCATAATGATAAAGGTTAAATCAAGGTCAAAATGCCCTGTGTGACAAAAACCGTTGTATATGATACAAGTCTTGCTATCTAGCATCGCACCTATAAACTAAATTTCAGCCTTATCAGTGGAAAAATGCCTTTTAAAGATGGCTGCTTGGTAATCTTTGGTGTGCTCACGGTTAGGAACGCATACCTAAAGTTTCAAGTTGATCTGGCAGAAAGTTTTGGAGAAGATGGTACTAACAAACGAACGACGAAGACTGACAAGCAGGCCATTATACAAGTCCATCGGTCCTTTGGTCCAGATGAGCTAAAAAAACATTCACAAGCACCATGCATAGAACAAAGAGAAATAAACAAATTATTCAGATACAAATATTTTATTAATTTTTTTTCCAAAGATAGTATGACATACAATAAATTACTTATCAGACAAAATAGAAAATAGACATTAATTTAAATGCATGGGGGTGAGGGAGACAAACTTAATGGATCGTTGCCCTTGGAACAGAGTAATACAAATGCGCAGTTCCAGTCTCTGAATCCTGCATGCTGATACATAAATGTGTACAACGCCAGAGAGATACATTCAAAAGACGGTTTGATCAGTGCTTATTCTTAGCACTCAAAGAGACTCAAAGGCTCAATTTGTGTTATGATCTTGACAATAATGAGCAGCAATAAGGAACAAGGAAGGAATGAATGCTGCCAACATCAAACAAAACACACAGCACAATGTCACGCTATAAATCTCCAGCCCAGTAGCAGCAGCGCTGAACCTGGGGGTCAGAGATACACAGGCAGAAGACTGCGTCCAGGCTGCTGTGTCTACTGGGTCCTCAGCCTGAGACTGCAGGCACTTTGAAATATTGAACTCCTCAGCCTATAAAGATAAAAGAGTCACCTATCTACCAGCAAAGTACCTGTGCCTTAACAGCTTTTTAAATACATTTCATTTATACATTCAAGAATCAGGATATATATATATATATATATATATATATATATATATATATATATATATATATATATATATGTATATGTATATACAGGTACTACTCGGAAAATTAGAATATCGTGTAAAAGTCGGTTTATTTTGGCAATTCAACATAAAAGGTAAAACTAATATATTTTATTGATTCATTACATGCAAAGTGAGATATCTCAAGCAATTGTTTGTTGTAATTTTGATGATTATGATTTACAGCTCATTAAAACCTCAAATAGAAAAACTCTGAAAAAATAGAATATTGTGAATATAACCAATATTGTGTGTGAAACAACACACAAGCGGATGCTGGACATGGGCTTTAAATGTCTAATTCCTGTTGTCAAGCCACTCCTCAACAGCAAGCAACACCAGAGGCACCTCCACTGGGCTAAAGAAAAGAAAAACTGGTCTGTTTCCCAGTGGTCTAAAGTCCTCTTTTCTAATGAGAGAAAATTTTGCATCTCATTTGGCAACAAAGGTCCAAGAGTCTGGAGGAAGACTGGAGAGGCGCATGATGGAAAATGCATGAAGTCCAGCGTTAAGTTTCCCCAGTCTCTGATGACTGGGGGAGCCATGTCAGCTGCTGGTGTTGGTTCCCTGTGCCTTCTCAAGTCCAGAGTAAACGCAGCAGTCTACCAGAACATCTTAGAGCACTTAATGCTTGCTTCAACGAACCAGCTTTATGGGGATGCTGACTTCATCTTCCAGCAGGACTTGGCACCTGCCCACACTGCCAAAAGTACCAAATCCTGGTTCAACAACCACGGGATTACTGTGCTTGATTGGCCCGCAATCTCACCTGACCTGAACCGCATAGAAAATCTATGGGGAATTGTCAAGAGAAAAGTGAACGAAAAGAGACCAAACAATAAAGAAGAGTTCAAGGCCGTAATTGAAGCATGCTGGTCTTCGATAACAGCTGAGAAATGCCGCAGGCTGGTAGCATTCATGCCACGCTGGATTGAAGCAGTCATTCGTGCAAAAGGGGCTCCAACCAAGTACTAATTACAGATGCAAGATTTTCCTTTCAGAGGCCAGACATTTTTGTATTTAAAATCCTTTTTTATTTATTTATTTATTTATTTTAAATTGATTTCATGTGATATTCTAATTTTCTGAGTTTTTGAATTTGAGGTTTTCTTGAGCTGTAAGTCCTAATCAGCAAAATCAAAACAAATAAAAGCTTGAAATATATTGATTTGCATGTTATTTGTCTATATAATATGTAGGTTTCACCTTTTAAGTTGAATTACAGAAATACTTGAACTTTTTGAGAATATTCTAATTTTCTGGGTAGTACCTGTATATACACATACACATCTCCATAATTATTGGCACCCCTGGTTAAGATGTGTTAAAAGCCTTGAAATAAATTCAATTCCTATTGCAGAAGCATACTCTCACACTGAAAATTGTAGAAAAATGTACGCTTCAACTCAGGTGAATTTTAAGGGGGGAAAAAAATCCATGAAATATTTTTTTTTCATAAAATCACCTGTTCCGCAATTATTGGCACCCCTAACAATTCCTATGAAATAAATGTAATTGGCAAATGTAATTTGGCAACCTGTCCAGGGTGGGTTCCTGCCGTTGCCCGTAGTCAGCTGGGATAGGCTCCAGCTCGCCCCGTGACCCTAGTGAGGAATAAGCGGGTTTAGAAGATGAATGAATGATAAATGTAATTGTATTTCTGTCATTTCTACAGTAGTTTACAAAGTTGATCAGAAAGTCATTTCTACAGTAGTTTATAAAGTTGATCAGAGTATCTAGGAACATTTAATTAGTAATTCATTGCTTCCTGTTTCCCTGGGGTATAAATATGACGTGACACAGAGGTGATTTCTCTTATCCACTCTTCAACATGGGAAAGACAAAGGAACACACCATTCAAGTAAGGGAGATGTGTGTCGACCTTCACAAGTCAGGCAAAGGCTACAAGAAAATAGCCACTCGCCTGCACCTGCCCATATCTACTGTCAGAGGAATCATTAAAGAAGTTTAAAACAACTGGAACAGTGGTAAACAAGCGTTGACGAGGCCGCAAGGTTATTTTGCCACCACGCACAGTGAGGAGGATGGTAAGAGACATAGAACGTTCTCCAAAGCTCACTGTTAAAGAATTGCAACAAATGGTAGCATCTTGGGGTCACAAAGTCTCCAAAACAACCATCAGGCGCTATTTACATGCCAACAAGCTGTTTGGAAGGCATGCACAGAAAATCCTTTTCTCACTCACAATCATAAATGCAAATGTCTGGAGTTCGCCAAGCGGTACTGGGACTTAAACTGGGACCGTGTGCTTTGGTTAGATGAGACCAAGATAGATCTTTTTGGCAACAAACACTCTAAGTGGGTCTGGCGGTACATAAAAGATGAGTATGCAGAAAAGAACCTCATGCCCACTGTAAAGTATGGGGGAGGATCGGTGATGCTGTGGGCCTGTTTCTCTTCCAGAGGCCCTGGGAACCTTATTAGGGTGCAAGGCATCATGAACGCTTTGAAGTACCTGGAAATTTTAAATCAAAATCTGGTGGCCTCTGCCCGAAAGCTGAAGATGGGTCGTCACTGGGTCTTTCAGCAAGATAATGACCCTAAACATGTGGCCAAATCTACACAGAAATGGTTCACCAGACACAGAATCAAGCTCCTCCCATGGCCATCTCAGTCACCAGACCTCAACCCCATTGAAAACCTGTGGACTGAGCTGAGGAGGACAGTGCAGAGGAGTGGACCCAGGTAGCTGGATGATTTAGAGATATTGTGCAAAGAGGAATTGTCGAAGATCCCTCTTTCTGTATTGTCCCATCTTGTGAAACATCATAGGAGAAGATTAGGTGCTGTTTTGTTGGCAAAAGGGGGTTGTACAAAGTATTAACATCAGGGGTGCCAATAATTGTGGCACACATGATTTGATGTCAAATAAATATTTCTTAATGTGGAAATAATTCCCATTGAATAAATGCCCTTGAATTAAAGGTTGGATTTTCCTTTTTTTTCATTGTGGTCCTAGATTATTTAGAAAAAAACTGAATTTATTAGAAGCTAAAGAACACATCATAAACAGAGGTGCCAATAATTATTAAGAGCAGTGTATATATATATACACACATATACGCAAAGGCAATGAAAACGCAACACACTAAATTTTGGTTTATTTTTGCTCAGGACCTGAGTAGTCCAATTTGAGTTCTTAAGTGACCATTGGGGACACAATGTGTACCTCGTTACACATGAATGATCATCATGTAACTCAACAGTGTGAGCTAGACTCTCATCAATCCATACTGAGTGCAACATATGGGATTAGGAGTTGAGCAAGTACAGGGGCTGAAATGAAGGAGGGGTTGTCTTCCCTATATAAAGGCATGATAAAAGCCTCGTCTGTTGACTGCACAACTGAACAGGGCCCTGGGTATGCCAGAGGCGGGAGTAAGTGTCCAGCAATAGGCTCACCGTTTTGGGTGTAGTATGTCCAGCATCAGTACGTTTTGGGTGTAGTAATTCCAATTGGGACGAGCTCTTTCATCAAGAGTACCCAGACCTCAAACCAGGGGGCAACTCCAGAATGCACTACAGGCAGAGTGGCAACAACTTCCCCAAGACAACCTAAGACGCTTAGTCAGGTCCATGAGGAGACGTTGTACTGTGTGTGTGGATGTTCGTGGGGGTCACACCCGATACTGACTGTTCTTTTGAGTTCATTTTTAAATGTGTGTTCCATTCAGTCTTGTTGTGATTTTTCATTTTCAACTTGTGCTCGTTATGTTTAATGCATCTATTTATTATTGTCAAAATCTGCCCATTAACACATTTAATTCATCAAAGTCAACCCATCCAACATATTTGAGTCACAAAACTATTTGAATCCAAACTGGTGTTGCGTTTTTATTGCTTCTGAGTATATATACTTTTTGATGTACTTAACCCCTTCGCGCAGATATAGATGCCAATATCTGTAAATTCCAAGATTTATTTTCTAAATAATAATTTTCCAGACTTGCCATGACACAAACACTGAGTTATAAAGCCTCAATAGGCTTATGCATAATAGGAAAAAATGGGCATTATATGTATTCTGTGCAAAAGAGTTAAGATGTCAGATAAAGTACTTAGTTAACTATACTTATTCTTACAAGTGGAAGTCTTAAATGAGAAAGAATCCAATGTGTACAAGCTCTCTAAATCATTATGAACATCTGAAAATCATTTTTATTTTTTATTAAAGTCAGAGATGTTTACATTGGTGCATTCAGCTTGACAGACTGCTGCTCCATTGAATTCAAAATGTTCTGTTGATATCTGATGTAAACCTAATCACAAAAAACTATGATTCACGTGACATGGGGCCCTATCTAAGCGCACGGTCTGAAGTGCATGGCGCAGATACATTTAGGGCTTGTCCAAATCCATTTTCGCAAGTTAAACGGCAGGAAATCTGGGCATGAAGTAAGGCACAAGGTTCAAATGGGTTGGACTTAATCTCTTAATTAATCGAAGGCTTGTTTTGGGCATAACATGAAATTAACCAATCAGAGTATCATCTCCAATTCCTTTTAAAAGTCAGATGCCCTTGCACCTTGTCGAATAGCTATTATAAATAGAGGGAAAAACACTTCTCAGCAGAGACGGGCCAACTTTTGCATGAAGTGAAGGCACACGAGCAAACCACTGCTGAAACCAGGTCCTGGTAATGTCCAAAAATGTTACCTAATAAAAATTGCTGTCATATAAGCAGATTTTTCCAGTCGTAAGAAAAAAACTTCTCTGCAGAGGGATGAGATCTGCTCATTCGCCAAGTGAAAGCGTGTGAGAAAACCATTGCTGAAGGTACGGAAACCTGATCACAGTGATCTCCAAAAATGCAATGCAATATTTTTTACGAAATTGTTTCTAAATTGTTTTACTCATATCCAGATGTTGAAAATCATCACAGCTAATCCTCGGGGCAGCAAATGAACTTTACATTACATTAAATTATGTAAACAAGAAAACGAAAAAAAAAGGTTTCAATTTAGAGTCACCGGTTGTTTTTTTTTAGCATGATAATTTTACGCTGGTGGGGAATGACCAACAGAAATTAAAATGAATGAGAAAAACAGCCAGCGAGAATGAAACAAAAACAATAATATTTTGATTAGACTACCCTAACCCTGGAATAATATTCAACAATAGAGAAAAGAATTTGCTTCCACTTGGCTGACGATTAAAGGTCAAGTTGGATATATGGAAGAAATACAAATCAATTATAGACGGTGACAACTATGTCATCCATTGCTTTCGTTGCTACTCAAAAGCATAGCTTTTAAGGCTACTTTTTTGTCAGCTAAACAGCAAATAATAAAGACTTTCAGTGAAATGTGGAGTTTTGTATTTGATAATAGAGGCCGGACAGATGCATTGCAGATAGCCTACTGTATTAATGGATCAGCACGGATTCAACTTTTTTCGGTGAGTGCTGGTAATGGGTTGACCCATGCATGAGTCATCCAAAGATCTGAAGCGCATTTTCAGCACTTCAGACATTTGTTCAGTTCCAGTTTGTGTTTTGTGTGATATAAAAAAAATCCATGCACTGTTTTACACATGATATGCCACGTATTTAGAGGGGACCTATTATGCTGATCCTTCTTCTATTACATATATGTAATGTTGGATACTCATACTCAACCTCTGAAAAGTTTCTTAACATAAGATCCAGGGGTTTTGCCATAATCCAAGAACGTGATTTTGTGAACGTGATTTCCTCTCTGGACAGCTCGTTCCAAGATCCTGATCTGACGTCAGGTTGTGCCGACCAATTAATACAGACCTAGCCAGGGCCAATCACGGCGCTGGACCTGCCCACACCGGAAAATATTCTAGCAGGCACAAACAACGCGGATCATACTATGCCTTAGTAGTGTCTACATGCCCAGAAATACAAAAGAAGAGCCACAGATCATTTGAGGTGCAGTTTTGTCAGTATCTCTCCCAAAGCTGCTTGTCCGTTTATTTATGGACATGAAGAAAAGCACCTATCTCTCTTCCAAAAGATTATGCAACCAGAAATCAGTGGGTAGGTTTTTTGTTTGTTGGCAGCAAACAGCCAAGGTTAGCAGTTTGTGCTCAGCATTTCACCAAAGACAGCTTTGTCAATAAAGGATAATTCGACACAGGATAAGTGTTTCAACTGCTTCTCAAACCTGAAGCACTTGCAGCGATCAAGCGCTCAGAGCCACAAGCTGTAAGTAATGATATAACAGCAAATAATAGAAGTGAAGCTAATGTGCTACGGGTGGCTAGCAGGACCGCTAACAATAGTTAGCACTAACAACTGGCCTCAAAGGCAGGCTTTGCAAACGTAGCCTGAAGATAAAGCCCGTGTCGGTCATGACTGTCCGTGACTCACAGACGTGGAAGCCGTAAGTTGCTTTTACGGCATGAAGCCTACGTAACATGATAGCCTGTTGAATGTGGCTGTAGCACTGTGGCTAACATAGTCAAGTCACTGTTGCTAATGTTTCTGTCCTAAATTTGCAAGAGTAATATCAGGGGAAATTCAACAGAAGGTCTTTTTTATACTTGTTTGTAATTTACATGCTTAATACAACTGTCCACGGAAAGGGAACTTACTGTCTGTAAAGCCTGTATTGCAGGGTAACATTTGTCTCTGTGGTTGTTATGACCGCTCGGTTACCAGCTACTGCATGCTAGTTCGCGTGCGGCGCTACTTAAAAATTCTCCTGGTTGACGAATAGGCAGTAATTCTGATCGGTATGCTTGTGTTACTTCGGTAAGCATCAGTGTGGCAGTTTCATCATAACATTGTCTGATTGTAGCCACTAAAGTTGAAGCTAAGCGGAGTGGTGTTGTGTGTCTGTAAAGTTGGGCTGAAAAGGCTGCAGTTAGACCAAACGTAGGTTTTGCACAGCTTGGGAAACCTGTTTGGGTTTGTTTACAGCTGCTTGCGATCGCTTCACTTATCCAAGACCGGGATCAGCCAGATACTTCACCAATATCTGGGCTAGCTCTCTGATGCTACCATGGTGAAAGCAATTTGTGAAATGCACAAGCTCTAATGTGTCTGGTACAACAAATGATTTCTCTGCATTGCCGTGGTAATTTCATCCCCCTTTAGAAATTCTGTTCAGGCTAATAAAATGCCGAAAAAGGCGGAAATTGAATAGGAAATTCTTTCCTGTAGAAGTTATTGGTTCGCTAGCTCCACATAAGCAACTGTCCACGCTATCTGAACTTACGGTTTGCAAAACCAGTATTATGTTCATAACATAACCGGAGCTCTCTTTAGCTGTTGCCTACTATCCATAAAGCTGCTTTCACACCGGATGCGAAATGAATTTTTTGCGCGACTGATTACATTCAAAGTCAATACAAAGACGCGAATACACCTGTTATGGCCGCGGTAAGGCGCTTTCACACCGGACGCGAAATGAATGTTTCGACAATGCATTGACTTTGAATGTAATCTCTCGCCCCTGGTAAACCATTACCAGGGGCAATTTCCGAAAAGGCCGTTAAGCCTGGAGCTTTCGCCCATCTGTCGTATACCAGCGCTGAAGCTTTTGTTACTCCACGTTAACGACACACCACAGTTATGCACATGGAGCAGCAGGTCCTTATAGCACACACCTAAGCAGTCTACACTTGGGTATGTTGACCCGTTCTACAATTATTTCTATATGGGGTGGATTCTAGCTTTCTCTCAATCCTAGCTATAGAGTGGAAACACTGGCGTAATGACCATAGAAGCCATAGGTAGATAGCAAATTCGAGCTTGAGCTACAAGGCTTTCGCACTACGTCCTCCACTTCCACCACTGTGTTTATTAGAACAAGTTAATTTCATTTATTCTATATGCATGTACTGTGTTTGATTGCGGAATTCCTTAGCTCAGATGCCAAACGCATCTCATGTTTCACACTAGGGAGGCAGACGCGGAAAACTGCGTTCTGCGGAGTCCCGCCCAGCTTCGCCCTCAACAGAGCTGGCCAATCAGAAGAAAGTGGACACAAGGGGAGAAGGGGCCATAGTGGAAGAGCCGCCCAAACAAGGCATTTCAGGCAGAGACTGCAATGGACTACAAATGGGGTTTTTTGAGGATGGCAGTATGAGCTAAATAAGGACCCTTTTTTGGACTTTGAACGATCAATTGTACTGTAGGGGAGTCCAAGATCAAAATATAAACTTGGAAATGTAGCATAATAGGTCCCCTTTAATTTATAGGCTCACCATTGTCCCCAAACAGCCACCCCAACAGGGGCGATGCTCTTGGAGACAGCAGGTGTTCACTAGTATTAAGGTGTCATGGTTATATCCTGAATAATTTGTGAATACCAATGTGTGTAACCTGACATATTGAATTGCAAATAACTTGATGGAATAAGTTCCTTTACGATTTAAATAGCCTACATCGCAGCATGCTCTGATGTGGGGATGTTGATCGCGCTAACTATTCTGACATTTTTTTTAACTATCTTAACAATAATCTTTCATAAGGTAATCATTTCATTTTTCATCGTTTGCATGTGTGGGCACTGCTGCTCGTTCCTGTGTAGTATGTAACAAGCAGAGAGCACCTGCTTTGTGCACTTGACCAACAACGGCGCATAATATCATCTTGCCACGCGCCCTTAAATTAGCAGTCAAAAATTGACTTTTGACTAGGTTTTTGTTGGCCAATTACCCAATCTATTTCAGCTGCCTTAAGATAGCAACACAATATCAATGCCCCTGACCACACCTCATTTAAGACCAGCACGCTCAGGGGTGCTCAGTTTGGAGCAATTACGTTTGCTATTAATGCAAACTGGGCCTTGGACGGCATAATGACAACTGCGCCAGTATGTAAACTAGCAAAGACACTTGCATCACGCTTTGAACCGCTATGCGCTGGGTATAAATAGAGCCCATGGAGTCATTTACCAAAAGTCCCCAAAAGACAGAAAATTAAAGGGATTATCCCTGAGACCAGTCCCCAGAGGGAATCAAAAGTGAGAACCATTCAAGACAACTGAAGCTGCACCGCAGGTTGCAAATCACAAGGAAGCAGTGAGAACAGAATGGCCTGGTGACAGCAATATAAAAGGTACCTGAAATAGCCCACATAGCTCAGGAACATCTATCCCCACGACCTTTTTTCAGAGCTCTGTAGGGTCAAACTTGGCCATTATGTTTTTGCTCCTCACTCATGATTTACACCTTGCAGTGTAGTCTTTGTATTTCTGTTCATGATGTCACCAGCGCTCTTAATCATACTCTAAGCAATCAATTATAGTAATAATTTGGCCCATATATCTGACTGTTTTCCCCATTTCTCAGCCTTCAAACGACTACCTCGACTTCGTGGACACTAATCTTGTTCTCAGGTTGACAAGGGCCAATTACATGCTTCCAAAACCCTTGAATCAAAATACTGAAAACTCTGCTGTGCTGCCTCTAAGAAAGGACTCGAATATACCTGATTGTTACCTGACAGCTGCAAAGTTGTAATGCCCTGAAACAATGTATAAAAACGTAACTAATTTCTTCATGATGACAGCAGAATGTACACAGATTTTTTGAGCTGAGAATCTTCACTTGAAACAAACATGCAATGAGTGATTCCAATCTTAAACAGTTATGTGTAGAGCAAAATGTGTCACAATCTCTTTTCCCCAACCATTACTCAAATAATTTGTTAAAATGGCCAGCAATTCCTTCATCCTGCAACTGATACGGATGCATTTTGTAATTATTTTTCTGATTCTAAAATCATGCATATAGTGCAATTCACGGTCATATTACACCCCATAATCACTCTGAGTCGCCTGTCCTTGAGTTTTGATAGGGCATTTTCATTTTGGGGTATTTCAGTGGAGTTCATATTCATTAAAGAGGTTTGAGAAATGTAATATAGGTATCACACTATCTGATCACTTTGTTTTTCTATAGTGTTGCTAGTTTCGGTGAGCAGCTGATGAATATAATGCAATTCAAAATAGTATGTATGTAAAGATATCACCCCTACGCAAAGTAGTTTTATAATATGGCATGTATGGCCTTCTCTCATGAAGTGGCATTCACTGTGATGAAACACAGAAACACAATTTTAGCATTCTAAAATGTCCTAAACCCAAATTCATCTTCAATAATGTTTTAGTGAAACCAGACGGTCACTGTTCAAATTCATTGTAATACAATTAACTGTAAATAAATTACAAATGATCAATAATGCTCTAGTCTAGCTCTCTCAATTCATCATGACAACCTTCACACAAATGTAATTTACATGAATGTACACCAAATAAGATGGGCACTCATTGAATGAGATTTCAATCCCCTGCAAAAAACAAAATTATACAGATGATCGGCACAATTGTTTTGACATATTTTTTGTGTGTTTTGCAATATCTTTTCTTTCATTTCAATATAATTCCAATATACTCTGTTTCTGTGTGGAGGTTCTCTCAGATCTCATATTGTATTGGGGAAAAAGTCATAATTAAAGTCCTCTATAGTCTTTAAAGTTACAAAGTTGTGGTTGTGTGAGATTCAACTATTTACGCACTGGCAATTCATGTACAAAAACACATTCCCTCTCACAGACCCTCACCAAACAAACTGATCCACACACAGGCAGACCATCTATCCACACACACACAGACCAACAAAAAAACACACATGTGCAGACCCACAAACATTCACATATGAATACCCCCCCCCCACCACACACACACACAGACCCACACACACACAGTAGCAGAGTAGCTAGAGCACAGTGCTGACGGTGTCCAAGTCCTTGTTGATCTGGGAGCTGCTGGGCAGGGATTTGAGGTACTCCAGATGCCGGCGGGCATCCTCCTGGTTGTGCCGCACGTAGTAGACCACGTAGGCAATGACCATGGCGAACCAGCCAAACATGGTGATGAACATGGCCACGTCCGTGGTGCGCTCGGGCGAGGAGCAAAAGTTGACGCCCGAGTCGAGCACCTGAATTATGGGCTTGCCGGCAAGTTCGTCTTGCTCAGCAGTGTGGCAGCTGACCTCGCCTGCAGTTTCGGGGTCGAGCCTCAGCTCCCGGAGCACCTCCTGCAGTGCGCACTCGCAGTGCCAGGGGTTGTGTGACAGGCGGATCCGAGCCTGCAGCCGGGCGAAAGCCTCTTTGGGCACACTGCGGATGCGGTTGTTGGAGAGGTCCAGCGACCGCAGGCCCTCGCCGACCCCTTGGAAGGCCCCCGGCTCCACCTGTTGGATGGCGTTGTGTGACAGGTCCAGCTCCTGCAGCCGCACCAGGCCACGGAAGGCCGCTGCTGGGATGCGGGTGATGCGGTTAGAGGCCAGCAGTAGGGACACGGTGTCATGGGGCAGGTCCGCCGGAATGGCCTCCAGGTTTCGAGAGGTGCACTGCACCACCACGCCACCATTCTCTGAGCAGCGGCAAGTCCGGGGGCAGGCGGTCCGGACCGGATTCAACAGCACCGCCAGCAGGAAGCGGACCAGCACAGAGCTGGTTTTGCACACACCAGGACCCATTAGAGTAACAGCTTCTGTCTCATTGCAGGACATTCATTGTGCTGGGGAGGTACTGGGAGTAATTCTGGATGAGGAATCCCCATGCCCAACTGGCAGCCATGGGCACAAGGAGGCTCACCGTTCCTCAGGGGCTGTGCCTCAGAGAGCGCATTTCTCACATCAGACTATTTAAACCACAGAGGAGATGCTTTTCATCACGCACAGTGCACACGGAAGCAGCATGTTTTAACAGTGCACTGCACATGTCAAAGAAATTCTGTAAAAATGGTAGGTTCTGTCGGTGTTCAGATTGCAGGAAATAATGTAGAATTAAAAGTCTAGTGGTGATTCTTGAAGCTGTCGCAGCTACGTACCCTGAGTTTAAAAGGTGAGCCTTTGTCTTCAGTTATGTCAGCTGATTAATACAAGGAGCGCCCTCCAGATCTGGAAACTGAAAGAAAATGAGACAGAACAATGGGAAACCATAAAGGCATGGGCATCTGAGAAGCATTCTCGTATTTTTTTCCAGCTGAATTTAATTTGCTCTGAATTTACGTCAAAATAGCTAAGCAATGGTCCAAAGTGTTACACAGAACTCTTAATTTCAACTGAAACAATGAAGAGTTCAGTGAAAATTTCCCCATGGCTGTCACCCAAATTTGTCTCTAAATCCATTCATTTTAGAGAGAAACAGAGTCATTAAGAGAATGAGAATGAATGAATGTTTTGTGTCATCTTTTACCGCTGATTTGATGTTTCCAACAGTCTGTTTAAATTCAGGATGCAACTTGAAGGCTGAGGGTAATGACAGGACACATGAAGCACTTTATTATTAATTCAGGAGAAATGGAAAAAAGATTGTGTTCACGGAGAGGTCCACATCACACACAGAACAAAGAAGCATGGGCAGTTTGTATATAATGTGAGATACGGATAAATAACACCCAGCCAGACAACCAACCCTCACCTGGGCCGTCCCAAGGAGGTGGCTTTCTCTTCACAGTATTTATAAATAATCCCAGTCTAACAGCTTCCAGGATGTCCGGGAGTGACTATTCTCAGGTGCCCCGTTGACTTACATGTTTTTCCCAAGGAAAGCCAGTAGACAACCACCAGTATTTTGTCTGAAACCAATCAACAATGGATGGCCTTCACAAAAGGCCACCCATGTGTATTCAGAAAAACAGTCCAATGGAATCATAAAAGTAATACAGACGAAACTCTTGAAATCTCACAATTGTGACATGCTGTAGTGTGCAGTGATAATTATACACTGAACAAAATGAAGATAAATGGGAAACAAAGTACTATTCAAGAATTTATTTAATGTAATACTGGATGAAAATAAGTAGACAGATAACAACATATTGTATAAACAAGAATGATACTGTCTTTTTGAGAGAAAAGGTCAATACCTAGTGTGGCAAACCTTTGCTTTGATGACAGTAATTAATCTTTTAGGCATAGTTTTCAAATTTTAAAAAAAATTCCTCACTCACTAAACCATTCAATGTGGTTTGAGGATCATTCCAAAGAGATTCTTTCGATGTTGCAACACTTGTTACACATCGTGAGTAATTTTTTATGATTGACTTTTTATATTGTAAATTTTAGCTGACAAATATAGAAAAGTACACATGAACATTGACCGTCATCATCATAGATACAAACAAAAATAAATACCAAGGGAAAAATAGATAGCGACAGCAAACCAAGTGGGCTAACAGGGACCTGGCCAAATAATTAAGATATTTTCAGCATTACATACCGCAATATTACTGTAATGGGGCAGATTTTATCAAGTCAAAAAGCGGCGAATAGAGTCATATAGTCTTGGCAAGTTTATTCATTAATTTCCACAACAAACTGCTCAGCAAATAACCTGAGATATTTGACGCCGCTGTCATGAAGCCAGTGTCATTGAGGTTAGAAGCTCTCTCTCTCATCTCATTGACAGTGAATGGATGAACTACTTAAGTTGCGAGCGTAGTCAAACAAGTAGATCAGAAGGATCTAATAGCTGCAACCTCGCCTGGCATCCGTCACGTGGCCTAGTGTCCATGACTGGTGGTAAGTGTGATCTTGAAATTGGCAAATGACCTTGAAAATCAATAGGGGACCCTTCCTCTCTACCAAAAAGATTGTTCTAAGATGTAATAGCCATCCATCAAGTGAAAGTGGAGTTACGGTGCGAAAAATGTGAAATCGGGGAAAAATCAACACTTTTTTGACCAGTGTGACCTTGGGATTTGACGGATGACCTTGAAAAACAACAGGGTACACCTCCTCTATGCCTAGAAGTTATTTCCAAAATTTCCTAGCGATCCATGAATTCTAACTGGAGTTACAGCGCGAAAACCAGCAAACAAGGTCGTGACCTCTGTGAACTTGACCTTTGACCTTGTTCATGGACATCACTTTGGTGAAGGTCAATAACTCCTGAAACTAACTGAAAATTTCATGATGATACGACAAAAGGAACATGGTCAAAAAGGTGTCAAAGACGGACGAATGGACGGACGGACAGACAGACAGAAGCGTTCATAGAGCTGCTTGGTCGCAGCTAAAAATTATGCTTTGGGAAACACAACCCAAGTCCCATTGTCAACACAAGTTAGATCAAAATTAAAAGTTGATGAAATCGCCTAAAAAACTACTTTATCTAACTTGGCACATTGCCTTCTCTTGTTCGCTTTCCCGACTTCCAGGTTCGGAGAATCACATTCATCTAATATACAGCCTATTTTTAGATATCGGGCGGGTCCCCATTCTTGTGCGGAATGGTTGGCCAATCCTGGTGCCTAGATAAAAGCCAATTCTAGTGCTTGAATGCTCAGGAGGGGTGTATCTTTGCGCCGATAAAACGAGCCAGGCAGTGTCAGAGCCAGACAGTAGAGAAAGGAAAACTCCTCATCGCCCATAGACCCCAATTGTAAGAAATTAGTCACACCTCTTGTCTCCAAGGTGGGCGAGGTCGCGAAAGTGTTGAGCCGTAGTAGGCTATTTGCAGAATGAATGCTGATCGGTTTATCCGTCACATCTTGTTGTCAGAAGTGTTAGCTAAGTAGGCGAGCAATTAAACGTTGGGATATACAAGTATCTATCTTATACCTGAATGACGTGTGTGTATTTCCTTTTACTTTGCTACATCCGACATTTTACAACACAGCTCATCGCTGTACTCAGCATTATGAATATGAGTTAGCTGGCCAGCAACGGCATTCGCAAATCTTATTTGACATGAGCTTAAAAATTAGATTTTGGCTTGCTAGCGTTTACCCTTGGAGTGGTTGTTAGGTTTTGAGCAGGATAATGTTTGGCCATATGTGTATTTTTTTTATTTCAGTGGCACTCCCCGATATAATAACGGTTAAAATAAATAATACTCAAATTACGTAACGCATTTTACTGTAATTGGCATTAGCTATAGCTTGAAGCATCAACTAATTTTAGCTTATGAAGCTGATATGTGTTATGACAATTTTTTTCCTTACCTGTCTACATGCTTTCTGAGAAGAAAAGATGGATAGCTTGTTCCTATTATTACAACCAATTGCTGCACAACGTTTCAGTGTTTTTAATGTGGATGGCCAACGCAAGATACACTTCACATTTAATTTCTGGTCTTTATTTTGCCGCTTTCCCCACTTGTTTCATATCTGATATCAATCCAGTACAAGATCATAGCAATCAAATATATTTATTTTCCCTTTAAAAATGTTAAATCATCGATGACAATAGCAGTGTTCCTTAGCATACAAACACAAGCATTAATTCACTTTGAATTTTTATTTATAGTTTCCCGCAGTCCACACTGTATTTTTGTATTGCCTGGTGTTACGTGACTGCTGCTGAGAGAGATATAGGTCTAGAACAAAATTTATTTTATCTGTTGGTCTTAAAAATGCCATTTCAGCACCAGAATGTTTGGCAGATATGTGGCCTGTGGAAAATAAGTCCAATATTTAGTTCTGTGACAATGTGGCAAAATAATCTGTGATAATCTGTGCTCATGTTCACTTGTCCCCATTGGAGTCAATTCATTCAGGACCCGCCGCAAGTCTATCTAAAGGGGCATGGCACCCACGCGACTGATACCAAAAATTACTCCTTGGTGAGGAGTCCTCCTTTCTCTATTGTCTTTGGTGTCAGAAAGATCTGAGAAATAAGGCCAATGCGGAAATTCTAAAATTTGCATTCTATTTAATGGCCTGCAGACGGCGATGTCGGTTGTTGCAGAATGAAGTTCAATCCTATAGAAGTCTATGAGAAGATGACCCTACTTTCACACCTGATTTATCATTTAAATTATGATTTTCCACATTATTTTATGGTATGTATCTCAAGTTTCAAGTCTCCTTCGATATATCCTGATGTTCATTTTTGTAAATAATGGTCCAAAATAGACTAGAATAAAGGAAAAGGCCAGAATATGCTTTAGGGCTGTGGCTATCCTCTGGGCCTCATCTGATAGTCAGATCCACCCGCAGATCTACCCCTCGCTCCTCTCTGGATATTCAGTTCACACTGTCGTCCAATAGGAATCTCATCCGGTTTCAAAATAACAAAAATTGCCAAAATCAAGGCTTCCTACATTGTATGCTGAAACCAATGGGTGACGCCATGGTTGCTTCCTCCATCTTTTTATGCAGTTTTTGGTCCGAAAGTGGTTCTTCCTTCTATCCGTGAGCTCCAATCCATCATTATTTAGTCACCTACATATGAGTCCCAGTATAGTGAAAAGGGAATGGTGAATGTGTGAGTGATTTCTGGCACAGCCAATTTATTGCACTGTTTTTTGCTTGAATAGTAACAGAGGCCTTCAAAATATGACAAGACGGTACATTCCAACACCATCTTTGAAAAGCTCCGCCATTTAACTTCCATATTTTTAGACAGTCAAATTGTTCACAAAATTTTGTCAAAACCGTTCTGAAAGACATTAAAAGAGCAGTGTCACATGCTCAGAACATTGAAAACTAGAAATCGAAGGAAGTCAATCACCTCGACTTCAAGTCAAAATCTGATTCCATCATGGCTAATCCATCATAATTTTGCATTATATTTACAACTTATATGTTTTAATTACTCAGGCATTTTTTGGGGCTGTTTTTATGGAAATTTGAGGATTTAAAGCCCTATGTTAGCACAGCCGACGGATATGAATAACGTAAGCTATTTTACTAGCACAATGAACATCATAGGAGAAGACGTTTATTCATGTTTGGCAATAATCTGTCACTCCTTCATTCATTCACTTGTACAGTGAGCACAACTCTCTTTGGCAAATGCTTTGAGGGAACAAATTTACTAAAGTTAGCAAGTGGCAACATAGCAATCACATGCTGGTGTAACTTGGCTTGCTGGCTAATTAATTTCATAGGTGGCCAGCAACCGGTGTTCATTCCTAATGTAAATGAGGCATATGGTTCACTGAAATCAATACAGATCAGTTCAGCAGTGCCTGATGATTATTTAGCTGGCTAGTTAGGTCAGTAGCATATGAGCAAAACTGAGAAACTGGCTCGCTAGTTTGTGTGCAACATTTAGCTGGCTACATGTGATGCACAGAAATAAGAAGAGAATGAGGAATAGCAGTTATTTCACTGCTTAACTTGCATTAGGTCAGCAAATATTGATTATTAAACTGTGGCTAGCTAGCTACATCAGTGAGATCCCTTAGTGTATAATTTACTGTATAGTTGCCTTACTAAAATACTTTAAATGTAAACTGGCAGCATACTCAAAGTTTTACCACTCATACTTGAAGTAAACTAAATGTATACATTTACATACAGACGGCCAATTTAGTCTCAATAAGTGAGGAGTCCGCATGCAAAGCATTCTAAGTCAAGTTGGTCCATTTTTTTTTTTTTTTAGAATCAGATTTTTTGGGAGGCATAGAGATTATTTTCCATTGATACCAGTTTGCACTATACTGAAACCCTTACAGACATAATCCTTGAGGCAATTCATGATTTCTTCTCAGAAATAACTTTGATTTTGCAACGCAAAGTTTTGACTTAGCAGGTTTTGACTGTGTTTAAACCAGCCCCGTTGCTCAATGGGTGAAGGTATTTGACTTAGGACCCACTCCAGGCCTACCAAAGAAAACATAGTCTCAGCACACAAAAACTTTGAAATGCAAACATTAATCGCGGAAATAGCAACAGAAAAATTAAACCCTGCTATCGAAACTGTAAAAACAGCAACATAAACTGTTGACTCGGTAGCATAGGACTATGAAACTGCAACATTTTCTATCGCATTCATCTTTGCCATTCACTGCGCTTGCACAGTACAGGCCCAGGCTTCTTTCAGAGATGGCGGAATCAGGCGTGTCTCCTTCAGGTTGGTAAGTAAAACTTTCAAATATTACGTTATTGTTAATGCAAATGTACAACAATGAATTGTAAGACGTAGCTATTACATCGACATTCCCGTAAATTCACTTATTGAAGCATGTCACCAGAAAGTTGCCAGATTTAGCGAGAAAATAGCCAAGTTGGCAACACTAAGACTATAGCGAAATCGACAGTGCACATTTCATCGTTCATTTTCGGTGGTGACATGCGGTGACATTTAGCATACGAAATCAAAACTTCCTACAACACAGATCTGTCACGTTATCTCGAAAACGTAGTTTTTACAAAGCTGGCGGCGACAATCTTGGTCTTTGACACAGTGCGCCTGCTTTCAATAGGAATCTGCCTTAGGTCAAAATACATCAGCATACCAAATTAGACCTTCCTACGACACTTCTTTTCCACGTTTTCGAAGACGTCATTTTAACAAAAATAGCGGCAGCTCTCTGAGATTTTGACACAGTGCGCCGACTTTCAATAGGAAAATGTCGTAGGTCAAGATACATCAGCATACCAAATCAGAACTTCCTGGGACACATTTTTTGCTTTCTCTCGATAACGTCGTTTTTACAAAAATGGCGACAGCCATCTCGGATTTTTATGCAGTGCCCCCACTATCGATTGGAAAAGGCCTTAGGTCAAGACACATCAGCATACCAAATCAGAACTTCCTGGGACACATTTTTTGCTTTCTCTCGATAACGTCGTTTTTACAAAAATTGCGACAGCCATCTCGGATTTTTATGCAGTGCCTCCACTATCGATTGGAAAAGGCCTTAGGTCAAGACACATCAGCATACCAAATCAGAACTTCCTGGGACACATTTTTTGCTTTCTCTCGATAACGTAATTTTTACAAAAAAGGCGGCGGCTCTTTCGATTTTCATACAATGCCCCCACTTTCAATAGGAAAATGCCTTCGATCAAGACACATCAGCATACCAAATAAGACCTTCCTACGACACTTCTTTTTCGCTATATCTCGATACCGTTGTTGTTACAAAAACAGCAGCGGTCATCTTGAATTTTGATATATCAGCATACCGAATCAGAACTTCCTGGGACACATATTTTTCGCGTTCTCTTGATAACGTAGTTTTTACACAAATGGCCACAGCCATCTCGGATTTTGACGCAGTTGTCCACTTTCAATAGGAAAATGCCTTAGGTCAAGACACATCAGCATACTAAATTAGACCTTCCTACAACACTTCTTTTTCACGTTAACTCGGTATCGTCGTTCTTACAAAAATGGCGGTGACCAGCTTGGATTTTGAGGCAGCTCGCCCATTTTGAATGGCGAATTGCCTTAGGTGTAGATATGTCAGCGTACGAAATCAAAACTTCCAACGACACACATTTTTCACGTAATCTCGATACCTTCATTGTTTCAAAAATAGCGGCGATCAATTTGGACTTTGACACTGTGCGCCCACTTCCAATTGGAAACCTTAGGTCAAGATTCATCAGCATGCCAAAGTAGACCCTCCTACATAGCTTCTTTTTCACGTTAGCTCGATAACGTCATTCTTACAAAAATGACGACGGCTCTCGGATTTTGACGCAGTGCCCCCACTTTCTATAGGAAAATGCCACAATAAAGACACATCAGCATACCAAGTAAGACCTTCCTACGACACTTCTTTTTCGCGATATCTCGATACCGTTGTTGTTACAAAAACAGCAGCGGACATCTTGAAATTTGATACAGCATGGCTATTATCAATAGGACATCCCTTAAGTCAAGATACATCAGCATATCAAATCAAATCTTTCTACACATTTTTTTCCGTTCTCCCGATGACGTCGTTTTCACAAAGAAGGCGGCGGCTCTTTCGATTTTGATACAATGCACCCACTTTCAATAGGAAAATTCCTCCGATAGAGAAACATCAGCATACCAAATAAGACCTTCCTACGACACTTCTTTTTCGCTATATCTCGATACCGTTGTTGTTACAAAAACAGCAGCGATCATCTTGAATTTTGATGCAGCATGGCTATTATCAATAGCGACATGCCTTAGGCCAAGATACAACAGCATACCAAATCAAAACTTCCTACAACACATACTTTTCTTGTTATCTCGATAACATCATTTTTACAAAAATGGTGGCAGCCATCTCGAATTATAACGCAGTTGTCCTCTTTCAATAGGAAAATGCCTTTGGTCAAGACACATTAGCATTCTAAATTACACATTCCTACAACACTTCTTTTTCGCGTTAACTCGATAATGTTGTTGCTAATAGAACAGCAAGGGCCATCTTGAATTTTGATGCAGTATGGCTATTATCAATAGTGACATGCCTTAGGTCAAGATACATCAGCATATCAAATCAAAACTTCCTGCGACACATTTTTTTAGTTCTCTCAATAACGTCGTTGTTTCAAAAATGGCGGCGGCTCTCTCGATTTTTATGCGATTCCCCCACTTTCAACAGGAAAATACCTTAGGTCGAGACACATCAGCATATCAAATTAGTCCTTCATACGACACTTCTTTTTCGCATTATTTCGATAACGTTGTTACAAAAACGGCAGCGGTCATCTTGGATTTGGATACAACATGGCTATTATCAATCGCGACATCCCTTAGGTAAAGATACTTCAGCATACCAAATCAAAACTACCTACGGCACATATCTGTCACGTAATCTCGATAGCGTCGTTTTTACATAAATGGCGACAGCCATCTCGGATTTTGACGCAGTTGTCCACTTTCAATAGGAAAATGCCTTAGGTAAAGACATATCAGCATTCTAAATTACACATTCCTACAACACTTCTTTTACGCGTTAACTCGATAACGTTGTTGTTAATAGAACAGCAGCGGACATCTTGAATTTTGATGAAGTATGGCTATTGTCAACAGCGACATGCCATTAGGTCAAGATACATCAGCATATCAAATCTAAACTTCCTGCGACATATTTTTGTCGGTCTCTCGATAACATAGTTTTTACAAAGATGGCGGCGACCATCTTGGACTTTGACACAGTGCGCCCACTGTCAACAGGAATCTGCCTTAGGCCAGGCTACATCAGCATACCAAATTAGACCTTCCTATGACACTTCTATTTCGCGTTTTCGATAATGTCGTTTTTACAATAATGGCGGCGGCTCTCTCAATAGGAAAATGTCTTACGTCAAGACCCGTCAGCATACCAAATCAGAACTTTCTGGCACACATATTTTTCCCGTTCTCAATTACGTCCTTTTCACAAAAATGGCTGCGGCCATCTCGGATTTTGACCCAGTGTGCCAGCTTTCAATCGGAAAATGCCTTAGATGAAGATACATCAGCATACCAAATGAGACCTTGCTAAGACACTTCTTTTTCGGGTTATCTCAATAACGTCGTTTTTACATAAATGGCGACAGCCATCTCGGATTTTGACGCAGTTGTCCACTTTCAATAGGAAAATGCCTTGGGTCAAGACACATCAGCATACTAAATCAAAATTTCCTACCACACATTTTTCACATTATCTCGAAGACATCTTTTTACAAAGATGGCGACGACCATCTTGGACTTTGAAGCAGCGCGCCCACTTTCAATGGCGAACTGCCTTACGTCAAGCATACAAAATTAAAAGTTCCTCGGCCTCTTATTTTTTGCATTATGTCAATACTGTTGATTTTACTAAACCGGCGGTGGCCATCTTGGATTTTAATGCTGCGCAGCCATTTTCAATAGTGACCTGCCTTAGGTCAAGATAGCCCAGCTTACCAATTCAGAATTTCCTACGACATATCAAATCAAAACTTCCTGCGACACATTTTTTTCGTTCTCTCAATAACGTTGTGGTTTCAAAAATGGCGGCGGCTCTCTCGATTTTTATGCAATTCCCCCACTTTCAATAGGAAAATGCCTGATGTCAAGACACATCAGCATACCAAATTAGACCTTCCTACAACACTAGTTTTTCGCTATATCTCGATACCGTTGTTGTTACAAAAACAGCAGCGATCATCTTGAATTTTGATGCAGCATGGCTATTATCAATAGCGACGTGCCTTAGGCCAAGATACAAGAGCATACCAAATCAAAACTTCCAACAACACATACTTTTCTTGTTATCTCGATAACATCGTTTTTACAAAAATGGTGGCGGCCATCTCGAATGTCAACGCAGTTGTCCTCTTTCAATAGGAAAATGCCTTTGGTCAAGACACATTAGCATTCTTAAGTACACATTCCTACAACACTTCTTTTTCGCGTTAACTCGATAATGTTGTTGCTAATAGAACAGCGAGGGCCATCTTGAATTTTGATGCAGTATGGCTATTATCAATAGTGACATGCCTTAGGTCAAGATACGTCAGCGTATCAAATCAAAACTTCCTGTGACACATTTTTTTCGTTCTCTCGATAACGTCGTTGTTACAAAAATGGCGGCGGCTCTGTCGATTTTTATGCAATTCCCCCACTTTCAATAGGAAAATGCCTTAGGTCAAGACACATCAGCATATCAAATTAGACCTTCCTACGAGACTTCTTTTCGCGTTACCTCGATAACGTTGTTATTACAAAAACAACACCGGTCATCTTGGATTTTGATACAGCATGGCTATTATCAATCGCGACACCCCTTAGGTAAAGATACATCAGCATATCAAATCAAAACTTCCTACGACACATATCTGTCACGTTATCTCGATAACGTAGTTTTTACAAAGAAGGCGACGACCATCTTGGACTTTGACGCAGTACGCCCACTGTCAATAGAAATCTGCCTTAGGCCAAGCTTCATCAGCATACCAAATTAGCCGTTCCTACGACACTTCTTTTTTGCGTTTTTGATAACGTCGTTTTTACAATAACGGCGGCTGCTCTCTCAATGGAAAAATGTCTTAGGTCAAGACACATCAGCATACCAAATCAGAACTTTCTGGCACACATATTTTTCGCGTTCTCGATTACGTCCTTTTCACAAAAATGGCGGCGGCCATCTCGGATTTTGACGCAGTGCGCCCAATTTCAGTAGGAAAATGCCTTAGATCAAGATACATCAGCCTACCAAATGAGACCTTTCTACAACACTTCTTTTTCGGGTTATCTCGATAACGTCGTTTTTACATAAATGGCGACAGCCATCTCGGATTTTGATGCAGTTGTCCACTTTCAATTGGAAAATGCCTTGGGTCAAGACACATAAGCATACTAAATTAGACCTTCCTACGTCACCTCTTTTTCGAGTTAACTCGATAACGTAGTTGATAAAAAAACAGCAGCGGCCATCTTGGATTTTGATTCAGCATGGCTATTATCAATAAGGACATGCCTTAGGTGAAGATACATGAGCATACCGAACAAAAACATGAAAAATATGTGTTGAAGAAGTTGTCTCGATAATGTCGTTTCTACAAAAATGGTGGCGACCATCTCGAATTTTGACCCAGTTGTCCACTTTCAATAGGAAAATGCCTTAGGTGAAGACACATCAGCATTCTAAATTACACATTCCTACGACACTTCTTTTACGCGTTAACTCGATAACGTTGTTGTTAATAGAACAGCAGTGGCCATCTTAAATTTTGATGCAGTATGGCTATTGTCAATAGCGACATACCATTAGGTCAAGATACATCAGCATATGAAATCAAAACTTCCTGCGACACATTTTTTTCGTTCTCTCAATAACGTCGTTGTTTCAAAAACGGCGGCGGCTCTCTCGATTTTTATGCAATTCCCCCACTTTCAACAGGAAAATACCTTAGGTCGAGACACATAAGCATATCAAATTAGTCCTTCATACGACACTTCTTTTTCGCGTTATTTCGATAACGTTGTTGTTACAAAAACGGCAGCGGTCATCTTGGATTTGGATACAACATGGCTATTATCAATCGCGACATCCCTTAGGTAAAGATACTTCAGCATACCAAATCAAAACTACCTACGGCACATATCTGTCACGTAATCTCGATAACGTCGTTTTCACATAAATGGCGACAGCCATCTCGGATTTTGACGCCGTTGTCCACTTTCAATAGGAAAATGCCTTAGATAAAGACATATCAGCATTCTAAATTACACATTCCTACGACACTTCTTTGACGCGTTAACTCGATAACGTTGTTGTTAATAGAACAGCAGCGGACATCTTGAATTTTGATGAAGTATGGCTATTGTCAACAGCGACATGCCATTAGGTCAAGATACATCAGCATATCAAATCTAAACTTCCTGCGACATATTTTTTTCGGTCTCTCGATAACATAGTTTTTACAAAGATGGCGGCGACCATCTTGGACTTCGACACAGTGCGCCCACTGTCAACAGGAATCTGCCTTAGGCCAGGCTACATCAGCATACCAAATTAGACCTTCCTATGACACTTCTATTTCGCGTTTTCGATAACGTCGTTTTTACAATAATGGCGGCGGCTCTCTCAATAGGAAAATGTCTTACGTCAAGACCCGTCAGCATACCAAATCAGAACTTTCTGGCACACATATTTTTCCCGTTCTCAATTACGTCCTTTTCACAAAAATGGCTGCGGCCATCTCGGATTTTGACCCAGTGTGCCAGCTTTCAATCGGAAAATGCCTTAGATGAAGATACATCAGCATACCAAATGAGACCTTGCTAAGACACTTCTTTTTCGGGTTATCTCAATAACGTCGTTTTTACATAAATGGCGACAGCCATCTCGGATTTTGACGCAGTTGTCCACTTTCAATAGGAAAATGCCTTGGGTCAAGACACATCAGCATACTAAATCAAAATTTCCTACCACACATTTTTCACATTATCTCGAAGACATCTTTTTACAAAGATGGCGACGACCATCTTGGACTTTGAAGCAGCGCGCCCACTTTCAATGGCGAACTGCCTTACGTCAAGCATACAAAATTAAAAGTTCCTCGGCCTCTTATTTTTTGCATTATGTCAATAATGTTGATTTTACTAAACCGGCGGTGGCCATCTTGGATTTTAATGCTGCGCAGCCATTTTCAATAGTGACCTGCCTTAGGTCAAGATAGCCCAGCTTACCAATTCAGAATTTCCTACGACATATCAAATCAAAACTTCCTGCGACACATTTTTTTCGTTCTCTCAATAACGTTGTTGTTTCAAAAATGGCGGCGGCTCTCTCGATTTTTATGCAATTCCCCCACTTTCAATAGGAAAATGCCTGATGTCAAGACACATCAGCATACCAAATTAGACCTTCCTACGACGCTAGTTTTTCGCTATATCTCGATACCGTTGTTGTTACAAAAACAGCAGCGATCATCTTGAATTTTGATGCAGCATGGCTATTATCAATAGCGACATGCCTTAGGCCAAGATACAACAGCATACCAAATCAAAACTTCCTACAACACATACTTTTCTTGTTATCTCGATAACATCGTTTTTACAAAAATGGTGGCGGCCATCTCGAATTTCAACGCAGTTGTCCTCTTTCAATAGGAAAATGCCTTTGGTCAAGACACATTAGCATTCTTAAGTACACATTCCTACAACACTTCTTTTTCGCGTTAACTCGATAATGTTGTTGCTAATAGAACAGCGAGGGCCATCTTGAATTTTGATGCAGTATGGCTATTATCAATAGTGACATGCCTTAGGTCAAGATACGTCAGCGTATCAAATCAAAACTTCCCGTGACACATTTTTTTCGTTCTCTCGATAACGTCGTTGTTACAAAAATGGCGGCGGCTCTGTCGATTTTTATGCAATTCCCCCACTTTCAATAGGAAAATGCCTTAGGTCAAGACACATCAGCATATCAAATTAGACCTTCCTACGAGACTTCTTTTCGCGTTACCTCAATAACGTTGTTATTACAAAAACAACACCGGTCATCTTGGATTTTGATACAGCATGGCTATTATCAATCGCGACACCCCTTAGGTAAAGATACATCAGCATATCAAATCAAAACTTCCTACGACACATATCTGTCACGTTATCTCGATAACGTAGTTTTTACAAAGAAGGCGACGACCATCTTGGACTTTGACGCAGTACGCCCACTGTCAATAGAAATCTGCCTTAGGCCAAGCTACATCAGCATACCAAATTAGCCCTTCCTACGACACTTCTTTTTTGCGTTTTTGATAACGTCGTTTTTACAATAACGGCGGCTGCTCTCTCAATGGGAAAATGTCTTAGGTCAAGACACATCAGCATACCAAATCAGAACTTTCTGGCACACATATTTTTCGCGTTCTCGATTACGTCCTTTTCACAAAAATGGCGGCGGCCATCTCGGATTTTGACGCAGTGCGCCCAATTTCAGTAGGAAAATGCCTTAGATCAAGATACATCAGCCTACCAAATGAGACCTTTCTACAACACTTCTTTTTCGGGTTATCTCGATAACGTCGTTTTTACATAAATGGCGACAGCCATCTCGGATTTTGATGCAGTTGTCCACTTTCAATTGGAAAATGCCTTGGGTCAAGACACATAAGCATACTAAATTAGACCTTCCTACGTCACCTCTTTTTCGAGTTAACTCGATAACGTAGTTGATAAAAAAACAGCAGCGGCCATCTTGGATTTTGATTCAGCATGGCTATTATCAATAAGGACATGCCTTAGGTCAAGATACATCAGCATACCGAACCAAAACATGAAAAATATGTGTTGAAGAAGTTGTCTGGATAATGTCGTTTCTACAAAAATGGTGGCGACCATCTCAAATTTTGACCCAGTTGTCCACTTTCAATAGGAAAATGCCTTAGGTAAAGACACATCAGCATTCTAAATTACACATTCCTACGACACTTCTTTTACGCGTTAACTCGATAACGTTGTTGTTAATAGAACAGCAGTGGCCATCTTAAATTTTGATGCAGTATGGCTATTGTCAATAGCGACATACCATTAGGTCAAGATACATCAGCATATCAAATCAAAACTTCCTGCGACACATTTTTTTCGTTCTCTCAATAACGTCGTTGTTTCAAAAACGGCGGCGGCTCTCTCGATTTTTATGCAATTCCCCCACTTTCAACAGGAAAATACCTTAGGTCGAGACACATCAGCATATCAAATTAGTCCTTCATACGACACTTCTTTTTCGCGTTATTTCGATAACGTTGTTGTTACAAAAACGGCAGCGGTCATCTTGGATTTGGATACAACATGGCTATTATCAATCGCGACATCCCTTAGGTTAAGATACTTCAGCATACCAAATCAAAACTACCTACGGCACATATCTGTCACGTAATCTCGATAACGTCGTTTTTACATAAATGGCGACAGCCATCTCGGATTTTGACGCCGTTGTCCACTTTCAATAGGAAAATGCCTTAGGTAAAGACATATCAGCATTCTAAATTACACATTCCTACGACACTTCTTTGACGCGTTAACTCGATAACGTTGTTGTTAATAGAACAGCAGCGGACATCTTGAATTTTGATGAAGTATGGCTATTGTCAACAGCGACATGCCATTCGGTCAAGATACATCAGCATATCAAATCTAAACTTCCTGCGACATATTTTTTTTGGTCTCTCGATAACATAGTTTTTACAATAATGGCGGCGGCTCTCTCAATAGGAAAATGTCTTACGTCAAGACCCATCAGCATACCAAATCAGAACTTTCTGGCACACATATTTTTCCCGTTCTCAATTACGTCCTTTTCACAAAAATGGCGGCGGCCATCTCGGATTTTGACCCAGTGCGCCAGCTTTCAATAGGAAAATGCCTTAGATCAAGATACATCAGCATACCAAATGAGACCTTGCTAAGACAATTCTTTTTCGGGTTATCTCAATAACATCGTTTTTACATAAATGACGACAGCCATCTCGGATTTTGACGCAGTTGTCCACTTTCAATAGGAAAATGCCTTAGGTCAAGACACATCAGCATACTAAATCAAAATTTCCTACCACACATTTTTCACATTATCTCGAAGACATCTTTTTACAAAGATGGCGACGACCATCTTGGACTTTGAAGCAGCGCGCCCACTTTCAATGGCGAACTGCCTTACGTCAAGCATACAAAATTAAAAGTTCCTCGGCCTCTTATTTTTTGCATTATGTCAATAATGTTGATTTTACTAAACCGGCGGTGGCCATCTTGGATTTTAATGCTGCGCAGCCATTTTCAATAGTGACCTGCCTTAGGTCAAGATAGCCCAGCTTACCAATTCAGAATTTCCTACGACATATCAAATCAAAACTTCCTGCGACACATTTTTTTCGTTCTCTCAATAACGTTGTAGTTTCAAAAATGGCGGCGGCTCTCTCGATTTTTATGCAATTCCCCCACTTTCAATAGGAAAATGCCTGATGTCAAGACACATCAGCATACCAAATTAGACCTTCCTACGACACTTCTTTTTCGCTATATCTCGATACCGTTGTTGTTACAAAAACAGCAGCGATCATCTTGAATTTTGATGCAGCATGGCTATTATCAATAGCGACATGCCTTAGGCCAAGATACAACAGCATACCAAATCAAAACTCTCTACAACACATACTTTTCTTGTTATCTCGATAACATCGTTTTTACAAAAATGGTGGCGGCCATCTCGAATTTCAACGCAGTTGTCCTCTTTCAATAGGAAAATGCCTTTGGTCAAGACACATTAGCATTCTAAAGTACACATTCCTACAACACTTCTTTTTCGCGTTAACTCGATAATGTTGTTGCTAATAGAACAGCAAGGGCCATCTTGAATTTTGATGCAGTATGGCTATTATCAATAGTGACATGCCTTAGGTCAAGATACACTCCTGATCAAAATCTTAAGACCAGTTAAAAAATTGCAAGAATTTGCATTTTGCACTGTTGTATCTTAAGAAGGTTCTAAGTAGAGTTTCAAAATGCAAAAAGAAGAAATGGGAACAAGAGACCAAATGTTTTGAGCAGGCAATTTATTGAAAAGAACAATTTAACTGAAATAGGCTGTTCATCAGCTGATCAAAAGTTTAAGACCACATCCTTTAAAAGCCCAAATCTGTGGAAAAAATTTGGATTCCATGTCATTTTCTGTCAAGTAATCACACTGTCAAGACCTCTTGATGGGAAAAGCAAAAAAACTCACTTCCTTCGAACGTGGCAGGATTGTTGAGCTGCATAGACAAGGCCTCTCACAGCGTGCCATCGCTGCTGAGGTTGGACGCAGTAAGACAGTCATTTTGCATTTCTTAAAAGATCCTGAGGTTTATGGAACAAAAAAATCAAGTGGTAGACCCAAAAAAATCTCACCGGCTCTGAGCCGGAGGATCCGAATGGCTGTCCGTCAAGACACGGGACGATCCTCATCCCAAATTAAGGCCATTACTGGTGCTGACTGCAACCCAATAACCATCAGACAGCATCTGCAAAGGAACGGCTTCAAAAACAAAAAACGTCTTCAAAGGCCACGACTCCTTCAACGCCACAAAATTGCCCGTTTGGCCTTTGCAAGGGAGCACCAAACATGGGACGTTCAAAGTTGGAAGAAAGTTTTATTCTCTGATGAGAAAAAATTTAACCTTGATGGTCCTGACGGCTTCCAACGCTACTGGCATGACAAGGAGATGCCACCTGAGATTTTTTCAACACGGCACAGCGGAGGGGGCGCCATCATGATCTGGGGTGCTTTTTCCTTCAATGGAACAATGGAGCTCCAGGTTGTGCAGGGGCGTCAAACAGCAGCTGGCTACGTGGAGATGTTGCAGCGGGCATCCCTCATGACTGAGGGCCCTCGTCTGTGTGGTGATGACTGGGTCTTTCAGCAGGACAATGCTGCAATTCACAATGCCCGTCTGACAAAGGATTTTTTTCAGGAGAATAACATCACTCTTTTGGATCATCCTGCATGTTCCCCTGATCTAAATCCAATTGAGAACATTTGGGGATGGATGGCAAGGGAAGTTTACAAAAATGGACATCAGTTCCAGACAGTGGATGCCCTTCGTGAAGCCATCTTCACCACTTGGAGCAAAATTCCTACAAGCCTTTTGGAAACACTCGCATCAAGCATGCCAACACAAATTTTTGAAGTGATCAACAATAATGGTGGAGCTACTCATTACTGGGTCTGTTTTTGAGACTTTAATTTCTGTTTTAGGGGTTTTTTTTAGCTATGGTCTTAAACTTTTGATCAGCTGATGAACAGCCTATTTTAGTTAAATTGTTCTTTTCAATAAATTGCCTGCTCAAAACATTTAGTCTCTTGCTCACATTTCTTCTTTTTGCATTTTGAAACTCTACTTAGAACCTTCTTATGATACAACAGTGCAAAATGTAAATTCTTGCAATTTTTTAACTGGTCTTAAGATTTTGATCAGGAGTGTACATCAGCGTATCAAATCAAAACTTCCTGCGACACATTTTTTTCGTTCTCTCGATAACGTCGTTGTTACAAAAATGGCGGCGGCTCTGTCGATTTTTATGCAATTCCCCCACTTTCAATAGGAAAATGCCTTAGGTCAAGACACATCAGCATATCAAATTAGACCTTCCTACGAGACTTCTTTTCGCGTTACCTCGATAACGTTGTTATTACAAAAACAACACCGGTCATCTTGGATTTTGATACAGCATGGCTATTATCAATCGCGACACCCCTTAGGTATAGATACATCAGCATACCAAATCAAAACTTCCTACGACACATATCTGTCACGTCATCTCGATAACGTAGTTTTTACAAAGAAGGCGACGACCATCTTGGACTTTGACGCAGTACGCCCACTGTCAATAGAAATCTGCCTTAGGCCAAGCTACATCAGCATACCAAATTAGCCCTTCCTACGACATTTCTTTTTTGCGTTTTTGATAACGTCGTTTTTACAATAATGGCGGCTGCTCTCTCAATGGGAAAATGTCTTAGGTCAAGACACATCAGCATACCAAATCAGAACTTTCTGGCACACATATTTTTCGCGTTCTCGATTACGTCCTTTTCACAAAAATGGCGGCGGCCATCTCGGATTTTGACGCAGTGCGCCCAATTTCAGTAGGAAAATGCCTTCGATCAAGATACATCAGCCTACCAAATGAGACCTTTCTACAACACTTCTTTTTCGGGTTATCTCGATAACGTCGTTTTTACATCAATGGCGACAGCCATCTCGGATTTTGATGCAGTTGTCCACTTTCAATTGGAAAATGCCTTGGGTCAAGACACATCAGCATACTACATTAGACCTTCCTACGTCACCTCTTTTTCGAGTTAACTCGATAACGTAGTTGATATAAAAACAGCAGCGGCCATCTTGGATTTTGATTCAGCATGGCTATTATCAATAAGGACATGCCTTAGGTCAAGATACATCAGCATACCGAACCAAAACAGGAAAAATATGTGTTGAAGAAGTTGTCTCGATAATGTCGTTTTTACAAAAATGGTGGCGGCCATCTCGAATTTTGACCCAGTTGTCCACTTTCAATAGGAAAATGCCTTAGGGAAAGACACATCAGCATTCTAAATTACACATTCCTACGACACTTCTTTTACGCGTTAACTCGATAACGTTGTTGTTAATAGAACAGCAGTGGCCATCTTGAATTTTGATGCAGTATGGCTATTGTCAATAGCGACATGCCATTAGGTCAAGATACATCAGCATATCAAATCAAAACTTCCTGCGACACATTTTTTTAGTTCTCTCAATAACGTCGTTGTTTCAAAAATGGCGGCGGCTCTCTCGATTTTTATGCAATTCCCCCACTTTCAACAGGAAAATACCTTAGGTCGAGACACATCAGCATATCAAATTAGTCCTTCATACGACACTTCTTTTTCGCGTTATTTCGATAACGTTGTTGTTACAAAAACGGCAGCGGTCATCTTGGATTTGGATACAACATGGCTATTATCAATCGCGACATCCCTTAGGTAAAGATACTTCAGCATACCAAATCAAAACTACCTACGGCACATATCTGTCACGTAATCTCGATAACGTCGTTTTTACATAAATGGCGACAGCCATCTCGGATTTTGACGCAGTTGTCCACTTTCAATAGGAAAATGCCTTAGGTAAAGACATATCAGCATTCTAAATTACACATTCTTACAACACTTCTTTTACGCGTTAACTCGATAACGTTGTTGTTAATAGAACAGCAGCGGACATCTTGAATTTTGATGAAGTATAGCTATTGTCAACAGCGACATGCCATTAGGTCAAGATACATCAGCATATCAAATCTAAACTTCCAGCGACATATTTTTTTCGGTCTCTCGATAACATAGTTTTTACAAAGATGGCGGCGACCATCTTGGACTTTGACACAGTGCGCCCACTGTCAACAGGAATCTGCCTTAGGCCAGGCTACATCAGCATACCAAATTAGACCTTCCTATGACACTTCTATTTCGCGTTTTCGATAACGTCGTTTTACAATAATGGCGGCGGCTCTCTCAATAGGAAAATGTCTTACGTCAAGACCCATCAGCATACCAAATCAGAACTTTCTGGCACACATATTTTTCCCGTTCTCAATTACGTCCTTTTCACAAAAATGCCGGCGGCCATCTCGGATTTTGACCCAGTGTGCCAGCTTTCAATCGGAAAATGCCTTAGATGAAGATACATTAGCATACCAAATGAGACCTTGCTAAGACACTTCTTTTTCGGGTTATCTCAATAACGTCGTTTTTACATAAATGGCGACAGCCATCTCGGATTTTGACGCAGTTGTCCACTTTCAATAGGAAAATGCCTTAGGTCAAGACACATCAGCATACTAAATCAAAATTTCCTACCACACATTTTTCACATTAACTCGAAGACATCTTTTTACAAAGATGGCGACGACCATCTTGGACTTTGAAGCAGCGCGCCCACTTTCAATGGCGAACTGCCTTACATCAAGCATACAAAATTAAAAGTTCCTCGGGCTCTTATTTTTTGCATTATGTCAATAATGTTGATTTTACTATACCGGCGGTGGCCATCTTGGATTTTAATGCTGCGCAGCCATTTTCAATAGTGACCTGCCTTAGGTCAAGATAGCCCAGCTTACCAATTCAGAATTTCCTACGACATATCAAATCAAAACTTCCTGCGACACATTTTTTTCGTTCTCTCAATAACGTTGTTGTTTCAAAAATGGCGGCGGCTCTGTCGATTTTTATGCAATTCCCCCACTTTCACTAGGAAAATGCCTGATGTCAAGACACATCAGCATACCAAATTAGACCTTCCTACGACACTTCTTTTTCGCGTTATCTCGATAACGTTGTGGTTACAAAAACAGCAGCAGCCATCTTGGAATTTGATACAGCATGGCTATTATCAATAGCCACATGCGTTAGGTCAAGTTACACGAGCATACCAAATCAAAACTTCCTACGACAAATTTTTTTCGTTCTCTCGATACCGTATTTTTTACAAAAATGGCGGCGGCTGTTTCGATTTTTATACAATGCCCCCACTTTAAATAGGAAAATGCTTTAGATCAAGACACATCAGCATACCAAGTAAGACCTTCCTACGACACTTCTTTTTTGCGTCATCTCAATAACGTTGTTGTTACAAAAACAGCAGCGGCCATCTTGGATTTTGATACAGCATGGCTATTATCAATAGCGACATGCCTTAGGTCAAGATACATCAGCATACCAAATCAAAAATTCCTACGGCACATTTTTTCTTTCTCCCGATAAAGTTGTTTTTACATAAATGGTGGCGGCTGTCTCAATTTTGATGCAATGCCCCCACTTTCAATAGGAAAATGCCTTCGGTCAAAATACATCAGTATACCGAACCAGACCTTCCAAGGACAGACCTTTACAAAGATGGCGGCGACCGTCTTGGACTTTGACACAGTGCACCCACTTTCAATAGGAACCTACCTTAGGTCAAGACACATCAGCATACCAAATTAGACCTTGCAATGACACTTCTTTTTCACGTCATCTTAACCTCTTTTTCGCGTCATCTTTATGTTGTTTTTACAAAAACAGCTGCGGCCATCTTGGATTTTGATACAGCATGGCTATTATCAATAGCGACCTGCCTTAGGTCAAGATACATCAGCATACCAAATCAAAACTTCCTAAGACACATATTTTTCACGTTCTCGATAACATTGTTTTTACAAAATTAGTGGCGACCATCTTGGACTTTGACACAGCGCGCCCATTTTGAATAGCGAACTGCCTTAGGTAAAGATATATCAGCATACCAAATTAGACCTTCCTACAACACTTTTTTTTCGCCTTCTCGATAACGTTGATTTCACAAAAATGGCGGCGGCCATGTTGGATTTTGAAGCAGTGCGCCCACTTCTAATAGGCAACTGTCTTAGGTCAAGATACATCAGCATACCAATTTAAACTTTCCTGTGACACTTATTTTTTGCGTTATGTCGATAACGGCGGCTATCTTGGATTTTGAGGCAGCATGCCCATTTTCAACAGCAACCTGCCAAGATACATCATCATACCAAATCAGAACTTCCAGGGCCAATTAATTTTTGAGTTGTCTCGATAACATTGTTACTTCGGACAGACGGACGGAAAATGGACGACAAAAATTCGCCCGTTCCATTTGATGAGTTTGGTACCCTCCCAAGAGATTTTTGCCCTCCGAGAATTTTTTGGAGCATGGGTCCGGAAGTGAAAACGCCATTCTGTAATGTGAAAAGAGGCTACTAGCTGGCAGTATTGACCTTTTTTTTTTGTTAGGCCCGGACTGGAGCTTGGTTTGGGCATGTCTTAGGCATGTCTGAGACAAGTCCCAGAGAATTTTTTTAAAAAGCCTAAGAGGTGCGAGGGGTCTGCAAAAGAGTATATAAGGAGGAAAATTGAGACAGTAAAGTTTTTGAAATTGCAAGGAGAAGGATACATTTGACTAGACCTGTCACTCTTTTCAAGACCTGTGAAGCTTTTTGTGGATTTTTGCCTGTGTTGGAGCATTTTCCTCACCCGGAACATCACCAAGCAACCCAACTAAAGGGACTGTAAATATTTTTTTCTTGTATATATCAATCTTGGTCAGTAGAGTTGATAGTAGATTAGTTAAGTCTTTGTTCAATGAAATATGTTTTAAGTTTTAAAATTGTGTCTGTCATCCCTTGCTGTCGTAAATGTCATAACATTTAAATTGCCATAATAAATTGGGGGCTCGTCGGGATAGACCATTGTGTGAGTCATTTATTGAAAATCTAATATTTCAAGTTGTAAAATTGTTTTTTGAATTTTCCTTTATATATATATATATATATATATACAGAGAGAGAGAGACAGATCAACAGCAATGGATGATTTCTTGGCATCACCAACCATAGAGGTTTTGAAGTCTTTTAAAAAGAAAGAACTGCTAGTAATATGCAGACATTAAGAGCTGACAGAGGTAAAACCAGCCATGCGAAAAGCAAGACTGGCTAGAGAGGTTGTGGAATATTACATTGACGAAAATGTGTTTGCATCAGGAGATCTGGAACAGTTTCCAGTGGAAAATCCAAATATAGAAATGGAACTTAAATTAGAAATGCTAGAGATTGAAAATGAGGAAAAAGAAAAACAAAGAGAATTTGAGAGGGCAGAAAGAGAAAGAGAGAAAGAAAGGCAGTTTGAGTGAGAAAAATTAGCAAGAGACAGAGCAAGAGGAAAGAGCAGAAAGAGAAAGATAGAGACAGATTTTGAATTAGAGAAGTTAGATCGAGAAGAAAGACTCCAAATATAGCAATTAAAATGGAGCAATTGAAGCTAAAAACAAATTTTGTGCTAGCCAGGAGGTGAAACTGGTGCCTCCATTCTTGGAGAAGGACATTGATAAGTATTTCCAGTGCTTTGAAAAGATAGCTAAGAGTTGCCTGTGGCCAAAGGAACACTGGCCTCTGATGTCGCAAACTGTCCTCAAGGGTAAAGCCCAACAAGCATATTCGGCTTTGTCTGCAGATGATTCCTCTGATTATGAGGTTGTCAAAAAGGTTATTTTGAGAGCTTATGAGTTGGTTCCAGAGGCTTACCGACAGAAATTCAGAGGTCTGAAGAAATCTGACAATCAGACTTATGTGGAATTTGCTAACGGGAAGGTGGTTTGCTTTGAGCGCTGGTGCACTTCTATGGAGGTCAAGGATGATTTCAACTCACTAAAAGAGATGGTGGTAGTTGAAGAATTCAAGAATTGTGCTAAGGATGATATTAAGACCTGCCTTAATGAGAAGCAAGCACTGAATTTGTAATCAGCTGCCAAATTTGCAGATGAATATGTTCTCACACATAAGTCCAAATTTCAGTCTAGCAGTAACAATAGATGGTTCCAATTTCAGAAAAAAGGTAATGGTGATACCCAAGATTCCTCACCCAAAGACAAATCTAGTAATGGTGCTCAGAAATCCAGTCACAGGTCTGATCAAAGTGTGAAAGCTGACGGTGACAAAAGTGGTCTATTTCCAGTTATTGCAAGAAATCTGGTCATGTTACAACTAACTGTTGGTTCCTTAAAGCTAAGAATGAAAAAGAAAAGGACACCAAACCAAATGCCTTTGTGAAAACAAGGTTAGAAACCTCTGTAGTAGATGACCAATCTGCTAAATTGCCTGCTCCTTGTGGGGCTAAGAAGCCTGATACTGCTGATTTTGTGAGGGAGGATTTTCTTCCATTTGTGTCAGAGGGATTTGTGGCTCTGAATGAGGATTCTACTCCTGTACGCATAAATATCCTAAGGGATACCGGAGCATTTCAGTCACTTTTGTTTATGGACTCCTTGGAGTAACGTGATGAGACCGCTTCTGGGGATTTCATACTTGTACGAGGTATTGAAGGGAGGACTGTATCTGTACCCCTGCGCTCTGTATTCCTGAAATCAGATTTAGTTACAGGACAGGTAAAGGTGGGACTTATGTCAAGTCTACCTATCAAGGGTGTTTCTCTGTTGCTAGGCAATGACCTGGCTGGGGGCAATGTAGTTCCCCGTGTTCATCTTACTTCACAGCCGAGCACTGAAGATGGCGATGAAGACCCATCTCTGTATCCTTCCTGTGCAGTGACTCGTGCTGTGGCCAAGAAGGCTAAAGAAGAAGATGGTGCGGTGCCGTGAAGCACATTGAATAGTCAGGACTCAAGTGGTTCGCCTCATGACTCTGTTCGGCCAACTATGGTTTCTCCATTTGAGGACTTATCAGACACGTTTATGAGTTCTTTGTTCAGCCAGCCAGATGGATCTGGTGATTCTGATGTGTCTGGAGACTTGTCTCTGTCCAGTAAGCGGTTGATTCAGGAGCAAACTAATGATCCTGAAATTTGTGTGTTAAAGAGGAGAGCCCTTCCTGCTAAAGAAATAGACGCAGTTCCAGTAGGGTATTATCTCAGGGATGGAATGTTGATGCGGAAGTGGCGCTCTCCTGATATCCCTGCCAATGCAGATTGGGCAGTGGTTAGGCAAATTGTTGTTCCGAAGGTCTACAGGAATGAGATCTTAACAATGGCTCATAGTTTACCTTTAGGAGGTCATCTTGGTGTTAACAAGACTGTCGATAAGATCATGAAACGCTTCTTCTGGCCTGGGCTTCGGAAAGACGTTTCCAACTTTTGCAAAACCTGTCACACTTGTCAGGTAGTTGGAAAACACCAGTTAGACCCACCTGTAGCTCCATTGCAGCCTATCTCAGCATTTGGGGAGCCCTTCTCCAAGGTCACTGTTGATTGTGCTGGTCCATTACCCAAGACTATATCTGGAAATCAATACTTGTTAACAATCATGTGTGCATCTACCAGATTCCCTGAAGCCATACCTCTACGCAACATCAAGGCCACTGCAATCTCTAAGGCTTTGATAAAGTTCTTCACGTTGTTTGGCCTTCCCAGGGAAATTCAGTCAGACCAAGGTAGCAATTTCACTTCCGGATTGTTTCAGCGGGTTGTGTATGAACTAAGTGCGCAGCAGATTCTTTTTAGTGCCTATCATCCATAAAGTCAGGGTGCCTTTGAGCAGTTTCATTCCACTCTCAAGACAATGATGAGGACGTAATGTTCTGACCATGAGAAGGACTGGGATGAAGGTGTTCATTTGCTGTTGTTTGCAGCTAGAGAAGCAGTGCAGGAGTCTACTGGATTCAGTCCATTTGAGCTTGTGTTTGGCTATGGAGTGAGAGGAACTTTGCTATTGTTGAGTGAACAATGGCAAGAGAAAGAACCACATATCAGTCTGTGAGACTATGTTAGCAAGTTCAAGGAAAGATTGCGTGCAGCTTGTGACCTAGCCAAAGAGAACTTGATATCAAGTCAGGGAAAAATGAAAACTTTGTATGATCATAAGGCTAGAAGCCATGAGTTTAAACTAGGAAACAAGGTTCTTGTGTTGTTTCCCTTGCAGTCCAATCCATTGCAGGCTAGATTTCATAGTCCGTATGAAATTCAGACAAAACTCAATGATCTCAATTACATTGTGAAGACTCCAGATAGGAGAAAGCCAAAACAGTTGTGTCACATTAACATGCTGAAGCCTTATCATGACAGAAATGCTAGGGTTGCAGCTGTCACTTCAGATTCTCCTACGGTTGAGACGTTTGAAGATGAGGGGGAGTTTCAAGTTGATGAACCTCGAATTAAAGCTGAAGTTCTTTCATGTAAATTGTCAAATTCTGAGGTGTTGCAAAATCTTGATGTAAAACTCCAGCACTTGGAACCCTCACAGAAAGATCAGTTTGAGGGGTTGATGAAGAAATATAAAGATCTATTTCCTGATGTTCCAAAGAGAGTTTCTGTAGCTTCTCATGATGTCGATGTTGGTGATGCCAAACCAATAAAACAGCATCCGTACCGGATGAATCCTGAAAAGAGAAAGATTGCTGAGAAAGAGGTTGAGTACATGTTAGAACATGATATTATCAGACCCTCCAACTCAGACTGGAGTTCACCCTGTGTGCTAGTTCCAAAACCTGATGCAAGCACTAGATTCTGTACAGATTATCGCAAAGTCAATGCTGTAACTAGAACTGATGTGTTTCCAATACCTAGGATTGATGATTGTTTCGATAGAGTAGGGCAAGCAAAGTTTCTGACCAAGATTGATTTATTTGAAGGGTTATTGGTGTGTGCCTTTTACTGAGAGGGCCAAGAGCATCTCTTCTTTTGCCACACCATCTGGGTTGTACCAGTATGAATCCTACCCTTTGGCATGAAAAATGCCCCAGCCACGTTCCAAAGGATGATAGTCTACATTCGCCGGATTTCCACACACAGGTGCGTACATTGACGACCTGATCACATGGAGTGACTCCTGGGAAGAACATCTGAAAGATGTAGAGACGTTGTTCCAGCACTTGACCCAGGCTAACCTGACTGTTAACCTGAACAAGAGTGACTTTGGTTGTGCTACTGTCACGTATCTTGGCTATGTCATAGGCCAGGGTAAGGTGGCACCCATAAATGCTAAAGTCCAAGCCATCATGGACTTTCCAGTTCCTGACAACAAAAAAGCTTTGCGCTGCTTCCTTGGAATGATCGGGTACTACCACAAGTTCTGCAAGAGCTTTGCTGAGATTGCTCTCAGTCTCACCAACTAACTGAAGAAAGGCGTAAAGTTCACTTGGGATGAAGCATGCCTTCGATCGCCTGAAGTCTCTGCTGTGTCACTTCCCCGTGCTCAAATCTCCTGACTTCAACAAACCGTTCTCCATTGCGGTCTATGCTAGTGACCAAGCTTGTGGATCTGTGTTCCTACAGAGAAGTGACTCTGATGACATTGAGCATCCCGTGGCATACTTCTCCAGGAAGTTCAATCGCCGCCAAAAGAACTATGCTAGCTACATTGTTATCTAGCTCACAATTTCAGAATTAGCGATAAACTGAAGATTTTTTTTGTTGTTGTGTGTTTATTTCATGGGTGATGTGTAGGATAAGCACAACCACTGTAGTGAACGCTAGCTAGTTGACAAGCTGGCTAGCAAACTAATGCACAATTCAGCACAACAGTCAATGTTGTTCCCTACTCTCGCTGCTGGATGTAATGATATGGCCGATCTGCGCGAGTTGAGAACAAGGAAACTCGAAAACCGAAACGAACATAAAATTATTTAATGGGGCCTTCGGGAGACCGAAGGAGATATTTCAAATAGCCTGCTTACATAGCATATCTACAACAACTGGCCCAAATTGCCTGATGTGACATAATGGCGCTCAATGAAAAAGCAATCTCAGAGTTTGTGTTGCTTGCCAACCTGTCCACTCTATCTTGCTTGGTGGAAGAACGAATAGTGATTTTATAATGGCGGAGGGGCACTAACTGCTTCTCTGGGCTTATTAATTTATTAAGTAACTTATTTGCGGGGGAGCGGAGCATTTCATGATTGGTCACACGAGCATAGCACTGTGTTAATCCGACCCTGACTGTGTGCATGGAAACATTTATAGTTTTTTGAAAGCAGCCTCTCGAATCTTTGTTGTAAATCGTAAGATCAATACAGGAAAGAATAAAGAAATCACATTGAAATCTTGCGTGGCTGAACTTAATTTAAAAAGCATATTCAAACAGCCTAGAGGGAGTGGTAGAGGTGGAGGGAATGTGCATCCATGCAGGAGCAGGACTGAAATTTGGAGATTGTAATTAGTTCCAATTAGTGTAGGATGGATTATTACTATGTAGCCTACATGCAGATTTGACAGAAAGCTGAATCATACATCACTTATAGCAAAGTTAATTTTCCATGCGTCATAACACGCACCAGCTGCATTTGATTCACATCAAGTGTAACAGATAAAAGTCGTTTTTGTTTTTTCTTTGTCACCTGTTTTTGAAGGTTGCGTTCAATAAGGCTTGTTTTCTAGCCTACATCTACCAAACCTGTGTGTGGGATTAAAAGTAGGTATGGGCACACTAGCCTACTGAAGCCACAAAATTTTCTGTTGTGCTTACACTTAGATGTCTTTGGAGCTGGCAGAGACGTGGACGAATGCAGTTTTATGTTAAAACTGAGACCGAAATTGCACCGGAAGGGGCGTATGTTTATCAACGCAGCTTGCACTGCACTAAATTTCATTTACGCCAAGATCTGCACTAAGGATTGGCCTGCACCATTACAAAAATAGGGCCTATGCTTTTGAATATTTATAAAGTTACTTTTGATTTAATGTTTTGTCCTCAATGTGATTATCTTATCCAATTAGCGCAATATGTATGGCATTTGCTGTTTTATTTTTCAGATGCCTTCCAGCAGTGCAAGCCTGGAGTCAGCGAGGCTGCCATTGTAGGGAGAATTGGAGCCTATCTGCGTTCAGCGCCTGATAGGAAAGGGGGTGGTGGCCGTAAGAAGACTGCTTCAGCTAACACAGATGAATAATGTGAGTTCCCTTGCTATAAGGATTTGAACCACTTTGAACAGGTTGTACACCAGCATCATGAAATTTGCTTGCTAACATCCTCTGATCATCGGAGGGAGGCACGGTTCCTCCAGTGCCTGCCCTGTGTTTAAGTCTGTGCAACAGGCTCTCATTTTTAAAACAACACAAATTGAGATAATTGACAGACTATAGCCTAAAGCAGTGGCTCTCAATGTCGGTCCTGGGCGCCCTTTGTGCATGCTGGTTTTTGTTCCAACCACAATTGCGATCATAGGACTTAATACAAATTTACAGCTTGTTTTAAATGCATTTAATGTTCAGAGCAGTTATTTGCCCTCTTAACCCACAACTAAACAGAAATATTTGTTTGCCATCAAAATAAGTAAAAAAAGACCATCCGCACATTGCAGTATATTGGAAATAACAGCATCAAATAAAAAAAACTATGTGCGATATAGGATATATTTTTTCTCCCTCTTTTCTAAAAGATGTGTCAATCTTAATGCAACCAAACAAAGAAATTTACTCTGCTTACTCCAAATTGGTCCTCGATGACCACTTCTTTATTTTATGACATGCCCCCCTCTCACACATTGTGGCGAGAGGGGGGCAAGTCTCGGTCATCGTTATTCTTTTAATGAAGACATGATTAAAGACAGTGCCAGCCGGCCTCCATTCTGGGCGAGGACTGGGGAAACTGTACCTCGCCCCGATAATCAAAAGGTGATAACATACAAATTTTATGACATAGAAGTGGACAAACTGTCAGCATTGACTCCAAAAAGGTCCAACTCATGACATTTTTAGTCGAGCCCCCGAAGGGGTTTCGCGAGACTATTGTAATCGCTTTGTGTGTCTGTGTGTGTGTGTGTCTGTCTGGACTGATATCTCTGGAACCGCGAGGCTAATTGCCTTCATATTACACAGGCGGGTTCCTTGTGAGAGTCTTTCGGCATGACATAAATTTGAAGGTCATAGGTCAAAGGTCAAGGTCATCATGTTGGCGGATAACTATGGGCGAGACTATGAATTCTCTGAATGCTTGTTAGTGCTTGTGTTGAGTTACACTTCAAGCCTAACACTAGACCAGACTGCTCTATCAAATTTTATCACCAAGGTTCGCACATGCTGCCTCTGAGTACAACATAATGAGTGACATGCTGCACCACTAGCATAACAACTTTTTTTTTGCGATCAAATTTTTATTGAGATTTTACAAAACAGTCAAAACAAACATGCCAAGACTGTAATCAATATCAATATCACCACAAGATGTCAGTTTCCACAATAGGCATGTAGCGGGCCCAAGACAAAGGAACATGTCATAGGGTACCACAGAACACGGCAGTTGTAGCATAAGTAAACATAAAGACAAAACAGTAACTGCCTGCAAAATAATAATACTAATAATAATAATAATAATAATAATAATACAGTGAAAACAAAAAAAAATAAAAAAACACACACACACAAGGACAGACGCAGACAAAAGACATACAGAGGGAAAAACAGAGATGCAGGGACAATGGAATGAGTGAGCCAGTGAAGAAAAACAAAAATTAACTCAGAGCATATCCTTCAAAGATTCAGCAGTGCTAAGCCAGGCATTCAATGTACGTTCATTAGCACCGTTAATACGGGCTGTCGAGAGTTCTAAATATACAACATCCATAAAAGAAAGAGTCCAAGTCCTGACAGTGAGAGAATGAGGTGGCCTCCAACGAGTGGCAACCATCTTCTTAGCCGCTGTCAGTCCAGCAAAAATTATACGCTTCTTGAATTTGGAAATATTAAGAGCTGACAGATCATTCAAAAGCAAAACACACATATCAACAGGTAGAGTTTCTTGTACCAGATCAGACAACTTGGATGCAACATTGGCCCTCAGTTGTCCAACAGGAGGGCATTCCCAGAACATGTGAGTAAATGTGCCCTGAGCCTTCAGAGAACATAAATTGCAAAGAGAATTAGCTGTAAGTTTCATGTGATAAAGTTTGACAGGGGTAAGATAAATTCTGTGCAAATAATTAAAATGAATTTGCTGGTGGTCTGGATTGCGTGACACATCACAAATACCGGACCAGACATCATCCCAATCAAAATCTTGAGTTAGACCTGGACAATCCCTTCTCCAGAAGCCCTCTATCGGGAGAGAGGGAGTGCCCGTCACTAGAAAAAAATTATATAGTTTAGAAACCATACCCGTCGTTTTAGCATGTCTGGCAAAAATATCTCGAAGTGGGTGAATAGGTAGAGAACACTGCCATGGAACACCATGAGCTTTTAGCGCCGACCTGAGCTGCAAATAAAAGAAAAAAGAGGAACCAGGCAGATTGAATGCATCCTTAAGTTATTATAAATGTCTTTCAAATAGCGGACACCTCTCCCCTCCCACTGAGGAGAAGAGATAGGTCTTCCTCCAATCAGCAAAGCTTTGTTGTTGAAAATGGGAGAGAGTGTGTACCACTTGCAGGAAAGACGACAATGTGTTTCAGCTGATCTCCACGTTAGCACAAGATGGGAAAGGATGGGGCCGAAATGCAGCTGACAATGACTGCGTTTACATGCACACCATATTCCGATTAAGGTCCATATTCGGGTTAAGGTAATATTCCGAATAAGCTGTTTACATGCGCTGAGCGATGGGAGTATTCCGTTTACATGTTTATTAGCATATCCTCCACTTAGGTCCAATCTCAACATTGGGTTTTCAGCAAATATAACGCTCGACAGTAATCGTCATGGTTTTGTTTGCCCTCAGTTAGAGCGTCAAAGCCGAAATTGACTCCACTCTTGACCACTGCCATCGCCAGTGGTCTCGGTCCCAGAATTTCATCCGTGACCGCGAAATAATTGTGCTGACTGGATCAGGGTCTTTTCGGCAGTGGCTACTTTTACGCCAGTCGTGAACTTGCTGTAATTTGCTATTCTCATGAACTTCCGTATCCGAAAAAAACTGCTACTCAACTGGGTTCAAAAAACATCCCGCTTTCGCTGCGTGCCTTGTGGTTTTCATTACTAGACTGGCTAGCTAGCTTACTTACTTTAAGTTACAGTCAGGATTTCCTCTACTCAAGTTAGGTAGGGTTAGTTATTAGCCAGCTAACTTCGCCAGCTTGTACTCTAGAATTCCTGGCAAGGACAAACTTTGTGCAGCTATCGGCTCTTCTGCACGACACTAATCACTACTGACTATTTGATTGTGGGGAGTGACGACCTGACAGTTCCACAAATATTAGGAATCAAACGTTGAACTTAAAATTACACTCTACCTAACTCGTTAGCTAAATGAAGCAACTCGCTAGAAAACATGAGTAATGTTTCAGCAGTCTCGCTAGCGAACGTCAGATGATACATTATAGTTAATGCCGTGGTGTAAGTATAGACTGTATAAATCAGTCTATGGCTCCAAGTCCTGATTTCCTACATTGTGCATGAACATACGGAAGATCTTAAGAATAGGTAATTGAAGTAAGATTACGACCGGCGTAAAAAGAGTAACAGCCTTTATTTTTTTCACTTTGGAATATGCCGCCTTCAGAATTTTCCAGCGATGCTGAACTTGGTTGGCACTTGGCAGTTAACACAAAACCAGCCTCCCACCACTTCTCGCACACCTTAAATATATCTTTGTTACGGTGCTTTCACCCATCGATATATTACAATATATTAATGTCTTTCATATCTGAATGCATACAGTCGTCTCCTCTTCGCTCCAAAAATGCAAATTCCTTGCGAATTGAACAGGCGGAGACGTAGTTGAATATTCTGTTTGAGGGCATATTCCGATTGAGGTGTATACATGAGCCAATATTCCGATTAAAACAGGCATATGCCCGGGGTATATTCGGAATATTTCAAATCGGAAAATGACCTTAATCGGGTTATTGAACGCGTTTACATGACAGGAACGCAATCGGAATATTCTCATATTCCGATTAATACAGGAATATTGGTGTGCATGTAAACGCTCGGTCTCCTCTGGTTTTCAGCCTCGTCTGAGGCACGATGAGGAGCCCCTGGTCAGAGGAACTCAGTGATCGGCTGGATACACAGGGCTTGAGAAGCTCACAGATGTCAGCGGCTGCCTCTCCATGGAGGGCTTTGTAAGTCAGCACCAGGAGTTTAAACTGGAACCGAAAGGCCACAGGGAGCAGTACGGGGAAGCCAGGATAGGAGTAATATGACATGACTTCCATCACCTGGTGAGCAACCGAGCAGCAGCATTTTGACCGAGTTGTAAGCGGTTCTGAGAAGTTTTGCTGAGGCAGGTGAACAGTGAGTTGCAATTATCAAGCTGGGATGATATACAGCCTTTACATTTCCACTATTAATTTAGTATATCTGTTTAAGGGACAACGTTACAGAAATGAAAACTGAATATGTTCTAGAGTAGTCATTGCACAATAGGTGTAGCAGTGTAGATTTACTGTTCAGTTATTTGGACAGTGCAAACAGTCTCTATTTCCAAAATGGGTGGCAACAAAAGTGAGTACACCTCACCATCAACATGCCAAATTGTGTCCATAGTGTCAATATTTAGCGTGACCGCCATTGTTGTCCAGCACTGCCTTGATTCTCCGAGGCATGGAATTCTCCAGAGCTGCACAGGTTGTTGCTGGGATCCTCCACTCCTCCATGACAACATCACGGAGCTGGTGGATGTTGGACACCTGCTGCTCCTCCACCTTCCTCTTGAGGATGCCCCACCGGTGCTCAATGGGATTCAGGTCTGGAGACATACTTAGCCATATCATCACATTCAGCTTCTTCAGGAAGGCAGTTGTCATCTTGGAGGTGTGTTTCGGGTCGTTATCATGTAGGAAAACAGCCGTGCGGCCCAGTTTCTGAAGGGAGGACGTCATGTTCTGCTTCAGAATTTCACAGTACATGTTGGATCCATTATTCTATGAATGAAGTGCAGCTCCCCAGGACCAGAAGCACTCATGCAGCCCCAGACCATGATGCTGTCAGCACCATGTTTGACTGTAGGCAGTACACACTTGTTTTGATCATTCTCACCAGGGCACCGCCACACATGCTGGACACCATCTGAGCCGAACAAGTTTATCTTGGTCTCGTCAGACCACAGAACATGGTTCTAGTAGTTCATGTTCTTGGACTGGTTGTCTTCAACAAACTGTTTTTGGGCTTTCTTGTGGGCTAGCTTCAGAAGAGGCTTCCATCTTGGCTGACGGCCATGCAGACCAACTTTGCGCAGAGCATGGCGTATGGTCTGAGCACTGACAGGCTGTGATCCCACTGCTACAACCTTGTTAGCAATGCTGCCAGCACTCCTGCGTCTGCTTTCTGAAGCCAACTTGTGCACCTGGCACAGAGCACGAGGACTCAACCTCTTTGGTCGACCCTGACGAAGCCTTTTCCGAGCAGAACTCCTCTTGGAAAACCGCTGGATAATCTTGGCCACCGTGCTGTAGCTCAGTTTCATGGTTTCACAGATCTTCTTGTAGCTTAGACCATCTTTATGGAGAGCAACAATTCTCTTTTTCAGATCCTCAGAGAGTTCTTTCCCATGAGGTGCCATGTTGACCCTACAGTGACCAGAATGAGAGCATCGCACCTAAAGCACTACAATTTAACCCTTCAACATGTTACACAACCTCATATGGCCCAGTCGAACAGACAAAAGCATGAACATGATGAACAAGTTGCGTCTCATTGCTTGGTTGACCATTATCAATTGGGGTGTGTACTCACTTTTGTTTCCATCCATTTTGGAAATAGTGACTGTTTGTTCAGGTATTTGGACAGTGCAGTAAATCTACACTGCTACACATATTGTACCATGACTACTCTAGAATATATAGAAGTTTCACTTCTGTAGCATTGTCCCTTGAAAAGATATAATAAATTAATTGTCAAAATGTGAGGGGTGTACTCACTTTTGTGAGATACTGTAAATGCATGAGCAACCATTTCCAGTTCTGAGTGTGTGACAATGGACCTGAGTTTTGCTGTATTTCTTAGATGGAAAAAGCGTGTGCAGGTTAGAGATTTAACATGTTTTTTGAGATGCATGGTGTGGTCAAAAATGACTGAGGTTTCTTAAATCAGATCTGATGTTATCTGCTAGTGACCCCATTTGGTTAACCACCTTGGGGACCACTGTATCAGCAGCTATAATGAGAACCTCAGTCTTGTCTGCATTACGTTGGAGGATTCAATGCCAAATAGTGGTTTCATCTGCCCAGAGCATTCAAGGCTGTAGCCCTAAAGATCTTTTCTTTAGCCCCATACATATATAGTTTATATGAATGCATAAATAAATCAAATAAATAAATAGTTCTTCACTTTGGGCAGTTTACTACATTACTGAATGTCCGTAAAACAGGACATCATTTTGTATTGATTTATCTTCAATGAACAGAGCCAAGAAAGACCAATCGGAGAGGGGTTTTACAGGAAAATACATCCAAACGCTGTCTAGGCTGACAGGTCTCCGTGGAGTTAAAAAGCTGAATGATGTTATCAAGCAGTCAGTCATGTGAGGGAGTGAATATTGACGGATTTTAGTTTGACCTGTAAAACGGTGGTAGCTGAAGCCCAATCATGGCATCATAATAAACTTGGAAAACAGGGTGTTTAAATTTCTGTATGAGTCCCTAGTTATGTAAACGTGATTGATATGGGCAGATATGAGAGCATCTTTACTCTGCATATATTAGTTTGATTAATCTTAGATTTAACAATCACATGCTGTGTACAATCATGTCATTTGTTGCCATGTTTTCTACCACAGTATGAGTGGCAATTTTTGAGCTAATGTTATGCAAAACATGGTACTTCCAAGTCAGCTTTAAAGGCACAAAACAGTGCTGTACAATATATGACTCATCATCAGTAATGACCAAAACTTCGTATTTAACGACAAACCATTCCTACGCGGCTGGGTTGGTTGTCTGTGAACTCACCGCTGTTAAAATATGTTCAGGCCAGTGCGACAGTAAGCCAGTAAGGTAGTTTGCTGTAGCTTAACTCAACATTTCTCAGACTCAGTTCTGGAGTGAATGCTGTGTGCGATGGTTTTTGCTCCAACTGGAATTGCTATCGCAGAATTTTAACAAGCTCCAAGCAATTATTTTTCTTTTTTGCATTAAAATGTAAAATGTCTCAGTTTCAACTTTTGAAATGTTATCTATGTTCTATTGTAAATAACATATTGTCTCATGTGATCTAAAAGTCATTGCATTTTGATTTTTACACTTCGTCCCAACTATTTTGGAATTGGGGTTGTATAACGATGGCATCGGTCAGGGGCCCGACATCAAACCGATTGACCCACACTTTCAGTCAGAAACCAGGATCTCAGGCAGAAACTGACGCGGGGGGTGGACAGCCACTGTGGCCAATCAGTCATAAACTTGGTGAAATGACACGCATGGATGGTCAAGGACATGATATATTGTGTTTTCTAAACATGTCGACTTGTATTTTTGAAGGTTTGATCGAAAAATATTGGTGGTGTCGGCCCACGCTCTCAGTCAGAAACCAGGATCTCAGGCAGAAACAGACGCAGGGCGTGGCAGCCGCTGTGGCCGCAATCGGTGGCCAATCAGTCATAAACTTGTTCAAATAACATTCATTGGTAGTCGGGGACACCAGACAACACCAACAACAAAATCAGAATAACTGAAAGACAGAAACATGCAATCATCTTAAGAACCTAGGACCCAAAATTTAAAAAAGTACTGTCAGGCAGCCTGTCCATCAGCCGACTAGAGGTATCTTCCATTGACAAGTGATCAATTACCTACTTGAGACACTTATTCTATCTATTAGTTAAGTATAATGGCAATAGCAAATCAGTCAGGTTGAGTTTGGTACACTTTGACGGGTTTCTGACTTTGTCACAGTTTCTGACTTAGATTCGGTTTCCGACCAATATACCGATACACCTGTTCTGGCTTGGTATTGCCTAGGCTACATACTTTTAAGCCATGCGGAGTGTTTCTAGGAGATTTTTGAGTTTTGATTTTGGTTTTTATAACATTTTTCAGGTATTTGCAGACCAGAATTTCTGCAGAATCCCGAGGGGAAAAAATCACTGTAGGGTTTCTAATTTCAGGTGATATACCTCTGGATATCACTTATATACAATTATAACACTGATTGGAGGCTTAAATAACTTTATAATCACTAGTTATAGGTAAATCGTAGATAAAAACAGAATACAATGATTTGCAAATCCTTTTCAACTTATATTCAATTGAATACACTGCAAAGACAAGATGTTTAATGTTCAAACTGAGAAACTTTATTTTTTTTTGCAAATAATCATTAACTTAGAATTTAAAGGCAGCAACACATTGCAAAAAAGTTGGCACAGGGGCCTTTTTACCACTGTGTTACATTGCCTTTCCTTTTAACGACACTCAGTAAACGTTTGGGAACTGAGGAGACCAATTTTTGAAGCTTTTCAGGGGGAACTCTTTCCCATTCTTGCTTAATGTACAGCTTAAGTTGTTCAACAGTCCGGGGTCTCCGTTGTCGTATTTTACGCTTCATAATGCGCCACACATTTTCAATGGGAGACAGGTCTGGACTACAGGCAGGCCAGTCTAGTACCCGCACTCTTTTACTATGGAGCCATGCTGTTGTAACACGTGCAGAATGTGGCTTGGCATTGTCTTGCTGAAATAAGCATAAGTCCATGAAAAAGACATTGCTTGGATGGCAACATATGTTGCTCCAAAACCTGTATGTACCTTTCTGCATGAATAAGTCCATGAAAAAGACGTTGCTTGGATGGCAACATATGTTGCTCCAAAACCTGTATGTACCTTTCAGCATTAATGGTGCCTTCACATATGTGTAAGTTGCCCATGCCTTGGGCACTAATACACCCCCATACCATCACAGATGCTGGCTTTTAAACTTTGCGCCTATAAAAGTCCGGATGGTTCTTTTCCTCTTTGGTCCGGAGGACACGACGTCCACGGTTTCCAAAAACAATTTGAAATGTGGACTCGTCAGACCTCAGAACACTTTTCCACTATGCATCAGTCCATCTTAGATGAGCTTGGGCCCAGCAAAGCCGGCAGCGTTTCTGGGTGCTGTTGATAAATGGCTTTTGCTTTGCATTGTAGAGTTTTAACTTGCACTTGCAGATGTAGCAACGAACTGTAGTTACTGACAGTGGTTTTGTGAAGTGTTCCTGAGCCCATGTGGTGATGTTCTTTACACACTGATGTCGGTTTTTGATGCAGTACCGCCTGAGGGATCGAGGGTCACGGGCATTCAATGTTGGTTTTCGGCCTTGTCGCTTACGTGCAGTGATTTCTCCAGATTCTCTGAACCTTTTGACGATATTACGGACCGTAGATGATGAAATCCCTAAATTTCTTGCAATAGCTTGTTGAGCAATGTTGTTTTTAAACTGTTCGACAATCAGCTCACGCATTTGTTCACTAAGTGGTGACCCTCGCCCCATCCTTGTTTGTGAATGACTGAGCATTTCAGGGAAGCTGCTTTTATACCCAATCATGGCACCCACCTGTTCCCAATTAGCCCGTTCACCTGTGGGATGTTCCAAATAAGTGTTTGATGAGCATTCCTCAACTCTCTCAGTCTTTTTTGCCACTTGTGCCAGCTTTTTTGAAACATGTTGCAAGCATCAAATTCCAAATGAGCTAATATTTGCAAAAAATTACAAAGTTTACCTGTTCGAACATTAAGTAACTTATCTTTGCAGTGTATTCAATTGAATATAAGTTGAAAAGGATTTGCAAATCATTGTATTCTGTTTTTATTTACGATTTACGCAACGAGCCAACTTCACTGGTTTTGGGTTTTGTACCTCTGAGTGCATAGGGTTGCCTGAATTAATTTTACACAGTGTAAGAGAGCAGTTTGCACTCACATAGCAACTTTGCAGCCTCACACAAAACGTACCCCGACTTCAGGGCCACGGCAGGGTTGACAATCCCATCAGCATATTACCTATATACCATTTTCCATCAGCTATACTATCCTTTTATACATATCAGGACATTTTGAGAAGATATAGCTACATCTATGCATGTATCAGGCTTTAGAAGATATGCATGTCTTGAAACTAAGGCAGATAACCGGTCCAAAAAATGAGTTGAGGGACTCAACTTTGACCAGGTACCACGAAAAAATGAAAAACGTCGCCGTCGCATGGCTTTGGAATATGATCTTACACTCAAAAAAACCAGATTGGGTGTCTGCTAAATTAATCTAAGTGTAACAGGTTGCTTCTACCATATATAGTCATGTTTTGTGGTTGAATATCATTAAGTAATATTATTTTAGCATGATGTGCAATAACTTAACTTTTACTAAATTCAGTTACGCTGACAGATCCCATTGCTGCTTTTCGGGTAAGATATCAAATGGCGTGTACAACTCCAGAACAGAAGGAGGCAGTAGTGTGCGAGCAGGGAGTGCATTTACAAACTTTACTTCCGGAAGTTGCAGAAGAAGGCAGAGCAACGCACGAAAGAGACGGGCGGGCGGACAAGTTGTGGAAGGCGAGTTGAATAACATTCAATCTCACGAAATCCTGTTTGCTTTTAGGTGTTTTTTTTCCTAACTTGATATCAACTGTCATAAACTAGAATAGCAAATGTTTACATTGTTTAAAACAAATATTGAAGTCAGAATTGACTTTTATTGAATTATTACTGTTGATTAGCAGTGGTTAGCACTACTGCCTCAAAGCAAGAAGGTTGTGGGTTTAAATCCCGCCTGGGGCCTTTCTGTGTGGAGTTTGCATGTTCTCCCCGTGTTCATGTTGGTCTTCTCCGGGTACTCCAGTTTCCCCCACCCGCAAAACATGCAATATAGGAACACCTCTCTATGGCTGTGTGTGAATGCTTGGTGGTCGGAGGGGCCATAGGCGCATACTGGCAGCCATGCTTCCGTCAGTCTGCCCCAGACACATTATGTTTATTCGGCATGTTTACATTAATTTCACTCAACAAAACTGTCTCTTGCTAAATGAGCGTATTATAATTGGGTGGAAATACTTTCCATAAATTTTGTATGTTCACCCAACAAATGATTATTATGTTGGACTTACCCCTTGTAATTGAGTAATAGTAACACCTTATGTTGAACCAGCATATTTACATTTATGTCACTCAATAAAAGAATTTGTTGCTAAATTAGCGTATTATGATTGGGTGGAAATACTTTCCATAATTTTATTATGTTCACCCAACAAATTATTTTTTTGAGTGTACAACACCTACAGATTAAAAAACCACTCACAGCTAAGCTCGATGGGTACTTTCATTATTTTTCAGTACCGGGGGGGGCGCACATTTCGTGAGCCTGGCACATACACGCACACAGGTCGAAAGGCGCACTGGGGAAAAAAATGGTTGTTTATAATTTTTGAAGATATTTAAGATGTGAGTGAAGAAACACTGCCCAAGATTTTAGGTTTGCGCAATATTTTCATAGGAAACAAAAATTGACAGAACACCGGCAAATACATCATGTCCACACAAGTGCCAGTCTTTTACTTCCAAATGGGCTCTTTTCGGGAGTAGTATGATTCGATTACAACCATGATAGGGCACCACGAAAACTTTGATTATTTGATTTGGCGACATAAGAACAAACTGTAATTTTAAACAATCGACCGACAACATGCGCTACCTTGATGACCCAATTTATTCACGGTGCCCGCATAATTTGTGAAACCTCAGTCATTCATCCAACTTAAGTTCCCTCGTCGGCTGCCAAGATACAACTTCAGGTCGTGCGACAAAAGCGTAACTTTCGTTTCTGACACTTGAGGAACATTTCACAAATGTTTAGATTCGAGCACAATTTCCCTTGATATCTGGGCAGTGTGACACAGCCATTTCAAAAGCCCAAACTGCAAACGCATACGAGCATCGCACTAAAAGCTTAGAATAGCCATGCACAGCCTTTACCCGATATAATTAGCCTTTCTCCTGCAGTGATGGTAAGCCATTACTCCCCATTGTACAATTATAGCCGCGGCGCCTCCGTTTCAGCAGTAACGGAGGAAACAGGCACAGCGAGAAGAATACCGAAGAGGAACGGTGCTGAACATTGCCTAATTATGAGCCAGAATAATTCCGACCTTTCTTTGATCTATTCTTTGACAATCCATATATAAGGCATTTAACACAACATTATGGAATTGACAACGGCACATAAAAGTAAAAGCTTCATTTTATAAACTAGATTCACAATCTCAAGTTGCCATGAACTACACGACAAAAAGTCCTCTGTAATTCACCGTGATTATCCACTGCATATCTAAGATTTCCTTCCCCTCATTGTGCGCCTGTGCATGCGCGAAACTACAGAAAAAATGTCATCCCTACCTTTAATTGGACCACAACAGTAATTGATAAAGATTGCAAAACGAGTCGAATACACAGACTACGAGTGATATATTCAGCAGGCGTAGCCGTTTATTCATGTAACCGGTCAGAAACTCCCTGCGTTAGAAATAGCACAGCCCTAGTCAAAAACAAACCATTCGCAAAAATTGGCTCAGTATTTTCTCAACTTGATTGCCCAACTTAACCTAATTTCTCTTAGTTTAGGCAACTCACTCAAAGACAGCGGCCAGCTCATATCACAAGAACAACTGCGATGACTTAACCACCTACTACTACTTTTACTACTACAACTACTACTATTTATAATAATGATAATAATAAAAATAATAATAATAATAATAATCGTCATCATCATAAAAACCAAAAACGGCAATCACCACTACATGTTTGGAAACCAGTGCGACAGTTACCCGTTCACGCTGCGCGAGGTCTCTTCACTTGTTGCAGCGGGGATGCGCTCCGCGCTCTTCTTCGTCCACATCTGACACCGCTCCCGACCGACTTCAGCAGAAAAATTGTCTTGCAGAAGTCCGGTGCGCTGATTGGACAGCAGAACTGGCCAGCGACTAATGCAAATCAATTCTGCGACTTTGCCCGGCTGAGCCAAAGAGCGCCAGTGCCCTGCATTTGGAAACGGATCTCCTTTACGTACGGCAGGGAAAAGTAGACATCTAAAGATTTTATATGATTTAACCAAGTCAACAGCTTCGGTCTTCGTTTCCTCTGAATGGCGAGCTCTCACTTATAGGGTTTCCAGACAGGTTTGGGTACGAGATCGGTGTGGTCCCCGAAGTAGGCAATAATTTTAACAAATACTCGGTGAATATAGCGGGTTAATTCGAACGCGTTCGTATTTCATCAGAGCGGCCTGGCGTCTCCCCAAACTCAGATGTGTTGTCGATCAAAAGCAATACTCACGCAGTTGTAAGATAACATTACTTTCATGACATTATGTGGCGTACTTACAGATTTATATACCAGATAGACTTGCTGCTTAGGCGCTGACCCCTAAGTGACGACCAATCGAGAGGAAAAAGTGTGTTCTCTCATCTGGTTAGCGTGCAGAATATATTTTTTAGAACTGAATTGAAAAAGATTAATTGCAGCGTAAAAATTTAGGATCCAATCAGTAATTTAATGATGGCATCACCATTAGGAAAACCAAAAATGAGAGCAAATTATTTCACTTTAGACAAATAAAAAGAGGTGAAGGACTAAAAATGAAATTTGTTTGTCTCAATAAACAGCGACTCCAGGTCGGCCAGGTGCCTGTAACTGACTGCATTATTCTCAGACAGCATAGTCAGTGTGTGATTGACGGTGTGCTTTCGCAGTGCGTAGAAGTAGGACCTCGGTCACCAGGTGGGTTACAAGTCAGACAAGAGGTTCCTCAAAGCCTGTACTCGGGAGTCGGGCCGGGTCTTGGCGTGGGCCAATCGCGGAACTGCGCGCACATGAGCAGGACAATCGCGACCCCCCCCCACAAAAAAAAAGAAGAGGAAGAACGGAGACGAAACTAACTCGTGGCCTACTGGCCTGAGTAAAAAATCATGTGCCACGCCTTCCTTCCGCTGAGACAATGGGAGCTTTCGACTGGTCTCGCATGGTCTGTGAACTTTAAACTCTGCTCTCATGCGAGGAAGATGAATTGTCCGAAATTGCGAGTCACCAGTGAAATGGAATGTACATTGTTTGAATTGTAACCGTGACAGATCTACTAGATCGGCCTTGCCATGTGTGTGAGCGGCATCAGATTTCTATCACCACTCACCATAGGACAATTGGCAAGTAAAATTAATATAACTGCACTCTATAATGAACCATCATTTATCTATTAGTAAATACATTTATTGCTAGTTTAGTGTATATATCAACAAATTTTCATGATTAGTTCTTGTTCTTACTCATCAGAGCTTGTCAACGCCATATTTAGTTTTGATTTGATGGTGTTGATAGAGCCCTAACCTGCCGCCTGCATCGGTCTGGGGGTAGCTATTTCATTCTATGGGCTCTGACATTTCCAACAAGCCTTCAACCACTGTAATCGTACATACCTAGCCTGAGATAGAGCCTTGCGTTCTCAGTGCATCTAGCTGAGAGTCCATGCACCATTACGCACATCTACTCAAAGAGTGCAACAATATAAACACTAAATTGGCTTGTTTTTAGTATTTTTGCTATAATTGTCCATTAAATAAAGTAGTTTCTGTGGCTTGCCGGCTGACTCTTCATATACAGATGAAGCATTACTAGACACATGGGTAAGCCATTGAGCTATTGTGCAAGTGACAGTTGTATGTGATTGCATTTTGAGCATAGTTGAGCATACTCCATTGCAAACACTGTTTTTGGATATATGGTTGCTGAGGTGTTTGTTGTGATTGCTGTTTTTGCTTTTTCTGCGTTCCAGCTGCCGGGCAACATTATACACAAAGATTCAAAGAGCGCAGCATACAGTGACTAAACCAGTTTCTTTTTGATATTTTTGCTGTAATTGTCCACCAAATATTTAACAGTTGTTTTCAAGGTAGTCTTCATGGTTGCCCCTGACTGAGAAGCCTTACGCCATTACGCACAAGTACTGAAAGCGCGGAATCGCGCGCAAAACGTGTTTTGTTGACTCACTTCTAAGATTTGCAATGAGGCAAGACTGGAGTAGTCTGTTGAGTTAGCTTAGTGAATATGTCGATATGCTGTTACATGGGAATTGTGGGTTCAATCCCTGGCTCACAACATGTTCTTTTTGAGCAGTGGAAGCATAGTTCCTCTATACGTAATTGCTGGGGTGTTTGTTGTTTTTACTTTTCCCCCATTTTTTTCCTTCTCTTTGTATTTATAATTTTGTTTATTTGCTTGTTTTATTGAAAATAAATCTGCTCCAGTGGAGTAAAATCTAATTTCTTTTGTATGCATTTTCTTTGAGTGGGATAATGTATACAAGACCGGTTGCAAAAAAAGAAAAAATTTTTTTTAAAATTTAAATGTAAAAATAAAAAATTGGTTGTATGTAGATGGAATGTATGCCTGTAGTGACATAAACTGAAAATAAGTGAGTTGTATGGTTTGTTAGCTGAGATACCTCAAATGGCACACAATGTCCAAAAGTTGCCCAGATGGCCCATTTGGAGATGGTGCTTAGACATGGATGCTTTTAAAAAGGAATAACAAATGGTTGTATTTAGATGGAATGTATGCCTGTTGTGACACATAAGTGAAATTAAATGAGTTTTACAGTTTGGTAGCTGAGAATCGTCAAATGGCACACACTGTCCAAAATCTGCCCAAATGGCCAATTTGGAGATGCCTCCTAGACACTCCTGAAATTGATTAGAACAAACTTTGGCACAGATAATGGTGAAATTCTGTTCTGCAATTTTTTTGAGGTTTCAGACTGCAAATAAATAATTTCAAAAGGGATAAAAATAAAATTTTGTTTGGTGGAAATTAGATCTTTCATTTATGCTGTGTTCCATCTTCATTTACTCTGACAAAGTGATATATATGCTGAACCCTACACCATAACAAAAATCCCCAAGGTGTTAGCCCAGGTGAAAAAGTATTACACTTAATTATATTAAAAGTATATTTGTTGCATACAAAAGTTATTACAAATATACTTTTGCAAATTAAGCACAAAAAGTAATATATTTCATATATACTTTTAGAAAGTGTACACTTTAAGTGTACTGAAGTAGTACACAAGTAGTATTCAATGACTACTTGAGCACACTTAATTGCACATAAAGGGGGCGAAAAAAACATACACCATACTTAATACAGTCTGTAAAAGTATAATTCAAGTATAGTATTTTTTTACCTGGGAGGTATATTTTGATACCAAGATTATTCAAATAAACTAAGTCGTTTTGAAGACATATGTATTTGATTTTGGGCTGGTCATTTTCAAGCCAGTGGTTCAGGGCTTAAGAGGTTTTAATGCATGATGACTCAGACTGTAAACTTGGAACTTGATGCCTGCCAAAGGGGGATTGGAGTGGGACTGAAGGTTTGCTCTGTTAGCAGCTCCATCCGCATGGTTCTATCCACAGCCTGTGTTGTGGGCAGCAACTCCATCACCTACTGGTATAGCTCCTGTAGGCTGCACAGAGCCTGATTTTGTGACTTCTGGATTTGGGCCAGCTACTTCACCATCTGCTCTAGCTGAGACAGTTCAATTCTTTGAGAACTCCTCTGTCCCATACACAGGGTTATACACTGTCCTGCTGGTCAGGTTTATAACACATATGAGTATTGCCTGGCCAAAAAAAATTCACAAACTGTAATATTTTGTTGGACCATCTTTAGCTGTGAACGCGGCATATATTTGGCATGTTTTGATTGTTTCAACAATCTTATGTAATGTTTCAACATTTATTTCCCACCAGGGTTTCATTATTTGTTGGACAAGATCTGTGCTGATGACAGGAGAGTGGAATGACTCTGTAAAGCCTTTTCCAGTGCACTTTTCCAATACCTTCAATTGGTTAAGTTCGGGACTGCGTGGTGGCCAATTCATGCGTTAGAATAATTCTTCATGCTCGCTGAAGTACTCTCACAATTTTAGCCCTATGAATCTTGGCATTTTCATCATGGAATTAGCCAGTGTTGTCAGGGATTAAAGCATTCATTGATGGGGTAACCTGGTTACTCAGGACATTCAGGTAGTTCACTAATTTCAATTTATTACTGCATAATATAGCTGAGCTTAGACCTGACCTTAGAACCCCAGATCATAACAGTGCCTCCAGAGGCTCATACGGTGGGCACTGTGCATGACGAGTGGTTCTCTTCACATGTAGCTTTCTTACCCTGAGTCATCCATCACTGTGGAATAGGGCAAATCTGGACTCATCAGACCACATGAACTTTTTCTATGGCTCCACAGTCAAATCTTTATGCCCCTCAGCCAACTGAAGTTGTTTTTCCTGATTAACCTCTTTCACAAGTTGTTTTCTTGTCACCGCGTGGCTGTTTAGTCCCAGTCCTGCAAGTTCTTGTCACATTATGGAATTGTTTTCATTTTCACAATTAAACATATTCATGAGTTTTACTGTTGAATTTTGTACAATGAGACTTCACCTACATTTCATTGATCTCTATTCGCAATCACCAATGATTTTTTTGTCAACCCATTTCTTCTCCAAATTGATAATTCACTACTGTCCTTCTAAGTTTTGATAATGGGTTTGACACTTCTTAATCCCATTCCAGTGATTTCTGCTATCTCTTTGGTTGTTTTCATTACTTATTTTACTTCTTTACTCACTTTACTTAATGTAGGCCATTCATTTGCCCCTAAATGGCCTCCAACATGTTTAAGAAATGAGAAAGAACACACTGCATCATTCAGGGTTTGAGGAATTGACTGAAACCTATTAATCATTGCAATTATCATTCTATCATAGGCTGTCAATTCTTTAAATTGAGCAAAAAAAAAAACTGTGACTTTTTATTGGACCAGCAGTGTCTGACTCCTCAATTATATAAAGAAAATACGGTCCCAGCATTCACTGCGTTACATTCAGAACTGCTGGACAGGCTCGAGAGGCTGTAATTATGACTGGAAAGGGAGACTTCAATGGTGCGACAGAGGGGTTACTGTTGGGGCGTGTTGCATAGTGACTAAAGAGGCTGAAATCACTGATATTTTATGACTCCAAAGTGATGTAAGCCTGCTTCCCCGAGGAAAGATGTCTCTCGCTGAGGGCCACAGAGAGGGCATTCATTTATGGCAGTTCTTTATTGCTGGACTGAGCAGACAAGCAGCATATTCGTATAAAATCACATATTTACGCAACTATTATTAATCACAGGTCAACCAGGGTCCAGAGGCAGCAGTTTCCTTATAAACTCCACTTAGCAGCACACCATATTGAAATTGGTTGCAATAGCCCACAGCATATGCTCGTAATTATGTTAATTATATTTCTTACAACCTCTATTCCAAAAAAGTTGATGTACCAGGAAAAATCTAAATGTGTATCAAGTGCGCTGACACATCCCTGTACTATGCCAGACCCTGACTTTTGGACCCCGCGTTAGTAACAGCTTGGGTTACACAGTGGTTTTTTTTTTTTTACCATTTGAAATGCGGACTTGTCAGACCACATACTCGCTACCACTGTGTTTCTCTCCTTTTCATATAGAGAAGTAGGTGATGCCTTTCAACAGTTTTGATACACGGCTTCAGCTTTGCTTAGTAAAGTTTTAACTTGCTTCTGTGGATGCAGCCGCAAATATTGTTCTCTTACAAAAGTTTACCAAATGATTTACACGATTAATTCTCCTGTTTAACATCCCGCTTCAGTTCACCTTACCATTGCAACTTGTCACAAAATTATTTGTTATGATTCTGCTGTTGCCTGTCCATGTTTTTGTTATTACCCTGACTCCATGCCATGTTTTTTGAGGTATTCCATGCCATGTTTTGTATTTTGCCTGTCTAGCCTTGCCATGTCTTTTTCCTGCCATTTTCCATATTCACTGTTTAGTTATCATTCTGGTTTTTGTTATTCTCATACCCTGCATTACACATTGTCTCCCCAGTCTTGTCTTGTGTTCTGAGACAGTTTTATTTCCCCAGTCTTGTGTACCACAGTTTCAGGTGATTTCTTGGTTTCTGGGTTTCCAAACATTCCTTCAAATCTCGTTTGCTTCCTTCGCCTTGCTGTTCTATCTTTACTTACATTACAAACAGTTTATTATTTTAGATAAATTACTAACACTAACTAGCATTGTTTATAGTACTAACTTACTAACTAGCACTGGGGGTTGTATAGCTGCACATTACTAATTGACTAACGAGCTCTCAGCACTCGCTCTGCTCTAGTCTCCGCCCCTTGCCTTCACTCAATTTACTTTGCTGTGTTTCAAGCAGATTCTCTGCACCTAGTTATTCACTATTCTGCCTCTTACTCTGTGCACTTTAGAACTCCCTAACCGGAGCCGCTGGTTTGTCATAGGCTGTCTGTGCAATCCCTGTCCGCGTTTCGGCTTTCACCAATTTCATGTGGTTGGGAACTTCCGCTTGTTCATTCCTTTGTTAATTAGTCTGATCCAGCTCACCTGTTCCCTATCATAGCACGTGAGTTCCCCTACGTGTGTTTAAGCAACCACTGCTTGTCAGAATATTTTCCCTGTGCTGCGATTGTTGATGCCCTGCACTCTTAGTGTTATACTTCTGACTGGAACGTCCCGGATTCTGATTTTGGCTATACCTTTGATATTTTGGTGCCTGTGTACCATACCTGCTTTGCCTGACCCTGAGTTTTGTCTTTGCTGCCCTGTTTACGAACCGAGCACGTCTACTGGATTTTTGGCTTTGGGTTTACCTCTGATATTCCTGTGCCTGTGTACTGAACCTGCTTTGCCCAACCCTGAGTTTTGTGTTTGCTGCCCTGTGTATGACTTGGATTACACTCCTCGATTCTGATTCTGATTTTGGATTGTGAACTTGATACCGTTGCCTTCTGCCTTGCAGGGGTTCACCCTGCGTTTGGTTCCTGAACAATACCTCACATTATTTGCCCTAAATTGCCCATGTGCCAGCTTTTTTAGAGTTTGTGGCAGTCATCAGATTTAAAATAAGTATTTTAACGAACAATTAAATTCCCAGGTTAACGCATCAAATGTGTTCTGGTAGTATAGTACAGGGAGAGTGGAATTTTCAAATCACTCCTTGTTGATTATATGTGAAATTTCCATGATGAGCCAACAATTTTGGAATTGGGGTTTCATATTAGTTAGCAGATAGGCAGAGGTGGGGCCAAACCCCTGCCTCTTTTTGCTGCAGTCTTAACCATTACACCATTGTGTCAAAACATTATGACCTGCCTAATATTGTCCAGGTCCCCTTTATGGCATCAAAACAGCTGTCAAACTGACATCTGCTTGTATCCCAGACCCTAGTTTTACAGGCTGGACATGTTCCAGGGCATCGCACTCCCTCTACCAGTTTACCTGTTCCAAAAGTGCCTCTGGTAGTGCCATCTCTTCCCTAGGTACACATTCCCTGGTCAATGCTCATGAAAAGAAAATGGGACTCACTTAAAAACCAGGTGACCTTCTTCTATTGCCCTAACATCCAGGCACGTCACTCACATGCACATTGTGGCCGGTCTGTGGCTGAAAACCCTAAAACACAGCAGGGTGTGATGCGCTCTGTGCTGTAACACGTTCCGCCCATAATCATCATCAAAATATTCTGCAGCCCGTATTACAATAGCCCTTCCGTTGGTTTGGACCGGTGGAAATAATCGTCAATAACCTTGGATGACAAACTAAGATGTCCAACACCTAGTCACTGGTTTGTAGTTTCTCTCTTGAGACCATTGTCAGTAAGCAGCATCCCAAAAGCCTTGTCACTTGAAAATGCTCTGACCCAGTTGTCTAGTGTAAACAATTTTCCCCTGTCAAAGTCACTCAGGTCCCGTTTCTACTGCATTCAACATTTTGGTAATGAGAATCAAATTTTCACTTAAAGTCAAGGTCCATAAACAGTCCTTGATATATGCTGTTGTAATGCCGTAATCAACATTATTTGCTCAAAGGGGATCTCTTATACAGTCCTCCCTGCCACGATGTTCTTGGATATCCAAAAGGGAGGTTTATAAAATTTTTATGAACATCGTTCTTTGAAACACTGTCATAATGACTCAAAATACAGAAAAGGCTAATAGGCTCCCTTTAACATGTTGTGTGGTTAGAAGATTGAGACTGCATATGAAAATAGTTACTAAATGCAGTGACTAGTGAATTATCCTTGATACATTGAAAACAAGACTAGACAACAGTATTTGATGTTTCATCACGTGAATTTTTATTTTTCTGAATAAACACATTTCAACTTTGATCCTTGCAACATAAATCGTGAGAAGAGTTACAACTCTTGTAACGTTGCCCTTCTGCTCTGAGTGTCATAAGGACCCAAATAATGAGCAAGAGCGCCCTCGTGTGGATATTGTCTGAGGACAATGTTAATCAGGAGATAAGTTTCATTCTTCAGTTTAAACAGCACGAGGTGAGCAGTGCAACGGCCAGGGGCGGTGGTAGACCTGAAAATTCGGGGGCTAATATCCTTCCCTTTATTGACAACAATTAGTCCTGGCTAATTCTAGATGGTTTTCCTTTATTAACACTTTTGCCAATTCAAGAATAATCAAGTGGCAATTGAAGACATGGCTTCTCTCCCCCATGCGATCTAAAAGCAACAAAAAATGGGCTACATCCAGTACAGAAAAATGATTTAATTATAATTAGGTTTATGCACCAGCACTCGGCGAGGGCTCAGCGAATAGTACTGTGTTCTCACAACATTAACTAACCCTACTGTCTACAGTCCAGAAATCTCAGGTCTTTCTACACTGCCCTTAATTGGTCAGTACCTTTAAATCCATTCACAAAGACTATTGGTTCATAAAGAGACTTCTTGTTTTGGGGTTTTTTTCCAGTGATCCAGTGTCGGCTTTTTGTTTTGTTTTTTTAACCTGGGCTTTTTTTCTAAGCATACTGTCATAGTTTTCCTCAATGATACAAAGTAAATGATAAAATAAACACTTTGAGGCTAAAAAAATGTAGGAATATTTTTGAGATGCTGCATGAATAATTCTACTTTCATGTGCGTGTAATTTCAAAGTTTTTGATTAGATGCCCTTCCTGTGTGTTTGCTTGAGAGTACTGCAAGATTTTAGTGCTATTTAGTCTGGTGAAGAAAGGCATTCTCTGCAACCTAATGGCAACATTAAGAAGGCGTGCTGTGTGAGTACACCAACATTTACTTGCAGTAAGTGCAGGTTATTACACCTTCAGGTTTACGCACCATTGATATAATCACCTAGGAAACCGTGGGATCCAACCATAAATGCGAAATTCATATTAGGTATGTCAGCCAACTGGGACGGCACGTTGTTTTGTTACAGCAAAAAGCACAGACTATGATCATTTTCTGTGCCTGAGTTTTTTATTAGGTACCTGATTTTCTTTTTACTAAAGCAGCCCCATCTAGATCCCATTCACACAATATCTAATATCTAAACCACTTGTGAGGGTTGCAGGGGAGCTGGAGTCTATCCCTCCTAAACTATGGCTGATGGGCAGAAACACGCCCTGTACGGCTCGCCAATCCGTCGTAGGGCTCGCTCACCATTCACTCACAAACTAATAGTAATGGGCAATTTAGAGTCTCCAGGTAACCGATCATGCATGTTTTTTGGCTGTTGGAGAAACAAGAGTACCTGGAGGAAATCCTTTTGAGGAGTAGGAAGACTCCACGCAGAAAGGCTCCGAGTCAGATTCAAACTCACAACCCTCTTGCCATGAGACAGCAGCTTGACCCATTGTGCCATTGTGCCAACCTCCTCTGGAGGCCTCATAAAAATAAAAAAAAAAGTTTGAGTGGGCTGTCAAGAGGAAATACTGCCATGGAAGAGTTTTCCAGCTCAAGCGCGACAATTATGTGACAAATTGAACCCATCCCTTTTGTATTCATCACAATTAGAGATCCTGTCATTTTCTCAACGTTTTTAAAGGTGGTGCTGAGGCACTCAGTCCTCTTCATTTTGCGCACACACACTCTGAGACGATATACCAACAGTCATCTGCCTAGTAAATTTAGTGTAATTTTCACCTCACTGTCACTCTTAAATTGCTCACTTTGGGTTCAAACTGCTTGCTGAAAGTCCTCACTAACTTCATTGGTTGGACTAAAATGTTACACCTGGACAAGCATTATTTTCTTTTTATCTTATGGGAACACGTGGCAATATCAGATTGTGCATACTGCAAGACAGCTCCATCTACCAAAAAGTGCACTGGTGTCAACAATGTTGGTTACTTATCGACATCGCGTATAAAATTTCCATCCCATGTTGGAATTAGAGGATTGACCGATGTTGGTCTAGATGATCAGTACATTGCAGCACTGTTGCTCTTGAAGGGGAGGAACCAGACAGTGGGCAATTCTGTTCATCATATTAGACATCAAATGACTCTGCCTGTATCAGTAGCTGAGACGTCTGTCCATGAGCAGCAGTGGAGCTGTGACATGACGCTATCTTCAACAGGTCGGAGCCTTTGTGAGTAAATGGAGGTCATTTCAGGCCATCTTTTTACAATTAATCAACTTTATTACATTGTATGTTCCATTCCATCCCCTGCAACTCAACACAATTAGATTAACAGACCATTTGACCTTTTATTAGTCCATGCCATTGGGGAATGGGGATTTGACATCTGCCAATCAATGTGGCTGCCACAATGGGCTCTGTGAGCCCTCTAGTGGCACTGCCGAGGAAAGTCATGGCAGACTGTTAGATTGAGAGGTATATAGCGGTCTGTGGTCACCACCTACAGAACCACTCTTTTATTGGGGGTGTCTTGCTAATTCCCTATAATTTCCACCTGTTGTCTATTCCATTTGCACAACAGCATGTGAAATTGATTGTCAATCAGTGTCGCTTCCTAAATGGACAGTTTGATTTCACAGAAGTGTGATTGACTTTGGGTTACATTGTGTTGTTTAAGTGTTCCCTTTATTTTTTTGAGCAGTATGTCTGTATATATATATATATATATATATATATATATGTACAGTATGTACACTCCAAGCTCGCACGCGCTCACATGCAGAAGCAGACACACAGGCGCAAACACACGCAGGCTCACAAACATAAGCACGCAAACAAACACAAGCACTCACTCCAGACAAGGGCGCACACACACACATGAAGGCCTTTGAAGGGAAAAAGAAACTTTATTTTTTCTTTTTACAAAACAGTTCATAGGTAAACTAACTTGAATACTTAAAATCTAATGAACATCGGCAAGCAGCGAATCATTCAACTCAAAATAAAACCTGAATTCTGTGCTACACTTGCAAACAGCAGATTACATATGAATGCACACAGGGATTATGTTCCTTTTTTGCTGCTCTAGTACAAGATTAAAAGATGGCTGCGGTAAAGTCAGTGAAAGAAATCTGTGAAGACTTTTTGTGTCCCGTGCATTAAACAGCACCGGGAAGATTATTGCACAATGAAAAGTCATTGTTTTGGTTTGGAGTGATGTCATGAGCTTGGAGAACAGGTGGAAGCATGTGAAAAATTTAAGAGGATTAAAACACCAGCTTAAAGCTGTATCTTTTTCACTTACACTTTAAAAGATGATGCAAAACTTCCATTTGTCAACTATTGACATTCAGTATTTAGTGAAATGACCGTGATACTCTGCTTCAGAAATAATGATGCTGCATTATTCACACAATTCTCCCACTACAAGAAACATAACAGACGAATAACATACATAACGCACAAAAAATACAAATAACATAGATAAATACATGCATGACTTACAAATTATTATAATGTAATTATATAAAATGGAATAAAATACACAAAACATACAGTAAGTTAATTACAGTACCTTCCGTAGTATCTGCAGTTGCAATAACATTAACAATAATTGTAATAATCATAACTTATAATCATAATAATAATAGCACAATGATTTGCTAACATACATAGCCCATGAGCATTAATTTTATTATACAGTGACTTATTGACTACTGTACTAGAACATTCCAAAGATGCTTTTTAGTTACAATCTAACTAAATTATCAAAAACTGAACTAAAATAAATCTTTCAAATAAAAACTTAGAGCTGTGCAAAATATCAAATGACATACAGTAACTATCGCAGAATATGAACTGTTAAATTGTCTATGCATTCGCTGTAATCCACAGCATAATATGGCCTTCCTATAAGCAAAATGACTTAGAGATCTGAACTAAAATTAAATAAATAATACTTAGATGGTGGAATAATTTCAATTTTCAAAGTATGAGCCAGGAATTTGTTGGCATCAATCAATCATATTAAGCATACTTTTGGTTAATATTCTCACAAAAAACTTCAAAATTTGCCCAAACAATGCATGATAGCCATGCAAGAATTAAGAACTAGAAACTGTCTCCTTCCTTGCACTGTGGCGTGAATGTGCATTTAATTGATTCATTTGTTTTGCTTTACTGATGATACGGCAAATGAAATATTCCATAAACTTGCCATGCCATTAGTTGGTTTAATTGTTATGTACATCCACACCATCAGCAACCAGCTTCTAGATTTAAGTTTGTTCAGTCACTGCCCAGATAAAATCAGGTTGCTGCAAGCTTGGCTCTAGTGTACTGTACAAACTAACTAAAAGAAAGGATTAAAAAACTTAAGTATGAGTATTAAGATGTATAAACGCAACACAACTATTAATAACCATTAAAAGATGCCTCTTCACAAATTCTGCTTAAAAAGACCGCAATGCTTAATCTGCATTATTCAAAGTCCTACATTCAACTCCAGAGCGAGTGCCAAACCATTTCGACTTTGATGCATTTGAGGCAATGACAGATAGCATATTAGCTTGGAAACATTACAGTCTTCTGAATACTGCATCTACAATGAAGCAGCATATTTGTTCTCAGGGAATGGGTTTACTCCGACACGGGGACGTTTTCACGGGGGAATGTTTTTTCTTAAGGAAGGAACGGTGTTTCTGGGGGCACGTTTTTCTTGTGTAAATGCTAATTATTTTCCTCAAGGATTTGGGTTTGTGGTGGCACAGTTTAGCGTGAGAAGCAGTTTTTCTTGGGCAAACAGGCCGTGTCTGAAATAGCTTCCTTACAAATGTCCCCATGAAACTTGCTATGTCTACTGGATATTCTGCGGAGTACCTGCTACCCAGTTTCTGTACAGACTGTCTCTCTCAGCAGCAAGTTGAGTACTGGGGATAGGAAGGCTAGTCATGCAAAATGGTCCATTTTATTGAAAATCCCTGGATTATGTTCATATTGTTATGGTTAGTTCATGCACAAGAGTACACACCGCTAAAAATTTAACTATAGGCTACACAGAGATGAAGAGGTGGAGCAACCTTTTGCTTATGACACACGCATACACACTCACATCTTACCATTGAAACGTTGTACAATGTAAAATGTCAAGGTATTGTCTTTAGTACACTCTCCTCCAGTGCACGCAACGTAGATTAGAGAAAGTATGTAAGTAACCTGTCTCAGGCACAGCCGTAGTTGTCCTCGGGCCCTGTTTTTTCTAATGAATGGATCAGCATTTTCCAGGAAGTGTACAAAGGCTATGATAACTATAACATCAAAAATAACAACACCAACTAACAAATCCCAAAAGAGACAAAAAGCAACTAAAATCAAATTGTACGGCTAAGCAATGGAATAAGTGAGACTCATTTTTGTGATTATATACGACTCCTTCAGACAGAGGGTGCTGGAAAAAGCACACGACTATCAGGATTATTTCAAATATGTGCATAGTTTTGCCATGACTGCAGTGCAACTGGAAATAGAAGAAAATCTTGAAGTTTTAACAAGGCTGATTTGCTCCAGTATTAACCATTTTTTGAGAAAGTATTTGACTATAGTGCAATTATGCAAGTTCTTATGCAGCCTGAATACATGAGCACAAATATCCCATACATTTAATTTCTTAAAAAATAGAATTATCTCAGGAGAAAAGTCATGGAAAATCCCAAATCTGCTGTGAATGAAAGTTGTTTATAATCACATAAACTATCCCAAAGGACAAAAGCTTTTCACGTTTCTCTTTTATTTTTTAACTTGTACTAAATCCAGAAAAAAAACAATTTCCAAGAAATTTCTCCTGTGCAGCAGACACGATGACTATATGAAACAAACAAAAAAAAGAGAAATAAACAATCATGTTGAAGAAGGCAGACGGGCTCTGGCCAGAACCTTAGAACATTCCACGGCCCCATAAAATTTTCTTCACTCCCAGCAAAGTTCTTCAATCGGGATAGTGCTCTCAACAGGTTATCAAAGGTATAGGACTGCGTGGTCTGTTTATTTAGGTGAAAGTGCCAAAAAAAAAAAAGTATGTTTGTATGACAGGGACATTAATGAATGTCCGCATATGAGTGAGAGTGGACAAAAAAACTCAGCATGTAAATTTTTCAGATGTAACCACGGGTGAGATTAACAAGCACGAAGTAACTTAAAATCTTAGCTTTAAACAGCACATGGTAACTGAAATCCCTATAAATTTGGTTAATTACGTTTTACTCATGCTTTTTCCCATGCCACTCTAAAGGCAGTTTATTACTCGTCTCAGAGTGCCCAAGACACAGACGACGAAGACCAAAAACAAAGCAAAGTTAATGATTATGCAGAGTGCCGTTCTGAAACGTGCAGTACTAGAGTGTCAAAAAATAACATTGTTCCTTGACACAAGGAGGAGGAGGACTGGAGCTAGTAACCTACAAACAGGAATATATAAATAGGTATACATTATAGTATAAATAATAACTTAAAATGCAGGATAGACCGCATACAGAGAGAGGGCAAAAAACAAACTAGATTGCAATGCCATTGGCCCAAGAGGGTCATGTGATGCAGTGAAGGATGATGGTAGAATTTAATGTTTACCCAATTCGGTGGCCTTAAATTGCAGTCCAGGGTCTTTTTCAAAACAGCTCGCTAACTGCTGTGCCCTCTAAATGTGCACTATCCACTGAACATACCGCCAGTTACCTCCAGTCAATTCACGAGACTGTTACTTTTAAAAGCAAGTTTGATGCGTTGGAAGTTTAATGCAGTTTTCCATCGTTTTGCTTGCAAATTTGGGAAAGTACTTTTCAAGAAATAAACCATACTCAGAGATGAAGAGGTGGGGTCATCTGTGTGTCCAATCACAGTTGCAAAAATAATAAGACAGAAAACGGGCAATTTTTACTACGAGGGCAGATCGGGGAGGACTCCTTATGACACACTTGTCATACCCTTGAAAAACAGAATGGAGAACAGACAAGAAAGACTGCACTGTACCTTCAGTAGATAGTCCATATTGTTTCAGGCATGAGCAGACAGTTAAGGAAATGCTGGTACCATTTGGGTATTGTAAGTTTGTGCATCATTAATATTCTCAGACAGTGTACTCAATTTCAGTTAGCTTGCCCCTTTGGACAGTCCACAGAGAAGGGTGGGAATAGAAAATGAAAGGAGAACTAGGGCTTCCAGGGAAGCAGAACTCAACTGGAGAACAGTTGATCAACTCTTAGTAGGATGTGGGGAACGTACAAAAGCTATTAGGTGACTAAACAAGTTGTTTAGCTGTTATCAGGACCAAATCCACGATGGCGGCCTACGTTTGCCATCTTGAGTCTGATGAGACTGAAATGCGATACCAACATGGTCGTTGTCGTAATGATGTTGCATGTGAAGATTCGTCAAAAATCAGTTAATATTTGTTGATGCCAGAGTGTTAATGTCAAAAAGTCAACAGATGAGGGATGAGGCTAGACCCTGGATGGTTCAGCATATAATGAACTCAACTGGAGTCCAGTTGAGTTAAAAAGAATATATCTTAAATTGTCTGACACTTCACTGTGCCATGATAAACTCTTCTGTGCTTTCCCCCAGTGCTTTCCATATTTTTTTTTAGGTGACAAGCAAAAAATAAATAAATAACTAAAAAGACATAATAACAGTACCCAAATGAGGTTTCAGGGTTAGTTTTGGTGAAGCATTTAGCTTAATTCCAAGTCTCTTGACCACAACAAAAGTTAAATAAGCCAATTAGCATTTGATTTTTAGTTTTAGATTTGAAAAAGCCACAAATTAGTTAATTGTAAAAACCAAAAACATGATGCAACTTAAAATACATACATTTGGGCAGAGACCAGCTCCCTTTTGCCTTTCTGGAGCAGAAGTAATTTCATTATCACTCACAGTGGTTACCATGGCAACATCCCCGCTTAGGTGCACCACATCACTCCTGTTTCTAAGCCAATGGCATTGCCTAGTAGCAATAAGATGCTATTACATTTTTGTACATTTTTTCAATTTTACATTTTTTGTACTTTTTTTTAATACGCCATTTTCTTTGCAAAGGCCTAGGGGTCGCGAGACGTAACAACCCTACTCACCAAAACAAGCAAACAGGAGTTAAAGAATGACACGGGTGGGTCCTAGTCGTTCAGCATGCGCAAATACTCAACTAAAGCACTACAAGAACAAAAGCAAACAACATTGTTTTGTCTTTGTTATTAGCAGGCGCCTCCACAGACGAAAGGGACAGCTGGTGGAGGCTGATTGTCACGTGGACAGGTAACCGGGGACATGGCTAACCGGTCCAGGGTTAAAGGGAGGAGCAGGGCAGGTTTGAGGAAAGGTCGGCTAACAGCGGCAGGAGAGGAAGTCAGTTTGGGCCTTCAGGATGTTGACATGGATGAGGGGTCATTCCACATGGCAGCCACATCTCTGAACCTGCCAGCCAATCAGAGGAAAGGAAGCAACATCCATCAGTCTCATCCAGGTTAGACCAGCTGCCTGTCCCAAAAGCTCCTGCTGTCATTGTAAAATTCGGCACCATTTACAGTTGGCTGAGATATTTGATTTGGAGTGAAATGTACAGTCGGGAAAATTCCCCAAAACCAAGATTTAGAAATATTTAGCTAGTGCTTTTCGTGGACAGATTAGAGGTGATACAAATAGCATTGGTTCTTAAGCATAGCTTTACTTATTTTCTTTGTTGCTATGTTTGTTGATCAATAAATCTAACTGACCAAACAAAGCAATGGCATTAGTCATGACTAGAGTCCCTTGACCAAGAGAGTTGTTACATGAAGGTCCCAGAAAATTGTGGTCATCTGACATACATAGTCATTTTGTTTCCATCTCGCAGTATGAAAAGGTCTTTCTGGCTCATTAAAAAAACGACCGCTTGTTTGAAGTGTTGAAATGGACTAATAATCTTGTAAATGTAACCAAAATGTTCTGCACAGAGAATCTCTCATCTCTGGGAGACAGAGATCGGCAATTTTTGATCCATTTATCTGTTCAGAAAAGTGATTTGCCATCAGTTAATGCCAGGTTTGAATCTTCATTTTGAATTTGGTTTGATTTTTTTTTTTTTTTTTTTTTTCCAAAATCCTGATTAGTTTATACTGTGTAGGGGATTCTATCCATGACTTGGTAAGATGACACTGAAAGCCTTGTACATTTAATTCACCCTGTAAAGCATTCTTTTCCTATCTGTCTTCAATGCAAACATGGTACAGACTGACAGCTGACTGCTGAAGACAAATGTTTCTGTTTCTTCCTTATTTTGACTACATGCGGGAAAGCAAAACATGCATTCAATCTGACAACAACTCAGTTGGAAAAAATTTGACCAGTTCCATTTCTTTGCTTCAGAAATTCTGAAATATGTTCTATGTGCTGAAACATGTTCTATGTTCTAAGTGCTGTTATCAAATGAAGATGCTGATAACTTTTTAATTATTAAGTGTTTGCCTGCTTGTGAATTAACCTGAAATAAACAATGGCTAACTTTACAATGAAAAAATACCCACATTTTTTTCTTTGCCAATTGTCCAGCTGCACTTGCATTGATGAAGTATTGGGAGAAGCTTCCTGCCTTTAAGCTGGTTTTGTGGACTTTTTTGTTGATAATGTCTGTAGGTTTTGGATACCTTGCATTGATGAGGTATTGTGCAAGGCTAATGTTGTTTGAGTTGGTTTTGCTCACCATGTGTTGATAACATGCTAGCAAAGGCTGACCGCGTTAGAGCTGGTTTCGTATACCTTGCGTTGATGAGATATTGGGCCAGGCTGATATTGGCGGGGGTTCCTGTGATGGTGATTTGGCGCTCTGATGACCCTTCCATGGCGTTAGCGATTTTGATCTGCGCCCCAGACATCTGTCGGATCTCGTTGATTTTGGTCCCCTGACGCCCGATTATACAACCTATTAGCTGGGAAACAATTGCAAAAGTTCTTAGAAGGAAAATCAGGCCCCAAAAAGGACACATAATTCTGGTTTCACCTAAGCTTTGTTGAACTCAAATGCATTTATCAATACTGACAGTTTTTCATATGTTTCAGTGCTTTGCTAGAAAAAAAAATTCATTCAATACATTCAAACATTTCACAATTCAAATACATATGAATAAGCTTGACTCAAAAAGTACTTTTGCATGATTTTAGTGTGGAGAGGATGAGATTGTATTATGATTTCAGCATGATGTTAGTGAGATTTTAGCTCATTTTTAGCGTGATGTCGGATAGATTTTAGAAGGTTTTTAGCATGATGCGGGTGAGATTTCAGTTCGTTTTTAGAGTTGAGAATGGTTCTGGTGAATGATTTCCTTATGATATGAGTGAGATTTTAGCATGATATGTGTGAGACTGCTGCATGATTTCAGCATGATACGTGTGAGATTTTAGCTCGTTTTTAGCACGATGTAGGTGATAGTTTAGGTTACTTTTCACTAGCTGTAAGTGAGACTGTAGCACAATTCCTGTGTGTTTTGGATGTGACGTCAACAGGCAGTGCTGACTCACATCATTGGGAATGGTGAGTTCATGAGTACTGGCCGCGGGGCTGGCATCCAGACCTGGGGCAGGAACAAGAGAAATGGGAGGAGCCACATAAATAGAATTTTAAATTGACCCAGTGGTGCCACCAAAGGAGCCAGTCACCCGTCGTCAGGACGACTGACTGAGGCCCCCCGCCCGCCCTGCCGAGCTGGACTGCTGCTGCAGGAGTGAATGTGAAGTTACAGCCGGTGTCCACGGAGTGAAGTTCCCTGAAGAGGGATTAAACTGCAAAAGCCCACATACAGATGACCTGCCACTTATTGCCATGGTCCTCAGATGAAATTATTTTCCATTTCATAAATTAGTAGCAAAAAAATACTTGCACTGAGCACCATAATTCATTGGACAGTGACACGTTTTCTTTTTGACTTTATTTATCAATTTCAAAAGATTCACTGAGGTGGAAGTGCAGACTCTTAGCTTTAATTTGAGTTTTTTTTTTTCATCCATATCAGATCAAATGTTTATAAATGACTGCTCCTTTTGTATATGGGTCTCTTATTTTTGGGCACATGAAAAGTATTGTGCAGTCTGACAATATGTAGAATACAGAAATCACTTTTAACATTAGGCCACATATCCTCTGTAAGCAATATTTGATGGAAGTCTGTGGCGTATACACATCATTAGACACTGGGTATCTTCCCTGGTGATACTCTGTCAGGCCGGTACTTGAGTTTTGACTTGTTTTTTGGATTTTCTGTCTCCTCTTCAGTCTGTAAAATCCATGTTCTATTAAATTCAGATCCAAAAGCAGACTCAGACAGCAGAACCAAAATAACAGAATAAATGTGTCACTGTCCAGAGCATTATTGCATTCACTGTATATTTTAAAATATATTTTCTGAAAGTTGTTTGCTGAGGTTATATGTATATGCCATATATACTGAAGCAGAACATCGCCACTGCCTGGGAAGCTGTGAGTGCGGAAACTTGTGACAAGCTGGTCAAATCAATGCCGCGGAGACCTCAGGCAGTCATACAAGCCAAGAGGGCAGCCACAAAATACTGAGAAAGTGATGATTCTAATTATAATAAAAATTATTCTAATTCAGTGAAACGATTTCTCAATTATTCTAATTCAATAAAACAACATTGTCACAGTTAAATGGCCTAAATGGGCCTTTTGGAAAGCTCAGCTGAGCAAATTTTTTACAGGTAGCGAGTTCTGTGAATACTCTAACAAGTAGGACAGGCGCGGTGAACACCTGATTTGCTTTCTGCACAAAAAATGCATCAAGAAAATTTTACGATTGCGCTATTTAAAATTATTCTAATTCGTTGACCAGCACTTGTATTCGCAATTATACATGCCTTTTCCATTGCAAGCATGTACTGTAATATGTTGACGCCTCAGGATTTCCAATAATCTACACAAGGATATGCCACTGCAAGGCTTCCAATAATTCTGTTTTGGCAGTCTCACAAACAGTTACAAAAGGTCTGCTCTGTCCAGGAAAAGTAAGGCCTGAAATATGGTTGATAACTCCCGACCTACAGAGCTGAATAAAGTTCTTCTTTTCCAGAGACTGTGGATTTATCTTTGGCCCTGTCTGGAGCCCATACAAAGAGTGGATTCTGTTCTACTTTGTCTCCTGTTGAATTATTTGTTACAGCCCTAAAAAAAAAATTTAATTTGACGGGGGTGGGGGCTGGGTGGGGAAGTAGGAAGGAAGTTGAAATGTTTTACAGCAGAAAGTTGACAGATCTTTCTGTGTTGCCCGGAGCAATGTTCTGTTCAACTATAAACCATCTCATTTGATGGAACCTTCACAAACCATAGATTGAAACCTTCCAATGGACGGAACATTCTCCAACTATTAAACGAGTGTTCTCCAAACATACACACAACTTTCTCAAAACAAAGACTGAACCCTCTCCAGCCTTCATCTGTGGGGAAATCGTTGTTGATCCCATGATGCGTGAGACGAAGCGGCCAAAAAAAGAGAAGGAAAAAAACAAGAAAGAAAAAAGGAAATAATAAAAGTACCACCAGGGGGGTGGCACGTTGAGAAGCCCAACCGGGAGAGAGAGATACAGTGGGTGGAGGAGGAGAGAGAGAGCTGCTACAGGTAAACGAGAAGGACATTTGAAAAGGGCTGCTGGGTACGTACCAGGGAAAGCAGGGGTGGTCTGTCCAAGGGGAGTAAAGGGGTTTTGCTGCATAGCCAACTGGTGGAGCTTGGTCAACTGCTGACGGGGTGGAGGGACAGGAGAGCTAAGAGGTTATTCTTATAACACAAGTCACACCAAGAAATCAACAACTAAACTAGAATAAACAGACAATGAGGAGAGGCTATGAAACATTGTGGTGGAAAAGAGAGTGAGTGAGAGAGATAGAGAAAGACAGAGAAACGTGGAATTGGACTTGGCCTGAGATTGCGATGTGGGTTTTTGCTGTTGGTGACTTCATGATAGTTAAGGGTGAAAACAGTGTTTGTATGGTGTATGCTACGCTAAAATATTCCTTTGTGCATACTGGATGTGTTGGTTGCCAGGACAAAGCCTTCTCCTTTAGCAACCACAGCATTCGGCTAAAACTTATTGTGCGCAGGGTCACCCTTTCCGGTTAGTGGGAAGTTCATCAGCTCATAAAAGCCCAGATACATCACTCTGATGCACATTGACCCCCAGTCGACCCCCTGAGGCCTCATAGTAGGGGAGGGGAGACCTCAATCAGACACATTAAGGTGGAACTCGGACACTACCCGCACACTCAGTGCATTCCTCGAAGGCAACAGCTTTGCCTCTCAAAGCTTTACTGACACAAGACACAGATAGATCATAGACCAGTGGAGTTTGTCACCCTCCAGGGAAAGTTTTAACTAGGTGAAGGACATGCCTGACTGATCGTAATGTCAACAAACATCTCATTGGGTATCAATCACAACCGTTCCAGAATTACAGTATTTTCCACACGGCCTCTCTCTGAAGACTCATACATCAGTGACTGATGATGTCACATTAGCGATGCCGAATACACAGTCACCTGTGACCCAAGATGTTTATCGCACTCACCATCGCTCAGACAGGGTGGATGAAGACCACGATACACTCAAATCTCTTCTACCACCCCCCTCTCCAACAATAAACGTAAACAAAGGAGCTGGTTGGGAACAATGGCGTCCTCTCTGAGTCTCCAATCCCACGGATACAGACCAAGTCCCAGATTGGGACTCACTTTAGAGGCCACTGGCTCGGAAAAGTTTTAGATAATACGGCAGAGATTACAGACAGGAAATCTGGCTTTCATCTTAACAGCCTGATACTATTACAAGTCGGCCATGAGAGGGGGCAAATGCAGGCAGATGAGGAAGTCAAGGTGAGGCTGGCGAGAAGAAACTCACATCTGGGTGAGGGATGGCATACTGTCCCTGGATGGTGTAGGCCTGAGAGAGAGGGAGAGATAGAGAGAGGGGGGTGGAGAGAAAGAAAGAGTTGGTACTGTCCATCATGAATATTCCATTTCATTTCATCTACCAAGCAAGACATTAATTGTTCTTGTTGGTATTTCTGTTGTTTAATGCGTAAAATTAACATAATGCAAAGTATCTGGAGTGAGGAAAAAAATAATTTTCATTTCTCTCAAATTATTTTACATGTAATTTATGACAACAAAACATGAGCCAAAAGCAAAAAACATACACAAAAGGCGTCCATGACATTTCAAAATTCTCTCAATAGGTTACAGCCTAACTTACGCAGTCTAACATCCAATCACATTCGTATATGAGACCCTTCCATCCATTATCGCACACAAAGAGCATTTTAACCTCTGCAATAAAGTTTAAGAATTTTAATTTGTTTCAAGGACCTTGAATTTTTAGATGGGTAGCAGCTCACAAGTAATTCATAACCACTCTGAGATTATAGCCATTAGCATGAGTCGTGATTGACATACAAGGGGGCGGAGTCACACTTGGCTCCATCCCTGCTCATTTTATCATTGCTGGCAGAGATGAACTGGAATGAAAAACGTGCTGAGATGATATCCCTGTAATATTGCTGCAGTGCTAAGTAATTCAATTACACATTTATGTACCAATCGGTGATAGGGGAATCACAGTTTCATGATAGATTAAATCCAATTTGGGCCAATGTTTCATGAAAGAACATAACAAGTTAGATTTTTACAGGAACACATTAAGAGTGAAACTGAATATGCAGTCTGTTGCAGCATTGTCTTGGAGCTATACATGGTTTTTGAGGTGATATACTCAATATTAAAAGGATATGCAATCTTCCCAGGGGGAGGGGTCTTAGTACTAATAAGGAGAGCTTGCACCATTTGTTTCAAGACAGACAGCACAGTAACGCACATATTCATAGTTTGCTTTCTCTGAGTACGGCCAACAAATTATTTTAGCATTAAACTCCACAGTTATGTTAACTGTGCTAAATTTCCAGAAGCAAGAAAACGGCAAGCTTGATTAAGCTAAAATGGCCTGCTCTCAACACCATGTGTAAAGTTTTTAAAAGTTATGCGATATTATCTTTTTTTTTTCATTGCTTGGTTGATTGCTGTATTGGAATGGGGTGATCCCCTCACGTAGAAGCGTACGGCCCTTAGCAGAGTATAGATCTGTTCATGCATAGATTATAGATGGCTTGTCTGCTCCGCAAACCCTAAAACAATGTCTAACTTCATTCACACAAGTGTCACAAATGTGCCCACAGTGAGGTGCAACATGGTTTGCCACAACTTTCCTGAAAAGTTATAAATGCTGCTGTAAATATGAGCTCTCTGGGATGGAGAAATAAATAATGGGCTTGAAAAAAATAATGGGATTGAATATGTCAAGGTAGTTTTTGGCAACTTGGTTGTTACTTTCAGGTAGTCATATGCAATAGGACCCGTCTGTTAGGACAAGTCCATCACTCAAGACCTGTAGTGCTCAGACTGCTTTCTTTTCTGATGATGATGTCGTCATAAATATCCTTCAGTCTGGAGACTCCCCCCCCCCCCAAAACCGAAGCCACACCAAGGAACCCTGACCCAGAAACATGGGCTTTTGATTACAGACTGAATGACTGAACACCCCAGGTGATGCACGGCAGCCAGTTTGCGCGCAACCGCTAACCACACATCAGCTGAGGTGGTCGTTCTTCCATGTAATAACCACACCTCCACCTGCTTAGCTTCAGCCATTTGACTGGAGCAGGTTAAAGTATGGTTTGAGTGCTTATAAAGCACCATCATGCATTAAAGAGGTGTGACATATTTTTAACACGTGGGTTTAACATGCAAATTGAGCACACATATGTCGTACACTACCCGTCCAAAAAAAAAAGTTGCGCCTTCAAATATTTAGTTGGAATCCCTGTAGCTTTGATTACAGTGCAAATTCCTCTTGTCATTGTTTTGACAACCATATGCAATGCCAGAACATTTATTTTCGATCAGATAATAATAATAACTTGCCTGTCTGAAATACTGTAACATCTTTTCCACCATCAAGGCATGAGTCTTCCGACATGATTTTTTAAGAAATGAGTAGCGACGTGCTTCATCAGTCAGGGTTAAAAAGATTATTGCCAGCTGAAGCAGATTAATAACCGCAATCATGATCCAATAATAAAATTTGTTCATTCATTTCCAAACGGTGACTTTTTTTTTGGATGGGCAGTGTATTTCGCCCTTGTATTTTGAAATGATACCGGCAGCCCTGCCCGGAATTTGTTAAACCAGTGGATTGGTGGATGGATATACCAAAGGATCGACATTTATTGACTGAATAACTTTACTCCCGGACAAGGTTGGGCGACTACGATGGACTCATGCTTGTGGTCACAGTCGCTGCGTCCGAAAACACTTCCTTGTGGACGCTGTACAGGCTGTAAGTTTTGATTGATTACTTTCATATTTGGTATGGACATGTGTTATACTTAAGTTATAACACCTATCGATTTAGGTTGCCATGGCGGCACTACTGGCTGAATAATGCACAAATTTGTGCTAAAACATAGAGATTTACCAAATTTGTGCTAAAACATAGAGATTTCCTGGTGGACGCATTACAGAATGCAATTTTTGATTGATAACTTTCATATTTGGTATGGACATGTGTTATACTTCACTTATGACACTTATCAATTTTGGTTGCCAAGGCGACAGTATTGGCTGAATAATGCGTAAATTTGTGCGAAAACATGGACATATCCTTTTGGACGCAATACAGGCTGGTGAAACGGGGTTTTGGGGGCTACACCTACGCGGTCGCGGGTGACCGGACTGTCTAGATTTAAAGCGATACCACAGATTTGCATCCGATTACAGGGAAGAGTATAATCCATCAGTCCTACAGGTCAGATTTCTGTGTCCAGTCTTACCCTGATAGAGATGATACATATTTCACCACACCGCAAACAGACCCACTGCAAGCTCTCCCCCCCTCCCCATCTCCCCCCACCCCCCCCCCAGGGTTTTTGGGCAGGAGCATGCGAGTGAAGAGATGAGAAACCTGAGTGCACTAACAGGCAGTGGCTGGTGCTGCAGTAAGAGGCTGAGGTTTGCCGCGGACGCCGCCAGCGGGTCGGCTCTTACCTGGCCACCTGAAAAAATGACGGGGGTGGAGGCGGGCTTTGGGCGGTAGGGGATGGTGGCACCTTTCGGTGGGGACTAGCAGAGGGGAACAGGGAGAGGCAGAGACACAGTTAGAGCCGGAGAGCGTGCCAGCGAGCCCGGGGCTGTCCGTCAAATGCCCAGGCTCCGCCCCTAACCTTACCTGCAGCCAGGATGTCCCCAGGGGAAAAACTGAAATAATCTAAAAATAGGCTGAACAGAAAAAAATCCTCATATTGCCTTTTTGGGAGAAGGAAGACAGAGCAGTCTATAAAAGGCCTGCTGTAAGTAAGGGGTAATTATGCATTAGGAGTGCCTGCTTTGGAAAAGAGTAAATGATTAGCTGAGTAAGAAATGTCCCTGAACGTCAGTTTCAAGATCAAATCAGTTACAGTTGAGGCAATTAGAGAAAGGTACACCCAACAATTAATCACTTAGACAACACAAATTCCACAAAAATACTGCTGTTAACAACACTAATGATGGGATCACTGATTGACTAAAATCTTGCAACTCTAAAGTGCAGAATGGTGTATCTAAGCGGTTGAATACCATGTATGAAGTGGAGACTTGTGCAACTGAAGGGATGAGTGTATCTAGTTCATCTGAGGCACTCTTAGTACGTCCGAGGAGTATATAGTGTGCTTCCATTCTTAAGCATGTGTAATGTACTGTACCTCCAGCATAACCACACATATTTGTTTGACACACTGGATGATGGCCTCGGGGGTCCCAGAGATGGTCACCGCGCGCTCTGTAGAGTTTGGCAGCATGTCACCTGCCACCTGCACCTGGGCTCCTGTGGACTGGATAAAACAGCAGCTATTAACACATAACAGGCTGAAGTTATTTCTGGAGACCAACAGCAACACACCAAGCAACAGTCTGACAGCCAAGAAGGCCCACAGGCTAATGCTAATCATGGAGGCCAAATGCCAGCACCACACAATAGGCCCCCAATATACGAGGCCTGCAGGCTAATGCTAACGACAGAGACCAGCAGCTTTGCACAACACAATGGGCATGTTATCATGTTTTTTTAATGCTATTAGCTAAATATGAGCAGTTTCAACAAAGAAACCCCTAATTACAGATCAGGCCAAGATTTTGGGGTTAAAGAAAAGCCACAATTGGTTAAAAAAGCAACATCAAAGGTAATTTTCCAGCATGGGAAGTAAAATTAAGCAAATGAGGTAAACTGGGCCAAAAAATCAAGGACAAGTGACCTAGAAGTGCTGCAGCATCCACAGTGTTGGGTTTTAATTCTCAGAGTCATTTGATTGTCCTTGTAGAAAAATGCTCCACAGTGGTGGCTATTTCGACTCATTCAGGATTCTGATATCAAAAAACCGAAGCAGTTTATATTTCTTTTTGGATCTCTGAGAGAGTGGGAATTGTGGGTACACTAAACCCTCTGACTGGCTAAGTGAGTGGGTGTCCTCCTTACCTCTCTCATCTCCTTGATCTTGGACCCCCCCTTCCCAATGAGGGAGCCACACTGGCTGGCTGGCACCACCAGTCGCAGGGTTACCGGGGGCTTGCTGGTGGCTGGGCTGTTGCTCATGGAGTTGATGATATCCTGGAAGGCCAAAGGAGACAGGGTGCAGTAAGGTGGGGAAAATGGACCATGTTCAGACTGTCCAAATTATCTGACATATGAAGATCTCCAAATGAATCAGTTAGTTTTTTGTATTGTGTGAATACCATCAAAGCCACCACATTAGGCTACAGTTCTCCAGGTGTGGCTTCTGTCTGAAAGAACAAATCTGATTTCTTTTCCTTTGAGGGCTTTACCCTGCCTGTCCCCTTAAAACACACAGGACCACACACGTTGTGTGTGTGTTTGTATGTGTGAGTGACAAAGTTTGTGTGTGTATACATGTAACTGATATTTCCAGTGCGTAGACCTGAATGGGCAGTTATGCTAAAATAGACTGGAAAACAAAGGATTGGACCAGATATTTTAGTTACAGTTAAAGCACACACTGACACATGATAAAGAAACTGATTGTTGTTTACCTCCTCAAACTTGTAGGCGATCATCGCAAAAGCCTTGAAAATGGCGTCTGTGGGGCCCGTGATGGTGACGATCCTCTCTGGGCAGTTCCCCTCCGAAATGTTAATGCGCGCGCCGCTCTGTATGACACACAGGTCAGCGCTATGGGTCAGAGTGAGCCAATGTAGGGGACCCAACCATAACATACCAGAGCCAATCAGACTGCTGGGTTTTTACGGCCAATCAGAACTCAGTAAATGCTTGAACATGGCCTCTCGGACTGGGGACTGTTACGGGAATTGTGATGCGATTGAATTTTCTGTGTGCCGGTTTTTGTGTCTTGCGGTGTCTTTTGTCGTTTCCCCCTTCAGGTGGCGCCTCCTTGTGTTTCCGGCCATCATATCGCTCTCATTCCTCCCGCATCTTCAACTTCCGCCTCCCTATGACGTCACCCAATCTTTGTCCGGCCAATGGATTCCTGCCCCGTCTTGTCCCGCGCTATTTAGACCGTGCTTGTAACTCCATCTCGAGCTGCTGCTGCTGTTGTGTTTCTGTTTTTGTTGTTGTTGTTTTGGTCTGAGCAATTCTGGTTTGTGGGGGGGAACAAACTGGTCGAGATTAGACGGGGGCCCTCATACATTGGACAACATGTAGGTTATGTTCGTTGTTAGTTTCATTAGTTAAAGACAGCTGCCACCCATTGTATTTTATGTTCTGGAATATTGAGTGTAGTTAGGAGGTTTTTTTTTATTGTTAGTCTTGTGTAGCTGGTATTTTTTTCTTTCTTAGCAATGTTTGGTTTTTTTTATTTTATTTGTTTGGCAGTGTCTCCACGACCATTGTTTTTCCCCTGGTTAGCTATTTGGTAAATGGCTTTGGCTTTGTCTTGTGCATATTGTAAATATCGTCTGTAAATTCTGTTTGTCTTCCCATGTTAAAGAAACATCAATATATCCAAGCTTGCAAGCATTCAGTTCCCTGTCTACTCTTTTCCCCATAGCGCTATTATTTTACACGCTACCCCAATCATCCATTAGGCACGTAACATTGGTGGGGGCTCGTCCGGGAGAAATAGCGCCACATAGCGAGGGAAGTGCGAACTGCTGCTTTGCTTGGTTGTTTTTCTCCGGTGAGGTTTTTACGTTTGTGGTTTAGTAATGGCGTTGGTTTTGCAAAGGTTTTTGTCTGCTCCTTCCCGTCGGGAATTAGAGCTCTGTCGTAAAGTGGATTTACTGCAGGTGGCTAGTCATTTTGGGCTATCCTTGCCAACGTCTATGGTTAAAAAGGAGATCAGATTAGCTGTGTTAACGTCTTTGGTGGAGATGGGGGTGTTGGAGCCTGAGCCAGATTCGGCCGGTGGTGAAGTTAGAGGGTCGCAAGACTCAGCCAGTGGTGCGGTTGAAGAGTCTCCAGTGTCACCGCAAGCTGCAAGAGAGTCTGTTCCCACGGGGGACGTTGAGGGACCCCCTCCTACGCTGCCCAGATTCGACCCGTTCTCGCCGGCCACTCTCGCATCTTCTCCCTCCTCTGCGCGGTTGAAAATCCGCCTGGCACGGCTCCAGGTGGAAAGGGAGGAGAAGGTTAAGGCACGGGAATTCGAATACAAACTGGCTATGCGTAAACTCGAACTCGAGGCGGAAACAGCGGTTAAGTTGCGGCAGCTGGAATTGGAGAATTCCAGTACCAAAACCTTTCCGGTAACGCTCTCGGGTAGCGCTGAACCATTCCCATATCATCCCTCTTCTGGTCCCATAGATATAAGTCGACAAGTGGCCCTAGTTCCGCCCTTTCGAGAGACCGAGGCGGACACCTATTTCGCCGCGTTTGAACGCGTTGCCATTGCACTTCAATGGCCTAAACCTGTGTGGTCTACCTTGCTACAGAGTAAACTGTGTGGGAAAGCACAAATGGTAGTCTCTGCTCTATCGCTGGAGGACAGCATGGATTATGATAAAGTAAAAACTGCAGTGTTGCGCGCATATGAACTGGTTCCTGAGGCATATAGACAGAAATTTCGTAATCATAGGATAATAGCCTCGCAGACATTTGTAGAGTTTGAGAGAGAGAAGCATATTCTTTTTGATAAATGGTGTGCGGCCACTGGAACAACTGATTTTGGTTCTTTGCGTGAGTTGGTGTTGCTAGAGGAGTTTAAAAAGTGTTTACCGGACCGGGTTGTTGTGTATTTAAATGAACAGAAAACTGCTACCTGTTCCGAAGCGGCTGTGTTGGCTGATGAGTTCGCGCTGACGCACAAAAACTTGTTTGCAAGCTCTCGTAGTGAAAAGCCTACTGAATCCGGTAATTCGAATAAAGGCAAAGTTAAAATGTCTGCGGTGGGTAATAGGGATGTCCGAGAGTGTTTCTACTGCCATAAACCTGGTCATTTACTCGCAGACTGTTTGGCCCTGAAGCGAAAACAAGATGGTAAGAATGCCAATGTTCTCCCCAAACCAGTTAGTTTCGTGAAGACAGTTTCTGAGGAAGTCTTGAAAGACAGTATTGATGGTTGTTTCCAGCCGTTTGTTTGTGATGGCTTTGTGTCCCTAACGGGAGAGAAGGCTGACCAAAGGCCGGTGCGGGTCTTACGGGACACGGGAGCCGCACAGTCATTTCTTCTCGCAAATGTACTGCCTTTGTCGGACTGTTCCTCTTGTGGGGCAAGCGTGATTGTACAGGGTATTGAGATGGGCTTTGTGCCTGTGCCGTTACATACAGTTCATCTTCAGTGTGACTTGGCATCAGGGTTTTTCAAAGTGGCGGTGCGTGACGCTTTACCTGTGCCAGGCGTAACGTTCATACTGGGAAATGATATTGCTGGTAAGAAAGTGCACCCTGTGTTACACGTTGTTGACCGCCCTCAGGTGTCCGATCCTGTGAGCTCTGATGTTTTCCCTATGTGTGCTCTTACTCGGGCTCAGGCTCGAAAGAGGGGAGAACAACTTGATTTATCAGTCTCTTTTTTGGCTCCGCTATTGTCTGATGTTTCTAAAGCTGGTGATAACCCGACTGCTGCCAAGGTCGAAATCGTTAAACCTGTGTCTGGTTCGCAATTTGAAGTTCCCGTCAGTCGTGAACAGCTTATTGCTGCACAGAAAAATGATCTTTCTTTGGCTAAACTGTTGTCCTCCGTGGTTACACCTGAAGTGCTTAAAGAAAAAGCAGTTGCTTATTTTTTGGATAACGGATTATTAATGCGAAAATGGTCACCTGTCACTGCCCTGGACTCTGATTGGGGTACTGTGTATCAGATAGTTTTACCTGACGCGTACCGTCAGCAAGTCTTAGCCCTTGCTCATGATAGCCCGTGGTCCGGCCATTTAGGCATTACGAAAACGTATGACCGTGTGCTTAAGCACTTTTTTTGGCCTGGTTTAAAGTCCTCTGTAGCTCAGTATTGTAGGTCTTGCCATATTTGTCAGGTCGTAGGTAAGCCTAATCAAGTGGTTCCGCCAGCACCACTTCGGCCTATTCCTGTTATAGGGGAACCATTTGAGCATGTTATTGTTGATTGTGTGGGACCCCTTCCGAAAACTAAAACTGGCAACCAGTTTTTACTTACAATAATGTGTGTTGCTACTCGGTTTCCAGAGGCAATTCCTCTGCGAAACATTACGACCAAAGCCGTTGTTAAAGCCTTAACGAAATTTTTTTCTACTTTTGGGTTTCCAAAGACTTTACAGACTGATCAAGGGACAAATTTTCTCTCTAGGATTTTCAAACAGGTTCTACAGTCTCTCTCTATCATACACAAGGTGTCCAGCGCGTATCATCCCGAGTCACAAAGTGCGCTTGAACGTTGGCACCAGACTTTGAAGTCTGTTTTGCGGAAATATTGCTTAGATACAGGTAAGAACTGGGACGAAGGTGTTCCTTTTGCACTGTTTGCTCTTAGGGAAATAAGACAGGACTCACTTGGTTTTAGTCCAGCACAGCTTGTATTCGGACATGTTTTGAGAGGTCCGTTAAAAATGCTCAAAGAACAATTTTTTTCCGTGTCCACCTCTAAGACTAATGTGTTAGATTACGTTTCACAATTCCGCGAGCGTTTGCATCAAGCTTGGGCCCTTGCGAAAGAGTATCTTTCTGTTTCGCAAGAGAATATGAAAAAGCATTTTGATACAAAAGCAGTCCCTCGATCTTTCTTCCCTGGTGATAAAGTATTAGTCCTACTGCCCATTCCTGGTTCATCGTTGTCGGCTCGTTTCTCTGGACCCTACAAGGTAGAAAAGAGGCTTGGTGAAGTGGACTATGTAATTCGTACTCCCGACCGTAAAAGACAAACTCGGGTCTGTCATGTAAATATGCTCAAGCTGTACTGCGCTCGTGACGCTATACAGGAAGGGAAGGCGGTCTTGCCGTGTGACTTTGTAGCAAAGGTGTCTGTGTCTAGTGTGTCGGGTCCTGACGAAGATGGGCTGCTGCTTAGACATGCGCCCCAGCAATGTGCAAGACTTTGCAATTCCGAGATTTTAGACGTCCTACCCCAGCATCTCTCGTGTTTATCTGACTCTCAGAGAGAAGACATTATTCATTTAGTTGACAAGCATCTCTCTCTTTTTAATGACACACCTTCGCAGACTACGGTTATTCAGCATGATATAGTTGTAAAAGATCCCACTCCCATTCGGCAGCACCCATATCGAGTCAATGCTTTTAAACGAGAGATCATGAAAAAGGAGGTTCAGTATCTGCGTGATAATGGTTTGGCTAAATCTAGTACAAGTCCTTGGAGCTCGCCGTGTTTGTTGGTTCCGAAACCCGATGGTACATACAGGTTTTGCACGGATTTTCGGAAAGTGAATTCGGTGACTGTTCCTGACTCCTATCCGCTTCCTCGTATGGAAGATTGTATTGACAATCTTGGGTCGGCTTTGTTCATCACTAAGCTGGACTTGCTGAAGGGTTACTGGCAAGTTCCTTTAACACCCCGTGCTTCGGAAATCTCTGCGTTTGTGACTCCGGACGACTTCCTACAATATTCGGTAATGGCATTCGGTATGTGCAACGCGCCTTCTACATTTCAGCGTTTGATAAACACGGTATTGTCGGGGGTATCGAATTGTAATGCGTATTTGGACGACGTGGTTGTCTATTCTAAGACTTGGCCAGAGCATTTAGACACCCTTTACATTGTGTTTGATAGACTCGTAAAAGCTTCCCTGACACTAAATTTGGCTAAGTGTGAGTTCGGGAAGGCCACTCTCACGTATTTGGGAAAACAGGTCGGTCAGGGCCAAGTTCGTCCCATAGAGGCCAAAATTGCCGCCATTTCTGCCTACCCAGTACCCAGGACTAGAAGAGAGCTGCGAAGGTTTCTTGGGTTGGTTGGTTATTACCGCAGCTTCTGCAAAAATTTCTCTACAGTCACTGCCCCTCTGACTGATCTCCTTAGGCCCTCTTGTCCTTTCAATTGGACAGCTGTTTGTCAGCAAACATTTGAGAGTGTAAAAACTCTCTTGTGTAGTGCCCCTGTTCTTGCTGCGCCAGACTTTTCCGTTCCCTTTAAATTGGAAGTTGATGCAAGTAGCCTGGGTGCCGGTGCTGTGCTTCTCCAAGAGGACTCAGACGGAATTGATCACCCCGTCTGTTTTTACTCACGTAAGTTCCTGAAACATCAGCTCAACTATTCCACCATCGAAAAAGAAGCTTTGGCCCTACTCCTTGCACTACAGTTCTTTGAAGTATATCTCGGCTCTAGCTCAGCTCCGATCACAGTGTACACAGACCACAACCCATTAGTTTTCCTCAACAGCATGTACAACCACAACCAGCGCCTTATGCGCTGGTCCATCATGTTACAAAATTACACCCTCGACATCAGGCATAAGAGAGGTTCCCAAAATTTGGTCGCGGATGCTTTGTCCCGCGTTTAAATTTTGTTTGGAATTTTGTTGTGTGGTTCAAACCCCAGTAGGTTTGTTTTAGGGGAAGGGGTGTTACGGGAATTGTGATGCGATTGAATTTTCTGTGTGCCGGTTTTTGTGTCTTGCGGTGTCTTTTGTCGTTTCCCCCTTCAGGTGGCGCCTCCTTGTGTTTCCGGCCATCATATCGCTCTCATTCCTCCCGCATCTTCAACTTCCGCCTCCCTATGACGTCACCCAATCTTTGTCCGGCCAATGGATTCCTGCCCCGTCTTGTCCCGCGCTATTTAGACCGTGCTTGTAACTCCATCTCGAGCTGCTGCTGCTGTTGTGTTTCTGTTTTTGTTGTTGTTGTTTTGGTCTGAGCAATTCTGGTTTGTGGGGGGGAACAAACTGGTCGAGATTAGACGGGGGCCCTCATACATTGGACAACATGTAGGTTATGTTCGTTGTTAGTTTCATTAGTTAAAGACAGCTGCCACCCATTGTATTTTATGTTCTGGAATATTGAGTGTAGTTAGGAGGTTTTTTTTTATTGTTAGTCTTGTGTAGCTGGTATTTTTTTCTTTCTTAGCAATGTTTGGTTTTTTTTATTTTATTTGTTTGGCAGTGTCTCCACGACCATTGTTTTTCCCCTGGTTAGCTATTTGGTAAATGGCTTTGGCTTTGTCTTGTGCATATTGTAAATATCGTCTGTAAATTCTGTTTGTCTTCCCATGTTAAAGAAACATCAATATATCCAAGCTTGCAAGCATTCAGTTCCCTGTCTACTCTTTTCCCCATAGCGCTATTATTTTACACGCTACCCCAATCATCCATTAGGCACGTAACAGGGACTCTGCCACCATCTTGGGTTTTCAGCACTTTTCTACCTGCTGAGTTTCTTAGCAATTTACGTTGGTCTGGATTACAGCATCTCCAAAATTCCTATTATATAATATAGTTCATTTGCACAGTAAAGTTATACAACCCCAATTCCGAAATAATTGGGACAAAGTGTAAATAGTGAATAAAATGAAAACGCGAAGACTTTCAAATCACACCAGCCAGTATTTTATTCACAGTAGAACAGAGATAACATAGCAAATGTTGAAACTGAGAAATTATACAATTTTATCCACAAAGTGAGCTCATTTAATGGCCACTACAGATCTCAAAAAAGTTGGGACAGGGGTCTGTTTACCATGGTGTAGCATTCCCTCTTCTTTTAGAAGAAAAGTTTTTCTTCTAAAAGTTTTTCTTGAGTTTAGCCATTGGAATTTGATCCCACTCTTGTTTGATACTGGCTTCCAGCTGCTGGAGAGTTTCGGGTCTCCTTTGACGGACTTTTCTTTTAATTATGCGCCAAATGTTCTCAATCTGTGAAAGATCAGGACTGCAGGCAGGCCAGTTCAGCACACGGACTCTTCTACTACGAAGCCATGATGTTATAATACCTGCAGTATGTGGTTCATGTGGTATGTGCTGAAATACACTAGGCCTTCCTTGGAATAGATGTCGTCTGGAGAGGAGCATATGTTGCTCTAAAACCTTTATATACCTTTCAGCATTCACGGTATTTTTTAAAACATGCCAGTGTCCCACACCATATGCACTAATGCATCCACAAACCATCAGAGTAGCTGGATTTTCAACTGAATGCTGATAACAGGAGGGGGTGGTCTTTCTCCTCTTTAGCCCGGAGGACACAACGCCCATGATTTCAAACAAGAATGTCAAATTTGGACTTGTCTGACCACAGGACACTTTGCCACTTTGCTGCAGTCCATTTGAAATGAGCCTCGGTCCACAGAACACGGCGGGGCTTCTGGATCATGTTCGGCAATGGCTTCCTTTTTGCATGATAGAGTTTTAGGTTGCATCTGTAGATGGTATGGTGGGCTGTGTTTACTGACAGTGGTTTCTTGAAGTATTCCTGGGCCCATTTAATAATGTCAATGACAGAATCATGCCAGTGAGTGATGCAGTGGTGTCTGAGGGCCCAAAGATCACGGGCATCCCGTAAAGGCCTTCAGCCTTGTCCCTTACGCACAGAGATTTTTCCAGTTTCTCTGAATCTTTTGATGCTGTTATGCACTGTCGATGGTGAGACCTTCAAAGGCTTTGTAATTTGACGTTGAGGGACATTGTTTTTAAAGTATTCCATAATTTTTTTACGCAAGCCTTCACAGGTTGGAGAGCATCTGGCCATCTTTACTTCTGAGAGACTCAGCCTCTCTAAGACATCCCTTTTATAGCCAATCATGTTACACACCTGATGCCAGTTAACTTAATTACTTGCTAAATGTTCTTTCAGTTGATTATCTTACACATTAATTCCTTTTTCAGCCCTTTTTTTGCATGTGTCCCAACTTTTTTTTAGACCTGTTGCAGCCAGAAAATTTGAAATAAGCTCATATTTTGGATAAAAATGTAAAATGTCTCAGTTTCAACATTTGAAATGTTATTTGAGTTTTATTGTAAATAACATATTGGCTCATATGATCTGAAAGTCATTGCATTTTGATTTTATTCCCAATTTACACTTTGTCCCAACTATTTCAGAATTGGGGTTGTAATTGATTTTCCTAGGTCTGGACTGGTTGCTGATGGGTTGTTTTTTAACTTTAAGATGAACATCATCTTCAGGACCAAGTAGATCTACCGAAATGGGGAGCACCTTGACTAAGCTGCATTTATCCTTCAAATACAGACATGGAAATCAAACCTACCTCTTCACGCATTTTCTTTACAGTTTCCCCCTTCTGAAAAGCAAGAGTTAAAGAGTTTTTGGTGGAATACTAGAACATTTCCCCAATTATCTCAAATTAATAAATATACTCAATTTATAGCATGTCATACATACCTTGCCAATAATGCTTCCAACTTCCTGCAATAACAAATGAAAAGAAATAACTTTTTTTAACCACTTCAAGATAGTTTATGTTTTTGCAGAATTTACTTTACTTTTTGAGATACTTGGAAAAAAAGCATGAAGGATTCAATTGGAGATACAGGTAACAAGCACACTTATGCATCTAGTAGCACACTGGGTGTGTTTAAATGACCTGACGAGTCCAGAACACAAACAGCATCAGCATCAGGTTTTATTGGACTATTATAGGCTTGAAATGTTTTTGATTGACCAAGTTTTTTAGTGTGCAGCGGACTTTGAAATAGTTGGTTTGGCAGCGTTGAGTACGAAGTCATTCAGATATCATGATTTCGACCTGAAAGCTGCTTGTTTAGCAACTTTTTTGTAACCAGAGTTCACAAACAGGAATAGATTAATTTTAAAAAGTGCAGTGGCCTCATGCAATATGAATACCAGAGTATTCAGGGATTAATGTTTTTGAAATTAAGCACTGTAACAATATTGTATAAAAAGTGCAGAATTAAATGAAATTGATTGCAATTGCAGGGCCTGCAAGCAATATCACTGTGAAAGCACTTAGTTAAAGTGCCTTTAAAATTCTACAAATATGCCACAGGAAAGGCGGTAGGTCATCAGAAATCTTGCACAAAGAAACTGCCTGTACTACCGAATAAATGATTTATTGATTAATTCAAAGAAATAATATTAAATCCATCCATCCATTATCAAATTCACAGATTCCTGGTCAGGCTTTCGGGGAGTAAGTGATGGGTGGGAGTACACCTTGGACAGGATCCCAGTCCATCACAAGGTCCACATTCTGTTCTCTAGCACATTCATTCCACCAAGCAAATTAAGTTTGCAGCCATACCACTGTTTTATCTGCTTCAGCCCTGTGGGTGAAGCTAAGCAGGTGTGGGCTTGGTTAATACTTAGATGGGAGACCACCAGGGGAAACCAAGTTGCAGCGGGAGGAACTGTTGGTTGACCAGTAGGTGGCGATCTTCCCTCTGGTGGAATAATCCCCAGTGCAGTGATCAATGAGTGTATATAGAACTGGTGAGGCTGCTTCCGCGTGCAGTTGAAGAAACCAATATGGCGTCAAGTGCACCGTACTTCTCAATTTCACATAGCAGGAATTTCTCCATTATAGTCTATTTACTGCTGATCTAAGGGGTCTTCCGAAAAGATTTCAACATATTTGTGTTCGAAAAACATATTAAAATAAAAACTAATGCGCAATTTTACATGACACTTTTTCGAGACATCAAAAATATTAAAATAAATCTTAATGGGAAGCATAACAATAACTAGCCTCTTATCAAGCTGGCATGTTAGGTAATCGAGTTGCTGTAGACGGCTGTGATGAAAAACTTTTTCTGTAATTTAGCTAGCTTGATAAACTTAGCTGGCACAATAAACTCACTTTGCTTACAAAGGGTGATGGTCAGCTAGCTCTCATGCTGGATGAATTGTACAAATAAAAGCATCCTTATCAGGCATCTGCATATCTAGGGACTATTTTGTGAGCAAGCTGTGAGTTTTTTTTTTGTTTTTTTTTTTATTACGATAACGCAATCCCAGCTGAGGCAGTCGACCAAACTGGCTAGTTTTCAATGACTGCCAGTGAAGATAGCATTTCTGCATTCTGCTCGGCTGTCTGTTCCATGAGATAAAAACATAGCTCAGTAACCATGGGAGTTCAAACTACTTGACAACAATGTTCTTGTAGGCTATTCACCAATACAATGCGAGTGACCAAACTGTCAGATGTGAGTCATATTGACCCACCAATGGATTAACCGTTGACTAAAACAACCTCTTCTAACTTCGTTCTCGAAAAGTGTCAAGCAAAACTGCACCTCGATTCATTTTTTATTATGTAATCCAGTCCTATGCATGAAGGATTTACGATTGTATACCTTTTAGATAATAAAATAGTAGCAGGAGTTTTTCCATTATCGTCAATGGGAAATTCAGAGATGCAGTGCACTGGATGCCATATTGGTTTCTTCAGCTTTTAACTTCGACAGCCTCTCCAGTTCTATTTACACTCATTGGCAGTGACGGGGACGCTGTACTGAAGGAGACGCCAGCTTTTGGATGAGAGGTTAAACCGAGGTCCTGACTCACTTTGGTCATTAAAGATCCTATGACACTCAGTGATAAGAGAAGGGGGTTCCCTGGTGACATGGCTTAAGTCCCAACCTGGCTTTTTTGACCAGCCACCTAATCATCCCTTTATCTAATTGGCCCTCTCCCTCCCCACTCCAATCCCCAGGGATCCCTTGATAAAGAGATTTTGAGCTCACTCGGTTAAAGCACCACATTGCGGAGCAGAAGTGACTATCACGGCGCGGGTTCTAGCCCCGGTTGTACTAACCAGCAGTGATAGGCAGCTTTTTCAGAAGGAGCGCACAATTGGCCATTGCGCTACAGGGTTGCAAATTGGGAAGGGACTGTCGGGAAGGGTAATATAAAATGGTTACTGTGTTCGTTGCTCAAGCGGCTCCTGTTGGCTAGTCGGGCGCACGTCAGGAGAATTCTAAGCTTGTTTATGTTTGGGTATCCTCCGCCCTCATTCGGAACTTGCGAGCATTCAACCAATGAGTGTAAAGAAGCAGTAGTTGATGGGCACATGCTTCGCAGGAGAGCCGCGAACTGTCCCTCTCTCCTGAATTGGCAACAAGCGGTCAAATACAAGCAAGTCTTGAACATAGTTCCTCGATTGGGCATTCTAGATTCGGGTGAGATTGGAGATGCCAAATTTATTAAAAAACTAGACTTCCCTGGTTAGATAAATAAATAATGTATACCACGAGCCGAGGCAGCGTGTCTCTGTACAGAATTAAACCTTTGTCGACACAGAGAATATTTAAACTCCACTCATAATAGCTGTAAATGAAATAATGATATTAAAATCACTTGAAAAGTGAGCCGGCCCTTCATATACTTTCAATTTTAACTCAATGTATGACCCAATGTAAAAAAAAAAAAAATCTTAATTGTGCTCACTTTTCTTCTCACCCCACACTCCTGGAGAGGAGATAAGTTGGTCATTTTTATTGGAACATTCCTCACTTCCAGTCTCACTCCCAGGAGGCAATGCGGCCCTTACCTTGCCATGCATGAGCAATCGAATGGTGAGGGTGACATTGAGGCCGCCTTCTGATTGGACCTTGGTGGGTTCCATGCTGGGATTGGAGGTGAGACAGGTGTGTGTGGTCACGTGACAGGATTCCCCCAGGGGCAGGAAGAGTGTGATGGAACAACAGCCGACCAATAACCTGCAGGCAGAGATAGAGACAGAAAGAAGCCCGACAATGCGCTTGCTTGTCTAATTGCAAGTTTCCTCCACATTTACAAGTAAAACAATTAGTACAGAAATTAGATGATCAAAAAAATTTATTCAATATAACAATTCAGATCGAACCACAGCAAAGATTTCTGATGCATTATTAACTAAGGTATTATCTCATTTCTGATGTATTAATTAATCATACGTGAGTTCTTCATTCTAACACAAGAGGGCGCACTTTTCATAAAACGTGAATGGATTAGGGAGAAAAAAAACAGAATATGAAGTTAATGTGAATAATGATATTTGGATGACATTTCAATAATCCCAGTTTTTATAGCAATGACATGGATATGCTTACAGCTAAAAAACTGCGAGGAAAATATAAATAAATAAGCTCCCATAATCAGCTGCCCAGAGTGCTGTTCCGTAAGCTTTGGTTTTAGTTTATTCTGTAGCATCAGCTACGGGAATCGCTCTGGCTGATGAGCAGTGGAGGAGATTTTCACGCCTGTGTGGGAACGTCTTGTAAATCTACTATAAATACATGAGCTCGGCAGCTTCTGACTTCGACGATAATATTTCACACAGCTCTTCACTGAAGCTTAAATTGGATTGTGACAGCGCATAGATTCTCAGCATAGCGCTATGTGTAATTCTGTTCTCAAAGACTGAACCACTACGGAAGCACATCTCTGGAATATCACAAAGTGGAGTCCAGTCATACGTCAAACCCGGTATGACGTCTCCAATCAGAGAATTACACTGTGGGCGAATGACGTACCTCAGTTGTGGTTGTAAGGAGATATCGAAACCAAGATGAACAGGAGTGCACTAATGCAATTTCAGCAAGAGTGTGAACACACCACCTCAGAATATTCAGAAATAGATTTATGAACAATACATACAGACAGGTGACAAATTAATGGAAAAATCAAAATTAACAGGCTTTGTGAGACGTTTTGCCTCCATAAGCTGTCATACCAGGTTAAACACCCCTTGTCATAAAGTCTACAAGTATAAATCTTTACTGGAGGGATGGAGTGCCTTTCATCCTGGAGATATTCCCCCATTTGGTGTTTTGATGGTGACGGAGAGCACTGTCCAATACACCGCTCCAAAAACTCAAACCACATTTGAGTTCAGCTGGTTTGAGATCTAGTGGCTCTGAAGGTGGTGGAATATGCTTCGGATCATTTTCATACTCATAAAATCATTGATTGGCCCCTTTTCCCGGTGGGGCTTGGGCCATTATCAGCCTGGAAGAGACCACTCCCATCATGATAGGAATGCTTCATCACAGGATATGAAGGTGATCACACAGAATAACTCGCTCTGATTTGAAGTGACCCATCCACCTATAAGGGGACCACTGTACCCAAACCATGGCAAGACAATGAACAGACATACCCACAATCATTATGTATGTCAATGCATTTTTTCCAGGTTTTTCCTTTAATTTGTCACCCATTTGAATGAGTATGTACTTTATATCTATTTACACATACACTCTACCATTCAAAAGTCAAATCAATTCTACCAAAGAATCATTCTCAGTGGATTTCTATGTAGAATCAATATTTCCCACATTTTCATCTTTGTAGATGGGCATACTTCATAAACTTAATGGTTAAGGTGATCCCACTACAGTCTGATTCGCTTCAAGTATTGATTGATATTTTGTAATTGCTGCTCATACTTTTTTCTTTGCGGAAAATCCCTATGGAATTTGGATTTATGTGTCAGGTTGCTGCCTTGCTGTTCTACTGTACAAAGTTTTTTCTATTTAATTAATGTGAAAAATCACATGTGACTGCAACCCTCTGAGCAGTAGAGTGTACATCAGAATATCAGCAGTTTCAGAAATACTTTAATCAGCCCATTTGGCACAAAAAAAAACATGACGTGGTCAAAACATCTGAGATCACCTTTTCATCCATTCTAATGTTCGAAGCTCTGGACCTGAATGTGCATGATCTTAAATGCTCTATTGCTACCATGTGATTTGTAAGTTTTTTTGTAATTAAATTGGACCCACTTTTTTTCTTTTAAAAGTATTACCCAAACAAAGCTATTGTGAAGAAGATATCACAGATTTTTAAAAATCATTGTACTGTCATGATGTGCCGTTATGTGAACATCCCTGTACCAAAGCATTATTGTTATTAGTGCACATGCCCAGATGAGTGCACATCCCTGCACTGTGGCTTTATAATGGAGTGCATCTCTCTCTCTCTCTCTCTCTCTCTCTCAGTACACAGTGGCAGTTCACTCGGTCACATAGATTACCCAGCTCCAGAGAACCAGACAAACACACAATGCAGTCTGTGTGCTAACAGGCTAAGAGTAGAGGAGCGAAATACCGGTAGGAATGGGGCAAAAATATTCTGTGAAATAGGTAAAAATAAAAATGAGAAAGGAGAATAGAGTTAAGTGGGAGAGAGAAGGATGAGGACGAAGGGAGAAACAGGCCGATTTGAGAAAAGGGGGGGAGAAATTGAGAGATACTTTATTGAACCCTGTGGGGTAATTTGTCCTCTGCATTTGATCCATTCATGTTGTTAAGGAGTAGTGGGCAGCACAAGATAGTGCCTGGAGACCAACTCCAGTTCTCAGGCCAGAGTCTTTGTTCTGGGCACTGGTAGGAGTGTTCCAATAAACCATGTATTTCCGGGTGGGCGAAACTGGACTATCCAGAGATAAACCCACAGAAAGAACAAGCAAACTGCACACACGTTGGCCCTGACCATCTAGGACTCGAATCCAGAACTTCCTCATTGCAAAGCATCAGTGCGAATCACTGAGCCTCTGTGCCACCCACACTGAACCTTGGTACCGCCAAGGAGGAGGGAACTGGAGGTAGATAGAGCGAGGGAAAGGTTAAAAGAGGTTGAGAGAGAGGAGGTGAGAACAAGTGTGTGAGAAAGCAGAAGAGGGATGGGTCGGGGATGAGAGGCAGTGCCAGCTGTTCACCAATCCCCCATCACAGCCGGATTACGTATCAACTCTGATCCGGGGTTCACAGCAGGAGTCTCCAATGCCACAGCACAGGAGACACCCGGAGTCCCATTACATTCTGAAACTTAGCCACTATCCCACCCTGCGCAGAGGCTGATATTGGGCACATTGGGTCCTGCCACAAATTCTGTTCTCTCCCACAAAGGGTTCCTCAGTCTACAGGTATAACTGAAGAAGGATTTCCCAATGCCATAAAACTGTATGACCATCCTTGTGCTTTGGGTTTTGGGAACAATCACAGACACTTGCATTTCTCTGATCATCTTTTTGCAATAGATAATTAAATTAAATTAAATCCTGCTCCTGTAAACTAAAGCGGTTATTAAGGCCAAGATATTATGGCTAAATACATCTATTAAATCCAAAATATCCCCCAGCAGTCTCTCCCGATTGGCATTAATTTAGAAAGATCAAAATCTCCTGTCTTTTATTCTTCGTTAACATTAAAACGATTACACTTCAAGTGTAATTTAAAAAGCTGAATCAAATTCCTTCAACGAGAGACTGATAAAATGTGTCTATAACAAGCAATATTGAGCTTGTGCTTTCAAGCCATCAGTTCTAACAAAATGGCGGCCACATAAAACAGACATGACATAAAAAGGGAAGATTGCTTTTAATTACAGGAACTTTGCTTCAGTGTATTTCAACAACAACCATGCTAAGCCCTGTACCCAAATGCCCGGAAAGGGCACTGCGCTCGCTGCAAATTTAGTCAGACCATTTTAATGTTAATGTATGTGCATGTAAATTTCATGATAATTTCATAGAAAACTGCCCAGTTGCTGTTGAGAGCAGTATTTCTTATGACATCTGATGGAGAAAGTGGGTCAAGCCTGGCTGTAAAGCGCTTCTGGCTGCGTCCTCTGCGCTCGCTATTGCATTAATCACGCTTTACGCATGGCTGAGCAGCGCAGCAAAAAATGCTCCTGTCCCCACCCCCTCCGTTTGCTTTGTGTTTCCCATACAAATGACCGCGGTCGCATGCGCGGGGAAAGTGCACTTTTGTGGGGTCCTTCCCTCTTTCACATTCTCTTTTCCTTCTTTAAATGCACATTCCCGGGGGGTCTACTGAACAGAAAGCAAATGAATAGAGCTATGTAAAATGAATACGGCTCTACAGATGCAGGGGTGGAGAAATTATTTTGAAGTCAAGCCCTGTCATCTTGATGAAGGTCAATCAGAAGTCAATGTCCACAATCAAAGCAACAGTGGTTAGTTTAACAGCAAGTACATCAAATTATTTTTGAAGTGGACGTGTCTAAAATTTTATTTAGACAGAAAGTCCAGAAAATAAAGTCTAGCGTGATTTTTAATTTTTAAATCCTCGCATAAACCGTCACTGCATCCGTTTGTGAAATATGCGGAAATGATTAGGAGGAGGGACCCAGTCCGGCGTGATGTCTTTTTCTGCCCTATATTTTGATCATGGAATCAGAGCCAATCTGACGAGCTGCCCGGTCGCACAAGAACACGTGCCATTTCCTACACATCTGTAGTCGGCCGTGCTCACGTGAACGCCAGACTTATGTGCAGCAAAGCAATTGCCTGCCCACACACTGCTCAGCCGACTGGACAATAACACTACCGTACCTCCAACCTAACAGATAAATAGTACCCTACAGCATAAGTCCAGTGGTTTAGCTTTCGGTTTATGGAACCCAACAACAAAATTCATCACGGACGGAGTAATTGCGTGACTGGGCATCAGTTGCTATAAGCCCCGCATATCATGGTCCCCTGACTTTAGAACAATTCAAATTTAGTACAATAGAACATAATGGCATTGTAAAATAGCTATACACAAATCAGTGTTTCGCGCGTCAGTGGCTCTTCTTGTCCACCTGTGGAACAGCATTTTGAGGTTCGAAAACCATTATTTTATAAAAGAGAGCTTAGCAATGTCAATATAAATTTTGTGAAGAAATAATGTATGTGATGGTTTAAAAACTCATCATGTTAACTGAATGATAAAAAGTAAAGATGAAATTTCCATCTGCTGATGAAAATTATTTATATCATTCAGATTATATTGATAACTGTTAAGTCACGCCATACCTAAACCACATGGGTAGATGGAAACTCCTATGGCCAAACAACAAAGAGTAGATGATTCCTTTTCTGTATGATTAGAGTATGATAAACTAAACTACAGAAAGACAAAGCAAGTAATGCAAGAATTGGCTTCCATTAATCTGCATCAAATTTCATGGCCAACCAAGAGGCCAATGCTGCATTACTATAAACAGTGGACTGATGAATATGAATATTAATTTCTTTCACGAGGCATTTATGCTCAATGCCTCAAACATTTCTGATACATGAAAAGCTTTTCTCTTCATATACAGGGGATGCACAAAATATAGGAATCCCCCCCCTGAAAAAAGTCAGAATATTTGAAGTCTCTGATGAGCTCTGCTCTAATTGGAAATAATCTAGTTACAGACTGTCCCTGAAAATAAATCTTAGCCATTTATCCTTTGTATCTTCCAACGCTGGCAGAAAATAAAGATGCTTCAGGTTATGTCAGATGTTGCAGTTGACAAAAGTGATTTGGCCATAGCTTTAAAAAGTCTGCTTTTTCAGTGAATTTATCCTCAGTAGGCTATGCCTGTTTGATGTAGTCCCTTGCCTGGACAAGAGTTTGTGCAAGAGGGGAAGGAGGAATTCGGGTCTGTGCTACTATGATGGGGTTATGACCCTACTGTTAGCGAGGTGTTTGGTGCTCTAGTGGGCCTCAATGTCCACGTTCACTCTATGTTACCTGTATGTAACTTTAACTGATGCTCAATGGGCGTATCCAGCACTGGTTGCTATATGTGGGCGGGGCAATACTGATGACTGTATGTTGTTGACGTAACTAATCAAGGGATTTCAGAAAGGCCTGTATAAGTGCTTGTTTTCCTGAAGACGGAATGTAGAGCTTCTGGAAGGGGTGACAGGTTTGGGCAATTCCGCAGAGTTATCATCGAAAATGGATCTCCCCACATTCAAAAACACAGACATTAAATGGTGTTGAACAATAGGGAGCCTTTAAAAGAGGTTCTACCAGCAGCACATTGCTTGATGGGTCTCCAAACCAAGATACAGACATAAACAGAGCGGTCAAAGAGTTGGTGCCCGAGTTGCAGGTTTGGCGGTCACAAAAACAGGGTCTTTGACAGGGACAGATGGACACTTGGTAAGATAGTTGCTAATAACCACAGAAATACAGCTATGAAAATCACCACAGAATTGAATCAATTCATATTCTAACCAGTGTCAGCAAACACAACATATTGCAAGCAACTTTAATCTGATATTTAGTGTTTCCAATGATCTAATAAATGTGGATTTTACAAAACATTGTGCCAGCCTATTAATAATTAATTCATTCATTAATCATTTAAATCATAGCAAACTAATGATAAACGGAGGTACAAAAACTGAGTGGATCTTCAGTCAGCTTGGCACATTTGAGAGGGTAATTTTTGTACGGATTTCAGGGATACTTCCATTAATATAACAGTTTAACACAGTTTTGTAGAAATGTCAAGAATTGTGGCACTTTTTTCGCACTTTGATTAGTGAGTAACAATCATTTTAATGTCATCAGCACAGAAAAGCAGTGATTTCAAGAACATGAGCATCATTAGCACAGCAAAACTGCTAAAACTCACACAAGAGGCTCAGTTTAGTGCAAGTAGCTGAAGATGATTATTGAGTAAGCCAAAGCACACTATGATGGTCAGAGTAAGAGGCCTTTGGAAATTCCCATCAAGGAAAGCTATGGAGAGCTTTGCTGGCTTGAGCTTGAAGTTTTTCCAGAATAATGTACTGTAATTTAAAAGACAGGGCTCATGCAAATGAAGACAGTCATGCTAATCTGCGCTGGAGATCCTGTGTGGTAGATATGAATAAAGACCTGGAAGATTGAAGATATAAAGCTCCTTACTGTGTTCCTTTCATGAAATTTAATGCGCATTTCTGTCTCTTCTCTGCAGATCCACTGCAGTCAAAAACCATCAAAAAATACGATTTCAGTCGGGTGAGCAGATGAGAATGGGTGAAATTAGGGTCAGGTGGGTGGTGCCACACAGCCATGGTAGGTGTGACTTCCAGGACATTACATTCAGTGTCAAAGAAAAATAAAATTAATTAAAATGAATTATTTTTGTCCACGAAACCAACTGTCTGTCAATAGGGAGAAGAAACACAAGAACTGTGTTGTGTATGGCAGTGTGTAAATCATTATCTGTTACAGAAAATTAATTTTAATTTGTTCATTTTATCAGTGCAGCGCCAATACGCTTTTGTGCCATTTTTAGCTATGGCCAAATCAGAGTACAATTTTGGTGTCAATTAATAGCAAAGTCAAACGATCTGTATGACTGTTGGTGGGTCACACAGAGGAAAATGGAGGTCGGTTCAGCCGTGGCTGTTTTACACCAGTTTTTTTGGACTCACCCTCTCACTTAACTTGTTGGTCTATGCAGAGCACTGCTGGCAATGTGTTGCTTGCTGCTACCATGCATCCTCTGCCAATTTTGCCAGCAGGCTACATTTAGATCTGGTCAGGCAGCAATGATTCATGGGTATTTTTTGCCCCATTCCTCCCAGTACCTGCCAAAATTTTTTTAGTTCTCACTTGAATGTTGCCGTCATGAGTAGTTGTTAATCCATGCCTGGCACTACTGTACTCAGCTAATTGAACTACAACAGCCATAATTCATGCAGGCTACAGTCCCTGCTGCAGCCAACGGGGTGCCCGTCTGCGGGCAACACCAAGGGAACGTTTCTCAAAAATCAGTATTTAATGTTTTATTTGGCTACAATGATTTATTAGACTCGGTTCGGTTTGGTATAATTTTCGGGACAAAAAGACAAAACCCTTGCGAAAGTTTCAAGAACCGTTCTTGAAGAATTCTTGAAATGTTCTTGAATATACTGAATATGCAGGCGACTGAAGAAAAGCAGGTTAAGCACCACGTTGACAGATACAGCAGTGTCATAACTGGGAATCGGACCAGCAGGTTTTTCATCAGCCCATTTTCTGAAATACTTCAGGGCTCCGCAAATGAATTAGGATGATATAGAGAGGAGCATCCGATCATTGTCAGACTGATAGTAAGACCTGAAAAAAGTTCTGAACCATTTTTTTTGTTGTAATTTTAACATCTTTATCAGATGAGCGGCGCAGAGCAGCACAAGCAGACACCTCAAGGCTGGCCGTCAGCACATTCATATCGTCATTATTCTCTTTTTAAAATACCTCATCTGAGTCATGTCGATATTTAATCGTGCATGAAGAGGAGGGATTGAGTGTCACAAATCTCAAATTTAGAAAATTTTGTGGCTACCGTAATATCTACAGGCTCGTTCCCCAAATCACAGTCCCCAATGATCCAGTACCACTGGTTTTCCAGCCTCCCTTTACCTAGGAATCAGGTGTAAAGCCTGTCTGGCTACTCAGAATTGATCGTTGTTTACTCAGGAGGAAAGAAAACCGGGCTGGATTTGAGGTCCATTTTTGAAGCTCCCTGATCTAGCATGCAGGGGAGCCCTCTGGATTCAGTGAGTGTCCAGCCCACCTCCCTGGAAATAAAGCTGCCACTATGCACCCCCATCGAAACACACACTTTCCCTCCGCCCCACCTGATAGGAGAGATGAATGTTACACCCTGAGCCCGGAAGCCTGGGTGGAATCGGAGCCCATCTTAAGGGTGGAGGCGCCTTGTCGGGTTTGAGCTCTAAAAGTCATGGCAGTGGGGCCATCTGGAGAGACTGCAATGATTTATCGTATTAAATAGATCACTAGGCCTGTCAGAGGATCAAGAGCCCGTGGATAACGAGAAGCGACAGTGTTTATTAGTGGATGTGCTGCTCGTACACGATTTCAGGGCAAATTAGAGCCTGAGGCTCACTGGCTGGCAGTTCCCTTTACACAGTCCAGAATACATCCACTACAAGCAGGCTAACAGACCAGCTAACATCCACTCACTAAAAACAGGCTCAAAGACCCGAAAGCGTTACCCTACAAAAAGCATTCTAATAAATCAGCTAACATCCCCCTACCAAGGGCAGACAAATAGATCAGCAAACATCCAAACACCACAAACAGTCTGAACGACCTGCGAACATCCACCAGCCAAAAACAGACAGAAACTTGCTAATATTCCTCAATAAAAAGGCTGACAGACATGCTAAAATCTACCCAGCAAAAACAGGCTAAAACTAATAAACCAGTAGGCCTACAGGTAGACTAAGATGCCATGGAAGAGTGGGCTGGGAGATAGAGAAGAATTCATAAGCTTGGAATTTATGGTTCTCAGCTACTGGATGATGTTTCTTTCTCTGCATACACCTACACTGTATAATTTGTGAGATAAGAGTAAAGCTCCAGTGTGCCTTCAGGAATTCTGTGCCGCCAATAAATCACTGGAGCCTTAAGAACTGTAGCTAATGAAGCCTCACCTCCCTGACTTGCCATGCTAATAGCTCTATGTGTAAGTACTGAAGCTACAGTAGTCTAGCCTCCCTTACCTGCTACGCAAACGGCTCAACATATAAATATAGAAGCTAAGGCAGCACAGCTTTCCTGACCTTCTAGTGGCTCTGTGTAAGTACTGATGCAAAAACAGCCTTGCTAACAGCTCTGCATGCAAGAAGGCTGCATAGCCTCCCCCATCTGCATTGCTAGCAGCTCTGTGTATAAGTACAGAAGCTAAGGCACCACAGCCTCCCTGACCTGTGATAATTGCTCTTTGTTTAAATACAGAAGCTTAGGCCTCCTAATTTTTCTCACCTGTCATGCTAACGGCTTTATGCTGAAATACAGAGGCTAACACTACCTCGCCTCCTTAACCTGCCATGCTAATTGCTTGGAGTGTAAACACAGGAGCAAATGCAGCCTCTCCTGACTTCGGCATGCAAATTGCTCCGTATACAATACACCACTGGTAATAAGCACATGATACAGGCCTACTTTGCAAACCTAAGGCAACGCATGCTAATCGGAGGGGCAAGGCAACGTTAAGAAGGGTGAATTACTTTCCAGATTTTTTAACCATTTACCATTGTTACCAGAGGATTAAACAGTACTGAGACAGAAACAATGAGGGAATTTCCAGAAAATTCTACAAGCTTATGATGAAGAAGAAAAAAAAAGGCATGAGAAGGCATTCCTGAGCGAGGTTTTGGTGCACAGATGGAACCACTCGCTTGGTCTACGGCATTTTGCATCACCCGACACAGCTATCGGCTGCCTGGAAGCAGCGTGTGGTTGGCAGAGGGTTCCATGTGCCTTTTCTAACACAGGCTTCCCCCATTTTAGTGCCTGCAAAGCATAGGCTCAGTGGTATAGGCAGGGCTCCCCGCAATGGAAGACAAAGAAACTGACTGCCTGAATTTAAATGGAATGGTCGAGCGAGGGGGAAATTCCACCTCTGATAAGGGTGTTTACAAAGACAGGATTAAATAAAGAAATATAAAAGCATAAAAAAAAAAAATCAGTGAACTGTACCAACCATAGACTGTTTTACAGTTTGACATCGGTGAGCTGAAGATATGCAGGCAGAATTGGTATAAGAGAGTGCAATACATTTTGAGTCCGTCTCCACATCATCTGTTCTGTCCTAATCCTCCCAGGCAGGCAGATTATTATGCTGTAATATGGACAATCCATACACACATGAGACCAGAGCGGAAACCGCAGAATATCATCGGTCTGTCGCGTAGACTGGAGCACGTATATGTTCAAAAGTGCAATGAAATGGTCAAATTGAATTAGTAGCGCTCTACGTCTTATTTCTCCTAAATCCTTGTGGGTTATAACCATAGATATATATAGATAGAACATATATAGTTATAGTTAGTGTTCTATATATATATCAGTGGTTATAACAAAGGACAGCAGTTAACATAAATACACATGGATATTGCGGGTTTCCTTCTCTTTGGAAATGGGGACATCAAACAAGCAAATCATCTTTCAACTAAATTATTTCCCCTCCAGAATTTAGATAAAGATAAAGCCCCGCCTTTAAAAATTACTCGCATCTCTGGCAAAGAGCAACTTTCCATATTTTGGGAATCTCTCAACTCCTGATAATTTATGCCAAAACGAATGAGTACTGCAGATTACCAATGTCATCACAGTAACTGTTAGAGCAGTACATTATTTGTAACTGTTGAAATGTTGTCTGCATTAAAGGTGGAAATATATCTTGCCAGTAAAAGGTTAATGATGTCATTTTATGCTAGGGATGACATCACAATGATTTCTGACCTAGTTAGTCAGCCAGTATTCTTGCAGAACTGCATAAACAAACTCCCTAATGTCACAGAATATAACATATTTCTGTGTGGTAGAATGTGAAAATGTAAGTTTTATAGAACTATCATCCAATTTCTAATCAATTGTTTCCAAAGATTAAGAGCTTTAAGGTTTTGGATTTGTTTATTTTTAAGAGCAATATGCCTTTATGATGAGGTGCAAAGACTAGCAATTGTTAATATAAAAAGTTTTTACAATGAAAGAGAAAATTTGGCATCAATTTGTCACATCTAATTGTTTTAAATTCTCTCAGCTGCATTTTTTTTTTTTGCTTTGAACCGATCAACTTTTTTTAGAAGTACAGACACGTAATGTCTGTCGTATGTCGTAACATGTCCTTGATCATTTGGACCATATTGTAAAGGATTTGACTGATGTGGATGGAAGGATGACAATAAAATGGTTTAATAAGGGAGGAAGGACAACAAACAGTTGGCTCCAGCCTATTCCAACCATTTCTATAAACAGCTTCAAATAATTTGACTTGAGTCAAGTTCATGGTGAAAATTGGACTAAAAAAATACTGGAAGGAATTTAATACTTAACTTTCATTATGCTAAGCCGAAGATTGTGATTGCTATTGCTGAAGCATCTTACTGGTGGACAGATTAGCTTTCAAAAGCTGTCAGTAGCCTCATAAGTGACTTGAAAAGCATTGAAAAAATCCTTAAAACATCTTGCAGACCGGAAAAGCATCACACAGCGGGTTTAAGTACTCTGAACAGTCCACAGAGTAGCCTCTGCAATCTCTTGGATTACTATAGAAGTGCTGCATCGCAGATGCAGTCATGCAGGGAAACGAACGCGGACTGCATTCTTTCACATGATTACAAACCATAAATACAACAGGATTTATTATTTTCCCCTAGCAAATTCACATGTTAATAGTCTTGACTGAGGGTGCACCCACACCCAGACTCCTCTGCAGCACTGCCACTCTCGGTAACAAGCAAGTTACACGAGAAGTTTGCAATATCAGCAGACAAGCAACTTAAAGTAGCCATATATTGATTTGAATCATCCAAAGGGCATGGACTTTCTCTTACTGTCAACATTTTCCACCAGGAGATGATAATGGAATAGAGAAATCATGGATGTAAAACGGCAATTGTGACACATAAAATTGTCATATTTGGTATCATCCCAAAGGGCATGCAATACTCTTACTATCAACGATTTCCACCTGGAGGTGATGATGGAGTAGAGTCATCATGCATCTAAAACAGGTTTTTAGCAACCCCCGATATATTCCTTAAACAGCACTATGATCAGCACTACTTGGGCCAAAAGTTGTGACGTCATTCGAGGGAGCAATTGTGACACACCGGCGATCACATGTATATTTTACACTGAATGGAAGATGTCAAAATCAACCGAACATGTCTGAACTTTTTCAACCCTGCTTGACTTGGAGATCGAATATACACAGCGATATTTTGAGCAGTCACCAAGCCCAAATCCAGTCAATTGTGTGATGCTAAATAGACGCCCACCAGTTCCCCCATCCGAGTTTGAGATTTGGATAAAGCATTCCGGAAATTGTCCAATGTACATAAAACCTCAGATAAATGCTGATAATTATATGAATTACCGCTTTATTTTTGGTTTTAAGGACTTTTTACTTTCCATGAGGTAAAGTAATGCAGATTTTTACGACCCGCAACTTTGTCAAGGAAAGTTTTACACTTTTTGCTTGTTGCACGGAAAAAATTAAAAAACAAGATATTATGGGGACGTGTGCTCTGCGTCATGAACAAGAACATGATTTTTGGCCTGCATAAATCTAATCCGCTTGAAACATTAAACAAAACGTGACTCAGTTGGACAAATCACAACAGGCAGACGATGGTCAATACACTCAACTTCCTAACGGTGTGTCCCTGCCTCCCACGAATTACGGCATCAGAAAGGGGCTATTTTCATTGCGTATTTTTGGGGATGTGCATGTGTTTAAAATGCCTCTTTTATTCTCTTCCTATTTGAGTGAGTGTCAAGAAAGTATTTTATTCATCATCTCTGTGACATTAGCTTTGCATGGAGGTACAATTTTCTGATTTCTCAATAGATGTCTACTTTAAAGTCTCCAGCCATTTCATCAGAAGACTCACCAAGAATGAATCGCTTATTGATAGCATTCTCTATTGACCTGTTATCTTCATTCAAGGTTGCCATTATGACAATATTGCCTTTGCATGATCCACAACAATTGAACCCAGACAGCTCTGCACAATCTATTCAGCTCAGAAGAAACCTCAAAGTGTCAAAGTGATGAAACATTGCTGAACAACTCGCTCTATTAGTAGCTAAAAGCTGTCTGAGATGCTACATCCATTTATTGTACAAATTTTGAAGGAAGGCCAGTGGGGGTGCCTTTGCTTACTCGTGAAATCATGGGTTATGAAGCACTTCAAACCGATCAATGAAAATCCCGCAGCAGAGACTGGCGGAGTATGGCTCTATTGTTTCCGCATGCAACTCACTGTATGGCCACCCAATGCATTGCCTGACAGTTGGTTCTAAAACTGTCAACACAGATCAGTCGCCAAGGCTGAGATCTCAGCCCAAATTACAGTCAAAGCAGGGGCGAGTGCTCTGTGTGTGTGCTTGGGTGGGCCGGGGGCAAGTGCTCCATGAGTGCGGACGGGCAGGCCGGGGGTTGCAGGGCTGCGATGGTGTGGCACAGCACTCATTGGCTGGCGCGTTTGGCTTTGTACGCTGAGGCGGAAGAGGCGACCGCCATGGTGCCTGCAAGGGAACAGCGCAGTAAGCTCGGGAGCCAAACATATCCCACTGCGGGTGCTCCAGTTCACCTCAGCGTGAGGAGAACTTCACTTCACACCTAAGTCGCAAATTTTGAATCGTTTGTGCATCATCCCATTCACCCACATCCACATTCATGCCACTGCATCCATATCCTCACAACACAAGTGTCAGCAGCTGCAGACAGTCACAGCCGTGGAGTTATACCGCAGTCATGCCTCAGAGATGGCGGATGATCCTTCACGGAGCCCAACGTACGCTCCAACACCAAGAACGAACTGGGTCTACTCCCACAGATATAATATGAAGATCAAAACAACCTCCTTTACTAACTCCCAGCACCATATATATTTTTTTATTTCTCATTTACTCACAAGAATCACAGTCATTCATACAATAACGGTCCATGAAAATTTTTCAGCTTCTTAAAAATGTTGCTCAGTTGTATATCTGATTTTTGAATAACTTCACATTTTATATCTTCAGAAAATTGTTCCTATTCAATCAATCTGGTGTGGATGCGTAAGCTCACGTTACTCAAACAATGGAGATCACCACTAAACAGATAAGCCATGTCGCTAACATTCCATCCACTGAATAGTTCAGGATTATCATGGGAGACAGGGAATAGATGACATTAATTGAAATAATGATGAAGAAAATTAGCTGTAATGCAATGGACGTGAATATGGCAGCGATGTGGAGCTCAGAACGGCTTAAACATCTATCAAGGTCAATTATCAGACAAAATCAGACGGCATAATGAAGGACATGGTTTTGACTATCATTTTGTCTTTGATATTAGTTAAACTGAAATTCATTTCCATCATGACAGAAAAGGGCCAGTAATTTATAATAAAGCTGCATTCTCATGAATACATTTCAACAAACATCTTCTGGTAGTCTAAAGAGCCAAACCATCGACTTAACACATTCTGTAAGGATCGAAAATGCATTCCGACACTGCCTATGGTATAGGAGTTGACCAATAAAGACATATTAAGGACCAAAGGTTAATATTGATTTAATAGCAAAATAAGCTATTCTTCATTTCTTTTTATCTAGACAACATCAAGAGACAGCAAAAACAAATAGTGAGAACGTTGTTGATGTTGTTTCAAATCTTTCTGACTAAATTATAGTCATCCATTCTGAGACATGAGCACAGGGCAGACATTTGTATCATATTCTGACTCAGTGTTGAGAATATTGATGATAAAGCACATGATATTTTCCTGTTAAATGACCTCACTCATTCAAATGCGACCAATGTACGGTCGGTTATCATGGAGCGGCATAAGGATCCCTGCTGTGCTAAAGTCATTGCCGCACATGACTCCTGGACCAAAACTGACCAAAACTAGAAAATAAGATGCACCATCTCGTTTCCTTGGGATCTTTCTTCAATCGATGTTTCAAGAAATATTTACTGGATATGCCCAAAACAACAGAAAATGCAGCAAAAATAGAGATCAGATTAAATAAAAGGATTTACCTTAGTGCAGCTTCTGACAGATGGCCACCTCTTTCTACGTTCACTAAAGATTAAAAAACGCACAAGGCAAATGAATTTTTCCTGTTTTTTTCACTCAGCCAAGACCCAACGCTGGCTGCGGATTGGCTGCGGGACTTGGTCATGTGGATGTATCAAAAGAACACGTGACCTCTGCGGTAAAAAAAATGAAATCCCCTAAATCCGAATTTCGGTGCGGTGCATTGGCTTGACGTGGGTGTTTTTGTCATGTTTTTGGAAAGTGGGTCATAATTTTCGCGAGGCGATGGTGTCCCAGCTTGCGGACATATCAGCATCCCTGCACCCTCCTCCACACCACCCCCCCAGGGGTGGAGGGACCAGGAATTCTAGATTCGCTACCGTCACCTTGTTTTTAACGGGGCACGTTTGAGCAAAACGACCCCCCAAAGCCACGAACCTCTGTTCCCAAGATGAGCAAACCATCCTATCGGACCACATCGCAACCATCTCTTGGGAAAACTGGATATGCCTCTTGTTGTCGTAGATGCACATGGGCTCCCTTGCTAATATGCTGCTAACATGCTAACTCACCACCTGCCTACTGCCCTCCCTGTGTCCAGACTACAGGACTGGGAGCTCAAGCGAGGTGGTAAAAAGGGGGGACAGGTGCATGGAGGGGAAGTGTTCAGGAGTGGAGGTGGGTTTATGGCGTCTCTGAAGGGTTGGAAGAGAGGTGGGGGTGGGGTGTGGTGGAGGAGGGTATAGCATGTACCATCCAGCCATGTTTGTAATCTGACTGTGTGGCGGAATTAACCGGAGCTGTACAGACGTCCTACCAGAATTATCCTCCTGCTCATCCTGATGGAGAAATCCAGCCAGAGGTCAGATGGAGATCAGAAATGGGGATTAATCAAGAGCTTTTGTGAACAAACGACTGCTGAACAACAGAACGCACCACTGTGTGCATGTGTTGTGCGTGTTCACTTAAGTTGGGGCTATTCAGCAATGTGCCTTCAAATGGTGATAACAGTAACGATAAAAATGACTTGTAATATAAGCGACATAAATAGGGCCACTTTGTAATCAGTTAGTTTACCTTCACTGCATTCATAACATATTCCAGACTGAATTTTATGATTTCTTATTGATTTTATGATCTGGGGTTTATCTAAAGGACTTTATCTTGAACATAAGCAGTGTCTCCCCAAACTCACAGCTGCAAAGCTCGCAGCTATCAAGCCTCGTTTGAGACAATCAGAGCAATAGAGCGTTAAATATGATTAAATGACACTGGCATTAAATACAACCAAGTGACACTTTTAGCGCAACACAATACTTGGCAAAAGGACTGCAGTCAGGAGAAACCAATTAAACCAATGTTTAACCAATCTTTTAGAAATATTTTGGACCATCTTAACAATCAGAGTACATGGAGCCAGAGAAAAGCAAATTTGAACTTTGAAAATGCATGCACCTTTCTCTCTCTTTAGCACACAAAAACACAAACTGCCTTTGCAATCTGTGACCTCAGGATACGTTACAGAGGCGAAAGCCATCCACTGATCAGGACTAGAAAGCAGCAGATCAGTGCAAAACACAAGACCATCAGTATGACCGAGTTGAGAAGAAGCTTTTATGAAAAAACTATCACACCTTCAGTTTTCTTAAAAAGGGGCAGATGGGAATGTTCACAGGTTGTGTGGAGGTCAAAGAAACTGAGCCTTACCTGGTCAGAGGGGAAGTTCTTGAGGATTCAGACGGGTTTAAAGAAAGATGGAAAGATGGAAGGCTAGAGGAACACTGAGAACCAAATTCAGCGATCCAGTCATATATGTAATTAACTCATTGCCTCCAGCAAGGTGACCATATTCTAGACCATGGAGTTCAATGGAGTTTGGGGGGGGGCAGGCTACGTCAGGCGAGGCTACATCACCACGTCATCATCCCTACAACCTAATTGGTCCAGACGGGCGTGAAGGTTAGAAAGTCTGACAGAAGCGGAGGAACACGGGGGGAGTCTGGATGCGTGAACTGGCTGACAACCTATTGGGCGGAGCCTAAGCCAGGCGTTTATTGAGGGTAGGAGATTGGTCTGAAGGAAGGATCTTTGAGGCCTTGTAAAATTCGCGATGGTCATTGATACAAAGTACTTCCTGAATCGATGGCTTTAACTTTGACTGTAACCCTCAGTCCCTAATTGAGCAGAAGACCCTATTGGGGGCATGGCTAATTACATATCTCTTTATTGATTGGTTAGCTGAGATGTCAAATGGGGTTATGGAATGAATATTACTGATTGTATGTGTTATAGATTGGAAATTAGGAGGATGGCTAAAAGGTAACCCGATTCATGTTTCAATCTGTAATAATAATAAATTAAAATGATATGTTTTAAACACGGTGCAAACCCAGACTGAGTCCGATTTTAAAGAACCTTTTATAAAAAGCCTTGCCACTCATGTGCAAACAAATTGCACTGAATTGGTCCAAAAACAAACAGTAAGCTGACCCCTTCAATGCATGCATGGCTTGCGCCTTTCAGACGCACATTCGATCAAGTGCAGACTGCTTTACATCATCTGCGCAATATGAGATGCCTTCTGTCCCTAGGGCAAATTGAGCCCTTCTGGCACAGGGAACCCAGGCCAGAACAAAACCACCGTGAAGCAGTCGCCTTTGACTGTGGTGTGTGTGTGTGTGTGTGAGAGAGAGAAAGGGAAAGAGAGAGAGAGAGTGAAAAGAGTCAAAAGAAGAGTGAATGTTGCGACTATAAGGCAACACTCTGTTTTTGGAAGTAAGGACCTCTGCTTTTTGAAAGCTTCCGGACTGCAATGGGTGCCCTCTAATGGAAAATCTCCCCTGACCCTCTTTCTGTGGCAGTAATGGGTTTGCTTGCAGCTAAAACCGATATATAATGACGTGGATCTGAGAGCAAACTTTTAATGCAGCCCTGCAGCATAATCTGCGCTAGTATATGGCAAAAAAGGCCACTGCATTTCTGCACGGGAACACTGGCCCTCCTATGCTACTAATTATGTGGGAACATAAACAAGATGAGTTCAAGTATCAGTTTTACATAAATGGACTTTCATTTTCACCTGCTACTAAGCTATAGATTATAGAGCAAGGTTTATGAAGATAAGCGCATTAAACAAGCGATACAGTGAGTGTCTACATAAAAGCTGTTGAACTTGGATGTATTCAAGATCGAAATAATAGGAGAGAAAACAAGGACAAAGTGAAATCTCAGAGACACGCCATGCTCTTAGATTTCTGCGCCTATTCCCTTATGCAAGAATCACATTGTGACTCTAATGGAATGAAATTGTCATGTACTCCAGCAAGGCTCCTAATGTTCAGTCGGTCAGGACATAACCAGTGGCAGCCGGTGAACTGGCGATTGGGGATGCTCAAAACAATCCCTTGAAATCAATGATTGGTCACAACCTGTTTTCAATCATTCATTGAAATTACCATTACAGAGACTCCGAAAACTCTCAGCATTAGCAGGTGTGGCCAGTTTTCATTTATAATGCGTACCTGTCAACTCTCACGCATTCGATGTGGGTTTAAGTGGTATATTTACGTTCCTATACTGTAGTTAGCAATTATTTAATCAGCGCCTATGAAGGAGATTCTCGCGCTGAATTGAAGACCTTCTGCACTGGAGGGGTTGGAAGCAACGGAATTGCATAAAGACATTTCACATGATCTTATTGAATTTAAACAATCATGAAACACATGTATTGCTTCCAAACCCTGAATAAAGAAAAGCTTGTTAAGTCCGGAGTCGTAATCGGAACACGTTATAAATGAAAACTGGCCACATCTGATGTTGAGCGTTATTGGAGTTTCTGTAATGGTAATTTAAATGAATGTACACGGGTACGTGTAAACGAAAACATTTTTGAAAACTGATACGTGTGCATGATATTATTTTTGAAAACGGAGATAGTGAAATGTTAGTTTATGAAAATAGCCGGCCACATGTAAACGGAGTAATAAAGTCATTCCGTCACATTAGCGATACGAGTAAATGGAAACGAGCACAAAACGACAGTACTTTATCGAGCATGAATACTTCCATGATGCTAGGAGAGAGGCCTGTTTTGGGAAACGTCATGGACGGGTTTTGCAAGCTCTGCTCTGTGAATTTGTGGGCAGAGTCAATAGAAGTACTACGGGTGCGTTCAAGCGCGTCTGCAAGTAAGCTGGCTGCGCGAGATTCCCGAAAAATTATGCGAGAATCTCGCCGAAGTTGCGTGATAAGCCCTCCAAACCCAGCGATCTCGCGCAACTTCGGTGAGATTCTCACGTAATTTTTCGGGAATCTCGCGCAGCCGGCTTACTTGCAGACGCGCTCGAACGCACCCTACGTCTCTCTCTTAGCTTTGTATTTTGTTTTTTAAGGTTCAAATTGAGTCATACTTTACTAGAGATGGATAAATTATAATGGAGAAAATTTTATCTGTCGTTTTATGTTTTGATTTTTTTTTTTACTTTAAACTCATATTTTTCTAGATGATTAAAATTGAAACATAAATGATCTGACGGAAATCGTGTAAATACGTGGATGTTTGAGAGAATGCACTCGTTACCGAAAGCTTGAGAATGGCTTTCACATACCCGCAGTAAAAAGATGAAAATAAAATTAAGTCGCTGGTTTTGGAGTATTTTAAGAATGCTCATGATAAACCCAAAGGAAACGATTATCAGGCTATCATTATTTTATGCCTTTTATGGGATTAGCCTGCTGTCTGGATGCATTTCTGTTGGCGAAAGTGACAAGTTACATTCATTAAAGATAGTTGATTGAACTAAAAAAGTAAGTCATTTATAATGCGATGAATCACTTAATTCAAATTTAGGATTTTGTCTGAGGATTGTTTTGTCAGATGATTATTTGTTCATTTTTGGGACTGCAGACCTCGAGTTGCTCATAAAATGGCACATGATGGCTAGGCTTATGAAGTCATGTCCTTCTGCGCTGATGTTTCATTGGGTGCAACAGGAACAGGTTTTAAATGTAAAAAATGCTGAAATGGGAGATGGGATTCAGTGAAAGGGAAAGGATCACGTATCAAACCTCCACTTTTTTCTGCTTTTTACTCGCCAGAACTATTTTAAAATGGGGCGCCCTTTTTGGAGGGAGAAGGAAGGTTTATAATTTCAGATAAATATTTAATATCATCAATGCGCACCCTTTTCTTGGGTGCACGTTCTCAGAGGGCACTTGGTGGCCCAGCCATGTACTAGGTTGCACCTATTCTTGTTGTCCAAGATTAAGGACTGAGAAACCAGCCAAAAGACTAGAGTCATCTGTAAAGAACACTCATTTTATAATCTATTAGTAAAAATAGGTTTTATAGTTCTCGGATACAGTGAACGAGAGAGAGGGAGAGAAAGAGAGAGAAAGAGAGAGAGAAAGCACTGACTCAGACATGCAGGCACGTGCCCTCCTGTGCACATATTCATTCCCAGGCACGCACATATACGCAATACGCATATGCAAAAATACACACGCATGCATTCACAGACATGCAAGCAAATGCAGTCGGGACCCTCATTCTGAGGCACACAGGCACACGCACTAAAACATGCACATGCGCACACGCACTGACATACTACAAAATACATCCATAAACGCGCACAAAAGCACTCAATTATGCACACGTATACACACACACACAAAGACAAACAGGCAGAAACATGCACACACACATACACGTACATACAAAAGCACACAATTGTAACGACATACAGGCGCACTCTTTTATGTCCTGTGTTCTATGCTTGTATCTCTAGCCATTGTCTCTCTATCTCGGTCAGCCTGTTGCAGGATTTTGCCGTTGGCCTAATGGATAGTTGGTAGCTCTGCCCCTCAGCAGTGATTCCGTAATTCCCAGGCCCTATCTATAAAAGTGCCTTTTTAGGGGAACATGCTGGTGCTGTTAAAATGAATTCATGACCAGTTTTTTTCTTCTTCTCAGTCTTTTCAATATTACTGTCCTTGAGTAAATACAAGGAAGTTGTCAGAGAAATGCTGTAATGTCCTCCCCACAGAATTTCACAGCCTTATGGGCTGTATAAGGGCAGAGAGATTTGGATGCACATGACCTTGTGTCTGTAACATGGATTTAGCGTCACACCTGTCTCAGGAGTCTGGGCCCAATGCTGTCCTTTATATCATCAGGATGAGAGAGTCACTTCCCCAGAGCTGAGGAGGCATTAGTGCGCCCGTGAGCTGGCTGTCCTGTGTAATCCTGCTGGAGCGGGAGGAGGGCTTAAACCCAGTGCCAGAGCCTAATGTTTTACCCTGAGGGTCTGCTGGCTGCATTCAGCATCGATTAGGTTTTAGGACACAGCCTTCACAGCTACCATAGATACTAGACCATAGAGCCCACCCATGTGCTAGATCACTGCCTTCACAGATACCAGACCATAGAGCCCACCCATGCGCTAGATCAGAGCCTTCACAGATACCAGACCATAGAGCCCACCCATGCGCTAGATCAGAGCCTTCACAGATACCAGACCATAGAGCCCACCCATGCACAAGATCACTGCCTTCACAGATACCAGACCATAGAGCCCACCCATGCGCTAGATCAGAGCCTTCACAGATACCAGACCATAGAGCCCACCCATGCGCAAGATCATTGCCTTCACAGATACCAGACCATAGAGCCCACCCATGCGCTAGATCAGAGCCTTCACAGATACCAGACCATAGAGCCCACCCATGCACAAGATCACTGCCTTCACAGATACCAGACCATAGAGCCCACCCATGCACAAGATCACTGCCTTCACAGATACCAGACCATAGAGCCCACCCATGTGCTAGAACTTGCCTTCGCAGCTACCAGACCATAACGCCCACCCATGCGCAACAATAAACTCTTACCTGGTACCAGTCCACACTATCACTTCTGTTTCAATTCAGCTTTCTTTATTTTTGTGCAAATGACAATGACTCCATGTTTTGTATAAAATCATAATTTTATTAGACAAGGTGACTTCTGACCTACTTATGGGAAAAAAGGGACTGCATGCATCCTTTAGCTGATGGGTAGTAGACCACAGAGGCTGGTCATAAGAGTTTGAATTTGAACTGAAAAATATATTTCCTGGGAACCGTCATTAATGGCAATCATACACTGTATGTACTCTACGCATGGTTAAAACAGAAATACTGATTGTAATACATGGAAAACATCTCATAATGTCTTCACTATGTCAGTGGCTGTGGAATGTAGGCCATTTCAGTTGTTAGCTTATTTAAATTTATGTCATAATTTTCAAGATATGCAAAACATTATCCTTTTATAGCTGAGATCAAATAAACACATATTCATTAATAAAATATATTAATAGCAATGTTTGAATGTAAAGAGAGGAATGAGATGATTACCAGACGAAAATAGATTTAATGATTAGCCTTTCATAATCTGCTTCATAAACTGCCATCTAAATGCAGCAAAGCCCTAATCCTGAAAACTGGCTAAATGCAGACAGAGTACATAGGCAGAAAAAGCTCTGAAAGTGCTGATTGCACCCACTGCACAGACAGGAACAACCATCTTTGCCTGACATTGGGAAAATTAATGGAAGTTGAATGTGGTTACGAACAATGGTGCAAAACATTCATACTCTGTAAGCACACTTTCTTCATCAGGAAATCATCTCTCTGAATCTGCACTTCCACCTCTACCTGTTAAAGACAGATTTTCTCAGCGGGAGGCCTTCAAGTCAGAATTTCATATAAGAAAGAGGGAAAAACCTTCAAACTAGGAGCTGTCCCTTTTTGAATGAAAGTGTGTCGGGCACTATTCATTGCAAGAAGGTTGTGGGTTCAAGTCCAGCCTGGGGTCTTGCTGCGTGGAGTTTGCATGTCCTCCCTGTGTTTGTGCGGGTCTCCTCCAAGCGCTCCGGTTTTCTTCTCCAGTCCAAAGACATGCATGCCAGGCTAATTTGAGACTCAAAATTGCCGACTGGTATTAGTGCGTGAGTGAATGGTGTGTGCGGCCTGTGTTGGATCTGCAAGCTAACTAGGGTGTTTTCCTGCCTTCCCCCCAACTGGGATAGACTCCAGCTCCCTGCTACCCTAGTAAGGAAGATGCAGTATAGATAACGGATGGATGAATTTCCAGCCATTTTTCCTCCATCGGGCTAAGTGAATGAGACACAAAAATGCTGGAAGAAAGCCTTCATTAACGCCACATTGTGTGACCCAGAAAATGACAGAAACCAAAATGAGTTTTGGAAGTGATTAATGGAGTGAATTATATTTTTAGAATGCAGAACTCAAACCTCTCTTTCTGAAAAAAATCACCCCTGAGTGGAATGTTCATTTATTACTTTTTATTACTAATATGAGCAGGAGTTTTTCCTCTCTTTATCTCTCGTTTTCTAGTTCAGGGGTCAGAAAAGTCCTGCCTTGCATTTTCTCTCATCCGTGAATTCAGTCATCTGTTTTCAGTAATTGGCGCGGCACTGAAGAATTCTACTAATTAACAAAGCCAGATGAATGGTGCAAAGTCCTGGGGGCTTCTGCTGCCTGAACCTGGATTATTTTTGACTTATGTTATATTTTGGTCACTTTATTATTTGGGTCTGATGCTACACGCTTTAGGTATTCAGTGACATCATCATACGTGCATGACAATAAATGATAGTCGCTGCTGGTCAAAATTAGAACATATCACGTGACTCACAGTCAGTTGGTGCAGAAAAATTTAGTCATTGCAGATCATATCAAATACACAGATAGTTAAATAATTAGGCATTGGCACACCATAATTGAAGCACCTAATACTAAAACCCCATAAGTCACACATGACTTGACTTGACTTATGGGGTTTTGGTAATCAGTGCTTCAATTATCAGTTTCAGGGCCACTCAATAAAGCCTTTTTATCCTCTTGCCCAGTGCCTTTTGGAGCCTTTTGGGAACCTTATGCAGGATTTGTTTGAGGATACCATATCTAGTGGAATAAATACTACACGTTTTAGATTAATTTCAGGATCCCAGGAGGGTAAGAGATAAAAGCCACCGCAGCCCTTGCTAACAATGCAACAGTATCAATAGTATGCAATTTGTAGATTTAGTTTTTCTGCATTAACCTTACTGATATCATCCAAGGGTAATTAAGATATAACCCAATATAATGTGAAACAACAGCAGCTGCAGAGTTTGATGCCCGGGAGGGACAATCCCATAACACTCATCAGCTGAGGAACTAAACCTGAAGCAGTTCAGCAGCCATCCAGCAGCTGTGTAAATAGACGCTGGCTTTATAAAAAGCATAGTAAGTTGAGTTACTGCTCATTTTGTCCATATAATCGGTGGTGAAGCCACCAGGCATGGTGGTTACCACAGCTGCCAAGCATGACTGAAGCTAATTCACTTCTTCCTGTTTTGACCGACTGTTACTTTAAAACAGCTCATACCTGGAAATTTGTATCCCTGGCATCGGCTCCAGCTATCACTTCCTGTGGCTAATGGAGAGTGCTAAGGGGGTGCACTAGCTGCCTTTGCTCTGCGGTTTGTAAATAGCAAAGAGCTGGCGGAGGGCCACAGAGACAGGGCAGGATTCAGGATCTGGCATTCTTCAGAGGGGACTGCTGATACAGTCGTAGCATCTGACTTTCCTTATCTCAGACTGCCCTCTCTAACCCTGACCAGCCTCTATGAATGAAGGTGCCCCTGCTCACTTTCACACACACACACACACGCACACGCATACACACACACACATACACACACACGCACACACACACACACACAATCATTTACCCTCAAGTGCAAAAACATGCACACACTTACAGAGCCAGTTAAAAGTTTTGACACGCCTGTGTTTGCTAAACAAGCTGAAATGAAAACTAAAAACAAACTACCTTACCAAAAAAAAAAATTGATCTGAAATCGATCAAAATAACCACCGTTAGACATCACTATTGTGTATAATTCAACCTTCAATAAGGTACTGACTGACAGTTTGAGACAAAGAAAAAAATAATAGACAGTACCAGTGAAAAGTCTGGATGTTCTTTACTCCTATTTGATGAAATGAACATGGTTAAATAGCTAAACTCTGTAATAACTTCAAATGGCTCAAGTAACAGTGTCCAAAATTCTGTGATTGATAAAAATCCATTTGGAACAATTAAAGGACCAACAAATTCTTTCCATTTCACAAAATGTGAATTAAAATCCAAATAATTTGGGACTTTTTGGACAGAAGGGACAAAGAGAAGCAAAGCACAAATACAGCACAAATACAGCAGCACAGGTACAGCAGCACAGGTACAGCAGTACAGATACAGCAGCACAAATACAGCAGCACAGATACAGCAGCACAGATACAGCAGCACAGGTACAGCAGCACAGATACAGCAGCACAGGTACAGCAGCACAAATACAGCAGCACAGGTACAGCAGCACAGATACAGCAGCACAGGTACAGCAGCACAGATACAGCACAAATACAGCAGCACAGGTACAGCAGCACAGATACAGCACAAATACAGCAGCACAGATACAGCAGCACAGGTACTGCAGCACAGATACAGCAGCACAGGTACAGCACAGATACAGCAGCACAGATACAGCACGCCTGTGGAGACCTCTGCTGCCACACTGGTGTGAATCTCAGGACCATATGACTGCCATCAGTAATGCAAAAAGGTGGCTATTTTAAAAATTTAATATCTAATGCTTTTTGAAAAATTACTTGTCGTGATTCCTGCTTGTTTGAGAATCACAGATGTGTTCACAATTTTGACTGGTACTGTGCATGTGTGTTTGTGTGTGTGTGTGCGTGTGTGTGAGGGTGTTTGAGAGTGTATGTGTGTGTGAGTGTGAGATGTTCTCTCTTCTTCCAGACATGATTGAGATTCAGTGCGATTCTCTCTGACAACGGCATCATGCAACCCAAAGTTTTCAACCCGCCGGACTTGCTGCATCATGTCGCAGTTTAAAAGACAACCAGCCGCATTTCACCAGGTAAACATCCCAGGCAAGATGAGAATTCCAAAGGGGATGAATAGTTGATAGCCTAATTGCAGGTGCATCAGTCGCAAAAAACAGCCAAATTATGTACGGTGGTAAGGGGAACAGTGTCAAGAAGCGTGGCAACATATAATAAACAGCCCAAGCCGCAAGTTTCCAAACGGGACAGACAGGCATTTTGTAGGATATTCGCTTATTATCACAGGTCTACAGCTTTTAAAACTGACAGAATTAAATCAATGCATATCTGATGCGGCTAATACAAAAATAGTACGACGTGAGCCTCACATAGCCAGTATTTATGCCAGGATGTCCAATTATTTGGTCATGTACACTGCGACAGAGAAAGCAAAGAGTTTGTAACTCGTGAAAATGACCTCTGTGAATCAGTTCTGTAAGGCAGAGAGTTGGACACAGAGCACCGCTCCCACAGAGATGAGATTGCTAGTGTCACCTGAGTTTGGGGTTCTCTTTGTGAAGATCCCCGGCCCCCCCCCCCCAAAAAAAAGCATTTTCTGCAGGGGAGGGCAGGCTCGCCAGTATTGCTGTCATGATGGAAACTCTCTTCTTTATGGCCTGGAGTCCAGCTCCAGCGCATCCGGCATGGGCTCAGCAAGATCTATTTTTAATCCCTTCGATGCAGAGCCTGTGCCGGCTGCCTTTGAGCTAAAGCTGCCAATGTGGCAAAACTGGCACTGATGACAAAGGACACAAGTTCCCCTGGGGCGGGAGTGGCCCCCAGGAGTCTGAGGGAGAGTCTGATGAAACAGGAATACGGCTGAATACACTACATAATCACACAGGAGAATCCCAGCACAGAATCACTCCACAGAACCACATGTTAGTGAATTACATGCCACTGAATCACACTGTACAGAATCACACAACTTAATCACACTGCATAGCATCTCACCACTGTATCACAAAGCACATAATAGCTCCACATGATTATACATCACTGAATAACTCCACTAAAACACACAGAACCACAGACTTCCAGCACAGAATCACAACACACAGAATATCACTGAAGAATCCCTGCACTGATTTACACTACACATAATCTCACCAAAGAATCCTGGCATGGAATCACACCACAAAATAGCAGCAGTGAATCACTCCATTGAATAAAAATCTCACACCAGAGAGTCTCAGTCCAAAACAAACCATAAAATTACTGTAAATTAGCACCAGCTGGTACAGCACAGAGTCTGAGCATCTTGTTCAGGTACAAATAAAAACAAAGTTTCATTGCACAATAAGATTTAGCCAAGTAGGGCATATTCTTGGCTCGACATCCCACATTGCAAAACTGGACCATCATTGCAATCAATCAATCATAGCCTTCTGACATCATCAGTGATCTTTTATGGCTGGGTAGGTACCACTGTAAAAATATGCAGGTAAGGATATTAATTGTTTTACAGAGGATTTTGTTCAATTGTGCAAACTTCAATTTGGGGAAAAAGTAGTCTGCCTGTGAGGAAGTACAAAGGACTTTTGAAACAAACACAGGAGCGGCGCGCTGATGATGTCAGAGGACTTTGATTGGTTTATTGCAATGCTGGTCCAAAATCGCTGTGTTGGTTGTTGAACCAGGAATGTGTCCTAAATTGGCAAAGTCACGTAAGGAAGCACAGCGGCACATAATTCCTCTCTGAAGCTCCTCCTCCGGAGCTGCCGCATGAGCAGGGCATTGTGGGTAAACTGTACGGTTACCAGAGCTGCCTAGCGTATGCATCAGCATACTCACCAGAACTGTGTGGAGTGTCCAGGCTCCCGAGGCCTGTTGGGATGGACAGGGAGGGAGAGAGGGGGCATGAGCTGAGCCGCGTCTCCGTGGCGATCAGTTCATCAGCTTTTGCCTTTCTTTTCTAGATGATTACCTGGCCATTCTTGCATGAGGAAAAAAAAAACTGTCAGAACAACACTCCATCATTGAAACTCACTTTAAGCCAGTATGGTGTCTGTAAACAGGCCACGTTGTTTATGTTTATGTTTATGTTTATTTTATTTAGGAAGGGACAATGCACATTAATTAACATGATCACTTAAGTCACGTAAATGTGCCAGATTTAGCCATACTAGCTAATTTTCATCTGCAGTCCCTGGCAGGTTGATGGTATATACATACACATGAACAACATTAAAATTGCATCCAGAAGTACAAAAGCACAGATAAAGCAAAAAGCTAGCATGTCCATAGTAAGGCACATATGTAGAGAGCACATAAGCTCAAAACAAATACACAACCACAGACAAAAACACATAAGGCACATAGCAGAAACAGCAAAATCTGAAGCCAATTAATAAATTATCTCACCATATAACAAAAAACATTAAAACATACTATACAAAAGTAGAACATACACAAGACAGACCAAAAGATGCAGCCAAAAGGAGACACAAATACATAAACAATTGCATAAAAACAGGCCACAATTCATAAACAATTAGCAAGACAATGAGAGAATTTGCTATACCAGCACATAAGTCCTAAATAAATTATGAAATATGAAACATAGCCACTAATTCAAATCATGATAGCAGGTTTGATTGTCCAATAACCACTGCTTTATTGATTTGGAGAACGAATTAAGAGATGTGATGTTCCTGAGTTCTGTGGGTACAGTGTTCCAGGTATGTGCTGCTCGATAGGAAAAAGCTGACTGCCCAAAGGCACTCTTCCTATATGGTATTTTGCAATCCCCCCTGGAGTTGGATCTGGTTGATAAGTTTTGAATTTGTTTAATAAATTCATTAAGTGGAGGCGGTGCCAGGCCATGAAGACTCTTATATACGAGCAAAATATCGGCAAATTTGATCATATTTTCCCAACGTAAAAATTTATATTTTGTTAAAATTTTGCAATGATGGTATGAATTCGACTTCTTATCCAATGTTTTCAAAGCCTGTTTGTAGAGCCTTTCAACCGGTTTTAATGTAGTTCTGCCTGCCTGTGTCCAACTGGTCAAACAGTAATTCATATGTGAAAAAATCATTGCATTGAAGTACATCTTTGAGGCCTCAATTGTTAGGTTGCTCCTAATATGTCTGAAATTTGCTAAATTAAATTTAAGTCTATTCACAACTTTTTTTACTTGTGTTTTAAATGTAAGCGGGGAATCTAGTACTATGCCCAGATATTTAAACTCATGTACTACCAATAGTCTTTTCCCTGCTACTGTAACTTCTGGGTCTAGTTCTCTATTTACAGATTTCGAGAAAAACATACATACAGTTTTATCGACATTCAGATGCAGGCAGGAGTCTGTCAACCAATTAGAAATACTGACCATTGAAGCAGACAGCTCTTCTCCTGCTTGCTTCTTGTTTTTAGCATGTAAATATATGACCGCATCATCCGCATACATCTGACAAGTTACATTAGGTGGACAGACTTCAGGTAGGTCATTAATAAACAAACTAAATAACAGAGGACCCAAAGTTGAACCCTGAGGTACCCCGACATGATTATCAACCACCTGTGAGGTCACCTGATTCATACGAACACATTGTTTTCTATCTGTAAGATATGATTTTATCCATTTAATGACAACAGAGGAAAAATTAAACTTTGATAGCTTAACAATTAGAACCTCATGATTAACAAAATCGAAGGCTTTCTTTAAATCAAGGAAGACAGCCCCTACCACTCCCCCCTTATCCAATTTAGTCTTAATATTTTCCAAAAGAAAACAATTTGCTGTTTCAGTAGAATGAAATTTTCGAAATCCAAATTGCATAGGATGCAATGAGTAGGGCGTAGCATTCAAGTGTGATATTATTTGTTCAGAGATCCATTTTTCTGCGACTTTTGAAACTGCTGGAAGGATACTAATGGGTCTATAATTACTAATGACCATATGGTCACCTGACTTAAACACTGGCGTAATTATTGCAGTTTTCCAAGCACTTGGAAACACTCCTTCATTAATAGACCAATTTACTATTTTTGCAATAGGAGAGATGAGTGCCTCCTTGTGAGATTTTATGAATACTGTGTCCATCCCATATACATCCCTTGCCCTTGAACAATTAAAGGAGGAAATGATTCTCTCAACTTTAGAATTAGTCACTTCAGTGAAAATCAAAATGGGAGCATCAGTATTTAGGGGAGTAGCAGGATAATTTGATCGAGAGAAATTCCGAGTTAATTTTTTTGTAGAAGCAATAAAGTAATTATTAAATGCTGTTGCCACAATGGTTGGATCATGAGTTACATTTCCCTCAATATTTAGTTCGATTGTTTTATTAATGGTGCTAGATTTCCCTGTTAATTTCTTTAAATTCTGCCAGATTTCTTTGGCGTTTCCCTTTGCTTCACTAATAACATTAATAAAAAATGTTGCTTTTGCCATTCGGAGCTCCTTAACTACCTTGTTTCTTAATGTGATAAATAGACGTCTCTCATGTTCTGTTTTATTCTTGAGAGACATCTTGAGAGCATGGTCCCTTTGTTTCATAAGTGCCCGTATTTTTCCATTTAACCATGGTAAATATTGTCTTTGACCTGGTTTATATTTCACCTTCTGCATAAAACTATGTATAGTTGTTTGAAGTTTGTCCATGAAGGAATTACAATTATCATCCATACCTCTATGCACAAGGTGTTCGTTCCAATCTATTTCATTGATTGCCCTTTCAAGATTGCTTAACTGTTTGTTCGGTATTTTATACTGTTCTATCTTTTTGTTTGAAGACCGATTAAATCTTCTTCAAGCAAGCTTTCTTACAATCAGAATCATATTATGATCAGACAATCCTGTAACCAGATTATAAGATTTATTTATTCTTTCTGATCTATTAGTAAAAGCCAAATCAATGAGTGTTTCTGAGGAACTAGTTATCCTTGTTGGACCCTCAATAACCTGTTGGAAGTCAAATTTACTTATTGCACATTTTAACTCTTTCCTTTTAACTTTATCACTCCAGTTTATCACTCCAGTTTATATTAAAGTCTGATGCTCCCTTCCCATAAACTTCACACACCGGGGAACACTATGAAGGGGGAAGTGAGATGCTTTGATTGTTGTTTTACATAAGCTGAGAATGAGCTGTTTTTATTCTCGCAGCTCGTGATGTCTGCCACATTTTTCCTTTTCACATCGAATCTAATCACTGCAAAAAATGGAAAATAAGTCCATCTTACCAAGCATTTTAATCCTGTATTAAGACTTAATACACGTACAGTGGCAATAAAAATTATTCAACACCCATTGCAAATTAGGTTTACTGGCAAAATTTACAAACTTTCAGCTGTTTGCAATGAACAAATCAAAAAATAACAATGTAAATGGCTCAATACAACAAATATTACAAGTGCCTTCTCCAACCTCAACACAAAATGCCACTTTTAATGACTACTGCAGGCTCAAAATTATTCATCCCCTGCATGACAAGCATCTTTAAAGGAACTCTCGTTACCGGGTACTTTGACACAAATTCCATAGATCTGTACTTGTAAACTACATCTGCGCCAAAAATTTTGATGAAAATACACACAGTAATAATTTTAGGCTTATTTTCTGACGGCAGACCTTGATTTTCAGCCAGTTTCTGCCCCGCCCACAATTAGGTCCAACTTCCGTGGGATTGTCATGTCAACCTGCTGACGTCATATAAAGAACGAAACATATTACTGCCTATGGGACACAAACTGCAGTAAGTTTACAAAATCGTGATTTTTTCACAAAATTTCGGGAAACGGCGGAGCAGATGCCTACCAGATGCATTGCAGCAGGTTGTAGTAACGTATCCAAAGAAGTCAGCCTTCATCGATTTCCAATAGATGAAAAAATAAGTAAAATTTGGGCGTCTCGGGTAAAACTGACTCGGGCAAAATGGTAAGGACCAAGCGACAATAGTATGATTTGTAGCGACCACTTCAACGATTCCGACTTTGAGGATAAAGGGTTTTGGTCTGAGTTTGCAATGAAAAAGAGGAGAAAAATCAAGCCAGATGCTATCCCGAAAATCAAAAGTCCATTCGAGGAGAGAAGCACCGAGGAAAAGGGGAGAAAGAAGAGCAGACCAGGCACTGAAAAATGGAAGTAAATGAAAGTAGGCTGCTAATGAACAATCATAACGTCTTAGCTACACCAGCGCTTCAGCAGGGCTTTCGTTTTAGACGCTGTAGAGCTTAATCGAGCGCTGGCTACGGCTAGCACTTAGCAGGCTTTGGCTGGCATTCCACACATGTAACGCCTTCTCTTCGCCAGCGCTCTATTAAGCTGCTTTCACACCGGACGCGAAATGCGTTTATTCACGGCTTTGCATTGACTGAATTTAATCTTGCGTACTAAAAATTTGTTTCGCGTCCAGTGTGATAGCACTTCTGCTGCTGTGCGCTTAGTTGCATGCTGCCACTGTGTCTTGACTCTTGTTTCGTATCCTAATCCTTTTCTCTAAGTCAGATCATATTATTGTTTTACTCAAGCCTGACCAAATGCCATACATAATCTAACGAGCTTGTTGGATGTCAGCTCAGGAGAGCATAATGAACTAAGTCAAATCGACATCAAAGTGTAGCATGCAGTTTGGCAAACTCGCGAACAGTTGATCGAAGAATTAGATTTTCATAACAAATCTGGGTCATACACTTTTAAAACGCAGTACTTATGTTGTTATAAATGGAGAACCAAACACCTGGGTAATGCGTTAAGCAGTGGCTTTCGCAGACGGTGAACGCGAGTGAACCACAGCTCTCTAGCCCATTTAGCGCGTCTCTGATTGCCCCATAAGAAAACCAGTGTAAGATTAAATAAAAAATATACATATTGCCAATTTTTCTTTTGGTCATAATGTAAATCATACCAGATTTGAAGTTACTAAGCACTGGGGCGACAAAAACATGTAATGAAGTGATCAAAATGACATTTTTACATGCAGTTGTATGCAGCGAATTGGTCCAGAGTTCTTTATATGACGTTGCCCTAAAAAAGGGGGGCATTATCGATTGCAGCGATTAAAAAGGGGCGTTCCCAGGGCAAGTAGAAAGTTACTAATTACTCCAAAACGGTTTGATATTATGGGAAATGACTGCCATGTTTTTTTCTGGATGAAAAATTACATAATGAGAGCCTGTTGGTGAAATTTCGCCCTCTAGAAGCTGTAGGTCCTTTAATACAGTACTTAGTAGAGCACCCTTCTGGTGCTATGACCTGCTGGAAATGTGAGCATAGGCAAATGCCAGCTTTTCGCAGCATTCCCATGGAATCTTAGTCCACTCCTCATGGACAATGACCTCCAATTCACTAATATTCCAGGGTTTGCATGCTGCTACTGTGTTCTTCAAATCCTACCAGAGATTTTCTAATGGAGTTCAAGTGAGGCAACTGTGATGGGCACTCTACAATCTTTCCAGACTTCGTCTGAAACCAAGCCTTCATGAATGTTGAGGTATGCTTCGAATCATTGTGCTTTTGGAAGGTCCAATGATGCCCAAGCATCAGCTTCCCTACAGACGGCATGACATTTACTCCTTGGATATCCTGGTACTTGACTGAATCCATTTTGCCGATTTCTGATACCACAGGAAGCTAGGCAGCCACAGAGCATCAAAAACCCCCACAATTCTTCATTGTAGGCAGGATGTACTTTTCAGCATATACTTCTTTATTCCTCCTATAAACATACCACTGATTCATAAGCCCGAAAACTTCCAGTTTTGTTTCATCACTCCACAGAACAATAACCCCAAAACCTCTGAGGCTTATACATGTGGTTTTGAGCATATTGGAACTTGTGCTTTTGGATCAGTTGTGGTGTATGTCTTGTATGCGCTCTACAGTGCAAACTGAAACCTCAGTGCCTCCTGCCTCCAAGTGTTGCTGCGGGTCTCCTTCAGTCACTTGAGGGTTTTGACCACCCGTCTCCTCAGGAATCTGCTGACAGCCATTGATAGGTTCCTCTTTCTGCCACATCCTGGTACTGTAGCCAGTCTTCCTTTAACTCTGAACTTGCGAACTATGCTTCCAACTGTTTCTCTATGAAAATTCAGTGCCTGTGCTACCATTTTGTCTCCTTTTCCTTGTTTGTGCCAGGCAATGATCTTCTTTATCAGCTTTTTGGACAATTCTTTTGACAGGCATATTTCTGATATGCAATCAAATGTCACTGTCAACAAATCCCTAGCGAGTGCGAGTATTTGATGTGTTCTATCTCAAGCAAACCTGATGCGACTAATTAAGTTCTTGATTAGCTGCATTAGGTGCGCTTGAGACAACACCTGATTTGCAAATATGCTCTTATGCTCTTCTATTCGGGGGGTTAAGTAATTTTGAGACAGCAGTCGTCATTAAAATTTCATTTTGTGTTATATTTGGAGAAACCACTCATAATATTAGTTGTGTTGTGCTATTAAAAATGTTCTTGTTTAAAGCTATTCTTACCTTTCTGGAATTTGTAAATTTTTCTTTTGTGATCTTAAAATGCTCCTAATAAGCATATGGCACACTAAAATGAAAAAGAAATCCACCAGGTGTTGAAACTCTTTAATATTCAATTCTCATATATTTCTGATAAAAGTCTGGCCAATCATTTTCTTCGGTCCGAATAAAATGATTTCCTGAGCTTCCTGTCTGTCATCCTGCCCCTTCCAGTTGCCTACCGCTGTCACCGCTTGCGAGTCACGCGCCTCTCTGGCAGAGCAGCAGAGCGGTAGAGACATAGCAGGTAGCTACTCAACTAAGTCAGCCGGGAAATAAATCAGCTGCAACTGCTCTTGGTTTAATTACTAGTTACCGGGACAATTCTGGTGAGGTAAGACGTTATGACAGCAGTTTTGCAAGAAAATATCTGTGAATTCTGCCGAAACACGAATCATCTGAATGTAAATAAATAGGCACTGAAATGCTATAATTACTAACGTTAATGGTAGTTGGTCAGATATTACGTGGGAATTTTATTTTATACCATATATAGAATTGAATATTATGTAATTACGGTTGGTTAGTTTTCACTAACCGACTCCATTGCCCCGTTTCAAGACGCTTTCACACCAGACGCGAAGCAAATTTTTTGTACGACAGATTACATTCAAAGTCAATGCAAAGACGTGAATACGCGCGTATTTGCGATGTGAAAGTAGCTTCATTCGCGCTGCTCACTTTCTCACCGCACTCGTCAGAGGAGGAGGGGAGCCTCAGAGGTCAGGCAGGGGGAAGAGGGTGGGACTTTGGAGGGAGGCGGAGTTGTTCATGTTCAAATTTCTACTAAGTGCCGTGTCGCATGCCAGAAAGGTAAGAATAGCTTTACTCTTTATCACAAACAGCTGAAAGTTTGTAAATTTTGCCAGTAAACCCCAATTTGCAATGGGGGTTGAATAATTTTTATTGCAACTGTATGTCTATTATCTGCTTCAAAGTAGGGCAAAATATTTGCAAATATTGTGATTACTCAGGAAGAAGTCATAAACTTATGTAGGCAGATAAATATACAAAAGGCCGCCGGCCCAGACAATATTTCTGGGCAAATGCTGAGACATTGTTCAGAGCAGCTCTGTGGTGTGTTTTCTAAACTCTTTCAATTGTGTGTTGACTGACTTAAAAAAAAAATAATAATTAGGATGTCTCATAATGAAGTTAAAGACTAGTAAAGACAGACACTTTTTGCAGTGGTAACTCAACAAAGCTCTAAATCTTACCAATGAGGGATCCTAGAAGTCTCACAGGCTTTCTCTTCCAGGTCATGTGACCTTGTGATGTCACTTCTCCAGAAGACTGGGATGACGGCTGTCGATCCAATGCAGGTAGACCTGGAATGAGAATAAGCATTAGAAGGTCCAGCAATCAAACCCGTAACAAAACAACTGGCCACCATAGTGTCCACGCCCTTAAAGGACCCACCAGGAAACCGAAAATTCCTTGTTGAAACTTTCACATGCAAAAGAACATGCAGAATGAGATTACCCAGATAGTTTTTCCTCTCTGCTCGCGTTTTTCGGCGAATACTCCTTGGCTTGGCACGAGCAGACTTTAATTCCTTACTTTCCTTTCTTGAAGCAAAAAAAATCTATGAAACAAGAGGGGATAAGGTATTTTAAAAGTAATACATTGAACAAAGGTTGATGAGCTTAACCTTCTGCATTTAACTGAGCATAGAGCACTGAGGATGACAACAGTGTACATGAAGGACATCAGGCAACAGTGAATAAAAGATATGACCCACATCTGTCCTGCCTCACATACTCAAATACATTTATTTCAGTCATTTGCAAGCCACTGAGAAGCAAATATTTGAAAGAATGCACAATTAAATGCTGTATGTGGTGACAATATTTGACCCTAGAATTTTTTTCTGTATGTATTTTATTTATAGGTGGTTCTGTACATGAAAAATTTTACAACACTGGAACACTAAAAATTTTTAAACTTTTGTTATGATGGTGCTTCAGTGACACAATCCCTGGTTTTCTCATTTGTTTAGTACCACGTGTGTTTGGAATATTTTATTTGCAGCATTATTTCCTGGTATTTATAGCCTATGACAGTTGTTTCAAATAAAAAAACAAAGAAATACATAGAATAAGAACATTAAATGTAATTCAGTACTACAGACAGCATGAACCTTTTTGGACTTTACTTGCCAATATTAATTATTATATTGTCAGAAGTTTATCTGCAGTTTCCACGAAGGAGCAAAATACAATATTTACCGTTTCGCCTTACTTGCTATTGTATATAAAATTCATTACGTGATGGAAATAAATTGTAATACATATCGCTGATAAAACAGTGTGATATCTTTACTCTAAATAAAGACATCATAATTTCTAAATGAGAATAGCACATTTTCTGGAGTTATTTGATCATCTGACATCAAGGTGCAGAAATATGTTTTTTTTTTTTTCAAAAACTCCTCTGGGTGATATGGGATGGATAAGTGGAGCCCAGGTATTGATAGACATTTTCATAATAGCTGCTACATTATTAGGCATGGTATTAGACTTAATTGCAGGAAAATGTATTTGAATTAGACTTTCACATTCGTCCTGTGCTTTAACAATTCCATTAAACATTTATGCAGTGTCAACATTTTTTCCACAAAATGTAAGTTATAGTACTGTCAGTGTTTGTTGTCTGATGTGATACGTCAACACTGAAGACAAACCTATTCCCTAAAACATATGGAAAGAAAATATTGACACAAAGGACACTCCAAGCCCACCAAACAGTACTGCTGCCCTGAAAATGGTATGTAATTTGTAACTTTAAACAGTATGATCACAGCGCCCCCTGTTGGCAAACCAACATGGCTTTCAAATGCAGCTGACTGTCACTATAGTCTTCCTTTTCATTTTTCAAACTTAAATGCATCACCATTATCCTTTTAAATATATAATTACATTTTTCAAAATTTTGGGGAGGCATTTTGCGAGTGATACTTACAGAGCATTTTCATACAATTAGGGATCATTTTAGATACATACAGCACTATTTTTATGTGACTAGAGAAATACATTCTTTATGTATCTATGGATGTTGTTTTGATTTGAGTAGATTAGAGGTGTCAGTGACACACTGTTGTTCCTTTCTAAAGGAGGGGATGACCAGATCTCATCTTTTACAGAACCTCTCTCTGCAGTTCCCAAAGGTAAAGCTCTGTTACGGCACAGCCATCAGCTCAGCAAACATGGGCAGAGATGAACCAGCTTATATTAATGTTTAATGATTTCTAAAAGCTAATAATCTCTCTCTCTCTCTCTCTCTCATGCTGCCTCTGTCATCCATTTCCTTACTATCTTAATCGCTGCAGAGGACTGTGTGACCCCTGCACAAAGACAAACTCTCTGAAAGACAGTGCCACCATTATAGCTGTCAGATTAAGTGTAGATACAGGGCCAGGGTAGGATGTGTGCTAGGATTTTAGGGGATGGTAAAGACGAACAGAGACATTTTCTCCCTCAGGATCGGAGAATTCAAACATACCTTATCTGCAAACTGATTCAGAGGTTCACATGCACTGACCTAAAACAGCTCTTTAGCCCTCTCTGTCTCAATGACAAGGTAAAGGGGAAATCAGTGAAGTTCAAATGTAGACTGTGGAGAATTTATGCTGAGGAGAATTATGTATTTCGCATGGACCAGGACCCTACTAGGGTTCATCAAAGTTGAGTCATTTAACAGTATATTGCGAAGTCACACACAGAGCCGTACAGTAAAAAGTAAAAAAAAAAAAACAATCATGGAAATGAAGAAATACACATCATTAATGTTTTTGTTCCAGCAAAGTGTGATTTGTTTATGGAATCAGCTGCTGGGGTTTTGCAGACCACAGTTAGCCCACCATTTTAGCAAATTTCTGTCACTCAAATAGTTTGCCATACGTTTCATTAAACATGCATAAGACCTATGCTATTTATATTGTGAGCATGAATAATGGATTATGGGCTTTTTAGCTGCTTGCTTCAAAACATGTGGAAGCTAAGGACAGAAAATATATTTTGTTGCAGAGAATGGATGAAGGGGCTGCGCATATATCACTAAATTATGAAAAACAGAGGTTTCCTTATTAAGCAGCAGTTCATGAGGCATTGGAACAAAAAGAGAGAAAGAGATAAATTCTTGGCCCTGCTCACTCTTATTTTACCTACATTGCTGCTCCTTGATTTACAATGTTGTGTTTAGTGCTGCCAATCAGATAAAATGCTTCAGGGGAAAAAAATGCAGTTTAGATTATCTGTCCAGTGAATGTACATTGAAAATATATAGAGAACAACAGTGAATGTAGCATTGAGTGTAGAGAACATTTTTAAATACTTCCTTTTAGAAAGCTTTTATCCATGATGAAGAACTTGAGTCCAGAGGAATCTGGATGACAATATAATGAGTCTGAAGTCTTGCCTATCCATTTCCAGTAAATGCGAAATATGTGCATAAATTTTCAAAAAATTATTTCGTCTGTTTTTACCCACTTACAAATGTTAAAATCCCAACAGGTGCACTTTCCTGGTGAGAAAACATTGATAAAGGGTAGAAAATTGGCTATTTGTGAACAATAGTCCACTTCATGATGAAAAAAAAAAACCTGGATCGAAGCTGTAAACGAACCAATTTTATCAATGAATTTGTGCATGTTTTTGCGAGGGGGTCCTCATCATTTTATATACCGATATAAAGTGCGGAATCCCCGTTTTCTATATATGGTATTCATTACACATCACCAGCAGCCAATAGCAGGTGTTGAAAGCTGTAAACAAATTAGGTTTAGGACTTTCCAACTTCAAAATTGAGTATCTCGACAATGAGTTAAGATAGAGTAGTGATCTATGCGCCATTGATAAGCGTACAGCGTCATCTATAAAATGGTGGATGTAGAATCTGAATGTTTGGTTGATTTAGCTTAATCCAGAGCCAGCAGTAAAACCTTTATGTCCCTGCAGCCTGCCTGTGGGGGCAGCATCTCTGGTTCTGCTCAGCAGGAGGCCGGAGCCGTTAAGTCCTGGCTGCCCAAGTCTCCTCTGAAAGTTAAAGCACTGTCCCCACTGAAGTTAAAGTCCAGTTACATTAATCTGTTTAAAACAATCTAAATCTCTGGGAAATTCACAATATGTTTATGTTCAATATCCTGTGAAGAAATCTCTTATCTACCTATAACACAATTAGACTATATAATACTCTATTTTAATTATTTTTCATGACAACTGCATCACATTAGTACATATTCCTATCATGTTTGGTCTTGTTTTTCTCGGGGGAATCCAAGGAGTTGAATGGAGCACGTTTCATTTCCCTTGAAATTATGGTTAATTCCCTTTGGGAAACTCTTGAAAATTGGTCAGATTCCGCTCTCCTCTCTATGCTAGATGGTCTTATCACGTCAATGTGGGAAAACCCAGATTCGGCCCTCCCTTCCTCCGCCTTGATCGGAGGCGTGGTTTTGAGGGCTTAAAGGCAAGAGATTCTAACCAGAAAGGGCTCTTTTTTCAAGATCTCGCATGCAAAAGGTGAGTTAGGGAGAATCACATGCCACCTCGCTCCGCTCGCCTGGGTCTGTGCATAAGTAACGGATCTAGGAAGGCGGTGAGGGATGGCATCCGAGTTCTTCCCGGGCATGTGGTGCGGCCTCGCTCCGCGTGGCCTCCATTTTTCCAGTTTAGAATTTGTTCTCTCTTTCTAAATTGTGTCTAACTGATAATTGGCTTAACGTTGATTTGTTTGATCCAAGTTTGTGCCTACCTGGTGATTAAATTATTGTTATTCCTTTTCCAGCTTGTGTGGTCTCCATGACTCTTAACACTTGTGCATTGTTTCTAGCCTTGTTACGACCGGTACTTAGGTGGCGATCCCTTACCATTCCAGACTAGCTAGCTGATGTGTAGGTAGCGATATGTTCTAAGTTGGATTGTAGATTACATTCTACCCCTAAGGGTTTTTTTATTACCGGTCCTGGAGATTGTATCTTAAAGAATACCTCTGGGCTGAGAAGCCGGTATTTGATTAATCCCTGAAGGGGCCCTTTGGAATACATAAACCCGGGTTCGTGATATGTTTATGCTCAGTGCTCTTTTGTTTATGCCAAGATGCTACTATCATGGTAATTTCTTCCATCCTCTAGAACTATGACCGAACTAAGATCCGGCAGTGACGCTTATTTACCCTGGGGGCGTTTTGCTGAGTGACAATGGTTTTCGCAGACGAGTCTCTGATGGCGTAACTGCCTCGAGATTCACTCATGCCGTCCCCAAACTATCAATTCTAATTCTAATTTGGAGTCAGATATTTAACGAGGATGTAACTAAATTTGGTATACTAAATCTATTATGGAGTCAGATTAACGGTAACCATTGTGTTTTTGCGCCCCGTCTTTGGACGGAGAAAAATATCCATTATATTGTGATTCACACCAGCCTGCAAGTTGCTCAAATTAATGCCAGTCAAGAAGAGCACGTGAAACCTCTGCAATGTCCGTCCTTGGTATTGTTTTGTGGGGTTCTACATAGAGAACTCAATTTTGAATTTCTGGACATTAAGACTCGTTTTGCTATCACTGGTCATATAAGTGTCCGTCAAATGCAGCTGCTGTATTCAAACCTGAAGAATTTCAAGCCTATTTGAACCTCTAGTGGAGATACCAAGGTTTATAACAATCTCAAATGCTGTATGTCCCACTGAAGAACAGAGAAATCTGCATAGAATCTACAAGATCAAGATATTTTCCATTTGATGAAATGCTGCGGCCATTAAGACAAAACTTCCTAGTTTTTTGATGCCTCTCTCAATATAAATGTGACGTACCTTCAGTGAAGCACTGCCATTAGTAGATACAGAATATGTGAGTGACATATTGTCCTACTGAAGGGAAAAACTATTGTGAAAAGTTCGTAAGATTTCTATGTCAAATAAGTTTTTTCTCCATGGTTTTGTCTTAGGGCACAAAAATGGTCCACACAAGGACGCAAATGCGAATGATACCACCTAGTCCAGCCAACAATAACGTGCATCCTCGGCGAACATACTCAAAGTACACTCTTACGCACCAGACGAGGTAACAGACATCAGTACTTGAGGGGCGACATAGACGTAATCACAGCATTTATTACATGGTGAACCCAAAAAGAGGGGATCAGCTTTCCCTTATGGTTTCATGCTACAGCCCCCGCCAGCTGCAAGACTCAGACTGCAGTTAGCGCTTACATTACGATACAATTTTCATGTGACACACTTCAGAATTAAATGACGTGTGTAAATGAAGCTTAGCGAAAGTTCAGTCAGGAAGAATCTTTTGCGCACTCAACTCTGTCTATTTTCCTATCATTCAAATGAATGGTCACTTTAAATCTCTGCAGTCACTGTCTGGGGCTGTCAATTGAGCAATCAGCTGGTGTAGCAGCTGATCTCCTCTATCCAACCGTGGCACACCACATTCGCATCACTAGCCAATTGTTCTGCTACTGTCTTTTTAAAATATATGACTTCTCTCTGCCCTAGTTTGCTCATGCTGCCATTCGCTGGCCCTCCTCTCCCCAACACCACCCAACTCTTGTCAGACCTTCTCTACTGCCGCTCCAGCTTCGTCAGCCTTCAGCCATCACCGCCACCAGTGTCTGGACTCTGTGGGGGATTTTCCTGCTGCTGCTCTGAGACATGCTCCTGCTCTACGTGTCTTCCAGAAGAGTCCAAGCGCCAAAGACTTGTTTCATTCTAAGCATATGTTTCATCCACTTATGCCGAACGGATCATAAATATTTCCTGCTTTCACTTGAGTCTCTCCTCATTGAACTGATCTTGTATGGCTTGAAGCGTCTGCGTTCACATAAGTGCGTGGACCATGTTTCTGCCAAACCCAATAATGGATATGATAAACTTCATGCTTTATTTTATTCTGTTCTTGGTAACATAAAGAATGGTGGCTTAAAGATAATTTAAACCAACTTATTTTTCCTTATGAGGAAATATAGAACCCTGGAGAGCTGCAAGGAACAGCTTGCCCAAGGTAAACATTAGACAATAAACACTTCATTTCAAATAGCTATCATGGTTCAAGAAAATCATAATCAAAAAGTACTTTCAGAAGAGAATCGCGAACTTAATGTGAGTTTTAAACTGAAATAAAAGCCAAGAGATAAAGGAAGAGGAACTGGCTGTCGGAGAGTTGATTATTCAAAGACATTGGTCCACTTTACTCTGACTGTGAGGGATGGAGAGGAGAGGATTTGAAAATGCAATGATCTAATTTGAAATTCCAACTCAAAGGCTTTTTTAGACACTTCTGTGGCTCAAGCAAGCGAAGCCAGTCAGATAATGGAATACAGCACTTACCGGACAGAGGAATCTTTAACAATAGTCCAAAAGGCAAATACAAAAAAAAGAGGGTCTTGAAAATCACTAGCAGGGTTGCAGTATCTTTATTCATAAATTCAAATGATTAATGGCAAACTCATCAGACTTCACAAAAAGTTCATATCGTATGATGTCAGCAACTCTTTTTCTCTGCTGAAAATAAAACACAGTAATCAATATTTTTAATTGAGGAGTAAGCACATTGAAGTGCCTGATGAGATTATGCTCAACATTCACCCACATTCTCAACAAAACACTCTAAGTGGGTCTGGCAGAACACAAAAGATAAGTATGTAGAAAAGCACCTCATGCCCACTGTGAAGTATGGGGGAGGACTGGTGATGCTGTGGGCCTGTTTCTCTTCCAGAGGCCCTGGGAACCGTGTTAGGGTGCATGGCATCATGAACGCTTTGAAATACCAGCACATTTTAAATCAAAATCTGGTGGCCTCTGCTCGAAAGCTGAAGATGGGTCGTCACTGGGTCTTTCAGCAAGATAATGACCCTAAACATGTGGCCAAAATCTACACAGAAATGGTTCATCAGACACAGAATCAAGCTCCTCCCATGGCCATCTTAGTCCCCAGACCTCAACCAATTGAAAACCTGTGGAGTGAGCTGAAGAGGAGAGTGCAGAGGCGAGGACTCAGGTCATTGGATGATTTAGAGAGATTGTGCGAAGAGGAATAGATCCCTCTTTCTGTATTCTCCCATCTTGTGAAACATTAGAGGAGAAGATTTGGTGCTGTTTTGTTGGCAAAAGGGGGTTGTACAAAGTATTAACATCAGGGGTGCTAATAATTGGGGCACACATGATTTGATATAAAAGAATTAGTTCTTAATGTGAGATTCATCCACAATTCAATTTCAACAAGTATTAATCACATTTTTATCAGTAACTTGAATTTTTCGCTGGAAACAATTGAATTACAGACATCTACAAAAACATTTTTACTAGACAGAATAAGAAATTGAGATACCTGTAACTCAGTTGACTTTAGTAAAGAAATCATTCTTTACTTGGAAAAATGATTTGTAGATATCTTTATTTTGAGATATCTAAATTAAAAATGTTTACAAAGAGGTTTTCATGTATAAAAATTCATTTTTCTATGAACAACTGATTTACAGATATGTTGATTTCTTACTCTGACTTGTATAAATTGATTTGAAGATATTTGTAATTCAGTGGTTACAAGCAAAAATTCAAATGCTACAAGGAACAATACATACAGTGTACATTTCTTATTGTTACTCGTAAAAATAAATTTTTACCAGTAAGAAATTACTTTTGATGAGTAACAATTCTTTTTTGACAAGTACTGATTCCGGAATAGAAGATAAAATGGCTTCCCGTTTTGCACAGCCTGACACTGAGATAGGAATGGCATATGACCTGAGATAAAAAATGAAGATATGGCAGGACAGAGCACAGCTGATGGGTAGAGTGGTTACGGGATCCACCGGGCATAGATCCAACCCAGGCTTCTGGGATGCAGTGAAGTTACATCCCCACAGAAAGGCAACACGTTCATATGCATATTCTGAATCGTCACTCAGAAGAACAGCGTCTCACACAGACGCAGGCACAACACTCTCCTGCCAGTTCAGCTATATACATTAATGGCACCGACTGGAGTCCCCTCGTTGCACTTTCAGTGCTATGGAAAAAGTATTTGCTCCCTTCTTGATTTCTTCCATTTTTGTATATTTGTCACATTTACATGTTTCAAACAGATTTTGATTCTACACAAAGTTCACCTGAGTAAACACAAAATGCAGTTCTTAAATGATGATTTAATCAATTGAATGAAAAAAGCTATTGTGAAAAAATAATTCCCCTGTTAGTTATTGAATCAATCGATTAATAACTAATAACAGCTGAATCTAAATGGCATGTATTAAAACCTGACTGGTAATGTGAAGTAAGCAAAAAGCAGCACATGATTTTATAAAATTCAAAAAAGGTTGTTGATATCTATCAGTCTGGAAAGGATTAGAAAGCCATTTCTAAGGCTTTGGGACTCAAGCAAACAACAAGGTGAGCCTTGGAGCAGCCTTGGAACAGTGGTGAACCTTTCCAAGAGTGGCCAGCCAACCAAAATTCTCTAAGACTACATTGAAGACTTATCCCAAAGATCAGAAAAGATCCAAAAAAAACATCAGAAGAACTGCAGGCCGCACTTGCTTCAGTCAAGGTTAGTATTCACTATACCACAATAAGAGAGAGACCAGGCAAAAGTGACATCCAAGGGAGAGCTGGAAGGTGAAAATCACTGCTGACCAAAAAGAACACAATGGCTTTTCTCACATTTGCAAAAAAAAAATGTTGATGCAGTGCAGTAATGCAAATAATGTGCATACAGCAGAGCCCTATACCCATCTGAAAACCCTACAGCATAGCCCTATACCTATTGAGAACCATACAGCCCAGCCCTCCACCATCTGAGAACCAAACAGCCCAGCTTCACACACATCTTAGAACTATACAGCCTAGCCATACACCCATCTGAGAACCATACAGCCCAGCCATACGCCCATCTGAAAACCATACAGCCTAGCCGTACGCTCATCTGAGAACCATACAGCCCAGTCCTAAACCCATCTGAAGACCACAGAACCCAGATCTGGACCTGGTGTTGAACCATGGAACACAACCCTGGAGCTACCTGAAAATCACAGAACTCAGATAAAGAACCACCCTTGAACCATTTAAGTCAACCCTGGAGCCATCTTAAATCCCGAGGACCAAGCTCTGCACCCATCTTCGAGCCATGGAACCCAACCCTTGAATCATCTGAAAATAAAAAAACCTACTCAGGACCCATTTGAGAATCACGTAACCCAGCCCTGGCCCTATCAGAGAACCATAGAACCTTGCTCAGGAACTCATATATCCTAGAGTGCTCAGGGAAGTTGGTGAGATCATCTTTAAGCCGCTATCCGCCATCTTCAGACAGTCTTTAGAAACTGGAGAAATACCAAATGATTGGAAACAGGGCAATATAATACCAATATATAAGAAAGGGGACTGTACCGAGCAAGGAAATTACAGGCCAGTCAGTTTAACTTGCATTGCGTGCAAAATATTGGAATCTATCATAAAAGATGAGCTGGACTTATTTCTTGAACATAACAGTATATTGAGGGATAGCCAACGTTTCTGTAAGGGAAGGTCATGCCTGACAAACATTCTGGAATCTTTTGAAGAGGCCAGACTTATGACCAGAGCAGGGATTATGATATCATATACTTGGATTTTCAGAAAGCATTTGATACAGTACCGCATAAGAGACAAATTTTTAAAATGAGCTCCATTGGAGTCACAGGAGGTATTCTGGAGTGGATTCAAAACTGATTACAGGACAGAACACAAAGAGTGTTGGTCAGTGGTATCTCATCTGAGCTTGGGATGGTGGGGAGTGGCGTCCCCCAGGGATTGGTGTTGGGACCCCTGCTGTTCCTCATCTACATTAATGACCTTGATAGGAATATTGAGAGCAGATTAGTTAAATTTGCAGATGATACTAAATTGGGGGGTTTATCAAATAGTTCAGAGTCCACTTTAGTGATTCAGGATGATTTGGATAGAATCCAGAATTGGGCAGAAATGTGGCAAATGAAATTTAATGTAGCAAAAAGTAAAGTTGTACATGTAGGTAATAAAAACACTTAGATGGGATTACTTCATGGGAGGTTTAAAACTGGAATGTGCTCCACAAGAGAAAGATCTGGGAGTGATTGTTGACCAAACCCTAACAGGCTCTAGCCATTGCACCGTAGCAGTTAAATAAGCCAATCCGATGCTGGGATGCATTGCCAAAAGTATTGAGTACAAATCTAAGGAGGTGATGGTTCTTTTGTACAACACATTCGTCAGACTACATCTGGAGTATTGCGCACAGTTCTGGGGACCATACTTTAAGAAAGATATAGAGGCTCTTGAGAAAGTTCAGAGAAGAGCCACTAAGCTAATTCCAGGTAAAAAAGATGAAAGCTATGAGAGGAGGCTGAAGATCCTTAATCTCTTTAGTCTTAGGAAAAGGAGACTAAGGGGTGATTTGATAGAGGTCTTTAAATATGTTATAGGGATTAACATAGTGAATTATGTAGGATTCCTTCGACCCAGTGTTGTGAGTAGAACTCGGTGTCACAAATGGAAGTTGAACAAAGGTAAATTTAGCACTGATATTCGGAAATATTTCTTCACCCAAAGAGTAATTTCAATGTGGAATAGCTTGCCTGACCATATTGTTGAGGCAGAGACCTTGGGGGGTTTTCAAGAGCAGGCTAGACTCAAAGCTAGATACCATTGAGTCATTGAGTATCTGAAGGGATATATTCAGAATAGTATAAAGAAACTGGCGAGCGTAGTTGGGCTGAACAGCCTGTTCTCGCCATTCATGTTATGTTATGTTAAAATTATCATTTGCCTCAACCTTCATCAACTTGCTGAACTCCAATACTGAACTTTAGTGGACTAGAGCAATGTGCAAGAAATACACTGGCACTTTAGCACTTATCACTTTTTTTTTTGCATTTTTATATGTTTTAAATTCACTATGGCATTGCATTGTGTTGTCATTAGATGTCTCTTCATGTTTTGGGGTGGTTTGTGTGAAGCAAGTGTCCAGCATTGCGCCAAATTGTTTGTGTTTGTATTTCATAAGAAGCTATGGACTGTAGCATTGTGCCCAAGAAAAATTCCCTCTTGGGGACTATAAAGTTTGCTTCACTCTACTCTACTATGCTTCAAAATGAAAAGGTTATTATTATTGAAAATTGTACCATAAAAAGCCATTGAATATTAAAAACTAAATGAAATCAATATTTGGTATGACTACTCTAAATGTGTCAAACTGTCCTGTCTTTCAACAGTTGATTGGCTTTTTGTTAGTTCCAAGCAAACTGGAATTTTCCTCTGCAGACTCACAATCACGCTTGCATGCGTCTCTCCAGGTGATCCAAGACAGTCCTAATGATGTCGAGATCAGGGCTCTGTCAAAGCTATATCATAATTTAGCTTTGAAAAAGGCAGCTGTAGTTGAGAAACCCATTTATAGTTCCACAGTTTCATGGGGTTAAAACTGTTTTTTGGTAATAGCAGCCTGTCTATTTCTGTGGAAGTCTACAAATTATTACTTTGTTTCTGTTGATTAGGCAACTGCAGTAAAAAGTAATGTTAAAATTCGCCATTGTAATGAATGTGGAAAATGAGATATGCTCTCTCCTCTACCTCATTTAGCCGCTCGACATCCCCGTAGCTTGAGAGCTCAGTCTTCCTCGTGAAGCAGTGACTTCAAAACACTTTGAAGATTGAAGTCTTTAAAGTCTTAATGCAGGGATTAGGGATGGGTAACTGCAGGACTATCCTCATTCCTGATGAGCAAGAATAGGCAGCACCTCTTCGGATTTACCTTTCTGGATTTTGAACATTTGAACAAGGCAGGAAGATCATAGTTTCACTGCCACCTTCTAGTCAAAAAAAAAAGAAAAAAATCTTTATGGAATTTGTCAAGGGATCAAACTTCGAAATAAATCTAACCTTGTCACTAAACAAATACTGTCAGCAGATGACAGGAGGGTATATATATCCCTGAACTACAGTATTTCCCCCATGGGCAAAATTAATAGTTTGGCCTAGTGGTGGCAGTACAGGAAAGAATATAGGGTGCGGAAAATCAACAAAGGTATTACTCAGAGCTCCAGTAATATTCAGAGCAAATTTTCCCAAATTCTCACGAAAACTGTATGACATTTTGAAAAAGTTGAGTATAAAGTTGAGCTACATGAATGAAGACATTCATGGCAGAGTTTATCTGATTCCCATAAGATCAGTGTGATTTTTTGCATGTGGAAATGTATACACCTTGGAAAATGTTAACTGCCACTCATTTCTTAAAACAAATTTGAAAAGAATTTGATCTTTCCTTAACACTTTACAATGTTTTAAAGGAAGGGTGTGTTTTTTTAAGCATTTAATGCTGTTAAAAGTATTGGCCTACTGAACTTTAAAGATGGAAAGAAGACCCATATTCATCAAAGAGCACGGTTCATTATAAAGCCTTTTCAATGTGATATGCATGAAGAATGCATACTAAAACCATCAGGCAAATGTACAGAGTTCAGGACTTTTTAGTTCCGAAATTCTACAGGTGTATAGTCGCACGCAATGGTAGCACTAGAGTTAAAGTTAAAATTTAGCCTGATGGCAGTGCTACAGGGAAGATCATAGGATCACCTTCACCTCTATACACCAGGAACAATCATGGAAGTTTGAAATGATTCCCATCAAAACTAAGTATTTTCATTTGGACTTTTCATTTCAGCCAGGTGGTGGCGTTACAGGAAACCATACAGAGCCAACACAATCAATAACTTCCTCCTCTGTGCATGGCTTTGTTGAAAGCAGATTTGACATAATTCCAATTAAAGCCATTGAATTTACAGCAGTGTTTAATGATGAGATGTTTGGCCAGCTGGTGGCACCACAGGAAAGGTCATAGAATGACCAACATCAGCAACAGCTCATCCCCATGCTCCAGAAACAATCACAAGCTGTGTGACATGATTCCCATCCAATTGTTTGAGTTCCTTAATTTTGAAATAATCAATTTTGTTGAGCATTAAAGTGACAGGAAACATTACAGACCCACCACAATCAATGGTTTTGTCCTCTATGCACCACAGATATTCAGGCTGTTCTAGGGGCCAACCGGTGGGATATAGAGACATGGTTCCTATTAACCACTAATAGAGAGTCATATATGGCAATCTAATGTCATCATGACCTTGAGCTTCAAGTGACCATGAAAGGTCAAACTCAGCATCACCAATTTTCCGAGTGCTCTTGCAGTCAAATGGTGCTAGATAGACCCATAGTTACTATTGAAGACTAATGGGAAGTCATATATGGGGAATTTACAGGCACCTTGACCTTGACCTTCAAGTGCCCTAGAAAGGTCAAAATGGCCAACCTTCATATTTTGAGGCTCTGTGACTGGGAAACCGGCAGAGATAGGCCCTATGTTATGCTCAATCACAAATAGGAAACCATATATGGGAGACCAATTGCACCATGACATTGACCTTCACGTGGCGTTGAGGGTGCCGGCAGGGTGATGTGGCCTTCCGGACACACCCTCTAGTTCCAATTAAATTTGCTCAAATTGTTGCAATTTCTTGGAAGTAAAAGTTTGGCAAGGTGGTGGCGCTATAGCAAAGGTCATATGGATATCAACATCAATAACAGCCATTTTCTTACATAGAAATGTAACATGATTACCAACCCGGTGTGTCACCTGTAACATGGATTTCCAAGTATAGCAGCACGAGAAATTAAACTTGAAATTTTCTTGACTGAATGTACAATGTTTTTACACATCTGAATCTTTCTCTGGGTACCAAAACATCAAGGTAAAATGAAAATCTACTGATTACATTTGATATTAGTGGATGTTGAAAATGGAATTTTTTTGCTCTTGCGTTTTTGGCCGATTATGCTGTCCACTGCCTCATACCACGAAAATGTATCTATTTCATAACTCGAGCTGCCAGACTTTCGCACCGCGTGCCGCACTTTGAAATATCGCACTTTGAAATATCGTCCTCCTACATTTCGAGCAAGCATTGAATTTCTTGTTTGAATGGAAATATCTTTTCACCACCACATTTGGTAGAACAAGACAGCTATAACGCATAACAGTAATGTTCCGTGCTCAAGTACGGTTGCTTTCATATTTGGTACGAGTACGGATGAACCATGCCCGAGTATGGATGAATTGTACCTGAGTTCACCTCTTCCAACCGTATTCGCGTACTGTGCCCGAGCACGGTACACTTGTGTTCAGACTTTCCAAACGAACTGGACTTTGGGGTCAAGTGTACTCAGATCCGTGCCCGAGTCCCTAGTGTGAAAGCACCCTCAGTTTAACCTGGTGATAGTGCCACAGGCAAGATCTTTGGGTTACACCAACCTATATATGAGTCTGTCCTCTTTGCACCAGGAAGGTATACAAGAATAATGAGATTTCAATGAAACTGTTCCAGTTGTCATGCAATTACAAAGGATCTACGTCAGTGTCCAAGGCGAATCCATAATATCCTCTAAACCCTATTTTGGGGATATAATGACCTGACTTTTAAGATCTTTGATCAGGCACTAGATTGGTTAAAATACACAGATTTGCTGTTCAGATGTCGTAGTTGTATACCATGTAAATAAGCAGAAGCATTTGAGAGATCAAGAGTGCAACGTCTTATAAATGCCCAGCATCCGAGTTCTTTCTCTGTGCCTAAGACCCTGAACTTGCAATGCCAAATCACCGGTTTTAAAATGCGTACAGCCTTTTCAGCATCTGCTGACGGTCGTCACGCTTCCTGCTGACTTGGCTCCGCAGACACTTTGGAAAGCAGAACACAAACAGAGCCGGAAAGTGTGTCAGGCCAGCATATTTGCTGAAAGGGACACGTCCAAGAGGCTTTTAAAACGAGAGACAGGGCAGCCCACAGTCAAGGAAAACGCTGTTACAGATGCCTCGTAAGAAAATGCAAAGACCAAACTGTAGTTTACAAGAAGAGACTGTCAATAAAAATCATTCCTGAGCGGTCAGTTCAGGAGATGGGCCCTTACTCTTTCTTTCAACCCTTTAAAGTGGAAGACCACAAACGCATGATAAGATTTTTTTTACCGAATATTCAAATGACATTAAAATAAAAGCACTCTAATATCTGGAATGCAAAAAAGATCACTTTTTCAATAGAAGCTAAGGCATTTCTCAGACAATCCAATCTGGCTGACAAAAAGGCACAAATGTCGCTGAGTGTCACATTCTATTTTATCACAAAGTAGCCAAGCCCAGATAATGTTACCAAGCGGAAGAAAAAAACAGTTTTACAGATACACATTAATCCTAGGCCTAGACTGAGTTCAATTTTGAATGGATGTTCTCTAGAAAAATACAAGATGTGTTTGTGAAACACTGATGCCCCCGTGCAAAACATGCACATGCTAACCATTAAAGGCCTATCATGAGTCAATCAAAGGTTAAAGGTCAAGGTCACAAGGTCAACATGCATTACCTCATCAGAAAGGCCTTATTCTAAGGAGTACATATGCCAGGTATCAAATGCCTATTACTAGCTAATGAAAAGTTATGGGCCATGTTAAAGTTTTTGTCACCAAATGTCATGCTCCAAGGTCAAGGGCACAAGGTCAAAAGTCATGACCCCATCTGAAATGCCTTCTCACAAGCAATGCATATGCCAAGTCTCAAAGTCCTATCATGAGCCAATCAAAATTTATAGCCATGGCAAAGTGCGGACAGACAGACAGACAGACAAATGGGCAGGTGAAAAACAATATACCCCCGAAACTTCGTTTACGGGGGCATAAAAAGTCTGAGTGTTTAAAACCACCACAGAATGTCTGATGAATCCATAATAACCTTGGACACTAACGAGACTCTGTGTTGAAGCTTTCTCTGATTGGAGCAGAGCTACATAATGTCACAAAAGAAAGATATCCCAGCCTCCTGTGGGGCAGCGCATTACTATATGCCAGGCTATGTCACCTTATGCCAGACCAACAGAAGAAGGTAACTGAATGGGACTGGATGGTGTGTGGCTACAAATGCTGTGTAGGATCGGACGACGTTTGGCTATGACACTGTGTGGATAATATCTCAATATTGGTCCGGATGGTGTGCGGCTATGACGCTGCATAAGATCAGACGACATGTGGCCGTGACATTGTGTGGATCATACCTACGTAAAGGATGGCGTGTGGCTATGACGCTGTGTGGATAATATCTCAATATACAGACCGGATGGTGTGTGGCAATGACACTATGTGGGTCATATCTACAGAACGGACTGGATGGTGTGTGACTATGACGCTGTGTGGATAATGTCTCAATATACAGTGCTGAGAAGAAGTATTTCCCCCCTTCCTGGTTTCTTACTTTTTTGCATAATTTTTACGTTTCATGTTTCAGATCATCAGACAAATTTTCACATAAGAAAAGGATAACCCGAGTAAATACAACATGTAGTTTTAAATGATGATTTCCTTCATTAAGGGAAAAAAAGCTATCCAAAACCTACCTGGCCATATGTGAAAAAGTAATTGCCCCCCCTTCTTAAATCATGAATAAACTGTGATTAACCACATTTAAAGTTCAATTTTACGAGCCACACCCAGGCTTGATTACTGCCAGACCTGTTGAATCAAGAAATCACTTCAATTGAACCTGTTTGACAAAGTGAAGTAGGCTAAAAGATTTCAAAAAGCAACGCGTCATGCTGCGAACGAAAGAAATTCCAGAATAGATGAGAAAAAAAGAAATTGACATCTATCAGTCTGGAAAGGTTTGCAAAGCCATTTCTAAGGCTTTAGGACTCCAAACAAACTACAAACTACAGTGAGACCCATTATCCACAAATGGAGAAAACTTGGAACAGTGGTGAACCTTCCCAAGAGAGGCCGGCCAAAATTACTCCAAGAGGGCACTGACGACTCATCCAGGAGGTCACAAAAAACCCAGAACAGCATCTGAAGAACTGCAGGCCTCCTTACCACAGTTAAAGTCAGTGTTCATAATGCAACAATATGAAAGAGACTGGGCAAAAATGGCATCCACGGGAGAGTTCCAAGGTGATAACCTCTGCTGGCCAAAAAGAACACAAAGGCTCATCTCACATTTGCCAAAATACATCTTGATGACCCCAAGACTTTTGGGAAAATATTCTGTGGACTGAAAAGACAAAAGCTGAACTTTTTGGAAGGTGTGCGTCCCATTACATCAGGCATAAAACTAACACAGCATTTCATAAAAAGAACATCATACCAAAAGTGAAACATGACGGTGGTAGTGTGATGGTTTGGGGTTGCTTTGCTGCTTCAGGACCTGGATGACTTGTCGTAATTGATGGAACTATGAATTCTGCCCTCTACCAGAAAATCCTGGAGGAGAATGTCCAACCATAAGTTTGTGACCTCAAGCTCAAGCGCACTTGGGTTATGCAGCAGGGCAATGATCCAAAACACACAAACATGTCCACCTCTGAATGGCTTAAAAAAAAAAAAAAAAAAAATGAAGATTTTGGAGAGGTCTTGTCAAAGTCCGGACTTAAATCCGCTTGTGATGCAGTGGCATGACCCTACATAGGCTGTTCATGTTCAAAAAACCTCCAATATGGCTGAATTAAAACAATTCTGCAAAGAATAGCGGGAAAAAGTTTTTCCATGGCGATGTTAAAGACTCATTGCCAGTTATGGCAAACGTTTGATTGCAGTTGTTGTCGCCAAAGGCGGCACAACCAGTTATTAGGATCTGGGGGCAATGACTTCATCACATAAGGCCATGTATGTTTGAATAGCTTTTTCCCCTCAAGAAATGAAATCATCATTTAAAAATTGTATTTTGTATTTACTCGGGTTGTCTTTGTCTAATATTAAAATTTGTTTGATGATCTGAAACATTTAAGTGTGACAGATATGCAAAAAAATAAGAAATCAGGAAGGGGAAAAATACCTTTACACGCCACTGTAGGACTGAATGGTGTGTGGCTATGACACTGTGTCGATCATATCTACAGAAAGGACTGGATGGTATGTGGCTATAACACCATGTGGATTATACAGTATCTATATTAAGCTTAAGCACTGCGGGAGTCACTCTGACACCAATCGGCGGGCCGTGAATCTAACGGTCTTAAAAACCACACAAGGACTGCCATACCTTCCCTGAACCATTTCATACTGAATGGAGTGGAACCGCACGTGAGTGACTGCCTTCACCACTCAAATGATTCAGCTTACCGTAAGAGGCTAGAATACTCAGTGTCTAAGTTGTCACGCGAAGTGACGGTGAGAAACAAAACCTGGTACTCTTTTAATCAGCTAAAAGCCCTGAGATCAGAGGAGTGCCAAGGGCTGGGAGTTGCGAGTACAGCTTGAACACTTGTTAAGACAGACCATCACACACCCCCACTAGCACACATGGACACACATACAGACAATAACGCACGCACACACACACGCACGCACACATGCACACATACGCGACCCCGCTGCGCTCCACTGCAAGCTGTAAGAGAAACAGTTGTGAGCTATACACCCTAACAAATGTTCCAATGAACAAACGATTTGTGTTCATTAGGAAATCTCATGTCCGTGTAATCAGTGAACACATTCACCGCCCTGCAATAGGAAGAACTATTTGCGACCAGCACAAATCAAAGCTTCATACCACCACCTGCATCAAAAAGGGCGAAAACTATGAAAGCCTCTGAATGGGAGGTAGAGAGTAGTCCATCCACCACCAACCCCTCCAACATTTCCCCCCAAGCACTGAGGGGTTAAATGACAATGCAGAGACCCCCGGATTTCACCACTCATATATCTCTCAAGTCCCAGATTTCAAATGAGCAGTGTTCAGTTTTAGCCCCTCAGGACTTCATCTAGCCCTCGTATGAATTACGACACAGCCGGGGAGGGGGTGGGTCCACGAAGGCCTGGGGGGAGAATCAATAACCGGTGCTACAGCGCATCAGATATGAAAAGAGAAATGGTGCCACAAAAGGTGCTTTATGATTGGGGGGATGCAAATGTGTGCGGAGGGTAGAGGACCCTCTGCCATATTGCTCACTCAGAGTGACATGAGTGTCTTTCATGGTGAAACAAAACCAAGCAGGAAATTTGTGAGGAAATGCTGTGTGAGGAAATTCAATAAGTGGAGGCACAAGCAGAGCAGCTTAACAAGAAAGGCATTCGCCGGCCGGGAAAAGCAGCTAATGGCTTTCAGAGCTTATACAAGCCAACTCATTCCACATTATTGGCTTCTCAGAGCCAATTTATCCCAACTCATCCCATATTATTGGCTTTTTAGACCCCAGATAACCCAAGTCATCCCGCATTTTTTGAATTCTCAGAGCCCATATACCCTAACTCAACCCACATTAATGGCTTTGCAGGGCCAATATAACCCAAGTTATTCCACATTATTGGCCTATCAGAGGTCATATAATGCCAGTTGTCCCACATTAATGGCTTGCCGAGCCAATAAAACCCAACTCATCCCACAAAAATAGCTTCTTAGAGCCCATATTACACAAATCATCCCACAATAACGGCTTCTCAGCGCCCAAACAACTCAAATCATCCCACATTGATAGCTTCTCTCCTTGATAACTTATTCCACACTCATTGAGACCCTTATAACCCAACTCATCCCACATTAAGGACATCCCAGAGCCCATAAGACTCAATTAACCCCATAATAAAAGCATCTCAGAGCCCAAATAAGCCAAATCAATCCACATTTTTGGCTTTTTTAGTTCATATAACTCAACTCAACCCACATAAATGGCATCTCAGCACCCATAAATCCCAATAAACCCCATAATAATGGCTTCTCAGAGCCAAAACAACCCAAATCATCCTACAATGATGGCTTCTCTGGCTGATATAACCTAAATCATCCTTCATTTATGGTTTCTCAGGGCCCATACAACCCCACTCAACCCGCAATGATGGCTTCTTAGAGTCCAAATTACTCAACTCTTGCCTAGAAAAATTGCTTTCTCTCCACATCAAGGACATAAATTTGGATTGATCAAAATACCCACTGCACCACAATTCATTGAACAATGATACATTTTTATGTTGGTAATGTAATTGAGCAATTTCATTTTGAAATGACACAATGACAACTAGATAATTCGGTTATCTAGGGACCAAGGGGACTGAGTCGTATCTCCCCGATCCCCAAATTTTGGACAAAATGGCCGCCGGCAGCCATATTAGATGTCAAAAATTGGTCTTGAGCATTGTCAAATAAATATCTTTAGGGAGCTAGTCAATATTCTGAATGCACTCAAATTTGAACAGGCATTCAAAAATGAACAAGTCTCCATTCGTGTTCAGCTAAAAAATGAACGGCAGAGTGTTCAAAAATGAACGAGCATGCGTTCATTTTGCTTTCAAAAATGAACAAGCGTGCGTTAATTTTTGACCGGACGGCATCCAAAAATTAATGCAGCTTCCCTCTCTAAGTTTAGACTAAGTTTAATATGTTTTTGTTTAGATAACCAGAATATGTTTTTGTTCAGAGTACAGGAGTGGGCCGCATATAATCCCATTCCTTAAGCGTCACCTAAATTGGCAAATGATCTTTAGCAGGCGGATTATACCCAGTTTATGAAAAAAAAAAATTGCCTAACAATGACAATGAGAACTATTTCACTTCACGCAGTGTCTAGAAATAGGCCTACGGCAGTTTTATGGGTACAGCTGTCGATTTGAAGGGATTAGGATAAGGATTAGGGACTATGGTTATTATTATTATTATTATTAATAAAGGAACTTAGAATTTAGAATAGGCCTGTGAAAGCGTTTCTATAAACCGTCATTCATATTCAGTCGTTGTTCACAAAAGAATATCCTCGCACATAATCTAAAAGCTCACTTAACAATCGTTAGTGCCAAACCGCAGAAATCAGCATAGTCTATACAAAAGAAGAGATAGTTTCATATGAAATAAAAGGAGACAGCAGTGCTGGGAAGACCTGGAATCAAATTACCTCACTGAATGACTTTTTACCTTTTTTTTATTTCAGGAAGATGCCTTGAAATTACAAACGAATAACGAAACGTGGCAATGCCAGAAGAGAATGACTCAAGCGGTTCCATACAGTAGCTTTGTGGGATAATAGTTGTAAGGCATCCCCCTTAGCTTGCGTAGTGGGAAACACGTCTCACTTAATAGGCAAATTCTTAGTGAACAAAATGCACCACAACCTGTAGTAAACTACCCCTCCTCTAACAAACTACTCCATATATGCAGTAGTTTATTACAGGTGACGGGGGTCTATTTTTTCGTCATCAGCATCACGCATGCACAGAATATAGGGGTTGCTGCAGATCAGTCATGTAGTCTAATAAACCTTCTATCTGTACAGAGCATATTGGTAACAAAAACCTGATAATGTCAATTCTACAGCCGTAAATAAAAAAAGTGTAACAACTAGACCCGGTCTCCCCTACAGCGGAATATTTTCAGTCAAAATGGCAAATATATTGTTCTCGACACCCTTATAATCTTGCTATAAATCTTTCTCGTTGACGTTGGGTAATATTTTTTATTACATTATGTAACTTTAGCTGACCTATAAAAAATTAGTCATACAGAAAAACACAACTGCGAGACCACAAAGACGACGGCGGGAAAAGGGTAACATACATGCACGTTTCGCGTTTTCCAAATTCTGGTTCCACATCGCCAACCAAATGTAGGCCTACATTTCAGAAAAAAGAAATGAGTAACGACAATATTTTATATAACTGATGCATAAAACAGAGAGAGGACTCCAGCTGTAACACAAATAATTTCTATCTATAAAATCTATAGCAAATGACGGAAAACGGGGAGATGGCGTTAACTGCATAAACTGTCACATACATCAACAAAATCTGCAATAAAAAACTCTGAACAGTTGACTACAAACAGAAATTCTTGGATTGCGAACATTTTATAATGAATGGAATTAGTTTTATATGAATGGCGTTCAGTTTTAGACGAATGCATCAGGCCTTGGGCAGGCATCGGGAAATGAATGCATCAGAAAATTAACAGAAGGGTGTTCATTATTGAATGCAGTGACCAGGTTTGCAGCCTCGAAAGCATCCAAAAATGAACAGGTGTCTGTTCAAAAATGAATGCGTTACCTGTTCAGAATATCGAGAAGCTCCCTTATTATTTGGATCTTTTCACCCATATCAGATGAAACAATAAGAAATGAAGGCACCTTTCGTACAAAAGCCCCCCATTTTTGAAACATCAAAAATACTGGACAGTTTAACGTAATTTACAATAAAGTAAATATTTTTAACATTTGGTCGTATTTCATTTGCATGTAATTACTGCTAAAAATAGGAGGCTCGTAGACATCACTGAATGTATCTTCCCTGATGATTCTCTGCCAAGTCAGTGCTTCTGCCACTTTCAATTCCTGCTCATTTTAGAGACTTTTTGCCTTTGGTCTTCTCTTCACTTTACAAAAAACATGTTCAATTGGATTCTGATTTGGCGACTGACTCGGCCAGTCGAACCAAAACTGTGTCACCGTCCAATTAATTATGGTGCTTTCTCTAAATGGAAGTTTTTTTTTTTCATTCCACCGTGACGCTGGGCCGGAAAATGAAGGTCTCTCTTACAAACATTTCAAATTCAGTCCAAAATTAAAATCTGACTTTTAATTTGAAATGTACCCAAATACTTTGATAATCCATACTAGCAGCATCTGTAAATTTGTGGCTCATGGCAGAGCAATGACGATTTACTGTCATAACAAATTTAATTTCTTGAATAAAATCTGTGTGTGTGTGAGTGCGTGTGTGTGTGGACCGACACGTTCCTCTCATATCTGTGACTGTATATGAAGCATTTTGAACACTGAAAGCACATTTGTGTTTTTGCGCTCGTCCATACTTCAAATAACTCCTCACTATACATGTCTGATTTCATCAATTTCAATCCCAAAGATCCCTTACATTATTTACCACATTGTCACACTTTATGTGAACTTGCTCATTTTTTAGATGTCGGTAGATGGAGAGCAGAGGAGAGGGAACATGCAGCAGTTCGGGCAGTCCTCGGGAGTGGGAGATTATTATGTTAAACATACCCACATGCGCTCACAGTAGGATAATGACTGTGCCTGTGCAGCTCCAGATGATCGCTGCAAGACTGAACACGGCACCAATTATCACCCTCCGGGGGAGGGGGTGTGGGGGTGTGACAGCCCCGGTGGTGTACCTGCAGGAGACGGGCAGGGCTCCGTTTATCCTGTATTCCGAACTCCCTTAAAATTTGGTGAGCAATTGTGTTTGATTGAACCACTCCTATGTTAGGTTATAGGCTTTGAATCAAAATGTAGAAGGGAACTGACCAGGCACAACCAATTCATAATACGCGTGTCTACGGTCAACATCCAATAAAATCAACAGAGCATCTTTACGCTGCAGAATGATATGCCTCCCATGTGACAACAGCAAATACCTTTGTGCTTTAATTACAGGTCACCTCAGCTTCCTAATATCAAAATGAAAAACAGAAAAGCATTTCAAGAAAAACTTCAACTCTGGCATAGCATCCCTTCAGACAAAACTCAAAAAGGCTGTGATAAGATTCCTTCTGAGACTGAAAAATGATAAAAATGACATAAAAGAATGGTATTATTGGCCAGAATGAAATAGCCCTTCAATTTCAGCCACCCAAAAGTAGTTCCCTGCCTTCCTAACTCCCCTCTACAGCAGCAAAGCTGATGATGTTCAAAAAGCAATCAGGAAGAAAAAGAATGTTTTGAAACCAAATCATCAAATACTTCCACGGTGCTCGTTTCGGGGAAGTCACCTGCGGGATGCCCTGATTGTGCGATGAGCAAACTTCCTGCTGCCCATAATGCTTTATGGGCCATTGTAATGACTGGGTTTGGAGTTACACAGCAGAGGCATGGCTCGATTCTATCAGGACGAGAGTTACGAGGTAACGAAATTATTGTTTTGTGCAACGTCATGCTGTTCGCTTCACGGCTTCCCCACCCCCCTCCCCATTTTGCAAACTTAACACCAGCAAATGCTAACAAAAACATGTCGACAAAAATATTTTTAGCATCAACTCAAGGAAGTAATCAATCACTGGGGCAAACACAGCCCAAAAATTACTTTCATACCGAAAGGAAATGGACAAGCCATTCAGATGTAATAAAATCTCATCATCATTACCACAACATTTCAGACACCAGCTGTCTTTTTGTTCCCATTAAACTTTTCCCAGCGTCTCTGGCACTGTAGGAGGGATTAAGATGGGCTATGAGAGTGGGGCAGATGTGCACAGGGGCAAGAGTTAGCCTGAGCTGTGCAAAAGAAAAGCCAGTCCCCCCCCCCCCTCCTCTCTTCTTGACTCTAATCCCTCTCTTCCTCGCAACCCAGGAGAGAAAAGCTACTGAAGCTAGTGCTTCAAAGAAAAAGAGCAGTGCAATTCACTCCGGAAGGGAAAAAAGCAAAGCACATCAACACAGAACCAGAGAGAAAGAGAGAGGTAGAGGGGGAGAGAGAGAGAGAGAGAGAGAGAGAGAGAGAGCTTGCACCAGGCTTTCTAACAGAAACTCAGTCTTGCACTTTTAGTTTTTTTTTGTTAGTTCTCCCAGAAAAGTCTTACCTGCTCCAGAGGGTCAGGTGGGATGGAGAAGGGAGGAGAGGGCGGAGAGCAGGGGGTCCGGGACGGGTCCGTCTGGAGATGGGAGGAGGACGGGGAGGGGAAACCGGAGGGATCAGCGAGGAGCAGGGAGAGGAGGAAGAGACACTGCACACCTCACTCTTACTCTCTCCCTTTCTCTTCCGCGCACACACTCACATGCAGAAGCCAGCACCTGCCCTCACTCGCATAACAGGGGGAGATAGCATTCACATCCACGCTCACGCCAATGCACGGAGCACAGCCATCACTCCCCGCCCACTGCCTCTCAGGAGCCAATCAGCAGGCACCAGATGATAACGCAGTCAGCAAATCAGCAGCTAGGCAGTCGCATCTATACCTCAGCCAATAAGTGCACTTGCTCATATCCAATGAGAATAACTACCCAGGGAGCTTTCCTCAGAAGGACAGACACACCGGTGCACTTAGCCAATAAATGTGATTTAAGACCGCAACAGACATTAGAGTAATTAGATTTCCAAGCACTTAAGCCAGCAAAATAATGCTGCATGCCTAGCTGCAGAGAGAGAAGGAAAGAGGATAGAAACAAAAACAGAGAGAAGAAACAGATAGCAGCTACTAGAACATCAGAAAGAAATACATTCATTGATGCGTGAGTGTGTGTGTGTGTGTGTGTGTGTGTGTGTGTGTGTGTGTGTGTGTGTGTGTTTGAACAGGGAATAAGTCTCATGAGAACTTTAAGAATATTTTCCAGGCAAAATTAAATTTTCAGCGCTATGTATTTTTTATGCATCTTCATAACGGAACAGCTTGCAGATTGTACATTGTCTCCAAAATTGATCAATCTGCTGATGTCTCTGTTTGAAGAATGATCGATAAAAGCTGTCAAACTGGGAAAGTGAAGGCTCCTCAAGCTGTCTCCTGTTCTGCTGAATGATCAAATGATCAGCCACTCAGAGAATAAATACAATTAGAGCATATAAATCTGTAATTGCGACATAAACTGCCCGGTCAAATAAAAAGTCTCTCACTATAATATTTTGTTGAGCTGCCTTTAGCTTCAATCGTGGCGTGCATTTATTGTGGCATTGTTTTCGCAATCTTATGCAATGTATTAACACCTGATCAGAGTTGCATTCATTCTCAGCCGAGACATTGTACTGATGACAGAGAGGACAAAACGCTCCATTTAGCCCCCTCCAGCGCATCCTAAAGACTTTCTATTGGTTAAGGTCCGGATGCTGAGGTGGCCAAATGCACATGTGAAAATGATTCCTTATGCTCGATGAACAACTCTTTCGCAATTTGAGCCTGATAAATCTTGGCATTGTCATCAGGGAATATACCTGTACCATCAGAGGTTAAAAAATCCATTGATGAGTTACTATTCATTCAGTATTTTGAGGTAGACTGCTGAATTCATTCTATTGCTACATAGGATTGCGGAGCCTGACTGACTGAAGCAACCGCAGATCCTGGCCTCCTTGTGCATCTATGTATGACGGGTGTATCACTTTGTGATTGCCCTTTCTTAGTTTGATATACTCATCGCTCTGGAATAGGACCACATTTTTCAATGGTCCCGAGTCCAATCTGAATGCTCCCCAGCCAACTGAAGTCATTTTTCCCCCCAGATTACCCTTGCTAACAAGAGGCTCTCCTGGGGCCACACAGCTCTTTGGCTCCATTTCTCCAAGCTCTTGTTGGATTGTCAAGGTGGAAACACTCTAACCTTCACAATTAATCACTGCCATTAGTCCTACAGTAGATCTTTTATGATGAGACTTCATTGAGCATTTTAGTGATCTCTGAACATGATCATTCCAACACTTTCTCATCCAGACTTGTTACACTGCTAGGCCAAGCGTTGATATACAATGAATTTTAGCGTCCTTATTTGATGATTTGGGTTAGGGTTCGGGTTAAGGGTTAGTTGTAAGGGGATGGAGTTTGTTTTAAACTGGCGTCAAATTAGGAAGCCAAAAGCCTTCTTTTTTGTCGTATATCGACATTTGGTCAGGCTGCGTCCCTATATGATGAGTCGGGATGAGACGTGTTCGTCATTCATGATTTTTATCCAGCCCATTTCTTCCATGAAGTAGACAGTTCACCACTGTCATTCCAGGTTTTAATAATTTTAGGAGAGATTTTAGCATTCTCCACATCTGTTTTCTTTGCTTGATACTGGCCAATAATTTGCCCCTCTTGAAACACAGTAACATCTTCACCATTACCTTGAAATACGTCTTCTGACATGATGGTTGTGTAAGAAATTATAGAAGCTGCACACTAAATCAGTCAGGATTGAAGGAATTATTGCCAGCTGAAACATATTCATCACTGCAATAATGATTCAATCAGAGGCTCTTGGGTATTTACTTTTTAAATTCTTATGACAACTTTTTTTTTTTTTTTGGCCAAGTATTGTATTTTCATGTTACCAATACAGCCTAGTTGTCAAATTCCTTCCATTATCTTCACATTAACCCAAATGCATTCAAGCTGTGCCTCCAGGAGCAAATAACTGAAAGGTGGACACCGCCCAACAAGACTGTGGAACTCAATCTGATTTCTGTCTTTTCTCTGATTTAACATCTTTGGAAAAGTAATGTCACCACAAACTGTGTCCACTCAACCTCATATGCACGTTGTGTTGTCTTAAAGACCAATAGCAGCACAATGCAGAGAACCAGTGCAGTTTACCTCCGCCGTGCTAAAAAGGTTTTTCTCTTGTGCATGCGACCTGGTTGGGGAAGATCGATTAAATATGTATGCAGAATGGGAAGATTTGTCAGACTGCATCCTGCTTCAGGGCAGTTGAGGCATGGTAAAGCTGCTTTCACACCAGGCGCGAAACAAATTTTTCGTGCGACAGATTACGTTCAAAGTCAATGCAAAGATGCATTCGGGTCTTTGCATTGACTTTGAATGTAATCTGTCGTGCGAAAAATTTGTTTCGCGTCTGGTGTGAAAGCAGTATAAGGAGTTAAGAGTCTGCTTGGAACCACAAACGAAAAATCAGATAACTGGGAGGAAACCTCCACGAGCGCACAGACGGTCACCCCGATTCCCTGGCCACCTCTCATTCACATCTGATGAGCTGTGCTTCGTGTCAAACTGCGCTGTTGTAACACAATGAGCCTACAATTCCACGGTTCTGTCTTCATCCCCGATTTTTAAAAGGACTCATCAGCTAAGGTCATGACTTTATGAAATCTCAAAATCTGGCCCCATTCATTTCTCTTTTCTCAATAACCAAATACCTCGTGCTAATAGAGCCATACTGGCTTCATAACTGATTTCAAGGTAAAGTAAGGATTGAAACCAACTTTTCCCAGCGTGTGCAGATCGTGACCATGTAAAGAACAGGGGATTAACACACAGCGCTGTCCACACGAAATTAGCTTGCAACTGATAGGGACAAAGCTCAAGATAGGATTCGAAATGTCATGAATTTCAGTAGCCTATGTGACAAGGCTGGTGACAGGGCCTCTATGGATAGAAATAACCCAGAAGATTAAGTCCTTGTCGGGAAATCCAGCTGGACCTGCCAAGAAGCATAAGCCTAAGACAAACTTGAATGAAAAAATGAATTATGGCTACATTATTCAGATATTAGCAGCCTAACACTACCATGAATTGGGTCAACGTTACTCTACTATTGCTCTTTGAACTGAGGTACACAGATCACACCCATAATTTTGGTGATAAAAAAGTGAGGGGAAAAACTTGACTTATGCCGGGTGTTTTGGATTGAAACCACTGGTTGTCCCATGCTTGCTGTGTTGAAAATGCACACATCAGCTATCTTGCAAAAATGAGTTATATGAAGCTTAGTGAAAGTTCAGTCAGGAAGACTCTCTCTCTCGCGCACGTCAACTCTGTTTATTTTCTTTTCATTCACTCGCATGCTCGCCCATAAACCTCCGCAGTCAATGTCTGGGGCTGTCAATTGAGCAGTCAGCTGGTGCAGCAGCTGATCTCTTCCATCCAACCGTGGCACACCTCAGACGCATCGCTAGCCAATCCTTATGTTGCTGTCGTTAAATAAATGTCATTTTTCTCTGCTCTAGTTTGTGCATGCAGCCGTTCGCTGACCCTCCTCCTCCCCAACGCCACCCTGCTCCATCAGACCTTCTGTACTGCCGCTCCAGCAGTGTCAGCCTTCAGTCACCACCGCCACCAGTGTCTCAATGTGACGGTTGGTGTTTCGAGGCACCAAAAGCAGCAGCTGAAACGAAAGGAAGTCCAGCAAAATAGGGGAGACAAACCGACTAAAGGAGAGAGAGCGACTCGCGCTTCCAACGGACAAAGAACTAGTCCAGAAACAAAAGGAAGCAAAGTGAGCTGGACAGAATGAAATAAAAGGGAAAAATCTCGGGAACCGAGATAAAAAGATTTAGCACCAGTCGGTGCCCAGAAAGAGGAAGAAAAGAGAGAAAGATTCCCTTGCTAACTAGCGCTTTCCTCTTTGCAGCTAATTCCTCAAACAATTCTCAAGCTAGAGACCTTACCGGTAATAGAGCATGGTCACACTGATACTCGAGCAAAGGCGGCGAGGCGGAACTTGGGTTTAAATAGAGTCCGGGCGCCGGCCACTATTAATGCCAGCTGGCCAAAGAATCCAATTGTGAGCAAAACGATATCATCCAGGATGAGATAAACAAAGAATGCTCGCCAGCCTCCAAAAACCATGACAGGACCCCCCCTAAGGGACAGCTCCAGAAGTCCCTAAGGAACCCCGTGCGCGGAACTCAGAAATAAGCGTGGGATCCAGCTTGGATCCGAGACGGGACCCAGCAGCGCTCCTCGGGGCTTAATCTGGCCTCACCAGCCTCCAAAAACCATGTGACTGGACTCTTCGGGGGATTTTTCCAGCTGCTGCTCTGAGCCGTGCTCCTGCTCTACGAGTCTTCCCAAAGAGTCAAAGTGCCAAAGACTTGCCTGATTTTAAGCATGTTAAAATCTGACTCAAATCTGACTGCTGTCTTCCTGCTGTCCTGATCTTCTCATCCCTAATTTACCTTCAATTTATTTTTCAGCTAGTGGAGGATGGGCTTCCCCAGAATAGCCAGTTTCCTCCTGAAATTTCTTCCAACTGAGGAGTTTTTTCTCACCGCAGTTCAAGGCTTTTTCTCCCTACCAGGAGTTTTTTGCCTGCTATTCTATCTGACGTTTGAAAAAAACCAGATTTAGCTGCGCAGAATTACCTCACTGTTAAGTTAAATGTTAAAGTGTGTTGGAGCTTGTTTCGTTGTTGTAATTAATTTGTTTTTTGGACGCTTAATCCGCCCTTCAATCCAAACTGGTTACTTTTTATACTTGCCGATTGGTTTTTGTTTTCGTGTGGCCCGAGCTGGTTTACTCATATGGTTAACATATATCCGATGGCAATATCTGCATCATAAATAACGTCACTTCATTTGCATGTCATTCAGTCGCCCCTTAAGACTTAGGCTGAACCTTCCTTGATCAGCAGTCGCTCAGAAAAATTGGTAGAAGGACAGTCAAATTTTTTTTCGATAGCATTGATATACATAACCCCTCATAATTTCGTGGTGCTTTCTTTCGCACATAAGTGATGACGCAAATTATCAATACGCCTTTATCCATACGATCAGCTCGCACGCCGGCTGTCAGCCAACGTTACCCCCTCAGTTTCTACTGCTTGCTAGCTGTCACGGCTGTTTAAGGAACTTGTCAACTCCAAAACGGAAGGGGCAATTTTACATTTGACACCTATCTTCGTGAAACTGCCAATTTTTGACATCTACACAGTTGATATCTCGCCTCAAAACATATCAAAAGCAATTTTAAAGAAGAAATAAAATACAAAATTTACTAAAATCACTGTCTCATTCAACTTTTACGCCGCCACTTCTCGGATGTCTTTTTTTGCGACGTCCCAGCGCTTTGCATTGTGGGATATTGTATGTGAGCCAGACTGGTCTGCTGCATACTGCTAGATTCTCCCCAAATCAGTATACATCTCGATATTTTTAGCGTACTGCAGATTTTGCTTATGTTGTCATACTACATACGCCATACTACATTTTGATCAGATCGGTACGTACTGCTAGTATAGTATGCGAATCCGAAAACCGCCCATGAGAGAAGCTCGGGAGCTTGTCTCTACTATCAAGACTAGGAAGAGAACATCCTTATTTAACTTTCATTAAAGGTTATGCTAGGTTCCCACTATTACGATTTATGGCATGATTGGAATCGTGGTCTTAATCGTGGAGATCCTATCAGATCTTATCTGATCTTGAAGTCAGTCGTGGTAATCGTGTTGATCGTAGAAAAGTTTTGGACAGTAAAAAAATTTCCCAAGATCTGCACGATTAATTGTCAATCGTGATCATCGCATCACCTCATATCCAAACCTGAAATTTCAGAGAAGTTCCACGATCTGTGATGGCTGGTGTTTCAAGACACCAAAAGCAGCGGCCGGAACGAAAGGAAGTCCAGCAAAATTAGAGACACTAACCGACAAAAAGGGAAAGAGAGACTCGCGCTTTCAACGGATAAAGATCTAGTCCGGGTACAAAAGGAAGCAATGTGAGCAGGACTGGAATGAAATAAAGGGAAAATCTCGGCTACCGAGACACCGAGATATGGCAAAAGAGATAAAGAGAGATAGATTCCCTTGCTAACTAGCACTTTCCTCTTTGAAACTGATCCCTCAAACAATTCTCTAGCTAGAGACCTTACCGGCTACAGTGCATAGTTACACTGATACTCAAGCAAAGGCAGCGAGGCGGAACTTGGGTTTAAATAGAGTCTGGGCGCCGCCCACAATTAATGCTAGCTGGCCAAAGAATCCGATTGCAGGCAAAACGATATCGTCCCGGACGAGATAAACAAAGAAAGCTTGCCAGCCTCCAAAAACCATGACAGATCAGCTACGAATGGCCAATCGTGACGTTTGTAATGGAGTGGGAACTAAGTGGGAACTAAGCATTACAAATTATTTCCAAAGATGATAAACTTTGACTCGGCAGATACTGAGTGGTTGTGAAAGGTCATATAGCAAGTGACAATTCAGCAAATTGCACTATCAAAATAACGGATGTATATATGCCACAAACACATAACAGAATGGGAAACACAAATGCAGAACACCTAGCAGGGGAGGCATGTCGGACGTAAACCAATCAAAGGAAATAATCTATCTACAAGACACGCAAGCTGGTGGATGGGAAAAGTCATGAGAGGGATTCACACGTGGGATGTGACCATAGACTGTATAAAAAATAGGACGCAGCCCTCGGGTCTGAAAAGTGAGGCCATGCAGAAATCGCTCAAAATTGCATTCTATTTAATGTCCAGCAGATGGCGACATTGGTGGTTGTTCACTGAAGTTCAAAACTATAGAGGTCTATGAGAAAATGACCCTACTTTCCCACCTGATTTTATTATTTCAATAATTATTTTCCACATAATTTTATGGTATCTATAGCGAGCTTCAAGTCTCTTTCGATATATCACAATGTTCATTTTTGTAAATTAGCCAGATATGCTTTGGGGGTGAGGCTATCCTCTGGTCCTTTTCAGATATGGTCAGGTCCACCCCTGCCTGGATCTTCAATTCACATCCAATAGGAATCATATCTGGTTTCAAAATGACAAAATGGTGCTGTTCGAAATTGCCAAAATCGAGGCTTCTTAAATAGTCTGCTGGAACTAATTGGTGACGTCACAGTTGCTTCATTCATCTTTTTATACAGTCTGTGGTTGTGACAATAACAGTGTTTGAGCAATGCTGTGTGACTGAGTACAAAAGCAGGTCAAATGAATGTGTCTCAGATCAGCTGTGCAGTGCAACTGCGAACAAAAGTTGATTTATAGAGGGTGTCTAAGCTGTGCAGAGTAATTGTGCCCAAAAGCAAGTTCAATGAGTGTAGATAAGATGTGCTGTGTAACTGTGCATAGATGCAGGTTAAATATGTCGGCCTAATCTGTGTCATAAAACTGTGCATATGAGCAGGTTAAATAAGTGTGCCTAAGCTGTGCTGTATAACTGCGCAGAAGCAGGTTAAGAGAGTTTGCCTAAGCTGTGCTGTGCAACTGTGCACAGATGCAGGTGAGGTGAGTGTGCCTCTGATGAGCTGTGCAGACAGAAGTCCTGCTGTGATGTAGCAGGGAGAGGAACTGAAGCTGATCTTCTCCTCATCAAATATTTAAACCAAAAGCGAGGACTTAAATGTCAAAAGCCTCACAGAGGGGCCAGGAGACACTGCAGAGAGAGAGACGGTTTTTCATGATGGAAACAGAATAAATATGAATATAAAAACATCATTTCAGATCACATACTGCGCTGCTTTATTGAAAACCCTCTGGTTGTGCAGCATTTTAATAATTTTGCAAAGCTGGAGAAATTGTGTGACAAGCATGCAATAAATTATGCATGTACCACAAAACAATGAGTAATGATTATAACAGTCAATTTCTGAAATTTCTCAGCATTTGGAATTAGTAGAGTTCCCACAATGGGGTCCTGTGACCGTTTCTCCGGGACTAAGGTTTGAAGGTTTATTTCAGTCAATTTGAGGGTGCTGATCAAAATGAGCTGGAGTGAAAATGTGGCCTAACTTGGTCAGATGCGGAAATTCAAAATGGCCGCCATGCGGCTTCCGGTAAATCAAAAATTTCATATCTTTGCTTCCATATGTCCAATTCTGATGATTTTTGGGTCTAAATATATGTTTTTAGGGTCGAGGATTTCATTTGTCAGCTTAAAAACTTGCTAAATGTAAGCATTAGAACCAAAAATGTTATTAATCGTTTTTACAGCCAAAATTCAAGACGGCCACCAGCTGACTGCAAAAAGAAGACCAGGAGTCACCCATAGTGGTTAATATGTGTAGGTTTTAAGTAAACTGAAGTGTCACTATGCCCCAACACATCTTACAGAGATCCCTGAATGAGTCATCGTGATGTCGTTCCTGGGAAAAGGCTAAAGAAAGAGACGTGAGGGAATTGACGAAAGCCACAAGTGCATCCTCTGGTCAGCAGTGTGATGAAAATAGATCCAATACTACTCCTGAATCATGGAAATATTTGAAAACTTTAGCACAGCAATGGCATCATCTAGATAGGTTTGGAACAGAATATGACACAGTTAATTGGGATGCTGGACCACAAGATGTGTTCTTTTATAAAACTTGCAAGATCACATTTTCTATTAAACATCACATGCAGCTGGCAATATACAGGTGAGAGAAAAACAGGGCAGCTTAGGAGATACTCCAAGAAGGAAGTTGCTGTTCTGCCAGTTGTTCGGTGAAACAGCCCCAGAGACTATCCCGAGCAGCGGGTGGCCTGATCCATGACAAAAATTTGCGCGTATGGTGCATGAAGCCAGCAGATGAAAAACACCCCAACAGGGACCGATGGCATATAATGCAAATGATGGGTACCTGGTATGCATTCAAGGCACATACAGTGTACCTCCAGGACAGCAAGATGCATGATCACATCTTAACGCGAATAAATGCAATCCCAGATCCCTTTGCAGCAGAAATCCTCTATCACCGCTCCTGCTGGAAGAACTATCTGTTGCCATAAAAACGCAGTGAAGGGGGTCAGCTTCACGTACAAGATATTCGTCTGTCTGAAGTAAGAGAGATGTTCTTCAAACAAGTGCGCCTGGTTGTGTTCGAAGAGCATGAGTTGCGAACTCTACAGTCTGATTATAAGGCCTTACTGAGAAATGTTGGGTTTGACCCTAGTGGCAAGAAGTCAAGCAACATCAGGGAAATGCTCCAGAAAGAATTTGGTGAAAAGACTGGTTTTCATGACCGCTATCAAAAAAATGAAAGTGCTCTACCATATTAAAGTTTCTGACATGGTTTAAAACCCCACATGGGCAAAACTTGAAGAAAGCAGCAGAGATCCTGTGGTTCGTGCTCTTGCCTCGCTGCTCTTGTCGTACGTCAAAAAGTTCTGCATTTCAAACGCAGCTGTCGGTGACACTGCATGGACTGACCCGAAGCCAAGAGATTCTGGACATCCTCTGAAAGTTCTCCCTTGGACTCAGCTATGAACCTGTTCTTCATCTCCAAGATTCACGGGCAAAGCATGGCCTTGAAAAAAATGATGTACGTCCAGAAGAGCTTACAGAGAATATTCCTGGAATTGGCACTTTTGACAATAACGACTTCTGTGAAAATACACACTGACAGGTGCTGATACGTCACACTGGACATACATCATTTTTTTAGGTCATGCTTTGCCCATGAATCATAGAGTTAGCCCACATTTTTACGAGGTTCACCCCAGCTCATTTTCATCAGCACCCTCAAATTGACTGAAATCAACCTTCAAACCTGGGTCCCGAAAAAAACGGTCACGGGACTCCATTGCGGGAACTCAACTAAATTGAAGAGCCTAGTGCTAAAAGTACTGAAGTCACATTTTCTCACACTGTGAGGTAAGGATGGGGAAATATCTTTTATAGTTATCCAAGTCAATTTTCCAGAAATGGACATTTTGTGACATCAGTACTTTTGGCACTGGGGTCTTCATTCTAGATTTAAATTTTTAAGCCTGGTCCATAGCAATGACATTTTTCAAATGTTAACAAAATACAAAATGCGAAAAAACAAGTCTAATGTTCCATAGTACTACATCTGTTGTCAATTTTCCACCATTTTGCCTCATAAACTTTATCATTCTATTATTGATAAAGCTTACACTCTCAATGGTTTAATGGCTGGATCATTCGGGATTGGTTTGGGGATAGGGGCGTGAAGAGACCCCAAATAAGTCCGATATTGATTCCCATTCTTTTTCACAAAAGCAAAAAACCAACAATCAAAACCAAATATTGTTGGCCATATACAGTATACACCAGCATCATGTTTTAGGGGCTTTCACATTCATTGTACAATGGGCATACAGCAGGTCTGTGACAGAAATGTAGGGTAATTCATGAGGCGCACGTAAGTCCTGATGAAATTCATGTATTCTATGACAGAAAAGGCTGTCGTAGACCCTTCGCTGTAGAATTTCTAACATGTTCAAAATTTTTCCGTCATCATAGGTGATTCTCTATGTCAGGCCCATTTCATAAGGCTGTCGTGCAATCCCCTACGAGGTTGTTCGACTGTGTTATGCTAGACCAGAGGCTAACTTCTGGCCTTTATTTTGTATAATTATCTAAATTAGCCAAACCGTTGATGAAATCTGACATTTCTGGCACATTTTCTTAATTATCATGAATGACCACCAAAGTCTGTTCTTGTCTCCCTACATAAAACATTTTTCTTTGACCTAATCTCCGCGCAAATCTACATTTGTGTATGTGACCAATTAGCTCAAGTATTTGGGGTAATTGATAGACATAAAAACCTGCACAGACACTGACCCTCCAGGACTGGAATCGTTTCGACTGGAATTTCTCGCGATAGACTTACGGTCATCCTACGTTAAACCCACGACAGTCCTCCTAATGTTCCACCATTGTACCTCGTATATGCGACTGTCATGAGTTAATTGAACGATTACAATTCTATCCTTTGTCAGTCGCACGGCTGTCTTGAATTTTTTTATAAAATATTTTCCCACGACGGAAGTGCAACATATTATGTGACCGCTACTACGCAACCTTCAAATCCTCCTCTCCCACGTATGTCAGTCCTGTTGTGGACCCACTAAAATCGTACATTAAAATTCAGACTACTTGTGTGAAAGCCCCTTTAGAAAGGATGACTCGCATACAATGCACTGCAGAAAAGGAAAACATTGAGCCCACAGGTCAAAAATTATTTTAGGGAATTGTACAGTTACTTGCTACAGCCATTTCTCATATTACTTGTTACAGGAACATTAAACCATCCTGTTTGATAGAAATTGCAATTTCATTAAAACCGAAATGCTTTTGAGTGTTTTATACATATATATATATATATATAAAACACATAAAAAACATATTCTCCTTTTCAATTAAGCACAAAATTAATACTGTACAAATGATTTCCTTCTCATCAGAATGGAATTTTTGACACTTGCTATTTAGGTAAACTGTGTAAACTAACTTGCACATGGCATTTCCTTCTCCTGCCACAGCTTAAAGGTAACCAATTTGTTCTTTTTTTATATATATAATTTACAACCCCCTATTCCAAAATAGTTGGGACGAAATGTAAATTGTGTATAAAATGAAAATGCACTGACTTTCAGATCACATGAGCCAATATGTTATTTATAATAGAAGATAAACAACATTTCAAATGTTGAAACTGAGACATTCAACATTTTTATCCAAAAAAATCATTATTTCAAATTTTCTGGCTGCAACAGGTCTCACAAAAGTTGGAACACAGGCAAAAAAAAGGGCTGAAAAAGCAATGAATTTATAAGAGAATCAGCTGAGAGAACATTAAGCAAGTAATTAAGTTAACTGGCATCAGGTGTGTAACATGATTGGCTATAAAAGGGATGTCTTAGAGAGGCTGAGTTTCTCAGAAGTAAAGATGACCAGAGGCTCTCCAACCTGTGAAGGCTTGCATAAAAAAATGTGTGGAATTCTTTAAAAACTATGTTCCTCAATGTCAAATTGCAAAGGCTTTCAAAGTCTCATCATCGACAGTGCATCACATCATCAAAAGATTCAGAGAAACTGGAAAAATCTCTGTGCGTAAGGGACAAGGCCGAAGATTTTTACTGGATGCCCGTGATCTTCAGGCCCTCAGACACCACAGCATCACTCACCGGCATGATTCTGTCATTGACATTACTAAATGGGCCCAGGAATACTTCAAGAAACCACTGTCTGAACACAGTCCACCATGCCATCCACAGATGCCACCTAAAACTCTATCATGCAAAGAGGAAAAAGTCAGCATCTATGATGGTATGGGGATGCATTAGTGCATATGGTGTGGGACACTTGCATGTTTTAAAAAGCACCATGAACGCTGAAAGGTATATAAAGGTTTTAGAGCAACATATGCTTGTCATGGTTTGGTCCCTCCAGCAGAAGGCAAGAAGCCGCCGGGCACTGGGACCATGCACCCAAAAACCAAATAAGGGACCCACATGCACAGGCTGAGTAAAAAATATAAAAACATATTTAATTTAAAGAATACAAACAGAGAGGAGCAGCGGCAAAATCAGACAGGGCTCCTGGACACAGAATGCAGCTGCACTGCCAGGTTGACAGTGTAGCTCTTTTATACTCTTCACTGCACCTCCACCTCCACGAGCAACAGATGTCCTTCGTTGAGGTGGAGGTGCAGACAGCAGGAGGGGGGAGGGACTGCAGGGCAGAAGCACCACAATGCTCCCATCCAGATGACATCTATTCCAGGGAAGGCCTTGTGTATTTCAGCAGGACAATGCAAAACCACATACTGCAGCTATTACAACAGCATGGCTTCGTAGTAGGAGAGTCCGTGTGCTGAACTGGGCTGCCGGCAGTCCTGATCTCTCACCAATTGAGAACATTTGGCACATAATTAAATGAAAAGTTTTAGAAACTTGTCTCCTCAATGCCCAGACACCTCCACTCTGTGTTAAAAAGAAGAGGGGATGCTACACCATAGTAAACAGGCCTCTGTCCCAACTTTTTTGAGACCTGTAGCAGCCATCGAATTTTAAACATCCTCATTTTGTGGATAAAATTGTGAAATTTCTCAGTTTCTCAGTTGTAATCTCTGTTCTATTGTGAATAAAATACTGGCTGGTGTGATTTGAAAGTCATTGCGTTTTGGTTTTATTCACAATTCACACTTTGTCCCAGCTATTTTAGAATTGGGGTTGTAATAGATATGACCAAAACAAATGGGAATAAATAAATGTTTTCACCGAGAACGCTTGCAATCCCCCAAATATTGAATGTGAAAATAGTTTTTCCACCCGCAAAAACTCCCTGTGCCATTTGAAATACCTCAAAAGTATTCATCGGAATGCAAAAATGCTGTCAGGCGAAAGCGCATATGCACCGTGGCTGCAGAAATGAAGAGAAATTGGCCAACAGCGGAATGCTGCGGCCAAAGAAATAACTGACTGGCCCGTAAAAGTGCTAGAAAAGGCCAGAAAGAAGATTGATTGAAGGCCAGGATAAATATAAAAGGCCAAAGTGATTGCTGGCAATTGGCAAACTTTTAAATCCAGGTTTGGAGATATATCTGATGAAGATGTGGCCAAACTTTTGCTGAATACGTCAGTAAACTTGATGCCTGGTGCAAAATGCCCGATTTCCCTGTTTCCTAGCACTTTCAGATCGTTAAAATACTTGAAATCGTCCAACATTTGTGAGTAGACATATTTATGGTAATGAATTTCTAATGCATGAACATAATTTATTTACATGCAGTCTAATCTGACGACTGATCTGACGTGACTTTTCATGAAAATCGCTCATGCATATTAATTAGTAGGCACATCAAAATGGCCGCAGTCCAGCAGCCACAATGGCTGATCAGGCGACTGCTTTCCTTCAGAATTTATCCTTGTTAGGGGTTGATGACGACATTAAAACTTACAAATCTTTTTATTGGAACAGCCAGGCAAATTATACGGAAAAAAATTGATGATAAAGAACGAATTAGATACCTTTAAGGATACAGTCATTCGCTGTTTTGGCGACACTGCATATCGAGTAAAATAGTCTCAATATCATCAAATTTGGCCTCCGTCTCTGTTTAAATGTGTAAAAAAAAATTCTCAAGTTTACACTAGCATGCACAACTCTGTCAACTGCGCAATTATGCTGACTTCATATGAGGAAATACAGCATTCTCTATTTGGCCTCCAAATGAAATTCAAACAGTCTTAACAAACCATGGGACACATAAGACAGTTTTTAAGTTTTAATATAAAGTTGGCAAAGGCTTCTCACAGAATTTTTAAGTGGACAAAATGACGCTGTGAATGGTACTGTGAGTCATTACATGTTGGGAGACCAGACAAAATAGTTTTCTCTCATTTATCTATCCAATAATTGAAAGCCACAGTGTATTTCACATCACTTCAGACCGTCATACCGCATCGCTTCAGTACAAGTGGAGAGCAACCGATGGCTTTGTCTGGGACTAGTACAAAATATGTTAGAGTACATTCAAAGCGAGCATATCAGTGTTGCGGCACATATTGTAGTGTTTCTCACCTCTTCACTTCTGTGCGGTGCTCAGGGGAAAATAAGTCCAGCAGCATACAGATACTGTATGTGGCAAAAATAATTAGGTAAGTACTATTGTACTAACTCATTACAAAATCTGTGGGGGGGGGGGGGGGGGGGGGGGGGATCATGAAACAAGCTTTGCATAGCACACCCAGTTGACATGAGCCAGAACATTTCAATAAGACGACATATCAGCCTGCCAGCTCAATCACATGGCAGACACCTTTTCATCTGCCATGGCAGAGCAGGATGGACGGAAACTTCATCAGGACGTATGGCAGTAATCATTTTCTCTAGCAGCCAGATGTCTTATTATCCCAAATTATCTTCTCATGCTGACAAACCACCTGGATCCATGGGCTCACTGCTGGTTAAACGCATTATTGTGGCCCACAATTTTCCTCCACTTCCATTGATAAACAATTCTGTGGCTAGTACGCGGCTGTAGCCACTGACTTCTTATGATTGCCCCCCCCCCCCAATGGTCCGTGAGGTCATGGCGTCGGACCCTGCAGTTGTGCCAAACCAATTTCTGCCCCAACTGGTAAGGGAGGCGACTGTTTGCGTAACTTCCCATGGTGCTGCTGGGGGTCCCATGGAGAATGCTTTGGACAAGAGTCGTGGGCGCCGCCATAGTGCCAGAATCCAAACGCAAAATTGCTTAACAAGAGCAATCAGAGATTTCTGACCTCCGCCAGATCCAGAATTTGGTCCGGATCGCCACCAAAATTTAATGGGTTCATCCTTGGATGAAGATACACCTATGTACTAATTTTCACGATGATCCGCTCTGTAGTTTTTGAGTAATCCTGCTAACAGACAAACAGACAAACAAATAAACGCAGGTGATTTTATAACCTCCTTGGTGGAGGTAATCATGATCCGAGCATGTCTGTGGCATACAGGGTGCAGAAGTGAACAGAAAAAGACCGTAGTGGCAGCAGTTCCGACGGAAACACTGCCGTTGCCACTGTGAGCGACCCCATTAATTGCATCACTGAGACATTTAAGATGTGCAAATATGACACTATAGAAAAACTTGAAAATTACCCTCGGAGGGATAGTGAAGTGCAGAATTACAATCTCAGTGCAAATGCTATCACATCTAGAGATATCGTGGGCATCATCCTCTTATGTTTTCTTCTATGATTCCTACAAGCCCTTTATTTTCCTCGTCACTCTGGCACCACCTATTGCTGTATTCCAGAAGTTCATCTTAATCCGTCCTGCACATTTGCTGTATGGTCTGCCACAACCCTCATTTTTCCATTATTGGTTCTTCCCTCCCCCCAACAACCTACATGTGTTTTGTGGTTTTGCTTCCTTTAATTGATTTGTGGTCTTTTGCCATCCCTCACTCCCGGGTGTGATGATTTGGAGAGGCCCCTGGGCTGGCTCCCAGTATGATGTGATGAGGTCAATAGGGGTGTCAATACAAGGATAGCCACCATCACTGAGCAGAAAGCAGTGATGCCCCCAGTAAATTTTCACAGGGGAGGCCAGATGGGGCCAGTGAAAATTTTAAAGTGGCACAAATCGATCCTCTTTGTGGTAACCCGGATATGAGGTTCCAGCCCACCACCACTCAACACTCTCCTATATGTTTCCTGTCTACCTATACAACACAAGAAAAAAACTAGAACGGGCACTCGATAGAGCGCATACCTTCGCCGACGCCACTGAATCCCTCGCCACTGGCGTTGGTTTCATGCCGATCGGATAAAAATTGACCGAGATATGGCCGAAAGTCGGTTTTGACCTTTTCGTGGCCTTGACCTTGACCTTTGACCCGATCACTCCCAAAATCTAATCAATTGATCCTCAGGTCATGCCAAATCAACCCACCAAATTTTATGAAATTCCGTTTGGTACTTTTTGAGTTATTCGATACACATACACACAGACAGACACACAAACAAATAAATACACGGGGATCAAAACAATACCTTCGTCAGCGAAGTCGCTGGCGAAGGTAACAAATAAAACTAGAAAAGCACTTAGAGAGCGCAGGCCTCCGCCAGGGGGCAGCAAAACCCAGAAGCACGGCGATTGGAACTCCGGCCCATTGGAAAGACTTGAACTTAGGCGTATATCTCAGCAGTACTTTGGCCTAGATATGCCAAAATGTAATCACCTGTTCTTTGACTTAATACCCACCTTCTCATCAAATCTATCCATTACTTTTTGAGTTATGTTGTACACAAACAAACCAACAAACAAACGCCACCAAAAACATAACCTCCTTGGCGGAGGTAATAAAACATATGAGGTTTCCTAGGTTATGTCCTTGAAACCTTTTCATTAAAAAGACAATATGCATCCAACACATTTGCCTTGAGTTTCAGAAAATCACATGAACATTTCCAATAGTTTTCAACACTGCTCTTGTTTTTTTTTTTAGCAACAACAATAATAATAATACAAATAGTATGAGTAGTAAGTGTTCTACATTGTAATTACATGTAATGGCCTACAAACATTTCTTTTCAGACTATTCTTTGCCTCAACAATTGATAAAGGAAAATCAAAGGTTTTATATGATTATTATCAAAATTCCTCACTCACTGTAGACACCCCATAACAACAGATTTTTACCAAATGATTTTACCGTGAAGCCATCTATTTCACTGTGAGGGGCACACACAGATAAATTTGCCTGTTGGTCCAGGGACAGGCTGAGTAGTGGCTGGCCGAAATGTAGCTGAGTCTTAACTTCACTGGCTGATGTTGCTGCCTGCTCCACACTTTCGTGCAAAGTTCCTGCATCTTTTTGTCCTCCCTTGTAGGGATGAAGTCAAGGGATGCGTTCCAATCCGAAAAAATGTGTGCTTCGTCGTTTTCATTCACCCTCCAATCGAGGGGGGAATCCCCAAAAAATCCCGGATGTAAGATGGCTGCCACTAGTAGGGTCGTTCCACTCCAGTTTTGCGGAGGGAAGGGCGCATTTTCATTTACTCAAGCCCTCGATTATCCTCCCTCAAATAAAGCCAACAACGAACATCCATCCAAGCTTTGATATTGCCCAGAACGCTTTGCTCATTCTCCCTCGGTAAAGATTTCATGTCCGCCATTTTTTTCTGCTGGCAAAAGGAGGAATTGTGGCAGGGAAAGTACCATACAAATGTAAGAGGGCCATTCCACCGAATCGGTGCCTTTTCTGTCCCCAAGACATTACATTCAGAAATATTCATGAATATGCATGAAAAGTATCTGTTTAATACATTATATTATCAATCAAAGTGTCCTTTTTATTGTCCTGGTTGCAATTTGAAGATGCACGGTCTAAAAATTTTATAAAAGCTACGTAGAATACTGAGCAAATGGGATTTTCGCCTGTCCCCACTCTCTAACACTAAACTTAACTATTAAATATAGTCACCAGAATCCTTTATAAAAGTATTTATTTTTGCATTATTTTGTGGCCCAATTTGTAATTTAAACATAAAATACATTTTCTACTGAAAAAATCATAAAACATTAGTTAAAAAACACAATTTTAGTGGTGTCCCCAGGTTTTTTCTCAGTCCCGTTACCCTGATACATTAACCACCCTAAAGATTTTGGAACATTCCACATATGACAGGATCAACAGGATATTGCATCATTTCAGTCCCGTGAAGGAACTGGGAAGACCAAAAGTAAGTTCTCTCAATCTCTTTTGTTTATTTTTGATCATATTGTAAATATGACTGGCATCGTAAATCATAACATGCAGTCCTGTTACCTAAATTATTTTGTATGCTCTTATGATTTTATTTTTATTTTTTGAGTTTTGGTTAATCACTTAAAGGTGCTTCGGGGCCTCATGCTACTAGCATGGTTTTCCATGTGTTAGCTTTAGCAACATAGCTAATTCTGTGCTAAAAACTCAGTCCTGTTACCCATAGAAAGGGTAACAAGACTGAATAAGAGTAAAAGGAGTGAGAATTTTCATTGAAAGTGACAAATTGAAGGGGAGTGGGGTTGAGGTAGAGAGAGGTGAGGCTGAGTAGGGAGGGGTTAGAGGGGGGGGGTAGGGAGAGGAGGGACAGGAGAGGAGAAGTAAGGAAAGGAAGGGGAGGTAGGTAGGGGAAGAGAGATCCAGGGAGGGGTGGGGTAAGATAGAGAGGGGCGGGAAGAGAAGTTTGTATTTAATTGTTTATATGATATAACATGAATTCTTTGATTTTAATTATTACAGTTGGAATTACTATGGTGTTTTACAATGTGAACATATTATTGTCAGGGACCCAACAGATTCTACTGGCCAGCCCCTGAGGATACCTTGTGGTACCTCTTCCAAGATATCTTGTGCATAATCCCACCAGCGAGGCAGGTCACAAGCCATTACATGGAAATCAAAAAAGATGTTTGGGCTAAACTAAAATCTGATTCTTAAAAAAGCAAGTTAGATTTTTCCTCATTAATTCATTGCAATTCTATAAAAATACATGTTGTAATCATGCAATTCTATGCAGTAATGCCTGTTGAACTCAATATGCTCTACTTATATCTGTTATATGCGTTGTCTTTCTTCTTTTTACCTTTTTCAGAGAAAGATGCAGAGCCCATACTGTACCTGAGGAGCGAGACACACATGCTGCCGGGGAAACTCACACCTCTCTCTGTCTCCACTGCCCCGCTCTTTTACTTTTGCACTCAAATACATACCATATACACATCCATACACACAAGAAAACTACACATACCCACACTCTCATGCACATGCACTCTATAATAGTATGGTATGTGTGTGTGTATGTATGAGTATGTGTATAGAGTCTATACACATATTCATAAATACATACACGCACATGCAATTACACACTCTCACATTCTGTGCACACACACACACACTTACACAAAGACACATACTCACATACTGTCATGCACACACACACCTGTTCTCCATTCTGTTCTGTTCAGAGACACTCAATCCTGTTACTCGGTTCTCATTCCTGTTACCTAATTGTTTTAATTGAAAAAATAAAGATGAAACTTTTTTCCCCCAAATTTTCTTTGTCCATTATTTGAGCACTTGTTGGATAGATCACATAATAGATTTTTGATCAAATTGAGGTTAAGGTCCCCATTAAAAATAAAAAATGGCTTTGTATTTTAAAAAGAAATGCATTTTGCCTGTATACTTCTGACTTTTTACCCGTAGTTATATACATATTTTGAACATGTATCAAATTATTTCTTATACATACCCACTTTATTGAGTGAAAAATGAATCAAATACTTGGAATGACTTTTAAATGATATATTAATAGCTATAATAGTATCGGTAACAGGACTGAAAAAAAATGCTACCATCTTCCATTTCACAACCTTTTAAAATTAAAAATAAATGTACCTGAGATTGACCATTACATATTTTGAATAGTTAAACATGTATGTTATGAGATACAATGCTGAAAAAATTTGAAAAATGAAGTTTATTTTTGAAAAATTACAACATGCAAATGGCACCGATTCGGTGGAATGGCCCAAGAATTGTGTACGAGTAGTGTTTAATTTATGACAGAGTTATGCAAATAGCGAAGTTTGGGGGTGAGGGGCATCGGTTTCACATTATTTTTTAAGCCTTTGACTTTACGTTCATTTTGCTGAAGCTAGCCTATAGCATCCGCGAGGACTGTTGCGGAGCTAAAAGCCGCTTTCACACCAGACGCAAACAAACTTTTTGCGCGACAGATTACATTCAAAGGCAATGCAAAGACCGGAATGCACGCGAAACGTGCATTCGGGTCTTTGCATTGACTTCAAATACAGTATGTCGTGCGAAAAATTAGTTTCGCGTCTGGGGTGAAAGCAGCTATATTATCCCATACAACAGTCACAAGTGCCATAAACATGCAATATGCTTCCGTGTGAACTGTAAAAGGTAAAACGTACAGGCAACTAACTCAGTTGGCTCCATGGTAACACAATCTTCCCGTTAGCTTCTTTACAAACATCGAAGTGCAGAAGAAACGCAGCGAGGGCTGTTCCAATCCAATTTCCCACAACCCTCCCCCGAAGTCCCCTTTATTGCCCTTCCTAGCTCGAGAAGGGCTTACTCGCCTGCTACGTCATTCGGAGGGCTCACTCGAGTGGAGGGAAGAAGTGAAGGGAGTATCTTATTTCGGATTGGAACGCAGCCATGGTCTCTTGCAACCACTGCTTTGGCTGTCTGCTCATTAGCTTCCGCTGCAAAATCATCCTTACTGTCGTCAGAACTCTGCGTCTGTTGTTCCTCCCCTGTCAAGACAGCAGGAGCTTATAGCTACAATTGCCCTTGCTTCACCACAAATGGATTTGTTCTATTTTCAGTGCCATTACCGATGCAACATCATTGCATACAGAAGTGCAAGCTTACTAGCTTTATAGCTAATTAAACCTATCCCATGTTATCTAGCAAGCTAGCTAGCTGTCGCTAAATGTGTTTCTTCATAAAGTCCACCATCCACAAGCTAGCCAGCTACATTAACCTTATTAATAAGCCAAACGGCAACGGACAACAGTGTCATCAACTAGCCATGTTAGGCTATATTCGGTATCCAGTAATGCTATATTTATATGAAGAAAAAAAAACAAAAGTGAAAAGTGAAGCTGAGAGCAAAGACTCTTTGTTGAGATCCAGAAGTACCTTAATTAAAAGTTGCATATCGCAGTGGCATCGTTAGCTAATATAAAGGCCATAGATAAGCTGGGTAGATGATGAAATGACCATGATTTAGGCTTGGAGCCAGACGCCCAGCTGCACTAGTATTGATGACCCGTGGGTATGCTAGCCACAGTAGCCAATTAATTCGGCATTCATCAAAGTCAAAATGTAGGGTGACAATACTTTTGATCAAAATATGCGAGTGTGAGAAAGGAAACTAAAGGTTCTTCTTTCCGTTACTAGGAAAGATATGACTAAGCATCTCTGCCGTAGCCTACTAGGTAGCATCAAGCTGAGCTGGCTTCTTAGCCCAGTTTAAAACCGTAGCTAGCTTAGTACCTTTGAGCTCAGACTCAGAGGGCGTATTTCAGCAACCAACTATAATGGTTCTGACCTGCAGTCTCTCCCCCCTCCAGCTGTCTGCACCTCCACCTCAACTAGCCACATCTGTTGCTCATTGAGGTGGAGGTGTAGCGAGGAGTATAAAAGATTCTGCATTCTGGTGCCAGGGGCCCTGTTTAAGTTGGTTTTGCCGCTGCTCCTCTCTGTTTTAACTCTTTAAATTGAATGTTTTTTAAAATTTTTTTACTCAGCCTGTGTTTGTGGGTCCCTTACTTGGTTTTGGGTACGTGGTCCCAGTGCCCGTCGGCTTCTTCCTTCTGCCGGCGGGACCAAACCATGACAGAATGTAGCTGCCACCATGGGACTAAGCCAGGCTGAGTGAGGGGAGCAGCGACAGTATTGTTTTTCCAGGGCTAAGTTGGGGACCAGTTCCGGGTTTGGCGCCAGGTGGGTGCCAAGTAGCACCAGTTGTTCCCGGAGGTGGACACCCTGTAGCCCGGAGGTGAACGCCCTGTTGCCCGGAGGTGTGTTCCAAAGGAGGGCTTATTCCGGAGGAGGGTGCCAGGTTTGGCGCCAGTGTTCCCGGAGGGGGCCTTCCCAGGCTTAGTCGAACCTTTTCCCCTGACCCCTCTCAACAGCTCCGACCCGAAGAAGATCTGCTCCGAAGCTCACAAGGTGAGAGAGGAAGTTGTGTCTAATGCCAACATGTTAAAAGCTATTAATGGGCTGAATGACAGATTCTCCAAATTTGATCAAATGGTGAATGAAAACACGGCTGAGACTGTTGCTGTGAAGGAATATGTGAAAGGCCTGGAGTTACAGAGTAAAGCGACAGATGACACCGTGAAGAAGTTGAAGATTGCAGCACTTCAGGAGAAACAAGAGGAGACGGAGAGGTACAGTCGGTGGTGGAACCTCCGTCTGCTGAATCTCCCAGAGCATAGTAACAAAGAAGTGAGAAAGGAGGTGATGGATATAATCGCCCTGATCATCCCAGAGGAAAAAAACAAACTTTAGGTGCGTCTGTAAGTCTCTCATCTGGATTTCACCCAGAGCCTAACAGACAAACGGAACGCACTAACCAAACCCTCGAGGACACACTGCAGTGCTTAGTTGAATCTAGACCTACCTCTTGGAGTAGGTATCTTGTTTGGGCAGAATACGCCTTTAACACCTTGCGCAATGCGTCCCCGAGTCTCTTCCCATTTGAAGCCCAGATGGGATATCTACCTCCTTACCTGAGCTAGAACAAAATATAGAGGTACCCGCCGTGGGGGCATTCATCAGGCGCTGTCGAGCAACCTGGAAGAAAGTCCGCTCCTCGCTTTTGCGGGCCACAGCTCGTGAGAAGGAAGTGGCTGATAGACGGCGCTGTCCAGCACCTTCTTATCGAGTGGGTCAGCGCGTATCGCTGTCCAATCGAGATCTTACGCTAAGGGTGGAATCTCAAAAGCTCGCTCCTCGATACGGGGGACCTTTTAAAATTGTTTGTAAAATTAACTCAGTTACAGTTCGCCTGCAACTCCCACGGTCAATGAGAATACATCCCACATTCCATGTCTCCTGGCTGAAGCCTGTTGTCAGTAGTGTATTGTCACCTACAGACGATTTGCCTCCTCCTCCTCGGATGATTGATGGGGTACCCACTTACACGTTGCAGCGTATTCTAGCTGAGAGACGGGTTGGTAGGGGAAAGCAATTTCTCATAGACTGGGAGGGTTATGGGCCGAAGGAGCGATCGTGGGACCCAGCTAGAAATATTTTAGACCCTGAACTGATTCGGGACTTTCACAACCGAGGTGCAGAAGGTTCGTCGGGAGTCGCCCCTTAAAGGAGGGGTCCTGTCATGGTTCTGGGTCTGCAAGCTGCAAGTTAATATGTGAGGTGGCAGGTGCGAGGACTCAATTGTTTGCAGCAGGTGATTCCCATGCTCATTGCATGCTCAGCCCCGAGTCTCTGCTATTTAAGCTCTGCAGCTCCTACACTCTGGGCTTCAGTGTCTCCGTGGAATAATTTTTTTATTGATTCATTTAATTATTATTAATTGTTTATCCTTGGTTGCTCATATTCTGTTTTAGTTCACAACTTCATTGACCTAGAGTATGTGTGTGCTGACATATTTCTGATTTAGCAGGGGCCTGCATAACTGTACTAGTGTGTCATGACATATAGCCTATCTAAAGTCATGAAGATTTGAATGTCTGTACCAAGGGCAGGATGTTTTTCTCTTTCTCTAAGTTTATTTGTTTATAGAAAGCTCCGGAATCCATAACAAGATAAGCTGGAGCCAGAGCTGAGAGAGAAGGCAGGTGCTCTCCTCCCTAGCAAGATGTGTGTGTGTATCCCTAGACAACTTGACGCGGTTACGTACCAACTTGACGCGGTTGTGTGCGACGGCAAAGGCTCGCGTGATGTGTAAATCAGCACGGGGGGAGGAGAACGCCATGGAGTATTCCTACAAATACCAGAGAACTTCCTAACTGTGTATCCTCCATTTTGCTGACTTGACGTCTATGTGGGGATCCTTTTTTCTGCAGAAAAGAGTAAACAATATTGGCTTGGATATTAACTTCTCCGCCACCGACTGATTTTTTCCTGAGTCGTTTGGGTTTTCTCTCGTGAAGGTTACACTTGAAATATAAAATCAAAATTCCTTTAACAGTCTCTCGTTAAACACTCTAGTCGGTAAGGTGAAGAATGGTACGGACGGTATTTGCAGAACCAGTTGAAAAGGATTGTATTTGTTCTGCGTCCGACGGGAGCCCATCTAAACGGAACACGTTTTTAACAACAAGATGCGCTGTCTCCCATGCCGAAGGCAGCTTAGGTAGCGCTACAAAATGAGCCGCTTTAGAAAACCGGTCAACTACTACCAAAATGACGGTGTTGCCGTCAGATACAGGCAGCCCCATAATAAAATTGAGCGCGATATGTGACCAAGGGTGCCTGGGAACGGGCAAAGGTCGCAGCAGGCCAGAGGGAGGGAGGTGGGAAGTTTTATTTCTGGAACATACGCTACATGCCGCATCAAACTCCCGAATGTCCTTCATCATATCCGGCCACCAAAACCGTTGAGCAAGGAACTGCTTGATCCGATGGGCCCCCGGGTGCCCAGCCAAGCGGGAAGAGTGTCCCCACTGAAGGACCCTTGACTTAACCCCAAGCGGCACAAAGAAACAGCTGGGAGGCTCCCCCCCAGGACCGGGATCGGATTTCAATGCCTCCTGAACCACCGCCTCAACCTCCCATTGAATCGGTGCCACAATCTGGGTAGAAGGAATAACAGGCTCTGGGGTACGATTGCTATCCTTATGATCATACATACGTGACAGGGCGTCAGGCTTAATGTTTTTAGAGCCCGGGCGGTACGTGAGCGTAAAATCAAAGCGGTTAAAAAACAGTGACCATCGCGCCTGCCCGGAATTACGCCGTTTGATCTGCTGAATATATTGGAGGTTTTTGTGGTGGGTCCAAACCACAAAAGGGTGCTCAGCGCCCTCCAACCAGTGGCGCCACTCCTCGAGCGCCAGCTTGACCGCTAATAACTCTCGGTCACCAATACTATAATTGCGTTCGGTGGCGGACAAAGACCAGGAGAAGAACGCACATGGGTGAAGCTTTTTATCCCAAGGAGGGCGCTGGGACAGAAAAGCGCCCACACCCACCTCTGAAGCATCTACCTCCATGACAAATGGGAGAGAGGGGTCGGGTAAAACCAAAATAGGCTCCGAGCTAAAACGTTTCTTTAATTCCTGAAAGGCAGCATCAGCTGCAGGAGACCAAAAAAATGCTGAGGAGGAATTCTTTTTAGTGAGCGCAATAATGGGGGCGGAAACCACGCTAGAATTACGAATAAACCTCCTATAAAAATTTGCAAAGCCCAGAAAGCGTTGGACCTCTTTAACACTCTGCGGTGCAGGCCAATTCCTGACCGCAGCCACCTTGTCCGGGTCCATCCGCACCGACCCCTTAGAAACAATGAAGCCCAAGAATGAGACAGTTTAGGTGTGGAAAACACATTTCTCGGCTTTAACAAAAAGTTTGGCATTAGCTGCCGGGTGGCTCACATGGTTAAGGCACTGCTCTGCAGTGCAGAGGTGATCACCACGTCGCGAGTTCGAGCCCCGGCGTACCCACCGGCAGCTTTTTCAGAGTAGCGCACAATTGGCTATCGAGCTACAGGGTTTCAAATTGGGAAGGGACTGCCGGATTTGGGTACACAATAACAGCTTTGTTCGTTGCTCCAGCGCCTCCTGTTGGCCTGACGGGTGCTCGTCAGGAAGACTCCGGGTTCATGTCCGGGTATCCTCCGCCCTAGTTCTGAACTTGCGAAGATTCAACCAATGAGTGTATAAGAATCAGTGGCAGACAGGCACGTGCTACGGAGGAGAGCCCTGAACTGTCTCACTATCCTGAGTTGGCAGCAAGGGGTCGCATACGAGCAAGCTTTGTACATAGTTCCCCATTTGGGCATTCCAGATTCGGGTGGGATTGGAGAGCCAAATTTAAATAAATAAATAAATAAATAAAAAAGTTTGGCATTGAGCAGAGCTTCCAGTACACGTCTGACATGTTGTTTGTGCTCCGACAGTGTTGAAGAAAAAATCAAAATGTCGTCAAGATAGACGAAGACAAATTTCTCCAACATCTCTCGGAGCACATCGTTGACAAATACCCTTAAACACCGAGGGGGCGTTAACCATCTCGTTAACCAAGACCCAATATTCATAGTACTCGTCATGCGTGTTAAAAGCCGTTCTCCATTCATTGCCCCCTCCTGAATGCGAATCAAATTATAAGCATTACGAAGATCTAGCTTCGTAAAAAATGACGCCTCCTGCAGACGTTCAAACGCGGAATTCATTAATGGAAGGGGGTATCGGTTTTTAATGGTGATTTTATTCAAACCCCTGTAATCAATGCAGGGTCTCAGACCGCCATCCTTTTTCCCAACGAAAAAGAATCCCGCTCCGGCAGGGGACATGGACGGCCGAATAAAACCATTGGAGAGAGCCTCCTGAATATACCCTCGCATAGCCTTACGCTCAGGTCCTGACAGCGAATAAAGCAAACCCCCTAGGCGGAGTTGTCCCCGGATAAAGATTAATCTCGCAGTCGTACGGACGATGCGGGGGTAATGTAGAGGCTCGTTATTTACTGAGCACCTCAGCCAGATCGGCGTAATCCCTGGGAACATTCGGAGGCAAGTCAAAGTTCAGGGTAGCCCCAAATTCTTTACCCTGCTCAGAATCTAATGTATCGCCCGAGTCCATGAACGCTTCAATAGTAAATCTTTTACTCCCAACAGTAAGTTCTACGGGGATTAGTGTTCGAAAGGGAAACTGGGTCTGCCCTTCTAGCGCCCCCTGAATAGCTAGAGGGGTCTTTCTGTTTCCCCGAAGCTTGGGACAATGTGGACGGATATGACCCGGCTTATCACAATTAAAGCAGATTATTCTTCTGCTAATGGGTCTCTTAGGCTGACGGTCAAACAAACCATCCACTTGCATGGGCTCCTCCGGAGTAGAATCTCTTATGGGTGGAATAGAAGATGCACATTTGCCACTAACAATTTTAGTCCCATTGTCAGCCAGCGGAGATTTATTTAGTCTCACCCGGCTGCGTTCGCGTATGCGATTGTCAATTCGCACAGCAGTACGAACTAAGGAGTCTAAAGTCGAGCAGGGTTCTAACGTAGCCAGCACGTACTTAATCTAAATACCGTCATCAGAGGGGCTTCCGGCCAGCCTGTCTCTGGGGCCAGAGAACGAAAAGCAATAGAAAACTCAGCTGCACTTTCTTTGCTCTGTCTTAAGTGCATTAAACGCATAGCTGTGCCTTGTCCACAAATGTCCTGATCGAAAACAGAAACCATCTCCCTAACACGGGCATCTATCGAATTTACAACCGGTGGGTTAGATCTAATTAGTGGGCCGACCCAATTGAGCGCTATGCCTGCCAACTGGGATAGTATAAACGCAAGCCGAGAATCCTCATAAACAAAACGTGACGGCTGAGCCTTAAAAAATATTTCACACTGGGCAATAAAATCTATACACTTTCCGGCCTCGCCACTGTATCTTTGGGGCAGTTGTAACTTAGGTTCTCGGGGAGAATGTATGGATGGTGCTTCTGCAACTCTTTGTGGAGTCTGTAACGTTAGAGATTTAATACTCTCAGACAAATCTAACAGGACACTCTGCTGGTTCTGGAGAGCAGTCTCCTGCAGGTGTAACCTCTCAGCGAGTTCAGAACGCTGATTACAAAAGGCTGAAAGTGATTCTGTGAACCCAGCCAACATCTCTTGTTGGCTGGCAACAGCCCTCTTAATCTCGGCCACCGCTGACTTCTCCATTGTGGCTAGAGTGTACTGTGATGGCGTTGGCGGTAGGACACCAAGAGCAGTGGCCAGAAATAAAAAGGACAAAACCAGCAGCGTGCTGAGAGATTAAAAGAAATAGAAATCACGAGATTCGCGCTACCAACAGACCTGACGCCGTCCGTGGTAGCAAACAGGCGAGCTCGACTAAAGACAAAAGAAAAGGGAAATAAACCAAAAGAATCCCTTTCTCACTAACATTTTTCCTTTTATGCAGCTAAGATCCTGACAATACTCTCTCTTCCCAAAGACCTTACCGGCTAAAGCGCCAAGGGGAAAATGACACTCTAGCAGCCCGAACGAGGTAGAACAGGAGCTTAAATAGAGTCTGGGTAACGGCCCCAATTAATGCCAGCTGGCCTAGGAATCCGATATTAAGCAAAACGATGTCATCTCGGACAAGAGTTATAAAAGGAGCTAACAAAGCTTGAAAACCATAGCACTACTAATAGAAAACTGGAGACCTATTACACTCCTAAATATAGATTATAAGATTATCTCATTGGTCTATGCTGAAAGGCTAAAAAGAAATCTTGAAGAAACCAGAGGTGAAACACAAACTGGATTTATGGCCAACTGTCACATCAGTTCAAACATAAGACTTGTTCTTGATGTATTAGACAATACTCTGACAATATTGATAATGACTCCCTTATTGTTTTTCTTGATTTTCATAAAAGAAATTCTTACCTTTCTGGCATGTGGCACAGCACTTCGTAAAAATTTGAACATGAACAACTCCGCCTCCCTCCAAAGTCCCACCCTCTTCCCCCTGCCTGACCTCTGAGGCTCCCCACCTCTCCTGACGCGTGCGGTGAGAAAGTGAGCAGCGCGAATGAAGCTGCTTTCACAATGGATGCAAAACAAATTTTTCGTACGAGAGATTACATTCAAAGTCAATGCAAAGATGCGAATACGTGCAAGATTCCCGTCTTTTCATTGATTTTGAATGTAATCTGTCGTACGACAAATTTGTTTCGCGTCCGATGTGAAAGCATCTTGAAACGGGGCAATGGAGTCAGATTCAGAGGCACCAGTTAGTGAAAACTAACCAACCATAATTACATAATATTCAATTCTATATGTGGTATAAAATAAAATGCCTTCGTAATGTCTGACAAACTACCATTACCATTATTATAGTAATTATAGCATTTCAGCCTGTTTGTTTACAGTCAGATGCGTCGTTTTTTGGCAGAAATCATACATATTTTCTTGCAAAAAACTGCTGTCATAACATCTTACCTCACCAGAATTGTCCCAGTAATGTGAGTCATTAAATTTATTTGCAGGCTAACTTTGCAGGTGTGGCTAACACTGTTTACGAACTTTGACAGCCGTAGGAAACTGGAAGGGATGCGACAACGGATGACTGACAGGAAGCTCGGCAAATTTTTTTATTCCAACCGAAGAAAATGATTGGTCAGACTTTTATCAGAAATATATGAGAATTGAGTAGGGATGAGTTTTAACACCTGGTGGATTTCTTTTACATTTTAGTGCGCCATACGCTTATTAGGAGCATTTTAAGATTACAAAAGAAAAGTGTAAAAATGCCAGAAAGGTAAGAATTGCTTTAAGCTTTCGATACGGTAGAACATTATTTTTTATTTAAAGCACTCCAAACTTTTGGTTTTGGTCCAAATTTTGTGTCAACCATCGAAAGGTTTTATCAAGATATTAACAGTTGTATCACACTATGTCCAAACACTACCAAAAGATTTCCAATCATGAGATCCGTTCATTGTACAATTTCACTTTTTTTATTTTTGATTGTGGTTGAACTACTTTCATTACATATCTTAAATAACCCTGTAATTAAAGGTTTATCTATTTTTGGCAAGGAAATCAGACTGACCCAACTAGCGGATGATACAGCATTATTAAAAGACAGAAATCAGATTGAAAATGCTATTTCATTAATAGATACATTCTCAGCTGCCACTGGGTTAAAACTAAATAAATCTAAATGTGAAATTTTATGTTTGTACCAAATGAATGTTAAAACTATATATGATATTCCTGTCAAAAAGTGTGTTAGATATCTTGGTATTCATGTCTGCAGGACTGTTATGAAACGACAACAACTTAATTTCTCCCCCAAAATGAAAAAAAAAACTAAAACTATATTGAACTTATGGCTTCAAAGAGACTTGAGAATTTTAGAAAGAGTCCTTTTGACTAACGCTGAAGGTGTTTCCAGATTTGTGTACCCAGCCCTTTCCCTCAATGTTTATGATTCCACATGTAAGGATATTAATAACATGTTTGTTACCTTTGTATGGAGGAATAAGCACCATCATCTGAAGAAAACCTTGCTTTCTGCACCTAAAGATAAAGATGCTTTTGATCTTCTGGACTTCATGGACTTGAATTATACATTTAAGGTGAAATGGCTATAAGAATGCTTAAAAGCTCCAGAATCATTATGGCATTTCACTCCACACAACATATTTAGAAATGTTGGAGGTCTTCAGTTCTTTTTGTCATGTAATTATAGTATTTCAAGCAGTGGCGGCCGGCCAATAGAGGGCGCCGCCCCCCTTCAGATATCAAGAGATGAAAATTTCCTTAAACATGTTAAATATAATTAAGTCGTAGATGTTATGATTCTGCCTTGTTCTGTTCATGTTTTGTAAATGTCTTGATCCATGCCATGTTTTTTTTCAAGTTTATTCCTGCATATTGTCCCATTCCTTCAGTCATATTCCGGTCCATGTTTTGTGCCATATCATGCATTGCACTTTGTCTCCCCCTGTCTGGTCTTATGTTATGTGATCGCTCACTGCCCCAGTATTGTGTGCCACACTTTGGGGTGATTTAATGGTTTCTGGGATTTCAATCATTCCTTCCAATCTCGTTTACTTCCTTCACCTTGCTTTTTTTATTATTAACCAAACTAACAGTTTATTATTTTAGTTAACTTACTAACCCAAAATAACACTGTTTATAGTATTACCTTACTAACGAGCACTAAGGAATTGTATAGCTGCACTTACTAATTGACTAACAAGCTCTCAGCAGTCGCCCTATTCTAGTCTCCACCCCTTTGGCTTTACTCAGTCTACTTTGCTGCAGTTTCAGCGGAACCTCCATGCTTGCTAAACTCTGTTGTCTCTCCTTTTCTGTGCATGGTAGAACTCCCTAACCGGAGCTGTATGTCTGTGTATAGGCTGTCTTGTGATCCCTGTCTGCGTTTTGGCTTTTGCCAAATGTCTTGCAATTAGGAACTTCCTCATGTTCAGTCCTTTGTAATTAATCTGATCCAGCTCACCTCCTCCCTATCATAGCATGTGACTTCCCCAACGTGTATTTAAGCAGTCATTTCACTCACAGCTCTTGTCAGAATGTTTTCCCTAGTTTGCTTGTGCTGCGATCGTTTATGCCTTGTACACTTAGTGTTATACTTCTGACTGGAACGTCCTGGATTTTGATTTTGGCTTTACCTTTGATATTCCTGTGCCCGTGTACTGTACCTGCTTTGCCCGACCCTGAATTTTGTCTTTGCTGGCTTGTTTACGAACTGGGGTATATCTGCTGGATTTCGGCTTTGGATTTATCTCTAATATTCCTATGACTGTGTACCGAACCTGCTTTGCCCTACCCTGAGTTTTGTGTTTGCTGCCCTGTGTATGATTTGGATTTCGACTACTGGATTCTGATTTTGGATTGTGGATTCTGTACCGTTGCTTGCTGCACTGCAGGGGTTTCCACCCAAGATCCAATAAAAATCAAGTTTACAGGATATTTTTGGTCCAATCTTGCTTGCTGCACTGCAGGGGTTTCCACCCAAGATCCAATAAAAATCAAGTTTACTGGATATTTTTGGTCTAATGTGATTGGACAATTCTCGTGGCTGTCAATCATGTTCACACCCACCGCAACGCTTCGTCTCGACTGTCAAAACATCCGCCGCCCTTTCAACCTGGTAGCTGAGTGAGATGGCAAGTTCAAGTGGAAGCGCAGAAACTGATCACAATTTGGTTCTTTCCTTACAAAAACAGCCTTTCTCAAGGCGTTCACTGGAGGAACAAAGGAAAGTGAAGGTGTTTGGCCTGGACCGATCCGATTTAAAGATTCAGCACCTGGCAAGTGATCGTGGACGAGCTTACACCTGGGGCTTCTCCCGCACTTATTACGACAAACGGCATTGGCTAGCTGGATGTTACCACGGTCAAGTGAGCCGTTGTTGGTGGAAGCCCGGTCAAGCCAGCCGTGACTTGGGCCGTTTCTCAATATGCGTTGTTTTCTGTACTTCTGTTCTTGTGAACTTGAGAAACGTCATCCCTCTGAGACCATTTACTGTCTCAATTCAAAGCTTGCACCTGGACGAGAACGGTTACCAGTCCCAGAAGTGTTCTTGATAAACCCATTTTTCCGAGGATGCATTGAATGGTAACTTGTGTGAACTTGACAGCACGCATATCCCAGAATTCTTTTTGGCATCTAATTGGGAGCGGGACACTCTTGAGAGTGAAGGGCAGGGTTACGTTTCCCAAAAGCATAGTTGCTAACTAAATTAGCAACTTACATAGTTTGTCCATTCACAGTCAATGGGTCTCAATATGTAAGTTAGCATCTGTGACTTCGGGAAATGCACCCCAGGATCTGTAAAGCTGCTTTCACACCGGACGCGAAACAAATTTTTCGCACGACAGATTTACATTCAAAGTTAATGCAAAGACACGAATTCCGCGAATGACGGCTCACTTGACCGCGGTTGGATGTGGTGTTAGCAGTGCCGTTTATTGCTTTCCCTGTTTATTGTTCCAATCTGGCAGATTCCACAAAAAGTGTGACCAATGGACAACTTTTAATTTTGAACCAATATAAAATGTTCCATTTCCGTTCGCATGTGCGAGCGGATGTTTATTTCCTGGCCTTCTAGAATTTTCACCGACTCGCGTTTGTGTCCCTCATCAAAAAGGTAAAAATTTCCGTCCACAGTAATAACATTAGCAACAACCTGTAATCTAAGTACAGCACAGCTGTGAATGAGATTTGGGCGGCTGCTGGCAGGGTATTTTAGCCCTTTTGTGCAGATGTGTCCGCCAGTGGACACGGAGCTGCAGGTTTATGCATGCAGTTACAATATTCTATCACTAGATGGCACAGCCGGATCAGTAATTGAATTTCACTAGCAAGCCGAGTTCGAACATGGTTTATGTTATGTACGAGTTCCCTCCAATCCCTGGATGGATCAAGCCAAAATTGGTTTGACTTAAAGGAGAATTCCGGTGTGAAATTGATTGGGGTGTATTGAACCATGATAACGAGTACTAACTTTTGTCGAATACCTCACCTCCATACACACGCACCGTTTTGAAATAAGTGGCTTTTTAGCCAAAGCTGCCAACAGGCTTACAATCGTAGTGAATCGGGCATTGTATTGCCATGCAAAGAAATCAATATTTTTTCATCTTTAACAAGGCTCCAAGTAGTTCCACACTTCATCGGTAGAATTCCAAAGGCCCTGACATTTATAATGGGGCACTGAGAACTTTGAAAATGCACCGGTAGTTTATTAAAAAAGACTATTTATTCAAACAGTACCTTGAGGTAGTTTCCAGTCCCCTCCATCTTGAAAGTCACGATAAGCCGATTGACAAGCACGAACGAATAGGAAGGATAGGGGAACAGATTGCAATGTATTCGTTCGTGCTCGTCAATCGACTTATTGTGACAAAACAAAACACAGTGGTCTTGAGCATTGCAAAAACTTTACAGACAACATGGTATGATGTCCTACACGCCAACCAGAGGATGAAGACAAGAATCTTAACTGTTTGACCCCAGTTTCACCCCTCATGGTGTCGATCCTCATGCAGCATCCTCAGGAGGGCTTTCAGGGACTCACAGCAGAGGCGAAAGACAGGTCTGGTGTCTGATTCTCCATTACAAAACATTTGCAGGACTGGCACAGCTGGATTAACATGGCTGTAGGCTTTAGGATTCACATCCTTAAAATTAGTGGAGATTTGTGCAGTTTTCGTTATAAACTGCAAGATTTTCTCATATTAGTAAAGAAATTGATTCCAATGTCACATGCTGCAATCAGTGGAACAAGTAGCTGACTAACAGCTTGTTACTCAAGTGCATAGATTTAGCATTAATGTGTTCTTAAATCACACACACACACACACACACACACACACGCACGCACATGCGCGCGCCCACGTGCCCACATACCGGCTATGGTCTGAAAGCAAAAGGAGGGGCCTAACTCGGTACTATAGGTGTACCTAATGAAGTGGCCATTGAGCGTGTCTGTGTGCGCGCACGGGTGGAATAGCCTTATGACCACCTGGGGGAGCTAGCTAGCAAACAAGCAAAATAAAGAAACAAACAAACCCACAACTAAAGTCAATGCAATCATTGCCAATTGTCTTCTCATATGAAGACGTCGCCTTTGATGGGTTCACTCATACGGTTGGCGTATCAAAAGGAAGTATGCTAGGCTAAAAGCAAAATACTGACATTACGTTTTATCAAGCTGCAACCAAGGATGGTAGTTAACTTGTGTCACTTGTCTTCTGTTGTCGCTTTTGTGGGAACCTGACATTTCAGGGAATAGGGGAGACCAGGGTTACCTGGTCATGATTTTGTATTTGTCTCCAAAACTCTTTGTTGCTAAAACTTAGAGAAATACCTTTTATGGTCTATGTGTAGTGCTGACTGTCGCCGACAAAACTTGTATTGATACAATCTCAATACAATTTTCGATATATCACAAATATGCCGAAGCAACCCCATACCCAGGGTTACTTTGTTAGATGCGTGGGGTAAAATAACATTACATTACATACATTAAATTATTACAGTTTATTCACACGGTTATGTACCCAGGCTGTCAAATCGTTGTAACACCGGTTTCATCTGTCACTCATGTCTTTGGGTTCAAATTTGTGCTTGTTGTACATCTCACCCAACTTGGTGAAGAAATAACCAATGAGTGTTTGTTGAATGCCGTTGCTCAGGCAAGAGAGGCTGGTTGAAGCTTTCTGGCAGCTAAGTTGTGCACAAGCGGGGCAACTTCGGCATACCCGGGGCTATTGCTCCCTGACAAACTAACCCCATGCTGCTTGGCTAGTGTAGCCCCATGCGGCTATTTTGGAAATTAGGCCGCATCTCTCATCTCATGATCGCAGCAGGCCTTTATCAAATGAGATGAGTGTTGTTAATAACTCTAGTTACTTACGTTTATGAAACAGTAAAACCACTGTGGAAATCTTTGTCTTCAACGGAGTTAGACGCATTTCTTTCAGAAACTTTGTTTACAATTTGGGTCAAAATTCAGTTATTTAGGCAGAAAACACTTACATGACACTACCAGTCCTTCTTTCCAAGAGATGATGTCGCTGGTATGTCACATAATTTGTACTATTTCGTTTGCATTTGCAATGAAAAAAAACTGGGGTGACGGACTTAACCCCGTGTCCGAAATAACCCTGGTCTCCCCTACGCTATTTTAACTACTCGGATCCATTATGCACTAACATGCAAGCAAAATGAAACTAAAGTGAAAAACGACAAACATACTGAAAATGAAATTTTGCATTATTCCTTTCCAGCTGATAATTACATCAAATGATTGCGTAAAGGGGTCAACCAGCCGACCAGCCAGTAATCAACTGATTCACCAATTTGACCACCAGCCAGTTTGACCTTCCAGCTAAACCAGTTTACTCGACTTTGCCAAACGAGAGGCCCAAAATGACCTTCCCTTAGTGCCCAAAGTATTGCGTGAATCACAGTAAACCATCTTGGGACCCATCTGACAACAAATGCAATTTTCAGTAGGGATTGACAGAGGTTGCAACGTTAGGCTCTTTTAATTTTGGCTTCTTTGACAGTACGGTTGTGGATTTGAAAATGTTTGAGAATGCAAACTGTGCATATAAATGCCATCTTTGACTTCAATTAATTTGAATGCACTAAAGCGCGCATCCAAATGAATGATTGTCTTCTCACTCTACGGGAAGAATTAGCAGCGCCTGATGGTTTGGAGTGTTTTCGAAGTAAAAATATTATAGTTATAAAATGATTGAGAACAAGTTTGTACTAGTACTTGTTTCATAGGGATGTTCTGTGCTTCACAGGTTTCCAGTTCTGGCTCCGCCACTGGCACACATAGTCATGACCAGGGTTGCCGACTCTGGCAAGACAAATAAGCTGCAGCAGCTTCAAAAACAAGCCTAAAACAAGCCCAATATAAATGAGACAATACAAATATGGTAGGAGCTATAGGAGAAAAAGACAAAAGCACTGTGTTTGTGTACATTGTTATTTTTAAACTGTTATAATAATTATTAATGTAATAACGTAATTTATATATATACACACAAAACCCAAAACCAGTGAAGTTTGCACGTTATGTAAATTGTAGATAAAAACAGAATACAATGATTTGCAAATCCTTTTCAACTCATATTCAATTGAATACACTGCAAAGACAAGATGTTTTATGTTCAAACTGAGAAACTTTAGATTTTTTTTTGCAAATAATCATTAACTTAGAAAGGCAGCAACACATTGCAAAAAAGTTGGCACAGAGGCCTTTTTACCACTGTGTTACATCGCCTTTCCTTTTAACGACACTCAGTAAACGTTTAGGAACTGAGGAGACCAATTTTTGAAGCTTTTCAGGTGGAACTCATTCCCATTCTTGCTTGATGTACAGCTTAAGTTTTTCAACAGTCCGGGGTCTCCGTTGTCGTATTTTACGCTTCATAATGCGCCACACATTTTCAATGGGAGAGAGATCTGGACTACAGGCAGGCCAGTCTAGTACCCGCACTCTTTCACTACAGAGCCATGCTGTTTTAACACGTGCAGAATGTGGCTTGGCATTGTCTTGCTGAAATAAGCAGGGGCGCCCATGAAAAAGACGTTGCTTGGATGGCAACATATGTTGCTCCAAAACCTGTATGTACCCTTCAGCATTAATGGTGCCTTCACATATGTGTAAGTTGCCCGTGCCTTGGGCACTAATACACCCCCATACCATCACAGATGCGGGCTTTTGAGCTTTGCACCTATAACAGTCCGGATGGTTCTTTTCCTCTTTGGTCCGGAGGACACAACGTCCACAGTTTCCGAAAACAATTTGAAATGTGGACTCGTCAGACCACAGAACACTTTTCCACTTTGCATCAGTCCATCTTAGATGAGCTTGGGCCCAGCGAAGCCAGCGGCATTTCTGGGTGCTGTTGATAAATGGCTTTCGCTTGTAGAGTTTTAACTTGCACTTGCAGATGTAGCGACGAACTGTAGTTACTGAAAGTGGTTTTCTGAAGTGTTCCTGAGCCCATGTGGTGATGTCCTTTACACACTGATGTCAGTTTTTGATGCAGTACCGCCTGAAGGATCGAAGGTCACGGGCATTCAATGTTGGTTTTTCGCCTGTGTCGCTTACGTGCAGTGATTTCTCCAGATTCACTGAACCTTTTGACGATATTACGGACCGTAGATGATGAAATCACTAAATTTCTTCCAATAGCTCGTTGAGGAATGTTGTTTTTAAACTGTTCGACAATCAGCTCACGCATTTGTTTACTAAGTGGTGACCCTCGCCCCATCCTTGTTTGTGAATGACTGAGCATTTAAGGGAAGTTGCTTTTATACCCAATCATGACCCCCACCTGTTCCCAATTAGCCCGTTCACCTGTGGGATGTTCCAAATAAGTGTTTGATGAGCATTCCTCAACTCTCAGTCTTTTTTGCCAGCTTTTTTGAAACATGTTGCAGGCATCACATTCCAAATGAACTATTATTTGCAAAACATTACAAAGTTTACCTGTTTGAACATTAAGTAACTTGTCTTTGCAGTGTAATCAATTGAATATAGGTATATAAAAGGATTTGCAAATCATTGTATTCTGTTTTTATTTACGATTTACAGAACGTGCCAACTTCACTGGTTTTGGTTTGTATATATATATATATATATATATATACAAACCAAAACCAGTGAAGTTGGCACGTTCTGTAAATCTAATGAAAAATGTCTAAATCTAATGTCTAATGAAGGCGAGGAAGAGGCTGGGGAGTAGCCTCCGTTGCAGACGTCTTGGTGTTTGGTTAATTCCTCTCAACCTACAACGTCTGCGCACTCGAGCGAGGTTTTGTGTTCCACCAATCAGAAACTCGCTCCTAAAATCCAGGACCTAATTATATATGCAGAAACAGATGTGGCGAACATGTTTTCTCTCGAGCTTTGGAGAAAATCTGCAAAGCCTTCAATATTGAAAGTATGAATAGCTTACAAGAACAAGCAATGAACAACTTAGTTATCCAGAGGAAAGATGTCTACGTAAATTTGCCTACAGGATTCAGCAAATCGCTGATATGCCAAGTTCTTCCAATCCTCGGGGAAGCATTTTCTAATAATTGCCTATTGTTATTGTTGTTTCTCCTATTGTTAACCTTATGAAGGATCAAGTCAATTATTTGAATAACATAGGAGTGAAAGCAACGAGTTTAAGTCTGGTCGATACCGAAATGGAGAAGAGAAGTGTGGAAAGAGGATTGTTTTCAATAGTATACGGTTCTCCAGTTTTGGCTAAGTGAACGGTGGAGGAAGATGCTGCTGAATGCCGCATATTCAAACAATATTTATGCTGTAGCTGTCGATGAAGCTCACATAATAAATCATCAAGTTCTTTCTCTATTTTCAAATTGTTTCAAGTAAGCGATAGCAGCCCGTTCGGCAGACGAATAACTCGTTCGTGTATACCGCTGTGTTAACAGAGATGACAGAGCTTATTACTGCAGCGATATCAAGCTTGCTTTTTCCATGCACTCATATCTTGTCTTTATTTGAGAGGATTTTTGTTTTACACACAAAACAAATGTCGTTTTCTACAAGTTTTTTTAGGAATTTCCTTTCCGCCATTTCACTATTTTTGACAAGCCGCAGGGAAAAGCCATAGTAATGACAGAGATCCTAACATATAATAAGCATTCTGATTGGCTCATCAAGCACAATCACATTACGTCACGGAACACAAAACCTCGCTCGAGCGCGCAGACGTTGAAGTTTGAGGGAAATTAACCGAACATCAAGACGTCTGGAACGGAGGCCAGCGGGGGAGGTCAATGTGGGGATTTGTAGACGGGCGAATTACATTCCAGCTATGATATTAATCGTGAGGTTGTGAACAGACAGTGTCAATCAATGAATCGGGGGAAATAGCAAGCATTAATATACAAAAATGAGTTCGCTTGGTAGACTTTCCAAACGAGCAACCACATTTTTCACAACAAGCCCACCCCCCCCAAAAAAAAAAATCGTAACCCGCGACCCATAATTTTTTCAAGCGACTGCTGGAAAAAATAAGGCCGAAGTCGCGTTTTAGAAGCGGACTTGGCAACTGACTCATGACCCCTCTGGCAAGGTTCGATGATTTCAATTTGCTTGCTTGGTAGTCGTTTCAAATCTTTCTATTTGCGCAGATGAGCGCCTATGTGTGCAGCCATTGCCGAATAGAAAATTATGTGCGCAGTATGGCGCTGCAATCAGCTCCTAAGGACATAAAGGTCATTATGACGCCATTGCAGGCTCGTTCGGTTTCGCTCTATGTCGTCACTGCGAATGTCAATCGAATGTGTAGGCCTATATATATGCGCCCGAAGCGGCTTTTCCTCAAAATACAACTACGAAGTTTCAGTCGGGAACGGCTGATAGCTCTACTCCGTTGCAGTACCGTAAGTTCGCAGCACGTTTTGACACTTCATGATTGTTATCGCACTTGCTACTGTATGGGTTTGAAAAGTGAAATCGCATTAACTCATCTCATGGAATCCGGAGATAAATCTTTCCGTCTAAGTAAACTGTAAAGCATGTAGCATTAATGGTTGTTATTATCTTGGCTTAAAACAAATTTGGAACGATCACTTTATCTTTTTGATGAGAGGATCCGATCACTCGAAATTAGCAGATAAAGTGATCCTTCAGGGTTTCATGTCAAGCTAACTTTGATTCGATCTTTTTTTGGCTTGTGTAGCTTGCCTGATGTAGCCTGGTGCTATGTCTTCAGAAATTTAGATCCTCCAGCATATCGGCGATTATGATGCTGATTAATTTAACGCGTCAGATTATGTATGAAATGACCAATTTCTTTCGTCTTAATCTTCATTTTTTTCATCGAAATGCAGGAAAAAGCAGAATCTTTGGCGAAAGTTATTGCCATGTCTGAGACGATTGAAAGAAAACTCTTGGAAAAAACTGAGGTAAGTTTGCAGTCTTTGGAAAATTTGGTCTTAAATGCTGACAAATAGCCATATTCACACTGACTCTGCATAATGCAAAATGGGAGAGATTACCCTCTCACTTTTGTGTGGTAACCACAGTAAAACAGATCGCTAGACACCATCATGCATTGTGGTCTTTCATATTTTGTATCTACTAAAATTAACATTTTTCTTGTCCTGCAGATATAGCTCTAGCGATACATCAACCTTTTGGCCACCAACAGAATTCTGTTAGACATTTCAAAAAATAACATATTCAATGTTCGGCCCAACGTGTGAAAAGGCCAAAAATGTTCATTTAATAGGTGATGTGCTAATTTTATATTTATCTACATGCAGGAAACGGCACAAATGGAGAGTGTGTTGGTTCGCCTGGAGGAGGTAAACATTGCAGTCTATATAATCTGCTAATCATCCGGAATATTGTTTATACTTATTGGACGTACTGCAAAATGAGAGTGTTCACTTCCAGTGCACTTTTCTTTGGTAACCACATTGAAAACATCAATTGACACCAGGACACATTGTGATCTTTCAGAGATTGTTCAGTGTACCTGGCTTGTTTAAGATAGTATTTTTTTTTTCTTGTCCTGTTGATATTGTTGAGTGTAGGGATGCACTGAATTTTCAGCCGCTGAAAATACTCGGCCAAAAATAGCAAAAAAACAACAGTGTTTGGCCCAATAAGTTAAAAGGCTGAGCATTTTGACAGAATGCATGATGTGGTAATTTTGTACTCCTCGAAATGCAGGTGAATGCACGACTTAACCATGAGCTGGTTGCCCTGGGGAAGAGAACTCTTGAGCTTGAACAAGCAGTGAAGACAATATCTGCGGTAAGTTTAACTGTCTAATGGAACTTTGTATTTGTAATAAGCACTATTTATTCTTAAAAAGTGTCTTCATAGCCCTACTGGAATAATACTTCCTGACAAAGAATTGTTTTTGAATTCCAAGTCATAATTTATTTTTCATTTATGGACGTGCAAATGTCGCATGTAGATTCTCTGTTTGCAGGACTTAAAATTGTCAGTTGAGGCAAGCTAACAATGGTGAATTGATTGATGTTTAGGCACTGGCCAAATTCAAATTCATGAAAGTATACCTAATATAGTCAAGTGATTTCAGGATCATTGGCCAAAAAGCTTAATAGTTGTCATAATGAAAATGAAAATATACATCATTAGTAATCGACATGACCTATTTTCATATCTCAAAGTGATTTTTTTTCATTCCATAAATATGCTGGAAAAGGCCACATTTGCGCAGAAAAAGGCACCACATATGAGATAATTAGTATTCTTTTCATAGAGAAAACGGTAAACGGATTGTCTGGCAATGGAAACTTTATTCAGACAATTATGTCAAATAGCTATATTTCCTATCAGCCTATCCTTCAGTATTTCACATCCTAAACATGCTAATGTTGCAAAATTGCTATCCACCACACACAGTTTGACAGGTTGACAGAATCTGTGGCCTGTATGATACCCATAAATAGATCCCCATAATTGAAATGTGAGTTGATCTTCAAATCATAATGTTGCTTTGTATGAGTTTAAGGAACTTGGTCTAAATTCCTCGGTGTATAGCCGTTAGGGTGGTGTGATTTCAGGATCATAAGGCTAAAAGCTTAACAGTGATCGTAATGTACATTACACAGTATATACATCATTATGAATACAAAATAACTAATTTTCCTTTCTGGAACGGAAATAATCTGTTCTATCAAAATGCTGGATAAAGCAAAATTTCTGCAGAAAAAACACACCCACCAGATATGAGGTAATTAGCATTTTTGCCAATGGAGGAAACTGTTGGTTTTGCTGGAAATGGGAACAATCGCTTTATTTCCTGTGCAGCAGTATCTTGCATCCTAAACAAGCTAATTTAGCAAAATAGCGATCCACCATACGCAATTAGACAAGAAGACAAAATCTGTGGCCTATATGATACCCATTAATACATCCCAAGAATGGAATCTTGTCCAGCTGATAGTGTAGTTTTGGGATGCACCGAATTCTTGTTATCCGAAAGCATTTGGCCAAATATACCAAAAACTTTCAGGTTCAATATTTCGCCAAACGATTGAAAAGCCAAAGCATTGTGACTTAATGCGTGATATGGTTATTGTATATTTATTTGAATGCAAGCTGCCCGTGCGATAGATGCGGTATATTAGACATTGTTTTGAAATTTGTGAAATGCACTAAATTTTGTGAAAGAGTATCTTCATAGTCACGCTCTCCATTAGTCTGTGGTGAGTCAGTGCTCTGTTGTTTCTCTGATTGCTTTAGTGTTAGTGTCATGCATCCACATGTGGGAATAATGCTTTATAACTTTTCCAATAGCAAATGATTTCTTTCATATTTGGTGTGGACATGTTTCATACTTCATTTGTGACACTTATCGAGTTTGATTGCCATGGAGACAGTATTGGCCGCATAATATGCTAATTAGTGGCAAAACAGAGCTTTCTTGTGGACGCTGTACAGGCTGCATTTTTTGAATGATTGCTTTCATATTAAGTGTGTACATGTGTTACACTTTACTTATAACACCTATCGATTTTGTTTGCCATGGCAGCAGTATTGGCCAAATATTATGAAATTTAGTGGCAAAACATTGAGATTTCTTTGTGGACGCAGTACAGGCTGCATTTTTTTGTCCGATTGCTTTCATATATGGTATGAACATGTGTTACACTTCACTTATGACAAGTATCGATTTTGTTCGCCATGGCAACAGTATTGGCTGAATAATTTGCAAATTAGAGGCAAAATATTGATATTTCCTTGTGGATGCTGTACAGGCTGCAATTTTTGACTGACCGCTTTCATATTTGCTGTGGGCATGTGACACATTTCACTGATGACATTTGTCAATTTCGGTGTCCATGACGACAGTATTGGCCGCATAATATGCAAATTACTGGCAAAACAAAGACTTCCTTATGGATGCAGTACAGGCTGCAATTTACTTTCATATTTGGTATGGATATGTGATCCACTTCACTTATAACACCAATCGATTTTGGTTGCCGTGGTGACAGTATTGGCTGAATTATGTAAATTAGTGGCAAAACATAGTGATTTCCTTGTGGACTCAGGACAGGCTGCAATTTTGACCGATTACTTTCATAGTTGGTATTTACATGTGTTACACTTCACTGATGACACCTATCCATTTTTGTTGCCATGGCGACTGTATTGGCCAAATAATGTGCAAATTTGTGCTGAAACATACACTTTTCCTTTTGAATGATGTACAGGCTGTAATTTTTGGCAGATTACTTTCATACTTGGTATGTAAATGAGTTATACTTCACTTTTGATACCTCTTGATTTTGGCTGCCATGCCGACAGTATTGGCTGCATAAAATGCATATTTGTGGCGAAACGGAGATTTCCTTATGCAGGAATATATATAAGGATTATACTTATTCCTTATACATATTCCTTATAGTACAGGCTGCAATTTTGGACTGATTAGTTTCATATATGGTATGGACATGTGATATACTTCCGCTTATAACACCTATTGATTTCAGTTGCCATGGCGACAGTATTGGCTGAATAATGGTGTAGCGGGCTTTTGGGGTCTACACTCATGCTTTCGCGGCCGACTGGACTGTCTTGATCTTAAAATATTGTAAAGTGCTATATTTCCCATGAGTCAATGGTTCAGTATCTTGCATGCTAAAAATCACTAAAATTGCATAAACTCATCCATGGAATCCTCAGGTAAACATTGTAGTCTTTATAAACTGCAATGCTTGTTGCAAAATGTTTACACTTATTAGGCATAGTGCAAAATGAAAGTGATCACTTGTTTACTGTTCTTTGGTTACCCTGCTCAAAAACATCAGTTGACACCACGGCACCTCGTGGTCCTTCAGGGTTTTTTCAATGCAGTTGGCCTAATTTAAATCAAATTTCATGTTAGGGTTGCTGATGTAGTTAAGTATAATGGATGCATGAAACATTTGGCCACCTAAAACATTTGTCCAAAACTAGCAAATGTCATTTGGTATTTTGTGCAAGTTTAAAGGCTGAAGACTTTGACCGAATGTATGATGTGGTAATTGTATATTCATGTAAATGCAGGAGAAAGCACAACTGGACAATAAGGTGGTTGCCATGGAGAAGAGGATGCTTGAGCTTGAACAAGCAACCCAGACAAGACCTGCGGTAAATTTAAGTCTATGATAATCAAAAATCTGTAATAAGCACTATGTGTTGTTTAAAGGTATCTTCATAGCCCAACTCCCCCTGAGTCTACGATGAGTGTGGGCCTTAAATTGTTCTTCACAGTGCTAGCATGTTGCATATTTCGTATCTACATGTGGGAATAATGCTTCCGGATCAAGAATTGTTTTCACATTGTAAGAACTCAGCGATTATTCATTTATGGCCATGAAAATATCATGATTAGATTCTTTGCCTACCGATCTTGCACTTATCCATTGAGACAAGCCGACAATGGTGGTTTGTTGGAATTTGTGCTACTTGTTCTAAATTCAAATTCATGATTGTATTCTTGATATAGTTGAGTGATTACAGGATCATAGGCCTAAAAGCTTCATAGTGATTATACTGTATTTTATAATGTTCATCATCGTTTATTATAATTTTTTCCATCTTAATTTAGGAAAGCATGACATTTCCGAACAAACTGGGGGAAATTTATTTTCAGGTCCTGGTCATGAGGGAGGTTTTTCTGTCACTGAAAATTTTATTCTTTCAATGTAAATGAATAGCTATATTTCCTATGGAAATGGTTCAGTAGCTCACATTCAATACAGTGTAATTTATCAAAATATCTATCCCATATACATAACAACACAGCTAAACAAAATTTGTAGCCTGCTTATACCCATAAATTGTACCACACAACGGAACAAGATGTAGTGTCAGGCATCACACACCCCGCTGCTCACACATATTTTAGCTGTTGAATGAGTTGATCCACTTTTCAGGATGTGCTTTTGCCACCTAAGGTCACTCAATGTCAAAGGTCATCCTCTCAATTTACTCCCTAAACATGGTTTCCTATTTGTGTTTAATTATAACCAAATGGGTATTTACACTAGTTCTTGAGATTGTGTGAATGAGGTGATTAAGATCGAAGACTCTTCTGCTTTCTGAACTTTGACCCCTACCAATTTTTGAAACAATGCACTTCTGACAGTTGCAGTGGATAGGATTATGTTTTACACATTGAAAAAGGAAAGCTTTGGCAATGGTTCCATGTAAATTGGGCCATTTGTGACAAGGTTACGGGCAAATAATGATTTTGACGTTTTTCCAATGAACAGAAGTCTTTACCTTGACCCAATTCATTCCAAAATTTAATGGGATCTTCTGATCATGGCCCAACTTTTGGCGCATGTGGTAGGACTTGATGCTTCAGTTTTATCACAATTTTGCAAACAACAACAAAAAAAAAAAACATAAATTAACTAATGCTCAAACCGAGGCTATAATACCTTTGCCCTTACCATTCATGGCGTGGAGCATGTATCAATTGTCCTCAAAATCGTCCAAATGTTATTAAAAGCAGAAATCCAAGTAACTGGCCACCATTATAATCTGTTAAATTGAGGGAAATTGGCAAGATTTTTCTCCATGAAATATTATTTTTTTTTCTGCATCAAAACATAGGAACATGGAATTGGATGAGAAAATGGCCAGCATGTCTGAGGCAATTGATTCATTAATCCTGGAGAAAATGGTGGTAAATGAATAGTCTGTGGAAAATGAATTCTTCAGATATAGACAAATTGCTATATTACCCATGAGAATATGGTTCACTATCTAACATCCTAAACAGGTTATTTTAACAAAATAACTTGAACATATGACATAACATTGGGAAGCAGAACCGCTGGGTTGAATGATACTCCACATTTTTCTCCATTATGGAAATATCAGTTTTGCTTGAAATCATCAAAATGCTTGAAAAGGAAATAATCTGACAAACTGTTTGCCATCAGAATCAGTGAACTGCAAAGTGAGTGATAAATTTCCCTTTTCTTTTTTCCATCTTAATACAGGAAGAAGTAGAATTCCAGCAGAAACCATCCACCATGCCTGTGACTACTTATTCACGAGACCTGGAGATAATGGAGGTCAGTGAAATAATCTTAAAATCTAGATTAATAACTACATTTCCCATGATGATATGGTTCAGTCGCTCACATTGAAAGGAGGCAAATTTTGCAGAGCTTTAAAGCAGAGTATTGTTAAATCCAGCCTTGATACTGAGTCTTTGACCTGAAAGTTCAATCACTATTCCCATAAATTATTCAACAGACCCCAAAAAAAGCTTAGTTGAAATGATCATTTTTAATCATAACAAAAATAGGAATGATCATTTGTACTCAAAAATGTGTGCATCCAAATACAGGAACACATGGCAGCCATGTCAGCCGAGGCCATAACACCAACAGCACCAGGATCCCAAAACCCCAGCAGCCTACGGGACAAAAAAAGTGTCCAATCAAACAGCTCGGAGCAGTTAAATACTCAGCAGCTGCAGCTTTGCTGGACCCTGAGTGAAGAGGGTGCGCTCAAGCAGCCCTGCAGTCTGCCTCCAGTGGAGAGTACTGGAAGTGCACAGGACCCGGTTGCTTTTGACATCATTTTCGAGTTTCCAGAGTCTACTGAGGCCCCTGAGGCTCATTCCCAGTGTGGTATGGGCATCAGTTACAATGACCTGGGCAGTGGTGTCAGTGGGCTGGATATTAGCAAGTATGGGCTGGACAATTGTCACAATAGCCTGGACAATAGTAACAGTTGGATGAATTTTAGCAACAATGGGCAGGAGATTGGTAACTATGGCCTGGACATTAGCAACAATGGGCTGGACAGTAGTTACAATGGCCTGGACAGTAGTAACAGTTGGATGAATTTTAGCAACAATGGGCCGGGGATTGGTAACTATGGCCTGGACATGAGCAACAATGGGCTGGACAGTAGTTACAATGGCCTGGACATTAGTTACAGTGGGCTGAACGGAAGCGAGATATCACAGTCTACTGAGGCCCCTGAAGCTCATTCCCAGTGTGCTATGGGCATCAGTTACAATGACCTGTGCAATGGTGTCAGTGGGCTGGATGTTAGCAAGTATGGGCTGGACAATAGTCACAATGGCCTGGACAATAGTAACAGTTGGATGAATTTTAGCAACAATGGGCAGGAGATTGGTAACTATGGCCTGGACATTTGCAACAATGGGCTGGACAGTAGTTACTATGGCCTGGACATTAGTTACAGTGGGCTGGGCGGAAGCGAGATATCACAGTCTACTGAAGCCCCTGAGGCTCATTCCCAGTGTGGTATGGGCATCAGTTACAATGACCTGTGCAATGGTGTCAGTGGGCTGGATATTAGCAAGTATGAGCTGGACAATAGTCACAATGGCCTGGACAATAGTAACAGTTGGATGAATTTTAGCAACAATGGGCCGGGGATTGGTAACTATGGCCTGGACATTAGCAACAATGGGCTGGACAGTAGTTACTATGGCCTAGACATTAGTTACAGTGGGCTGAACGGAAGCGAGATATCACAGTCTACTGAAGCCCCTGAGGCTCATTCCCAGTGTGGTATGGGCATCAGTTACAATGACCTGTGCAATGCTGTCAGTGGGCTGGATATTAGCAAGTATGGGCTGGACAATAGTCACAATGGCCTGGACAATAGTAACAGTGGGATGAATTTTAGCAACAATGGGCCGGGGATTGGTAACTATGGCGTGGACATTAGCAACAATGGGCTGGACAGTAGTTACTATGGCCTGGACATTAGTTACAGTGGGCTGGACGGAAGCGAGATGTCACAGTCCCAAGCAGAGATGAGGCTGCTCCCCCCACAACAGAACCTCAATCCACAACCTCCTGCCTCTGCAGTGCAGGTGTCAAACCCAGAGACAAGACCATTTGAGGTGCAGTTTGACATCTGGACAAAGGACACCTTTGACTTGCTGGTGGAATTAGGTGAGACAGCCCTATGCTGAATGCATTACATGGTTTAAGTATTAAGTGTAAGAATAGAATTCACCATAACAGACCCATCACCAGGTGGAGGGATGGAGAATTTCTCAAAGTTTTTCTGTGATCAGTACGTGTGAAGATTTGTATCCCAAACTGCCCTATGAGCAGATTGATCTCGTCACTGTTGTTTACATGGCCAGCCACCTATTAGCAGATGGATCTCATCGCTGTTAGTTAAAATGCCAGTCAGAAAAGTCTTTGTTCATATCTGGCAAATTTCTCAGAGCAAGTAGTTTAATTCGACTTTCATATGCTGTTCTCATGCAAAAGTATGGAAGCCCATAGGGGAAAATATTAAAATTAAAATGTAATTCCACTTATTGCATTATAATTTTACACTTATGAATGAGTTATTTGAGGCAATATTAAATTGAAAATGCTGTATTGAATATCATTTTCAAATAGTCGGAAAATTTTACATTTTCATGTTGACCCTAAAAGATCAGGGTAGCATGTAAATGTACATGCAATAGGCTGGGGGCGCTGTTTTGCTTATTGCATTTGAATGTTGTCCACTGTATTGCCGTGCAAGTCTTTGTAAATTAAATGTCAAAGAACTTTTCATTATCATTTGAATATAGTCTTAGATTACCCATGTGAGTATGTGAAAGTGAAAGTAATAATCGGATTAATGCCTTTTCAATTTAATATTGTCTCAAATAACTCATTCATACGTGGAAAATTACAATGCGGTAGTGGAATTACATTTTCTTTTTAATATTGTCCCCTATGGGCTTCCATACAAAACATCCACAAAAACTGTAATGATCAATAACCAATGAAAAAGCGGGGACTTCTGAGGATACAAGGCTGCACTAGATAGTACAGTGTATGCACCTTCTTGTTTGATGTTTCTCACTGATCATGTGACCCCCCCCCCCCCCCCAGATGAGCTGTCATCAGACCTTGAACTGGAAGAGAGGGTCAGGCTTCTTCACTCTGATGACAGTAACAGTGGGCTGGATATTCGCAATAATGGCCTGGACGGGGAACAGAGAATGTGTACTGCTGCACTGGACGGAAGCGAGACATCACAGTCCCAAGCAGACATGAGGTTGCTCCCCCCACAACAGAGCCTCAATCCACAACTTCCTGCCTCTGCAGTGCAGGAGGTGTCCAACCCAGAGACAAGACCATTTGAGGTGCAGTTTGACATGTGGACAAAGGACACCTTTGACTTGCTGGCGGAATTAGGTGAGTCAGCCCTATGCTGAATGCATTACATGGTTTAAGTATCAAGTGTAAGAATAGAATTCACCATAACAGACCCATCACCAGGTGGAGGGATGGAGAATTTCTCAAAGTTTTTCTGTGATCAGTACGTGTGAAGATTTGCATCCCAAACTGCCCTATGAGCAGATTGATCTCGTCACTGTTGTTTACATGGCCAGCCACCTATTAGCAGATGGATCTCATCACTGTTAGTTAAAATGCCAGTCAGAAAAGTCTTTGTTCATATCTGGCAAATGTCTCAGAGCAATTAGTTTAATTCGACTTTCATGTGCTGTTCTCATGCAAAAGTATGGAAGCCCATAGGGGACAATATTAAAATGAAAATGTAATTCCACTTATTGCATTATAATTTTACACTAATTAATGAATTATTTGAGGCAATATTAAATTGAAAATGCTGTATTCAATATCATTTTCAAATAGTCGGAAAATAGCTTTTACATTTTCATGTTGACCCTAAAAGATCAGGGTAGCATGTAAATGTACATGCAATAGGCTGGGGGCGCTGCTTTGCTTTTTGCATTTGAATGTTGTCCACTGTATTGCCGTGCCAGTCTTTGTAAATTAAATGTCAAAGAACTTTTCATTATCATTTGAATATAGTCTTAGATTACCCATGTGAGTATGTAAAAGTGAAAGTAATAATCGGATTAATGCATTTTCAATTTAATATTGTCTCAAATAACTCATTCATACGTGGAAAATTATAATGCGGTAGTGGAATTACATTTTCATTTTAATATTGTCCCCTATGGGCTTCCATACAAAACGCCCAAAAACTGTAATGATCAACTACCAATGAACAAATGGGAACTTTTGAGGATACAAGGCAGCACTAGATAGTACAGTGAATGCACCTTCTTGTTTGATGTTTCTCACTGATCATGTGACCCCCCACCCCCAGATGAGCTGTCATCAGACCTTGAACTGGAGGAGAGGGTCAGGCTTCTTCACTCTGATGACAGTAACAGTGGGCTGGATATTCGCAATAATGGCCTGGACTGGGAACAGAGAATGTGTACAGCTGCACTGGACGGAAGCGAGACATCACAGTCCCAAGCAGACATGAGGCTGCTCCCCCCACAACAGAACCTCAATCCACAACCTCCTGCCTCTGCAGTGCAGGAGGTGTCCAACCCAGAGACAAGACCATTTGAGGTGCAGTTTGACATGTGGACAAAGGACACCTTTGACTTGCTGGCGGAATTAGGTGAGTCAGCCCTATGCTGAATGCATTACATGGTTTAAGTATTAAGTGTAAGAATAGAATTCACCATAACAGACCCATCACCAGGTGGAGGGATGGAGAATTTCTCAAAGTTTTTCTGTGATCAGTACGTGTGAAGATTTGCATCCCAAACTGCCCTATGAGCAGATTGATCTCGTCACTGTTGTTTACATGGCCAGCCACCTATTAGCAGATGGATCTCATCACTGTTAGTTAAAATGCCAGTCAGAAAAGTCTTTGTTCATATCGGGCAAATATCTCAGAGCAATTAGTTTAATTCGACTTTCATGTGCTGTTCTCATGCAAAAGTATGGAAGCCCATCGGGGACAATATTAAAATGAAAATGTAATTCCACTTATTGCATTATAATTTTACACAGATGAATGAATTATTTGAGGCAATATTAAATTGAAATTGCTGTATTCAATATAATTTTCAAATAGTCGGAAAATAGCTTTTACATTTTCATGTTGACCCTAAAAGAGCAGGGTGGCATGTAAATGTACATGCAATAGGCTGGGGGCGCTGCTTTGCTTTTTGCATTATAATGTTGTCCACTGTATTGCCGTGCAAGTCTTTGTAAATTAAATGTCAAAAAACTTTTCATTATCATTTGAATATAGTCTTAGATTACCCATGTGAGTATGTGAAAGTGAAAGTAATAATCGGATTAATGCATTTTCAATTTATGATTGTCTCAAATAACTCATTCATCCGTGGAAAATTATAATGCAGTAGTGGACTTACATTTTCATTTTAATATTGGCCCCTATGGGCTTCCATACAAAGCGCCCAAAAACTGTAATGATCAACTACCAATGAACAAATGGGAACTTTTGAGGATACAAGGCAGCACTAGATAGTACAGTGTATGCACCTTCTTGTTTGATGTTTTTCACTGATCATGTGACACCCCCCCCAGATGAGCTGTCATCAGACCTTGAACTGGAGGAGAGGCTCAGGCTTCTTCACTCTGATGACAGTAACAGTGGGCTGGATATTCGCAATAATGGCCTGGACAGGGAACAGAGAATGTGTACAGCTGCACTGGACGGAAGCGAGACATCACAGTCCCAAGCAGACATGAGGCTGCTCCCCCCAGATGAGCTGTCATCAGACCATGAACTGGAGGAGAGGGTCACGCTTCTTTCTTCTGATGACAGGTAAGGAGACTAATGCTATCCGCGCATCACAAAAGTCAATAAACCAAACACTTTTGTAATCTTTTGCAAAAATCTCACCTCTTAAATGGCAGTGAGCAGGTCTTTCAGATGTTGCAGTGCTTATTATTAGCTTCATTGTGAAATATCCTTAGTTTCAAACTCCCTTGATCAGCTGAAGGTGTATTCTGATTGGTCCAGCTGAGGGGCAGAATCCGATTTGTGGAGAAACAGGTTCTCATTAGTTCATCTTGGGACTTAATACTTCTTGGCGCAGCGTAATGGTTGGAACAGACGGCAGCGGCGTGGCGCTGATGATCATATCCGCCGGCCGCTTATCTGTGTTTTAACTGGGATTCTGAAAGCGTTGGACTGATTACAATGGCGAGCATGTATTTACGTACAGTGCATAGCAACGGCGGGATTATAACAATTTACCATTCAGTAGAAGTCATACAGTGTATTGATTGATTGATTTCAGTATAAAATTCATGCAACATACAATCCAAACAATTCAATTCCAAATTTCTGCAAAAAATTGAAAAAACAATATGAAATGGATGACATGTAAACATGGAAAATTACACTAGGGATCGCTCAAAGAAGTCCAATAGAGGTCTTATTTCCTTTGAGGCAACTTTACAGCAAAATAACCAGAGTGTACAAATGAGAGGGAAAAAATGTAATAAACAATAAGTATAAATGAGTAAATATACTGACATACAGTGGAGGAAAATGTAAAATGTAAATGAAACCGCTGACTTTGTAGATGTAATGAGCTCTACAGGTTGTTTTCCTCGTGCTGCACCCTCCGTTTTCCTTTCTTTTGACCTTGTGTCCCCCCTTTCATCCCTGTCCCTGCTGGCTGCACTGAATCCCTGAGCACATGCGTCCTGCCCTCCCCCCCTCCCTTCCTTTCCTCCTTCTTCGCCATATTTAATAAGCAAACGCGGCTCCTTTAACCCCTTCAGCCTTAAAAGTATTCAGTGCAGTCAATTCAAAGCATGGAGAAACAAATCTGGCAATTCTCTCTCTGACTACACTATCCTTTACCCCCTCCCTTCCCCCTCCCCACCTGCTCCCTCTTATTCAAATCCACACGTAATTTCTTTTAACCATGTATGTTTCGCTGATGCCTGTCCTTTTACAGATGCCTCACCAGCAGGGAGAATGAAGTAACTTCACTGGAGGAGACCTTACCTCGGCCAAGTCAGCGGAGAGGAGGATTCTGGAAGGGTGTAAAACGCGCATTTAAAAGAGTTTAATTTGGTAATGTATGAAATATATTGTACTTAACGCCATTAAAAAATGCAACGGTAAACTGCCAGATAGCTTACTCGATTAAAGCACCACATTGCGGAGCAGGCGTGACTATCACCTCCTGTTGGCCAGCCTGGCGCTCGTCACAAAGATTCTAAGCTTATTCATGTTTGGGTACCCTCCGCCCTCGTTCTGAACTTGAGAGGATTCAACCAACGGGTGTAAAGAAGCAGTAGTTGACATGCAAGTGCTTCGGAGGAGAGCCGTGAACCGTCCCTCTCAAGTGAATTGGCAACAAGGGGTCACATACGAGCAAGACTTGTACATGGTTTCCCAATTGGGCATTCCCGATTCGGGGGGGATTTGGAGATGCCAAATGAAGAAGTAAAAAAAAAAAAAAAACCCAAACGGTGAGGTATATACTGTATTTGTGGCAAATTGAAGAAACGATTGATTTTTATTGGTTTTCCAGTCAGGCACGAGTGGAAATAAAGAAAAGCGTGTGATATTGTAATCCTGACGTGTGCCACGTGAACGTGCCAAGCACTTCAGTAACAACAAACATTGAGCTGTTTGTGATGTGTAAAGTGACACTTCACTTGTTCATTTGGGTGTGGTCAATAGCCTACATGAAGCCAACAACAAAAAAATGATGCTGCATCAAGAAAATAGAACAGCTTGTGGCACAGGAGAGAATAAAAGAGCCATTAGCATATTACGGGCAGGTCTCAGCTGCTGAGAGGTGGTGTGTCATTCGCACTGGTACTGTTCAACATTCAGTCTGCTGTCTATCCGAGAAAAGAACACAGGCACTGTGACTGACCGACCCTGGTCGACCACCTCAGCCTTTTTGTGAAGGGCCAGATGGTGACTCTACTACGAGCTCAGAGTCTTTTGGGCCTCCTGGCTGCGGCCAGTCCCCTGTTACCCCTAGGTCTTCTCCATCTACGCCCCTCGCAAAGGTGGCTGAACAGCCAGAATCTCCACCCTTTGCTACACAGAAACTGGCGCACACTGGTATCCGGCGCATGCCTTCGGGCGATAAGAAGGTGGAATTCCCCTGTTCCTCCTACAAGGGATTTGTCTGGGGAGAGTCTATCGGTGGGAGCTGGTCCAGACAGATGCCTCCTTAGCCGGATGAGGTGCTGTGCTGAAAGGGAGGACGGCCAGTGGGTCGTGGTGCCCCAGCTGCGCTAAACGTCATATCTATGTGCTTTTGGTGAAGGGAAAGCATGTTCTTGCGCAGAAGGACAGTACCACAGTGGTGTCTTATATAAATCATCTGGGGGGCTTGGGCTCACCCTCGCTGCACGCAGCCTTCTGCTATGGGCACACCAGAACCTGCTGTCTCTGAGAGCAATACACATTCCAGGTGTACTCAACACAGCAGTGGATATGCTTTCCTGGAGTGGTCCCCTGGACCGGAAGTGGAAACTCTATCCAATAGTTGTGCATCGCCTGTGGGTGATGTTCGGGGAGGCACAGGTAGACCTCTTTGCCTCGGCGGACGACACACAGTGCCAGCTGTGGTACTCAATGTCCAACCCTCCAGGTCCACTCAGCCAGGATGCATTAGCCCACGAGTAGTCGAGCTGAGACTCGATGCATTCCCACCCTTTCCACTGATTCCAGCAGTCTTGGACAGGGTCAGGGAAGCGTGTCTCCAACTCCTCCTTGTAGCGCTGAAGTGGCCCAGACCTCCGTGGTATGGGACACTTCTGTCTCTTATAGCGGAGAAACCATGGCAGCTCCCACAGAAGCCAGATCTTTAGTCTCAGGTGCAGGGGAGCCAGTGGCATCCCAACCCTCCGTGTCTCAGTCTTTGGGTTTGGCCCCTGAGCGGAAGAAATGGTCTGGTTTAGAATTAGAGCCCACAGTTTTGAACTTATTGGAGAGTGCACGGGCACCCTCAACCACTTCAGCTTACAGCAAACGAGGAACATATTTAGCCAGTGGTGTGAGGAGCAAGGCCTCTTCCCAAAATCCTGTAGCATAAACTCAGTCCTCTGTTTCTTGCGCTCACATTATGACGCTGGCCATGCTGCATCTAACGTATAAGTATATGTTGCGGCAATTTCAGCGTGCCATAATTAAAGTCCAGATGGTGCAATTGGTCAGCACCACCTTGTGACCAGGTTTCGCAAAGGTGCTCGTTGACTCAGACCCCCCATAGTGCCTGCCTTTCCCTCATGGGATTTGTATATAGTCCTGAATGCACTGACCAAGGCTCCCTTTGAGCCCTTGGAATCAATCAGTACGAAACATTTTTCGTTGATGGCCGCCGTCCTGATGGCCATTACTTCAACTAAGAGAGTCAGTGAGATACATGCTCTCTCAGTTAGTGAGGAATGTATCGTCTTGGCCCGAATGAGTCGAGCATCATCCTCGGACCCAATCCTTTTTTCTTGCTTAAAGTTCTTCCCCAAGGCTTTGTTAACACAGAAATGATGCTGACAGCCCTCCCCTCTTGGGTTTCTGAGGGTGAAGACCGTTGTTTGCAGGCTCTATGCCCAGTGCAAGACTAACACACGAAAGAGAGCCAGACTTTCTGGCCGATGCGGTAGGTGGGGGCCAGCTTGCGTTGCTTGTCTGCTGAGTCCTTCATCTGATCCCCCGCACGGATGAGGGCGCGGTGGGCGGTGCGCCAGGCGTTTTGGCACCGCTTCATGAAGGCCTCGGTAGACGGAACCCCCACCTCTACCTCCTGTGAGGGGAACAGGGGGGGCTGGTACCCCAGGCAGCACTCGAAGGGAGTGAGACCAGAGGCTGCAGATGCATGGGAGTTGTAGGCGTACTCTACCCAAGGCAGATGGGCCGACTAAGAGCTTGGGTTTCGAGCACACGCGCATCGCAGCATCGTCTCCAGGGTCTGGTTGGCCCGCTCGGTCTGGCCGTTAGACTGGGTGAAACCCGGAGGTGAGGGAACAGGAGGGACCTAGGAGAGACAGGAACGCTTTCCAAAAGCGGGAGGTGAACTGGGGACTACGGGCTGGAACAGTGTCAGCAGGGATACCATGGGGACGGACAACGTGCTGTATCAGAAGGTTGGCTGTGGATTGGGCTGAGGGGAGCATGGGGAGTGCTATGAAGTGGGCTGCTTTGGAATACCGATCAACAATAGTGAGGATAGTGGTGTTGCCTTGGGAGGGAGGAAGACCAGTTACAAAATCTAGGGCAATGTGGGACCAGGGGCAACTAGGGATAGGGAGTGGCTGAAGGAGACCAGAGGGGGGGTGTGTGGGGTGTCTTGGCTGTAGCACAGACCGAGCAGGCACTTACAAAACCGTTGACGTCATCCTGGAGGTCCGGCCACCAGCAGCGACGTCGAATAAAGGCGGTGGTCCTCCTGACCTCCGTATGGTCCGAGAACTGGGATCTGTGTCCCCACTGAAGCACCTCTGACCGGAGGCCCTGGGGAACGAACAGACAGATATCGGTACAGGCTCTGGGCGCGGCCTGCCCGCCCAGTGCTGCCCGGATCCTTTCCTCGATGGGGAGCTGGATAGCGCAGAGGAAGCGACTCGGAGGGAGGATGGTCTCGGGAGGGCTCTCGGGTGTGGCACTCGTCTCGAACCGTCGAGAAAGTGCATCAGCCTTGGCATTATGGGACCCGGGCCTGTAAGCCAAGGGGAAGTTGAATCGCTTGAAAAATAAGGCCCACCGGGCCTGGCGGGGATTAAGCCTCTTGGCCGTCTTCAGGTACTCGAGATTCTTGTGGTCAGTCCACACAAGAAATGGTGTAGTGGCTCACTCTAGCCAGTGACGCCACTCCTCTAAAACCAACTTGACTGCCAGTGACTCCCGGTGTACCTTCCTGTCTTTAGTGGATATTTGGGACAGCACCGCTCCCACGCCCACGTTGTAGGCATCCACCTCCACGATGAACTGGGACGCCGGGTCCGGAGTCATCAGGATGGGGCAGATGTGAACCGCCGCTTAAGCTGCTGGAAGGCCTGGTCAGCCTGGGGATTCCAGCGGAACGGCTGCTCGATGGAAGTCAGCGCGGTCAGGGGAGCTGCCACCATGCTGTACCCTCTGATGAAGCGGCGGTAGAAGTTAGCGAACCCCAGGAATCCCCGAAAAGCTTTGCGGTCCTTGGGCTGGGGTCATTCCAGGATGGACTGCACCTTTGCGGGATCCATTTTCAGGGACCCGGGAAAGATGATGTAGCCCAGAAACGTTGTGGAGCAGGTGTGAAACTCGCACTTCTAGGCCTTCACGAAAAGGCGGTTCTCCAACAACCGTTTCAGGACTTAGTGCACATACCGAATGTGCTCCTCCTGGGTGCGTGAAAAAATGAGGATGTCGTCCAGGTAGACGGACCGGCCGATCATGTCACCCAGGACATCGTTCACCGGGCACTGGAAAACTGTGGGCGCGTTGGTAAGGCCTAAGGGAACCACCAGGTATTCCCAGTGGCCACTGGGAGTGTTGAACGCAGTCTTCCACTTGTCCCCCTCGCGTATCCGCACCAGGTGGTAGGCGTTCCGCAGATCCAACTTGGTTAACACCTGGGCCCCCTGGATGATGTCGAAGGTGGATGACATGAGGGGAAGAGGATAACGGTTCCGAACTGTTATCTTGTTCAACCCTGAGTAGTTGATGCAGGGCTGGAGCGGACCATCCTTCTTCTCCACGAAAAAGGGAATCCGGCTCCTGCTGGCGACGTGGAGGGCCGAATTATCCCAGCCGCGAGAGACTCCTGGAGGTACTTCTCCATGGCGACTCTCTCAGGCTGGGACAAGGAGAAGACCCGCCCCCGAGGCGGGACTGCTCCCGGCAGGAGGTAAATCTCGCAATCATAGGGCCGGTGAGGTGGCAGAGACACTGCCCTAGACTTGCTGAATACAGCACCCAGGTCATGGAGGGAGCTGGCCGATGTCGCCCCAAGCGAGTGGCAGTCTCCTCCAGGCGGCTGTTGGAGGGAGCTGACCGACGTCCCGGGTAGGTCATAAAACAGGAGGGGGTCCTTGATGTCATCAAGTAGTCCTTCCACAAAGAAGTCTCGGAGCGCATGGGAATTCCACTCGGAACTGGCAGCTAAGGTCTGGAACTCGATGGCATACTCCACCACCGAGCGGCTTCCCTGCCGGATCCGGGTCAGCTCTCTACCTGCAGTGGCACCGCGCCTGGTGTGGTCGAACAGCCGCTCCATCTCGGATGACAGGGCCGAGAAGGTGGAAACACACAGGGGAGGCGGGCTGACCAGGCGGCAGTACCCCACTGGAGAGCTGGACCCGTCAGGTGGGAGATGGCAAATGCCACCTTGGCAGGTTCAGAAGCATAGGTCCTGGGCTGCAGGGCGAAGTGCATCTCGCAGGTGGTCAGGAAAGGTCTGCAGTACCCAGGACTGCCAGCATAATAAATAAAATCATAATAATAATAAAACAATCAATTTAGGGTAAACAAACAAGAGAAAATAAACATAAATAATAATCAAAATCATAATAAAATAATTCACAAAGATAAATTCAAGGCACAAAACAAATCCATTGTCTTTGTGGCTTTTTTGTTTTTAAGACCATTCAAAGTTTTAAAATAATAATCAATTCATGTTTTAAATTGCTGGATTTTTGGTTTTTTTTTTAAGCCATTTACAAAATGGATAAAGTGTGTTCCCTATGTAATAAAAACATTCAACATAAATGTCCTCTTGTTTTCAGTGTCCTTCTTTTCATAAAAGAAATTATTTCTTGAATGTAATAATATCTTGAGGGATAGCCAACATGTTTTCACTAAGGGAAGGACATGGCTGACAAACCCTCCGGAATTTTTTGAAGAGGTCACCATGACTTACGATCAGAGCAGGGCTTATGACATCTTACCACCTTTCTACAGATGTCGACGCCTGTGGACATAGAGCAGCTCGTTTTATGGAAGCAGTTGCACTACTCTATCGCTAGATGGCACCCCCTAGTCAGCTATTGAATACTCACCAGCAAGCAGAGCTGGAACACAGTCTAGATGAGTTCACTCCTTTCCAGGGGTGCGGGAAGATGTTTGAATTAGAGGGGGCTGCCAACCAAAAGTAGAAGAGTGACGTCATTTTACAAAAATATATACCAGTATATTTATTTATTTATTTATTTTAATAATACTGCATAAGGGCGTTATGACAATGTTGGTCTTTGCAACAGCAGTCATAGTGACTAAGGGTACAAGCGAGTACTGGAATAATAGAATACTTGCCATATTAATCATAACAGATTACAAAAAATGATAATTTATAATCGTTTTGTTGTCCATGCGCCTGTATTTTTTTCCCTATGTTTTATCCCAATGAGTTCCTTTGTCATTTAAAAAGCTTTTATGCTTTTGTTGCCTTATTTGTTTCAACCTCTTCAACCCCAACTCCTGGTAATGCTGCCAGGATTAGCCTGTCTCACACGTGAAGGCTCACAACCCCTCCCTGTTTGATATCACCTGATTCAAAATCAAACAATTTATTATTTGAATTAACAAGACCAATACATAATCTCATAATGATTAAGAAATGATTAATGAGGAAATGACCAAGAAACCACGAGTAGGCTACATTGAAAACGTGCATGTAATTATAGGGATGACAAGTAGGCCTACCCCCCTTCTCACAAATAAAACCGTCCAAAATATAAAGGCTAGCCCCCTTTTAAAATTGCTCTGGAAAATATAAAGCTTAAAAAAGTTGAGGTTGGATACAGAATTATTTCCCTTTCTCTGAATTCCATCTCCAGTTTCAGCATTTTTTACATTTAGAATGGAAACATCTTCCTTTCGCGCTCTATAAAACATTGGCGCAGAAGCCTAGCTATTATGCGCCGTTTCATAAGCTACAGGAGGTCGTCAGCCCCAAAAATAAACAAATAATCCTCGGACAAAATCCTCCATTTGAATAAAGTGATTCATTGCATTTAATTACGTAATTTTTAATTCAGTCAACTATCTTTAAAGAATGTAGCTTGTCAGTTTTGCCAACATCCAGGCGGCAGACTAATCCCATAAATGGTTGAAAATAATCATTCCCTTTGGGAACATAATCAGCATTCTAAAAATTCTTCCCAAGCTGGAAATTTTTTTTTTACATCTTTTTACAGCGGGTAAGTTAAAGCCATTCTCGAGTTTTTGGTAATAAGTGCATTCGGTCACACAAGCTGCTGCGGTACGTGTCGCGATGATGGTGCCCTCTGAGCGGTATTCCTTCATGGCCCAGGAATTTAGTCAATCTGAATAAATGTGACAACACTGTCCTTGCAGAATGTTGATTTCAAGCTGCAAACTCCCAAAACATAGCTCTGACTGGAGTTACTTAAAGTATGGCTCACACACATAATGAATCAGAGTGCAGGTCTGACAACTCATGTTGACTAACTTCTTTCTTTTGCCTTTTCCAAGTTGTAAAATCCCCCTTTAGCAAACAAATTCTCACTGAGGTTGTGCAGATAAAACAAATACTGAGGTCAATTTCTTTTACACAATGCAATCATCGCCATTTCAAACAAAACTTATTGAAACAATCTGTAAAATCACACCGCGCTGAATTTGCTTCCAGGAAATATGATGTTTTCTTGAAAGGATCCCGAGTGCACGGCAGCCCTAAAGTGAGTGAGCTGCTGCTGATGCTCTCTACCGAAGCGACAAGCAAGCTAGTCCTGGGTGGTAGAAATTGCGATGATAGTCCTGTTACTTCCATCATTTGTACTGTTCTTTCATCACTCTCCACGGGTAATGGAAGTGTTTGTATCATATACTTTAGTTCTCTGAAATATTGTTTGGAGGAAGAAAATCAGATATCCCTCTCAGCTTGCTGTTCGCCTTTTTTGCTTGCCAATGGGTTTGTGTCAGCGCCTTCCACTTCTTTGAGAAAGCGTTTCCCCAATACATATTGAATAATTTAAAGATATTTCAACCCAGATTTTTTATACACAGGTTTTTGACATAGACTGTACAAAATGGTTTTAAGCCAATTGATGTATTTATTTTTCTGTTTTAATTACTAACATTAAAATTACTAACATTAAAAAGATGATCCTGCTGACCGTTTTCGGGTGGTAGAAGAGCCTACCACTCGACGCATGCAGGCAGCGCCAACAGTCTTTAAGGAGCCCAGTGGCATGCTCCACGAGGCAGTGCACATGGGCATGGACCTCATTATACTGGATTTCCTGGGCACCCTGTGGCACCGGGATGGGAACTAGCAGCCACTCCCTCAGGAAGTAGTCACCATCACCTGTAAGTCACAACAAGCCTTGAATTATAAGCAGCAGCTTTCAATGAATGAGTAAACTGTGTAGCCTACATGCACTCACCAAGTAGCCAGCCGTCACGCGCAGCGCCTGCCCCCAGTCTCGCCCCCACACTGCTGTGCGTCAGGTTGAATGAATCATGTGCAGAGCCAGGCCACCGTGCCCCTTCATTCGTTATGAGCACGTCGGCGTCACGTGATTTCAGAGATGCCAAGGGTTACGCCTTAGGCCTGAGTCTCTCCTCTTAATGGCATTCACTTTCCTGTGTTGTCATCAGCAATTATTCAATCAACGTGCACTGAAGAATTTCACTCGCAGAATTTAAGTCATTCTGCATCAAGCTAATCAGTTTCACGTGGATTTCCCCACTAATGACACGGACATCGATTATGACTCGGGAATTCTCAGGCTTGTCTTTACTGAGGAATTGAAAGCAATGGAATTGCATGAAAAAGTTTCAAATGGTCTTATTTCATTAAGAACATGTAAATGATGGTGAAACACATGCATTGTTTCTAATCCCTGAGTAAAGAGAGGCACAGGAAGTCCGGAGTCATAATCGCTTTCTATGTTACTTGTGATGAGGTGCACCTTTACGCAAGTGAAAGGAAACTTTAATGCACAAGAATTTAATTCCGCGTGAGAATCTCATTAAGCATTCAATGACTAATTACGGACTACGGTGAATAAGCCTAAAAAATGCATGAGACTGACGCCGAATGTGTGAGACTTGACTGATATGGAATCAGTGACACCAGATGCGGGAAAAGGGAATGAGGATTTATTGATAAACCAAAACAAAACAGGCACGAGGGCCAACAAAAAACTTGGCCCAAAGGGTTGCAAAAAACAAACTAAGGAAGCTACACAGAGCTATAAACAATAAATGCAAAAAGGCAAAAAACAAAAGGCACTGGAAACTCCAGGCAAGATGCTCAAGAAAAGTAAATAACAAGACTAAATATATATACACAAAACAAGAGGCTGGGACAAGACTTGAAACTAGAAATGCTAGGGAACTATGACAACAAGAACTTGGCTAAACTTGCACAAGCAACGAGACGCGAGACACTGTCTGCCAGCCAACTTCCACCACATCCAGATAAAAGCTTGGAAATCAAAGACATGAGGGGCAACACCTGGAGAAGCAGAAACAAGAGGCATGGCAAGATCAAGACATGGACAGAGATTGGATGACATGACCTGCTCATTAAGAGAATGAGCGTGCTCAGCTTAAGTACCAATTAAGTATGCAGCTTGGAAGCAAGCATGAATGTTAAGAACAGAAAAGCACAGCGAGATCTTGAAATAGCAAAGCAGGAATCATGACAATAAACTTCCTGTCTAAATTAGTAATATTAGTAATGTGTCTATCTAAGAATTACACCACCCAGTGAGTGTTAGTAAATGTTAGTAACTTAAAAACAGTTAATTGCCAATTAAGCTTAGAGAGCCCCGAATCAGCACAGCACAGAAGGAAGGGAGAAACCACAAAGCCAACCAGAGCTCAGAAATGTGCAGCAACGAAGGCACGGGGCGGAACGCAGACAAGCGGTGGAGTGGCATGGCATTCCTAGCAAAAACAAAAACATGGAAAAGTAAAAACATGGACATGGACATGAATAATGAAATGCTTAAACCTGATACAAGAAACTGTTAAAACTGTGACTATCAACATGGCTATGAACTATGAAACTTGGAACATGAAACTGTTAAAACCATAAATGCTGTCCTGGCCAAAGGCCAGAACACAACACTTGACATCTCTGTGATTTGGGTATTGATTGTGTGCACATTTTTGCGATTCACATATATATGAATTCATTCACCGATGGTGCCCTAATCATGATGTGAGTGCAGTCAATGGCTCAAATTACATTAGGAAAACCGGACTTGTTCTTTTAATAGGCTATAATCTGCACTCCTCTCTCCCTCGCACACTGCAATTCTGACTCAGTAGCTGCGTCGCCAATTCCTCATATTCTTCAAAAAGGGTGTAAATCAAGGTAAGCCATGCTCAAAATTGGTTTGTGTCCGTACTTTTCTCCATCAGGATTGGTATTGATAGATCCCAAATTTGGCGGAGAAAAGTGCATATGCACAAAACGGTGGAAAAAAAGACTTTCGATTTTTGCCTTTGTGATTTTTGGATTATTGTTGTGTGTTTTGTGTGATTATTATCTGTGTGTTTTGACCTTTTTCTGCCCGACTACGAGATCTATGTTTGCTGCCCTGGTAACGATTCGGATTACGCCCATTGGATTCTGGCTTTGCTTCTCTTATGTACCTATTCCTGTGAACCAGACCCATTTATGTCCGACTACGATTACTGTGATTGCTGCCCTGGTTTTTGATCCTATTTCTGCCCAACTGGATTTTGATTTTTGGATTGTGGACTTTGTACTTTTACCTTCTGTCCTGCGGGGGTGCTCCCCCTTAATTAATAAAGCAAGTTCTAATGCATTGCCTGGTTCTCGCGACTGGTTCCTGATCGCACCATTACAATTGTTGCAGTTTAACACTCGTTTTTAAATGCAAATGCAGATTTTCTCAATTCCCCAAAAGAGTTTACAGAAGGAGAAACAAAACATAGCCTACAGTCAATTTATGCGAAGTAGCCTGTTTTATTGCACCATAAATACTACTGTGAAATGAACGGAATAATTGTATTTTAACCTCGTTACTACAAAAACTTCTAATGAGTCGCGCTGTTTACATTAGAAATAACCAACTGTCTAGTCATATCCAGATCATCCGTCCATGATTCATTCATGTGGACTCCCAATTATTTATCTATCAACAAAAAGTAGCTGCTCACCATACACGAGGCACGTGGATTAATTTAATCTAACTTGAATACACTTACAGCCTTTCACAATTAAATTCACTAAACTCTTAAATTTAAATGAAATTGCATTAAAGCAAACCTCTGCTGCACTCCGGTTTTCCTCCCCAACGGTGTTCACCGCGGCAGTATTATTCTTCCACACCGCAGCCTTCTGGGCTCCTTTGATGCCGCTCTTAAGGATTCCAAATAAAATTATTTTGTTTTTCTGCACCTCGGACATGATAATTTATATTTCTTCCTCAGTGAAGTTCATTCTTCTTTGCCATCTTTTGAGAGTCCATCGTAAAGTGGGCAGGACAATGCCTCCCGGAGCATGAATTTATATGGGCGTTTCATGTAAATTACGATTGTTTTCAGCTGCCAGATTTATCAACGCCACACCAGTTCTACACCGAAATCAGTGACGTACACACTTATAGTAAATCAGACGTGACACCTGGCAAACGCTGATATTTACACCAGAATCTACACTAGTTCCTACGCAAGTTTGATCAATGAGGGCCATTGCGTTTTGGTTTTATTCACAATTTACACTTTGTCCCAACTATTTCTGAATTGGGGTTGAAATGGATATGACCAAAACAAACGGGAATAAATAAATGTTTTCCCCGAGAAAGCTTGCAATTCCCTGAATGTTGAATGTGAAAATAGTTTTTTTGGACCTGCAAAAACTCCCCGTGCCATTTGAAATACCTCAAAAGTATTCATCAGAATGCGAAAATGCTGTCAGGCGAAAGCGCAAGTGCACGGTGGACGCAGAAATGAAGAGAAGTTGGCCAACAGCTGAACGCCACGTCGCATCCCGTTTCCTCTCCTTCCAAAGGTGAAAGCCGAATTGAAGCGAATGCTGTCCCTGGGCATAATCCAGGAGGTCACAGGCCACATGTATTAGTGTGCCTCGATGGTCCCTGTTGAGAAAAAGAACAAAGAGCAAGTGAGAGTGTGCGTAGACCTAAAACGCCTGAACAGAGCGGTGTGGCGCGAGAGGTACATTTTGCCCACTCTTGAAGACATAGCTCCAAAGCTGACTGGCGCAAAAATCTTCTCCACTCTCGACGCAACAAGTGGGTTCTGGCAAAGGAGAAGTGGGTTCCGTTGGAGGAGAGTAGCCGTAAGCTGACAACATTCATAACTCCTATGGGAAGGTTTTGTTTTCGTAGGCTGCCATTCGGGATAACGTCAGCGCCAGAAATCTTCCAGAGGCGGATGTCCACTCTGCTTAAGGATCTTGAGGGGGTGGTCGTAGTGATGTATGAGATCCCTGTATATGGAGCCACAACTGAAGAGCATGATCGTCGCCTGACCGCAGTCTTACAGACGATCAGAGACAGTGGACTGAAGCTGAACCAGGCCAAATGTCACTTTGGAAAGCCAGAAATTCAGTACTTCGGCCACCTCATCAGCACGGAGGGGCTGAGGCCAGACCCCTGCAAGGTGAATGCAATCACAGAAATGGCCAGTCCAACAAACGTCGAGGAGCTGCGTCAAGTACTGGGGCTCATCAATTACGTCGGGAGAGTGAGAATGACTGGGTCTGGGGTGAGGCACAAGAGGGAGTGTTTCAGTGCATCAAAGCCGTGCTGGTGCTGGCCCCCTGCTCTGGCATACTACAAAGTTGACAGAAAGACTGTAGTAAGTGCAGACGCAAGCGGCTATGGCCTAGGTGCCGTGTTGATGCAAGAACACAGGGGTGAGTTGAAGCCAGTGGCATTCTGTTCCCGTACACTCTCAGAGGCAGAAAAAAGGTACTCACAGTTTGAAAAGGAGTGCCTGGCATGTGTGTGGGCCTGTGAGAGGTTCGCCCGCTACGTACAAGGTATGGCCAGCTTCCACATACACGCAGACCACAAACCTCTCTTGCCACTTATAAACACGTACAACTTAGACAAGGTTCCCCTCAGGTGTCAGAGGCTCCTCATGCGCCTTCTCCGTTTCAACGTGGTGGCTGAGCACATCCCAGGAAAACTGCTTGTCGCCGACACACTTTCCAGGCGGCCCTGGTCCGAGGTGAGCGATGGGGAACTGGAGCAGGAGGTACAGGCCTATGTCGAGTCAGTTGTTGCAAATACCCCAGTCTCATCACAGAGGCTCAGTGAGATCCGCGCAGCCACTCAGCATGACAGCAGCCTGATCCACATCTTGCTCTGTTATGTTACAGAGCAACCCCCATTGCAGCAACCGGCGTGAGCCCAGCTCAGCTCATGACTGGAAGATGCATCCACACTACACTTCCAATGTTGGAAGAGAAGCTACAGCCTGCACCTGTTGACAGGCAACAGGTTCATGAGAATGATGCACAGACGAAGTCATCTTACCAGTTCTTCTCCGATCGCTGCCACTCTGCTCGTTCTCTTCCACCGCTTCATCAGGGCCAGGACGTCAGGGTCAAGATCGACGGGGAGAAGGGGTGGAAAACTCCTGCCAAGGTTGTTGGTCGGTGTGAAGAGCCCCGGTTGTACCTGATGAAGACGGGCGACGGTGCAATGCTGCGTCGCAATCGGCGACATCTACAAGCCGGACCTCCTCTACAAGCCGAGCCCGAGTCTTCGGGTTCATCTGACTAACGAGAGCTGCCAATGAAGGGACCATCACCGCCGCCAAGTAGACGTTCACCTGCAGCCAGTCCAGCGCGCAGTGACAAGCCACTAGACCAGAGGGCACCAGACCGAGCTGCGGGGCATGCAACCCCGCATACACCAGCACAAAGTGGGGTACAGGTGACTTCCAGGGGCCGTGAGGTCAGACTTCCATGCAGGTATAGAGACACTTAGTTAGGCCTGCCTTTTTATAACACTTAAAAAAAAGAAAGAAAAGAGAGAGAATGTGTGAAATGAAAATAGATGTGGTGTGAAGAAGGAAAAAAAACATGATTTGCTATTTTAAGTTTTATTATTAACTGACAGTATTCACATGTTTAATGTTCATATGTTTAACAATTTTCATACTGACAGTTATGAGTTATTATGAGTTAAAATGAATGATGCATTCTTCAGCCATGGCATGGGACTATGGACATGAACTGCATGGCTGTTGCCGAAGTTCAACACCCATGGACTCTTTGAACTGTTTTGAGTTATAGGAACAGCAACTGTTGATGGCAGAATAAATCCCAATGTTGCTGTGGATGGCGAGCAGTCTACCCCAAAATTCTAGTTGAAATGAAATTGTACCTGTTCTGTCTTGGGTAGTTAAAGGGGTTTCTCTTCAACTTAAAAGGGGGAGATGTGATGATATGTAATGTATGGGCCACCATGGTTGCCTTACATATGATGTCATAGGGTCACGTTCAGAATAAACCGTTAGTTCTATTCAGTACAGCCTACATGGGGGTCACGTTATTGATACGCTCATGACACCTGCCAATGCAGATTGGGCAGTGGTCAAGCAAATTGTTGTTCCAAAGGTCTACAGGAATGAGATCTTAACAATGGCTCATAGCTTGCCTTTAGGAGGTCATCTTGGTGTTAACAAGACTGTTGACAAAATCATGAAACACTTCTTCTGGCCTGGGCTTCGGAAAGATGTTTCCAACTTTTGCAAAACCTGTCACACTAGTCAGGTAGTTGGAAAACACCAGTTAGACCCATCTGTAGCTCCATTACAACCTATCCCAGCATTTGGGGAGCCCTTCTCCAAGGTCATTGTTGATTGTGTTGGTCCATTACCCAAGACTAGATCTGGAAATCAGTACTTGTTGACAATCTTGTGTGCATCTACCAGATTCCCTGAAGCCACACCTCTACGCAACATCAAGGCAATTGCAATCTCAAAGGCTTCAATAAAGTTCTTCACATTGTTTGGCCTTCCTAGGGAAAAAAACTCAGTGATCTCAGTTACATTGTGAAGACTCCAGATAGGAGAAAGTCAAAACAGTTGTGTCACATTTACATGCTGAAGCCTTATCATGATAGGAATGCTAGGGTTGCAGCTGTCACTTCAGATCCTCCTATGGCCGAGACTTGTGAAGATGAGGGGGAGTTTCAAGATGATGAACCTAGAATTACAGCTGAAGTTCTTTCATGTAAATTGATAAATTCTGAAGTGTTGCAAAATCTTGATGTATAACTCCAGCACTTAGAACCCTCACAGAAAGAGCAATTTGAGAGGTTGATGAAGAAATATAAACATCTATTTCCCGATGTGCCAAAGGGAGTTTCTATAGCCTCCCATGATGTAGATGTTGGTGATGCCAAACCAATTAAACCGCATCCGTACCGGATGAATCCTGAAAAGAGAAAGATTGTCGAGAAAGAGGTTGAGTACATGTTAGAACATGATATTATTAGACCCTCTAACTCAGATTGGAGTTCACCCTGTGTGCTAGTTCCAAAACCTGATGGAAGTACTATATTCTATACAGATTATCACAAAGTCAATGCTGTAAGTCCTACCCTTTGGCATGAAAAATGCCCCAGCCACATTCCAAAGAATGATACTGTCTACAATCGCCGGATTACCACACACGGGTGCGTACATCAATGACCTCATCACTTGGAGTAACTCCTGGGAAGAACATCTGAAAGATGTAGAGATGTTGTTTCAGTGCTTGACCCAGGCTAACCTGACTGTTAACCTGAACAAGAGTGACTTTAGTTGTGCTACTGTTACGTATCTTTGCTACGTCATAGGCCAGGGTAAGGTGGCACCCATAAATGCTAAAGTCCAAGCCATCATTGACTTTCCAGTTCCTCACAACAAAAAAGCTTTGCGCTGCTTCCTTGGAATGATCGGGTACTACCGCAAGTTCTGCAAGAACTTTGCTGAGATTGCTCTCAGTCTCACTAACCAACTGAAGAAAGGCGTAAAGTTCACTTGGGATGATGCATGTGTTATGTATGATAATTTTTTGTACAGCTATATATTCCATTTGTAAATGAAGATTTGTTACATGCTGTTTTGCTGCCCTGCTGGTCAGCTATATTTATTTTGTTCATTGGCACCATCTGGTGGCGTACTTGTAAAATCATTAAGAAAAGTCTAGTAATTTCTCGAAGCTTCTGGCACTTTCCTGCTTGGAGGGGGCGGGATTTCCCTAGAATCCTGTGGATCTTTCTGGAAGGTTGCTAGACTATAAAAAGGCTGTGATTTTAAGCACAGCAGAGACTGACAACAAAGAGAGCAGACAGCAGAAGAGAGCAGACCAGAGTTTTGTTTCGGCAACAGTTAAATAGTGGCAGTGTTATTAGAGAATTTAAATAGTGGATATATTTTTTTATACAACTTTTTTTTGTGACGAATAAATTTGTTTTAGTTGTACTTGCCAGTTTTTTGTTGTGATTTTTCCAAGTCATAACAAATTGGAGGTCCCACCGAGATTGGATTCACCGAAGATTATTATTTTAAATCTTTTGACTAGTTTAAAAACCAGCAATCATGACTTTTGATGTGGAAAGTTTTTTGAAAACTCCAACCCAGGAATTAATTTTGTTGGCAAAGAAGAAGGACTTGCTACAAATAGCCTCAACCCTTGGATTATCTGATGTGAAGTCATCAATGAAGAAACAAGAAATATTCAACATTTTGGTGCAACATTTCATCGATGAAGATATCTTTGGGGAAGAAGCAGCAGAATTAATTAAAGCTGTGGAAGTGCCTGCAACGGAGCTGCAAAGGCTTGAATTCCAGCTGCGCCAAAAACAACTAGAGCTGGAAGAGAGAAGGTTGGAGAGGGAGAAGGAAAGAGAAATGGAGGAAAGAAGGATGGAGAAAGAAATGGAAGAAAGAAGGTTGGAGAAACAACTCGAAATAGAAGAAAAAAGGATGCAGTTCGAATTGGAAATGAAGAAAATAGAAGCAGGTACTGTTCCAAAATCATTTGGACTTTCTGATCATTTTGATGTGGTTAAGCATATCAGACTTGTTCCTCCTTTCTTAGAAAATGATGTTGACCAATACTTTACCCATTTTGAAAAAATTGCTGAAAATTTGAAATGGCCAAAAGATCATTGGACAATGATGTTACAAAGTGTTCTTACTGGTTAAGCTAGAAAAATCTATAACCAGTTATCTGTCCAACAGTGTGCTGATTATGATTTTGTCAAATCTGCCATTCTGAAGGGTTATGAATTAGTCCCTGAGGCTTACAGGCAAAAATTTAGGAATTCTTGCAAGGAAGCCAGTCAAACTCATGTTGAATTTGGCAGGTTAAAGGAACAGTTGTTTGATCAGTGGTGTAATTCCATGAAAGTTGAAAAAGATTTTGATAGAATGAGGCAACTTATTCTGCTTGAGGAATTCAAAAGGTGTGTCCAGCCTGATATTAAGACTTTCCTTGAAGAAAAACAAGCCATTACTTTGCAAGTTTCTACGCTAGCTGATAGTTATGCATTGACTCACAAGTCTTCTTTTGTCCAGAAATCCACTTTTTCTAAATTTCAAAGCAAGTTTCAGTCCAAGACTACTTCTAATAACACTTCTAATGATTCTAAGGCCACTTCTGAAAGGAAACCTTCCAGTGAGAAGCAATCCTCTGATTTTTTACCCTCTGTGTCTTGCCATTACTGCAAAAAGCAAGGTCATCTTATTTCTGAGTGTTATGCTCTCAAGAAAAAACAACAACGAGAAGAAACCAAGCCAACTGCTTTGACAAAGAGAGAATCTCTCGTATCAATGGTCAGTTCACCTGATCTTCTACCTTCTGTGTCTGATCCGGTTATGGAGGGTTTTGAGCCATTCATCACTGATGGTTCTGTCTCACTTTCACATGATTTTTCCTCATCTGCTCCTGTTCGAATTCTAAGGGATACTGGGTCTTCCCAATCTCTTATTCTTGCAGATATTCTGCCTTTCTCGGACAAATCGTCTACTCAGGCTAATGTCCTTATTCAAGGAGTCGAATGTGGTTTTACAAGTGTACCTCTCCATAATGTTCATCTCAAATCAGACTTGGTCTCTGGACCTGTTACTGTTGGTGTTAGGTCTTCTCTTCCTTTCAAAGGCATTCATTTGCTTCTTGGTAATGATCTTGCTGGGGATAAGGTTGTACCCTACCCTATTGTAACTGACACTCCTTTGATTCATCAAGAATCTGACTCTATAGAGGAGGAAATTCCAGACCTCTATCCTTCATGTGCAGTTACTCGTTCTATGGCCAAAAAGGCTATTCAGGATTTTGCTGACCTGGACTTTAACCTGGCTGACACCTTCATTGGGCAGTCTTTTCATCAGGAACCTTCCAGTCCTGAGATGTCTGGGAAATCTTCAGACTTGTCCTTGTCAGGTCATTCTAATGACATTTTGTCTCATAAACAACTTATTCATGAGCAACAACAAGCTCGTGATCTAGCGCATCTTCTACCACAGGCTGCAAGTGAACAAGAGGCTACTCAAGTTCCTGTCTGTTTTTACTACAAAAATGGTGTGCTTATGAGAAAGTGGCGTCCACCCGATGTTCCTGCAGATGAAGAGTGGATGATCACCCATCAAATTGTTCTTCCAAAGCCGTACCGTCAAGAAACTCTTAGTCTGGCCCATGACAATCCTATGTCAGGTCATTTGGGTATCAAGAAGACCCTTCAACGTGTCAGAAACCACTTCTTCTGGCCTTCCATGAGGTCTGATGTACAGGAGTACTGCAAATCCTGTCATACTTGTCAAATGGTAGGGAAGCCGAACCAAAATATTCCAAAGGCTCGACTTAAGCCCATTCCCGCTTTTGAAGAACCTTTCAGTCGGATCATCATTGACTGTGTTGGACCATTGCCGAAGACTAGGTCTGGTTGTGAGTACTTACTGACTATCATGTGTGCTTCCACCCGGTTTCCTGAGGCAATTCCACTTCGTAATATCAAGGCGAAGACTATCATCAAGGCTCTAACCAAGTTTTTCTGCTTAGTTGGTCTTCCTAAGTCTATTCAGTCTGATCAAGGATCAAATTTCATGTCTGGCATATTTCAACAAGTTATGCATGACCTTGGTATTAAACAATACAGGTCATCAGCTTACCATCCTGAGAGTCAAGGTGCTTTGGAGAGGTTCCATCAAACCCTGAAGAACATGATAAGGACCTACTGCCTTGACACAGAGAAAGATTGGGATGAAGGTGTCCATCTTCTTCTGTTTGCTGCCCGTGAAGCTGTTCAGGAGTCTCTTGGGTTCAGTCCTTTTGAGCTCGTTTTTGGGCATACAGTCCGTGGACCTCTGAAGCTACTGAAGGAAAAGTTGCTCGCTGAAGATGAGGTCCCAATGAACTTGCTTCGGTATGTCTCTGACTTCCGTAATCGTCTCTCTAAAGCCTGTGACTTTGCTAAGTCTAATCTCAAAGAAGCTCAGGGCAAAATGAAAGCCAGATATGACCTTCATTCAAAAGATAGAAGTTTTAAAACTGGTGACAAAGTTCTTGCACTTTTGCCAGTTCCTGGAAACCCTCTAAGAGCCCGATATTTCGGCCCTTACACTGTCCTCAAAAAGGTCAGTGATCTAAATTACATAATTTCAACTCCTGGAAGGAGGAAACAAAAACAAATGTGTCACATCAACACGCTGAAAGAATACATTGATAGAGACACACAGCAAAAGCCAGTCAATGTGGTAAATACAGTTGAACTGGAAAATTCCAAAGAAGATTGTGACTGCCCCTTAGAAAATGGACAGGGTCAAGTCAAACCAGTTGATGCAAAAGTCAAAGTTATCACTGAATTTCCTGAGCCAACAACTAAAAGACAGCTCATGAGATTTCTAGGGATGGCTGGCTACTACAGAAAATTCTGTAAAAATTTCTCTATCATCTCTGAACCTTTGAAAAATTTACTGAAGAAAAATGCAAAATTTGTTTGGGATGAAAAATGTCAAAACTCATTTGACCAGCTGAAAGCGATTCTCAAAAATGCACCAGTTCTCTTATCTCCCAATTTCAAAAAGGAGTTCAAGTTGGCAGTTGATGCCAGTGACATTGGTGCAGGTGCAGTTTTACTGCAAGAAGACACTGATGGAGTAGATCATCCTGTTTGTTACTTTTCCAAAAAGTTTGATAAACATCAGAAAAACTACTCAACAATTGAAAAAGAATGTTTGGCACTTGTTTTGGCTTTACAACATTTTGAAGTCTATTTGACTTGTTCAGCTACTTCCATCAAGGTCTTCAGTGATCACAATCCCCTCACATTCTTGCACAAGATCAAAAACAAGAATCAAAGATTACTGAGATGGATTTTACTTTTGCAAGAGTATGATTTGGATATTTCTCACATCAGGGGAAAAGATAATGTAATCCCAGATACACTTTCACGCATGTAATTTTATTTCTTTTCATGATTGTGAAAAACGTAAATTTACTTTTCTATTTGATTGTGAGACTTACACTGTTTGTTATGTATATGATTGTTATCATGATCAATAATACGTTTGTGTAAAGTTCAATATTGTTCTGATTATAAAACTGTGTTAATTTTAACAAAAGAAAGCTTTTAGCAAACCTTTCTTTTCTTAAAGAGGGGAGGTGTTATGTATGATAATTTTTTGTACAGCTATATATTCCATTTGTAAATGAAGATTTGTTCCATGCTGTTTTGCTGCCCTGCTGGTCAGCTATATTTATTTTGTTCATTGGCACCATCTGGTGGCGTACTTGTAAAATCATTAAGAAAAGTCTAGTAATTTCTCGAAGCTTCTGGCACTTTCCTGCTTGGAGGGGGCGGGATTTCCCTAGAATCCTGTGGATCTTTCTGGAAGGTTGCTAGACTATAAAAAGGCTGTGATTTTAAGCACAGCAGAGACTGACAACAAAGAGAGCAGACAGCAGAAGAGAGCAGACCAGAGTTTTGTTTTGGCAACAGTTAAATAGTGGCAGTGTTATTAGAGAATTTAAATAGTGGATATATTTTTTTATACAACTTTTTTTTGTGACGAATAAATTTGTTTTAGTTGTACTTGCCAGTTTTTTGTTGTGATTTTTCCAAGTCATAACACATGCCAAAGAGCCTTTGATCGCCTGAAATCTCTGCTGTGTCACTTTCCCGTGCTCAAATCTCCTGACTTCAACAAACCGTTCTCCATTGCGGTTGATGCTAGCGACCAAGCTTGAGGATCTGTGCTCCTACAGAGAAGTGACTCTGATGCCATTGAGCATGCCGTGGCATACTTCTCCAGGAAGTTCAATCACCAACAAAAAAACTATTCTACAATAGAGAATGAGCTGTTGGCTCTGGTTCCATCCTTAAAACACTTTGAGGTTTATGTTTGGACAGGGCAAAAGCCAATGGTTGTATATACTGACCACAATCCTTTCATGTTTTTGAATAAGATGAAAAACAAGAATCGGAGATTGTTGAATTGGATTTTGATTTTACAGGAGTTTGACTTGGAAATTAAGCATGTAAAGGGTACTGACAATGTAATTGCTGATTGCTTATCCCATGTTTGAGTATGTGCATATATCACATGTGTTTATTAGCATCTTGTGTATATATATATATATATATATATATAAATTTAAGTGTCTACGTAACCATTTTTGTATTGAAAAGAAAAATTTTGCCTTTATGAGTCAAATTTTTCCCTTTTGGAATGGAGGTGTAATGTGGAAAAAAAAAGCCACAAGATGGCAGTACTGACATTTTTTTGCTTAGCCCAGTCTGGAGTTAGGTTTTTGGGAATGTCCTGGGCATGCCTCAGAGGGGAAAGTCTCAGAGAATTGAAAAAAAATGTCTGGAAGGTGGGAGGGGCCTGGAAAAGAGTATATAAGGAGAAAAATTGAGAGAGTAAAGTAGTAGGAGACATTGCAAGGAGAAGGATACATTTGACCAGACCTGTCATTCTTTTCAAGAACTGTGAAGCTTTTTGTAGATTTTTGCCTGTGTTGGAGCATTTTCCTGTCCCAGAACATTGCACAAAGCAACCCCATCTCTGTAACTATATCATTTTTTTATATTATCAATCTTGGTCAGTGCTTTGTTTTATTAAGTCTGTTCAAGTTTTAAAATTTTGTCTGTCATCCCTTGCTGTCCGATTTGCCTTAACAAATTGGCCATAACACTAGAAAGCCAGGTCAAGACACCCTGTCATTGTTTAAGAATAGTTCTATATGCCTGATGAACAATAGCCGATGCCAATGTCTGGACATCACCTGAGGATAGGCTGCACATCCTTCCTCGGTGTTCTACCAGAATGAAAATATGTCTTGAATATGAACAAGACTATTAAATACACTGCCCGGCCAAAAAAAAGTCGCACACTCAATTATTTAGTTGGAACCCCTGTAGCTTTGGTTACAGTGCATATTCATCTTGTCATTGTCTTGATAACTAAATGCAATGCCAGAACATTTATTTTCGATCAGAAATGCCATAATTTATGGCCGAGATCTTGTCTTCTCGACATAATGGTTGAACCACTCGGTGGTCTTTCTTCAGCACATCTCAATAACTTTTAATGTGTTTAAGGTCAGGACTTTGTGGTGGCAAATTTGTTTGTAAAAATGATTCCTCATACTTGTATTTGTCATTCATGGTTTTCTTTGCTAAATACAGGCCAATAACTTGCCTGTTCTGAAATACTGTAACATCTTTTCCACCATCAGGGGATGCGTCTTCCGACATGATTTTTTAAGAAATGAGTAGCGACGCGCTTCATTAGTCAGGGTTAAAATGATTATTGCCGGTTGAAACATGTTAAAAACTGCAATAAAGATCCAATTACAGAATTTGTTTATTAATTTTTAAACGGTGACTTTTTTTTTGGCCGGGCAGCGTATTTTGGACGTTAATTGTAATAAAATTAACTAGAGTCCTAATAAACATTTAATAAGCACCAAGTAATGCGGTCTAAAAGAGGGGTATACAATCATTTTCTGAAATTACAAGTGTTCATAGCCAGGGACATTATTAACAGGAATATTTTTTAAATTTCATAGAACCTTGCAAGAAAATTTTTTTAATGACATCTGAATTTTCAAGAAATTTTCTCATCATTTGAGCGGATTCCCATGTAAATTTCTCTAAAAGTCGAAAGTAGAATTGTATGAAATCATAAACGGTCATAACTAGGTCCATTCTTAACAGTAATAAATATGGCATTTCATGTAACCTCTCAAGAAAATGGTTTCAATGACGTGTGAACTCTGAAGATATTGTGGCTGTGTTGTCATGTGAGCTGAATTCCTGTCAATTTCTCTAAAATTCCAAGGTAAAATCCCATGAAATTACATGCATTAATAGCCAGGGTCCTTCTTAACAAGAATATGTTTAACTTTTCATGTAACCTCTTAAATTGTTTTAATGACATCTGAATTTTGAAAATATTGTGGCTGTGTTGTCATATGAGCTGAGTTCCCCTGTCAATTTCTCTAAAATTCCACAGTAAAATCAAAAGAAATTATTTGCATTCATAGCTAGGTTCCTCCTTAACAAGAATCTATTTTACTTTTCATGTAACCTGTCAAGGAAATTGCTTTAATGATGTCTGAATTTAGAAGATATTGTGGCTGTGTTGTCATATGAGCTGAGTTCCCCTGTCAATTTTTTTAAAATTCCACAGTAAAATCTTATGAAATTACATGGATTAATAGCCCGGGTCCTTCTTAACAAGAATCTATTTTATTTTTAATGTAACCTCTCAAGGAAATTGTTTTATTGACGTCTGAATTAAGAAGATATTGTAGCTGTGTTATCAAGTGTCAAAATGCACTTATAAACATAATGCTTCTATAATGCTAGGAAAATAACACCACGAGGGAAGTTTTTTTGGAATGTTATCTTTGTGAATATCATTTGGCACAAGGTGTGGCTTGTTCCTTTTAGATTTTGTATCACACACAAAATCAGAGAATTAAATTTTAAAAATCTACAAAACATATATCCATCTAACGCATATATTTCAAGATTCTGTGACATTGATAACAAATGTACCTTTTGTAAAATTGAACCTGAAAGTGTAACTCACTTGTTTTATGGTTGCTTATACTATATAGTAGTACATTTTGGAAAGAACTTAAGAATTCCAGCGCCCTCCATAATTATTGGAGATGTGTTAGAAGCCTTAAAATAAATTCAATTTTTATTGCAGAAGCATACTCTCACACTGAAAATTGTAGAAAAATGTAACCTCCAACTCACGTGAATTTTAAGGAGAAAAAAAATCCCTGACTAATAATAATTATTTTTCATAAAATCACCTGTTCCACAATAATTGGCACCCCTATCAATTCCTAGGAAATAAATGTAATTGAAGTATTTCTCTCATTTCTACAGTAGTTTACAAAGTTGATCAGAGTATCTAGGAACATTTAATTAGGAATTCATGACTTCCAGTTTCCCCGGGGGTATAAATATGATGTGACACAGAGGCTGTTAAAGGAATTTTAACATTATATTCCTCGTATCACCTTCACATAAGAAACCCAGACTACTCAGGGAAAAAATCAGTCAGAGGCAGAGAAGTTAATATTCAAGCCAAAGTCCGTTTACTTTTTTCTGCAGAAAAAAGGATCCCCACATACAGAAGCTCAGGTCAAGATGGAGGATGATACAGTTAGTCTCTCTCTGGTTTTTGTAGGGGTACTCCATGACGTTCTCCTCCCCCCGCGCTGATTTACACATCATGATGCAATCTGGAGAGCTCTCGCTGTCTTATGCCACCTACGTCACGCTGTCATAAGGCTGCACACATACATCTCGTTGGGGAGGAGAGCACCTGTCTTCTCTATCAGCCCCGGCTCCAGTTTATCTTGTTATGCATTCCGGAGCTTTCTATAAACACAAACTTAGAGAAAGAGAAAAACATCTTGTCCTTGGTACAGACATTCAGCTTTGCATGACTTTAGATAGGCTATATGTCATGACGCACTGGTACAGTTATGCAGGCCCCTGTTAGATCAGAAATATGCAAGCACACACACACTCTAGGCCTAAAAGGTTATGAAAGAAAGTAAAGTAGGAGCAAGCAAGGATAAACAATTAATAATAATTAAATCAATCAATAAAAAAAATGATTCCACAGAGGCCATTTCTCTTATCCACTCTTCAACATGGGAAAGACAAAGGAACACACCATTCAAGTAAGGCAGATGTGTGTTGACCTTCACAAGTCAGGCAATGGCTGAAAGAAAATAGCCACTTGCCTGCACCTGCCCATATATACTGTCAGAGGAATCTTTGAGAAGTTTAAAACAACTGGATCAGTGGTAAACAAGCCTGGACGAGGACGCAAGGTTATTTTGCCACCACGCACAGTGAAGAGGATGGTAAGAGAAATAAAAAGTTCTCCAAAGCTCACTGTTAAAAAATTGCAACAAATAGTAGCATCTTGGGGTCATAAAGTCTCCAAAACAACCATCAGGCGCTATCTACATGCCAACAAGCTATTTGGGAGGCATGCACGGAAAAAACCTTTTCTCACTCACAATCATAAACACAAACGTCTGGAATTCGCTAAGCGGTACTGGGACTTCAACTGGGACCGTGTGCTTTGGTCAGATGAGACCAAGATAGAGCTTTTTGGCAACAAACACTCTTAAGTGGGCCTGGCGGAACACAAAAGATGAGTATGCAGAAAAGCACCTCATGCCCACTGTGAAGTATGGGACAGGATTGGTGATGCTGTGGGCCTGTTTCTCTTCCAGAGTCCCTGGGAACCTTGTTAGGGTGCATGGCATCATGAACGCTTTGAAATACCAGGACATTTTAAATCAAAATCTGGTGGCCTCCGCCCGAAAGCTGAAGATGGGTCGTCACTGGGTCTTTCAGCAAGATAATGACCCTAAACATGTGGCCAAATCTACACAGAAATGGTTCATCAGACACGTGATCAAGCTCCTCCCATGGCCATCTCAGTCCCCAGACCTCAACTCCATTGAAAACCTGTGGAGTGAGCTGAAGAGGAGAGTGCAGAGGAGAAGAACCAGGTCGCTGGATGATTTAGAGAGATTGCAGAGGAGGAATGGTCAAAGATCCCTCTTTCTGTATGAAACATTCTTGTGAAACATTATAGGAGAAGATTAGGTGCTGTTTTGTTGGCAAAAGGGGTTGTACAAAGTATTAACATCAGGGGTGCTAATAATTGTGGCACACATGATTTGATGTAAAAGAATTATTTCTTAATGTGGGATTTTTTTCCCACTGAATAAATGCACTTGAATTAACGTTTGGATTTTCCTCTTTTTTCATTGTGGTCCTATATTATTTAGGAAAAAAAAACAGAATTTATTAGTAGCTAAAGAACACATCTTAACCAATAATTGTGCCAATAATTATGGAGGGCAGTGTATATACGATGCAAAACAACATATAAAATCAACATAGAACGGAAGAACATTACTTATTTTGAATGTAAAGAAAAATAATTATGCACAATTGTTAATCTTTATATTTTATTAGGAAAATTTCACATCCATAAAAGTAAATGTCAAAACTCAACTCCATTATTCAAGTTGTTTTTAATTGAAGTTGATTATTATTTTAAGTCTCTTAAATTGATTACAAAAAAGAAATATATGTTGTTGCTGTTGTCGTTTCTGTGCCGTTGTCATTTGCTCCACTAAAAAAAAAAAAAAGTGTTGCTTCCTTAACAATTCCTACGACAATAACTGTTTTTGATTGTAATTATAATAACTATCAACTATAATATAAATAAATATATTACGACTATTACAAAGATATACCTGTGTACATGTACACATACACTCACACGCGCACACACACACACACACACATTTACACTTAGTTATCAACTTTTGTCTGTCATTTTATCTGTCTGTCTGTCTGTCTGTTTGTGTCCTGTTATATATGCATTAAAGCCCGCGCCTCACACAATAAACATCTACACATCTGCCATTGATACACGCCCTTAACCCCCATGTTTCCGATCTGTTGCATACTTCGTTCACTAATTTACATGCACTTATTTAGTGGCACTCAAGTTCAGTTTTCTCTTCTGCTGTAAATTTTTTTCTTTCTTTTATTTCCCTTTTTTTCTCCTTAATGTACTATATATATCTATATATTTTGTCCTTTTCATTACAATTCTCATTCTGCTGTTTAATTTGTATTTTCTCATCTGAAAATAAAAAAAAAGTTGTCCTCCAGAGGGGGGGGGGGGAGGTGGCGGGCTATTAAAAAAAAAAAAAAAAAAAAAAATGTATATATATATATATATACATATATCAATGATTTATGTTCATTCTGAGGTTTTCAGCTAATATGCTGTCACAAATACAATTCTCATTATATCCAGAATATAATTATGTCAGTCAGTCAAACCAGGTTGTTTTTTTTTTTTTTTTTTGCTTTTTTTCTATGCTTTTCCTTTGTATGAACACTGTATACTGTTCTACTGATATAATGTTAGTGATCCTTATTGTGCTTTTACATTATTGTAAACCTTGTTGCTGCTGTTGCACAAACTGAACTGGAATGACTGATTGTACACTGTTTTTTTACACGGCAAATGTGGAATAAAGAATAGAGGAGGAAAAAAATACAATCAGTGTTCTTGGGGGGGGTGCAGTGTACTCTAGTGCCCCTACGTGGGAGCACTATTGGCAGAGAATAGTAAGAAGGTGAATATAATGCAGTCTTATAAAGTGAACTGAAGTGCAGAATCCTAGGATCATGTGCTGACCCAGGGTAACCACAAAATATATCAATGGGTCTGCCAGTTAGCCTCCGTTGCAGACGTCTTGGTGTTCGGTTAATTTCCCTCAACCTACAACGTCCGCGTATTCAAGCGAGGTTTTGTGTTCCACCAATCAGAAACTCGCTCCTAAAATCCAGGAGCTAATTATATATGCAGAAACAGATAAAGCCAAATTGGCGGACGGTGGCGAACATGTTTTCCCTTGAGCTTTGGAGAAAATCTGCAAAGCCTTCAATATTGAAAGTATGAATAGCTTACAAGAACAAGCAATGAACAACTTAGTTATCCAGAGGAAAGATGTCTACGTAAATTTGCCTACAGGATTTGGCAAATTGCTCATATACCAAGCTCTTCCAATCCTCGGGGAAGTGTTTTCTAATAAACAATCGCCTGTTGTTATTTCTCCTCTTGTTAACCTTATGAAGGATCAAATCAATTATTTGAATAACATAGGAGTGAAAGCAACAAGTTTAAGTCTGGTCGATTCCGAAATGGGGAAGAGAAGTGTGGAAAGAGGATTGTTTTCAATAGTATACGGTTCTCCAGTTTTGGCTAAGTGAACGGTGGAGGAAGATGCTGCTGAATGCCGCATATTCAAACAATATTTATGCTGTAGCTGTCGATGAAGCTCACATAATAAATCATCAAGTTCTTTCTCTATTTTCACATTTTTTCAAGTAAGCGATAGCAGCCCGTTCGGCAGACGAATAACTCGTTCGTGTATACCGCTGAGTTAACAGAGATGACAGAGCTTATTACTGCAGCGATATCAAGCTTGCTTTTTCCATGCACTCGTATCTTGTCTTTATTTGAGAGGATTTTTGTTTTACACACAAAACAAATGTCGTTTTCTACAAGTTTTTTTAGGAATTTCCTTTCCGCCATTTCACTATTTTTGACAAGCCGCAGGGAAAAGCCATAGTAATGACAGAGATCCTAACATATAATAAGCATTCTGATTGGCTCATCAAGCTCAATCACATTACGTCACGGAATACAAAACCTCGCTCGAGTGCGCAGACGTTGAAGGTTGAGGGAACTTCACCAGACACCAAGACGTCTGGAACGGAGGCCAGCGGGGGAGGTCAATGTGGGGATTTGTAGACGGGCGAATTACATTCCAGCTATGATATTAATCGTGAGGTTGTGAACAGACAGTGTCAATAAATGAATCGGGGGAAATAGCAAGCATAAATATACAAAAATGAGTTCGCTTGGTAGACTTTCCAAACGAGCAACCATATTTTTCACAACAAGCCCCCCCCCCCCCCCCAAAAAAAAATCGTAACCCGCGACCCATAATTTTTTCAAGCGACTGCTGGAAAAAATAAGGCCGAAGTCGCGTATTAGAAGCGGACTTGGCAACTGACTCATGACCCCTCTGGCAAGGTTCGATGATTTAAATTTGCTTGCTTGGTAGTCGTTTCAAATCTTTCTATTTGCGCAGATGAGCGCCTATGTGTGCAGCCGTTGCCGAATAGAAAATTATGTGCGCAGTATGGCGCTGCAATCAGCTCCTAAGGACATAAAGGTCATTATGACGCCATTGCTGGCTCGTTCGGTTTCGCTCTATGTCGTCACTGCGAATGTCAATCGAATGTGTAGGCCTATATATATGCGCCCGAAGCGGCTTTTCCTCAAAATACAACTAAGAAGTATCAGTCGGAAACGGCTGATAGCTATACTCTGTTGCAGTACCGTAAGTTCGCAGCACGTTTTGACACTTTATGATTGTTATCGCACTTGCTACTGTATGGGTTTGAAAAGTGAAATCGCATTAACTCATCTCATGGAATCCGGAGATAAATCTTTCCGTCTAAGTAAACTGTAAAGCATGTAGCATTAATGGTTGTTATTATCTTGGCTTAAAACAAATTTGGAACGATCACTTTATCTTTTTGACGAGAGGATCCGATCACTCGAAATTAGCAGATTAAGTGATCCTTCAGGGTTTCATGTCAAGCTAACTTTGATTCGATCTTTTTTTGGCTTGTGTAGCTTGCCTGATGTAGCCTGGTGCTATGTCTTCAGAAATTTAGATCCTCTAGCATATCGGCGATTATGATGCTGATTAATTTAACGCGTCAGATTATGTATGAAATGACCAATTTCTTTCGTCTTAATCTTCATTTTTTTCATCGAAATGCAGGAAAAAGCAGAATCTTTGGCGAAAGTTATTGCCATGTCTGAGACAATTGAAAGAAAACTCTTGGAAAAAACTGAGGTAAGTTTGCAGTCTTTGGAAAATTAGGTCTTAAATGCTGACAAATAGCCATATTCACACTGACTCTGCATAATGCAAAATGGGAGAGATTATCTTCTCACTTTTGTGTGGTAACCACAGTAAAACAGATCGCTAGACACCATCATGCATTGTGGTCTTTCATAGTTTGTATCTACTAAAATTAACATTTTTCTTGTCCTGCAGATATAGCTCTAGCGATACATCAACCTTTTGGCCACCAACAGAATTCTGTTAGACATTTCAAAAAATAACATATTCAATGTTCGGCCCAACGTGTGAAAAAGCCAAAAATGTTCATCTAATAGGTGATGTGCTAATTTTATATTTATCTACATGCAGGAAACGGCAAATATGGAGAGTGTGTTGGTTCGCCTGGAGGAGGTAAACATTGCAGTCTATATAATCTGCAAAGCATCCGGAATATTGTTTATACTTATTGGACGTAATGCAAAATGAGAGTGATCACTTCCAGTGCACTTTTCTTTGGTAACCACATTGAAAACATCAATTGACACCAGGACACATTGTGATCTTTCAGAGATTGTTCAGTGTACCTGGCTTGTTTAAGATAGTATTTTTTTTTTCTTGTCCTGTTGATATTGTTGAGTGTAGGGATGCACTGAATTTTCAGCCGCTGAAAATACTCGGCCAAAAATAGCAACAAAACAACAGTGTTTGGCCCAACAAGTTAAAAGGCTGAGCATTTTGACAGAATGCATGATGTGGTAATTTTGTACTCCTCGAAATGCAGGTGAATGCACGACTTAACCATGAGTTGGTTGCCCTGGGGAAGAGAACTCTTGAGCTTGAACAAGCAGTGAAGACAATATCTGCGGTAAGTTTAACTGTCTAATGGAACTTTGTATTTGTAATAAGCACTATGTATTCTTAAAAAGTGTCCTCATAGCCCTACTGGAATAATACTTCCTGACAAAGAATTGTTTTTGAATTCCAAGTCATAATTTATTTTTCATTTATGGACGTGCAAATGTCGTATGTAGATTCTCTGTTTGCAGGACTTAAAATTGTCAGTTGAGGCAAGCTAACAATGGTGAATTGATTGATGTTTAGGCACTGACCAAATTCAAATTCATGAAAGTATACCTAATATAGTCAAGTGATTTCAGGATCATTGGCCAAAAAGCTTAATAGTTGTCATAATGAAAATGAAAATATACGTCATTAGTAATCGATATGACCTATTTTCATATCTGAAAGTGATTTTTTTTCATTCCATAAATATGTTGGAAAAGGCCACATTTGCGCAGAAAAAGGCACCACATATGAGATAATTAGTATTCTTTTCATAGAGAAAACGGTAAACGGATTGTCTGGCAATGGAAACTTTATTCAGACAATTATGTCAAATAGCTATATTTCCTATCAGCCTATCCTTCAGTATTTCACATCCTAAACATGCTAATGTTGCAAAATTGCTATCCACCACACACAGTTTGACAGGTTGACAGAATCTGTGGCCTGTATGATACCCATAAATAGATCCCCATAATTGAAATGTGAGTTGATCTTCAAATCATAATGTTGCTTTGTATGAGTTTAAGGAACTTGGTCTAAATTCCTCAGTGTATAGCTGTTAGGGTGGTGTGATTTCAGGATCATAAGGCTAAAAGCTTAACAGTAATCGTAATGTACATTACACAGTATATACATCATTATGAATACAAAATAAATAATTTTCCTTTCTGGAACGGAAATAATCTGTTCTATCAAAATGCTGGATAAAGCAAAATTTCTGCAGAAAAAACACACCCACCAGATATGAGGTAATTAGCATTGTTGCCATGGAGGAAACTGTTGGTTTTGCTGGAAATGGGAACAATCGCTTTATTTCCTGTGCAGCAGTATCTTACATCCTAAACAAGCTAATTTAGCAAAATAGCGATCCACCATACGCAATTAGACAAGAAGACAAAATCTGGCCTATATGATACCCATTAATTCATCCCAAGAATGGAGTCTTGTCCAGCTGATAGTATAGTTTTGGGATGCACCGAATTCTTATTATCCGAAAGCATTTGGCCAAATATACCAAAAACTTTCAGGTTCAATATTTCGCCAAACGATTGAAAAGCCAAAGCATTGTGACTTAATGCGTGATATGGTTATTGTATATTTATTTGAATGCAAGCTGCCCGCGCGATAGATGCGGTATATTAGACATTGTTTTGAAATTTGTGAAATGCACTAAATTTTGTGAAAGAGTATCTTCATAGTCACGCTCTCCATTAGTCTGTGGTGAGTCAGTGCTCTGTTGTTTCTCTGATTGCTTTAGTGTTAGTGTCATGCATCCACATGTGGGAATAATGCTTTATTACTTTTCCAATAGCAAATGATTTCTTTCATATTTGGTGTGGACATGTTTCATACTTCATTTGTGACACTTATCGAGTTTGATTGCCATGGAGACAGTATTGGCCGCATAATATGCTAATTAGTGGCAAAACAGAGCTTTCTTGTGGACGCTGTACAGGCTGCATTTTTTTGTTCGATTGCTTTCATATATGGTATGAACATGTGTTACACTTCACTTATGACAAGTATGATTTTGTTCGCCATGGCAACAGTATTGGCTGAATAATTTGCAAATTAGAGGCAAAATATTGATATTTCCTTGTGGATGCTGTACAGGCTGCAATTTTTGACTGACCGCTTTCATATTTGCTGTGGGCATGTGACACATTTCACTGATGACATTTGTCAATTTCGGTGTCCATGACGACAGTATTGGCCGCATAATATGCAAATTACTGGCAAAACAAAGACTTCCTTATGGATGCAGTACAGGCTGCAATTTACTTCCATATTTGGTATGGATATGCGATCCACTTCACTTATAACACCTATCGATTTTGGTTGCCGTGGTGACAGTATTGGCTGAATAATATGTAAATTATTGGCAAAACATAGTGATTTCCTTGTGGACTCAGGACAGGCTGCAATTTTGACCGATTACTTTCATAGTTGGTATTTACATGTGTTACACTTCACTGATGACACCTATCCATTTTTGTTGCCATGGCGACTGTATTGGCCAAATAATAAGCAAATTTGTGCTGAAACATACACTTTTCCTTTGGAATGATGTACAGGCTGTAATTTTTGGCAGATTACTTTCATACTTGGTATGTAAATGAGTTATACTTCACTTTTGATACCTCTTGATTTTGGCTGCCATGCCGACAGTATTGGCTGCATAAAATGCATATTTATGGCAAAACGGAGATTTCCTTATGCAGGAATATATATAAGGATTATACTTATTCCTTATACATATTCCTTATAGTACAGGCTGCAATTTTGGACTGATTAGTTTCATATATGGTATGGACATGTGATATACTTCCGCTTATAACACCTATTGATTTCAGTTGCCATGGCGACAGTATTGGCTGAATAATGGTGAAGCGGGCTTTTGGGGTCTACACTCATGCTTTCGCGGCCGACCGGACTGTCTTGATCTTAAAATATTGTAAAGTGCTATATTTCCCATGAGTCAATGGTTCAGTATCTTGCATGCTAAAAATCACTAAAATTGCATAAACTCATCCATGGAATCCTCAGGTAAACATTGTAGTCTTTATAAACTGCAATGCTTGTAGCAAAATGTTTACACTTATTAGGCATAGTGCAAAATGAAAGTGATCACTTGTTTACTGTTCTTTGGTTACCCTGCTTCAAAACATCAGTTGACACCACGGCACCTCGTGGTCCTTCAGGGTTTGTTCAATGCAGTTGGCCTAATTTAAATCAAATTTCATGTTAAGGTTGCTGATGTAGTTAAGTATAATGGATGCACCAAACATTTGGCCACCTAAAACATTAGTCCAAAACAAGCAAATGTCATTTGGTATTTTGTGCAAGTTCAAAGGCTGAAGACTGTGACTGAATGTATGATGTGGTAATTGTATATTCATGATAATGCAGGAGAAAGCACAACTGGACAATAAGGTGGTTGCCATGGAGAAGAGGATGCTTGAGCTTGAACAAGCAACCCAGACAAAACCTGCGGTAAATTTTAGTCTATGATAATCAAAAATTTGTAATAAGCACTATGTGTTGTTAAAAGGTATCTTCATAGCCCAACTCCCCCTGAGTCTACGATGAGTGTGGGCCTTAAATTGTTCTTCACAGTGCTAGCATGTTGCATATTTCGTATCTACATGTGGGAATAATGCTTCCGGATCAAGAATTGTTTTCACATTGTTAGAACTCAGCGATTATTCATTTATGGCCATGAAAATATCATGATTAGATTCTTTGCCTACCGATCTTGCACTTATCCATTGAGACAAACCGACAATGGTGGTTTGTTGGAATTTGTGCTACTTGTTCTAAATTCAAATTCATGATTGTATTCCTGATATAGTTGAGTGATTACAGGATCATAGGCCTAAAAGCTTCATAGTGATTATACTGTATTTTATTATGTTCATCATCGTTTATCATAATTTTTTCCATCTTAATTTAGGAAAGCATGACATTTCCGAACAAACTGGGGGAAATTTATTTTCAGGTTCTGGACATGAGGGAGGTTTTTCTGTCACTGGAAATTTTATTCTTTCAATGTAAATGAATAGCTATATTTCCTATGGAAATGGTTCAGTAGCTCACATTCAATACAGTGTACTTTATCAAAATATCTATCCCATATACATAACAACACAGCTAAACAAAATTTGTAGCCTGCTTATACCCATAAATTGTACCACACAACGGAACAAGATGTAGTGTCAGGCATCGCACACCCCGCTGCTCACACATATTTTGGCTGTTGAATGAGTTGATCCACTTTTCAGGATGTGCTTTTGCCACCTAAGGTCACTCAATGTCAAAGGTCATCCTCTCAATTTACTCCCTAAACATGGTTTCCTATTTGTGTTTAATTATAACCAAATGGGTATTTACACTAGTTCTTGAGATTGTGTGAATGAGGTGATTAAGATCGAAAACTCTTCTGCTTTCTGAACTTTGACCCCTACCAATTTTTGAAACGATGCACTTCTGACAGTTGCAGTGGATAGGATTATGTTTTACACATTGAAAAAGGAAAGCTTTGGCATTGGTTCCATGTAAATTGGGCCATTTGTGACAAGGTTACGGGCAAATAATGATTTTGACGTTTTTCCAATGAACAGAAGTCTTTACCTTGACCCAATTCATTCCAAAATTTAATGGGATCTTCTGATCATGGCCCAACTTTTGGCGCATGTGGTAGGACTTGATGCTACGGTTTTATCACAATTTTGCAAACAACAACAAAAAAAAAAACATAAATTAACTAATGCTCAAACCGAGGCTATAATACCTTTGCCCTTACCATTCATGGCGTGGAGCATGTATCAATTGTCCTCAAAATCGTCCAAATGTTATTAAAAGCAGAAATCCAAGTAACTGGCCACCATTATAATCTGTTAAATTGAGGGAAATTGGCAAGATTTTTCTCCATGAAATATTATTTTTTTTCTGCATCAAAACATAGGAACATGGAATTGGATGAGAAAATGGCCAGCATGTCTGAGGCAATTGATTCATTAATCCTGGAGAAAATGGTGGTAAATGAATAGTCTGTGGAAAATGAATTCTTCAGATATAGACAAATTGCTATATTACCCATGAGAATATGGTTCACTATCTAACATCCTAAACAGGTTATTTTAACAAAATAACTTGAACATATTGTTATGGCCCCAATTTGTCATTACATTTATAACACAACAGCAACAGCAAGGGATGACACACAGTTTTAACAACTAAAACACATTTAATTTTTAACAAAGACAATAACTAAACTAAACTGACCAAGATTGAATAGGAAAAAAAAAAAATATTTACAGTTCCTTTTTGTGGGGTGGCTTGGTGATGTCCTGGATAATGAAAATGCTCAAACACAGGCAAAGAAATCCACAAAAGAAACGTCACAGGTCTTGAACAGAATGGCAGGTCTGGTCATCTTCTTGCAATTTCTCCTACTACTTTACTGTCTCAATTCTTTTCCTTATATACTCTTTTGCAGACCCCACCCACATTTAGACCTCTTTTTTTTAATTTTCTGAGACTTGCCCCAGACATGTCCAGGACATGTCTAAACATGACTCCAGTCTGAGCTTAACAAAAAAAAGGTAAATACTGCCATCTAGTGGCCTATATTCACATTACACCTCCATTCCAAAAGGGAAAAATTTTGACTCATAAAGGCAAAATTTTTCTTTTCAATACAAAATGGTTAAGTGAACACTTGTCTATATATACATATCATACAATATTCAAACACATGATATATATATACACATTCAAACACGGGATAAGCAATCAGCAATTACATTGTCTGTACCCTTCACATGCTTAATTTCCAAGTCAAACTCCTGTAAAATCAAACTCCAATTCAACAATCTCCGATTCTTGTTTTTCATCTTACTCAAAAACGTTAACGGATTGTGGTCAGTGTACACAATCATTGGCTTTTGTCCTGTACAAACATAAACCTCGAAGTGTTGTAAAGAAAGGACCAGAGCCAACAGTTCCTTCTCTATTGTGGAATAGTTCCTTTGGTGGCGATTGAACTTCCTGGAGAAGTATGCCACGGGATGCTCAATGTCATCAGAGTCACTTCTCTGTAGGAGCACAGATCCACAAGCTTGGTCGCTAGCATCGACCGCGATGGAGAACGGTTTGTTGAAGTCAGGAGATTTGAGCACGGGGAAGTGACACAGCAGAGACTTCAGGTGATCGAAGGCTCTCTGGCATGCATCATCCCAGGTGAACTTTACGCCTTTCTTCAGTTGGTTAGTTAGACTGAGAGCAATCTCAGCAAAGTTCTTGCAGAACTTGCGGTAGTACCCGATCATTCCAAGGAAGCGGCGCAAAGCTTTTTTGTTGTCAGGAACTGGAAAGTCCATGATGGCTTGGACTTTAGCATTTATGGGTGCCACCTTACCCTGGCCTATGACGTAGCCAAGATAGGTGACAGTAGCACAACCAAAGTCACTCTTGCTCAGGTTAACAGTCAGGTTAGCCTGGGTCAGGCGCTGGAACAACGTCTCTACATCTTTTAGATGTTCTTCCCAGGAGTCACTCCATGTGATCAGGTCATCGATGTACGCACCCGTGTGTGGCAATCCGGCGATTGTAGACTGTATCATCCTTTGGAACGTGGCTGGGGCATTTTTCATGCCAAAGGGTAGGACTTCATACTGGTACAATCCAGATGGTGTGGCAAAAGCAGAGATGCTCTTGGCCCTCTCAGTTAAAGGCACACACCAATAACCCTTCAATAAATCAATCTTGGTCAGAAACTTTGCTTGCCCTACACTATCAATACAATCATCAATCCTAGGTATTGGAAACACATCAGTTCTAGTTACAGCATTGACTTTGCGATAATCTGTACAGAATCTAGTACTTCCATCAGGTTTTGGAACTAGCACACAGGGTGAACTCCAATCGGAGTTGGAGGGTCTGATAATATCATGTTTTAACATGTTCTCAACCTCTTTCTCAGCAATCTTTCTCTTTTCAGGATTCATCCGGTATGGATGCTGTTTTATTGGTTTGGCATCACCAACATCTACATCATGAGAGGCTATAGTAACTCTCTTTGGAACATCAGGAAACAAATCCTCATATTTCTTGATCAACCTTTCAAACTGATCTCTCTGTGAGGGTTCTAAGTGCTGGAGTTTTACATCAAGATTTTGCAACACTTCAGTGTTTGACAATTTACATGAAAGAACTTCAGCTTCAATTCTTGGTTCATCATCTTGAAACTCCCCCTCATCTTCACACGTTTCGACCATTGGAGAATCTGAAGTGACAGCTGCAACCCTAGCATTTCTGTCATGATAAGGCTTTAGCATGTTAATATGACACAATTGTTTTGGTTTTCTCCTATCTGGAGTCTTCACAATGTAATTGAGATCATTGAGTTTTGTCAGAATTTCATAAGGACCATGAAATCTAGCCTGCAATGGATTGGACTGCAAGGGAAACAACACAAGGACCTTTTCTCCTGGTTTAAACTCACGGCTTCTAGCCTTATGATCATACCAAGTTTTCATTTTTCCCTGACTTGATTTCAAGTTCTCTTTGGCAAGGTCACAAGCTGCACGCAATCTTTCCTTGAACTTGCCAACATAGTCTAACAGACTGATATGCGGCTCTTTCTCTTGCCATTGTTCACTCAATAATAGCAAAGGTCCTCTCACTTCATGACCAAACACTAGCTCAAATGGACTGAATCCAGTAGACTCCTGCACTGCTTCTCTAGCTGCAAACAACAGCAAATGAACCCCTTCATCCCAGTCTTTCTCATGGTCATAACAATAAGTCCTCATCATTGTCTTGAGAGTGGAATGAAACCGCTCTAAGGCACCCTGACTTTCTGGATGATAGGCACTAGAAAGAATCTGCTTTGCACCTAGTTCATACACAACCTGCTGAAACAATCCTGAAGTGAAATTGCTACCCTGGTCTGACTGAATTTCCCTGGGAAGGCCAAACAACGTGAAGAACTTTATCAAAGCCTTTGAGATTGCAGTTGCCTTGATGTTACGTAGAGGTATGGCTTCAGGGAATCTGGTAGATGCACACATGATTGTCAACAAGAACTGATTTCCAGATCTAGTCTTGGGTAATGGACCAACGCAATCAACAATGACCCTAGAGAATGGCTCCCCAAATGCTGGGATAGGCTGCAATGGAGCTACAGGTGGGTCTAACTGGTGTTTTCCAACTACCTGACAAGTGTGACAGGTTTTGCAAAAATTGGAAACGTCTTTCCGAAGCCCAGGCCAAAAGAAGTGTTTCATGATCTTATCAACAGTCTTGTTAACACCAAGATGACCTCCTAAAGGTAAACTATGAGCCATTGTTAAGATCTCATTCCTATAGACCTTCGGAACAACAATTTGCCTGACCACTGCCCAATCTGCATTGGCAGGGATATCAGGAGGGCGCCACTTCCGCATCAACACACCATCCTTGAGATAATACCCAACTGGAACTGCGTCTATTTCTTTATCAGGAAGGGCTCTCCTCTTTAGGACACAAATTTCAGGATCATTAGTTTGCTCCTCAATCAACCGCTTTCTGGACAGAGACAAGTCTCCAGACACATCAGAATCACCAGACCCATCCGGCTGGCTGAATAGAGAACTGATAAAAGTATCTGATAAGTCCTCAAACGGAGAAACCATAGTAGGCCAATCAGAGTCATGAGGCGAACCACCTGAGTCCTGACTATTCAATGTACTGGACGGCACCACATCATCTTCTTCTTTAGCCTTCTTGGCCATAGCACGAGTCACTGCGCAAGAAGGATACTGAGATGGGTCCTCATCCCCATCTTCAGTGCTCGGCTGTGAAGTAAGATGTACAGGGGGAACTACTTTGCCCCCAGCCAGGTCATTGCCTAGCAACAGAGAAACACCCTTGATAGGTAGACTTGACATAAGTCCCACTTTTACCTGTTCTGTAACTAAATCTGACTTCAAGAATATAGAGCGCAGGGGTACAGATACAGTCCTCCCTTCAATACCTTGTACAAGTATGAAATCCCCTGAAGCGGTCTCATCACGTAACTCCAAGGAGTCCATCAACAAAAGTGACTGAGAAGCTCCGGTATCCCTTAGGATATATATGGGGACAGGAGTAGTATGCTCATTCAGAGCCACAAATCCCTCTGACACAAATGGAAGAAATTCCTCCCTCACAAAGTCAGCTGTATTAGGCTTTTTAGCCCCACAAGAAGCAGGCAATTTAGCAGATCGGTTATCTACTACAGGGGTTTCTAACCTTGTTTTCACAAAGGCATTTGGTTTGGTATCCTTTTCTTTTTCTTTCTTAGCTTTAAGGAACCAACAGTTAGTTGTAACATGACCAGATTTCTTGCAATAACTGCAAACTAGACCAGTTTTGTCACTGTCAGCTTTCACACTTTGATCAGACCTGTTACTGGATTTCTGAGCACCATCACCAGATTTGTCTTTGTCTTTGGGTGAGGAATCTTGGGTATCACCATAACCCTTTTTCTGAAATTGGGACCATCTATTATTACTGCTAGACTGAAATTTGGACTTATGTGTGAGAACATATTCATCTGCAAATTTGGCAGCTGATTGCAAATTCAGTGCTTGCTTCTCATTAAGGTAGGTCTTCACATCATCTTTAACACAGTTCTTGAATTCTTCAACTAACACCATCTCTTTTAGTGAGTTGAAATCATCCTTGACCTCCATAGAAGTACACCAGCGCTCAAAGCAAACCTGCTTTTCATTAGCAAATTCAACATAAGTCTGATTTTCAGATTTCTTCAGACCTCTGAATTTCTGTCGGTAAGCCTCTGGAACCAACTCATAAGCTCTCAAAATAACCTTTTTGACAACCTCATAATCAGAGGAATCATCTGCAGACAAAGCCGAATAGGCTTGTTGAGCTTTACCCTTGAGGACAGTTTGCAACATCAGAGGCCAGTGTTCCTTTGGCCACTGGCAACTCTTTGCTACCTTTTCAAAACACTGGAAATAGTTGTCAACATCCTTTTCCGAAAATGGAGGCACCAGTTTTACCTCCTGGCTAGCCCAAAATTTATTTTCAGTTTGAATTTTTATTTTTAGTTGCTCCATTTGGAGTCTTTCTTCTCTATCGAATTTCTCTAATTCAAAATCTCTCTGTCTTGCAAATTTTTCTAACTCAAATTCTCTTTGTTTTTCTTTTTCTTCCCTCTCAAATTCTCTTTGTTTCTCTTTTTGCTCCCTTTCTTTTTCTCTTTCCTCCCTTTCTTTCTCTTTTTGCTCCCTTTCTTTTTCTCTTTCCTCCCTTTCTTTCTCTTTTTCCTCCCTTTTTTTTCTCTTCTCTTGCTAATTTTTCCAACTCAAACTGCCTTTGTTTTTCTTTTTCTTCCCTTTCAATCTCTATCATTTTTAATTTAAGTTCCATTTCTATATTTGGATTTTCCACTGGAAACTGTTCCAGATCTCCTGGTGCAAACACATTTTCATCAATGTAATATTCAACTATCTCTCTAGCCAGTCTTGCTTTTCGCATGGCTGGTTTCACCTCTGTCAGCTCTAAATGTCTGCAAATTTCTAGCAGTTCTGTCTTTTTAAAAGACTTCAAAACCCCTACGGTTGGTGATGCCAAGAAATCATCCATTGCTGTTGTCAATATATATGTATTCAATTAAAAAAAATCAATTTTACAATTTGAAATGTTAGATTTTTAATAAATGACTCCTTGAGCCCCCAATTTGTTATGGCCCCAATTTGTTATTACATTTATAACACAACAGCAACAGCAAGGGATGACACACAGTTTTAACAACTAAAACACATTTAATTTTTAACAAAGACAATAACTAAACTAAACTGACCAAGATTGAATAGGAAAAAAAAAAAAAATTTACAGTTCCTTTTTGTGGGGTGGCTTGGTGATGTCCTGGATAATGAAAATGCTCAAACACAGGCAAAGAAATCCACAAAAGAAACGTCACAGGTCTTGAACAGAATGGCAGGTCTGGTCATCTTCTTGCAATTTCTCCTACTACTTTACTGTCTCAATTCTTTTCCTTATATACTCTTTTGCAGACCCCACCCACATTTAGACCTCTTTTTTTTAATTTTCTGAGACTTGCCCCAGACATGTCCAGGACATGTCTAAACATGACTCCAGTCTGAGCTTAACAAAAAAAAGGTAAATACTGCCATCTAGTGGCCTATATTCACATTACAATATGACATAACATTGGGAAGCAGAACCGCTGGGTTGAATGATACTCCACATTTTTCTCCATTATGGAAATATCAGTTTTGCTTGAAATCATCAAAATGCTTGAAAAGGAAATAATCTGACAAACTGTTTGCCATCAGAATCAGTGAACTGCAAAGTGAGTGATAAATTTCCCTTTTCTTTTTTCCATCTTAATACAGGAAGAAGTAGAATTCCAGCAGAAACCATCCACAATGCCTGTGACTACTTATTCACGAGACCTGGAGATAATGGAGGTCAGTGAAATAATCTTAAAATCTAGATTAATAACTACATTTCCCATGATGATATGGTTCAGTCGCTCACATTGAAAGGAGGCAAATTTTGCAGAACTTTAAAGCAGAGTATTGTTAAATCAAGCCTTGATACTGAGTCTTTGACCTGAAAGTTCAATCACTATTCCCATAAATTATTCAACAGACCCCAAAAAAAGCTTAGTTGTAATGATCATTTTTAATCATAACAGAAATAGGAATGATCATTTGTACTCAAAAATGTGTGCATCCAAATACAGGAACACATGGCAGCCATGTCAGCCGAGGCCATAACACCAACAGCACCAGGATCCCATAACCCCAGCAGCCTACGGGACAAAAAAAGTGTCCAATCAAACAGCTCGGAGCAGTTAAATACTCAGCAGCTGCAGCTTTGCTGGACCCTGAGTGAAGAGGGTGCGCTCAAGCAGCCCTGCAGTCTGCCTCCAGTGGAGAGTACTGGAAGTGCACCCTCAACTGGTGCCTGTATCCAGGACCCGGTTGCTTTTGACATCATTTTCGAGTTTCCAGAGTCTACTGAGGCCCCTGAGGCTCATTCCCAGTGTGGTATGGGCATCAGTTACAATGACCTGGGCAGTGGTGTCAGTGGGCTGGATATTAGCAAGTATGGGCTGGACAATAGTCACAATGGCCTGGACAATAGTAACAGTTGGATGAATTTTAGCAACAATGGGCAGGAGATTGGTAACTATGGCCTGGACATTAGCAACAATGGGCTGGGCAGTAGTTACAATGGCCTGGACAGTAGTAACAGTTGGATGAATTTTAGCAACAATGGGCCGGCGATTGGTAACTATGGCCTGGACATTAGCAACAATGGGCTGGACATTAGTTGCAGTGGGCTGAACGGAAGCGAGATATCACAGTCTACTGAGGCCCCTGAAGCTCATTCCCAGTGTGCTATGGGCATCAGTTACAATGACCTGTGCAATGGTGTCAGTGGGCTGGATATTAGCAAGTATGGGCTGGACAATAGTCACAATGGCCTGGACAATAGTAACAGTTGGATGAATTTTAGCAACAATGGGCAGGAGATTGGTAACTATGGCCTGGACATTTGCAACAATGGGCTGGACAGTAGTTACTATGGCCTAGACATTAGTTACAGTGGGCTGAACGGAAGCGAGATATCACAGTCTACTGAAGCCCCTGAGGCTCATTCCCAGGGTGGTTTGGGCATCAGTTACAATGACCTGTGCAATGGTGTCAGTGGGCTGGATATTAGCAAGTATGGGCTGGACAATAGTCACAATGGCCTGGACAATAGTAACAGTTGGATGAATTTTAGCAACAATGGGCCGGGGATTGGTAACTATGGCCTGGACATTAGCAACAATGGGCTGGACAGTAGTTACTATGGCCTGGACATTAGTTACAGTGGGCTGAACGGAAGCGAGATATCACAGTCTACTGAAGCCCCTGAGGCTCATTCCCAGTATGGTATGGGCATCAGTTACAATGACCTGTGCAATGGTGTCAGTGGGCTGGATATTAGCAAGTATGGGCTGGACAATAGTCACAATGGCCTGGACAATAGTAACAGTTGGATGAATTTTAGCAACAATGGGCCGGGGATTGGTAACTATGGCCTGGACATTAGCAACAATGGGCTGGACAGTAGTTACTATGGCCTGGACATTAGTTACAGTGGGCTGAACGGAAGCGAGATATCACAGTCAACTGAAGCCCCTGAGGCTCATTCCCAGTGTGGTATGGGCATCAGTTACAATGACCTGTGCAATGGTGTCAGTGGGCTGGATATTAGCAAGTATGGGCTGGACAATAGTCACAATGGCCTGGACAATAGTAACAGTTGGATGAATTTTAGCAACAATGGGCCGGGGATTGGTAACTATGGCGTGGACATTAGCAACAATGGGCTGGACAGTAGTTACTATGGCCTGGACATTAGTTACAGTGGGCTGGACGGAAGCGAGATATCACAGTCCCAAGCAGAGATGAGGCTGCTCCCCCCACAACAGAGCCTCAATCCACAACCTCCTGCCTCTGCAGTGCAGGAGGTATCCAACCCAGAGACAAGACCATTTGAGGTGCAGTTTGACATGTGGACAAAGGACACCTTTGACTTGCTGGTGGAATTAGGTGAGTCAGCCCTATGCTGAATGCATTACATGGTTTAAGTATCAAGTGTGAGAATAGAATTCACCATAACAGACCCATCACCAGGTGGAGGGCTGGAGAATTTCTCACCGTTTTTCTGTGATCAGTACGTGTGAAGATTTGTATCCCAAACTGCCCTATGAGCAGATTGATCTCGTCACTGTTGTTTACATGGCCAGCCACCTATTAGCAGATGGATCTCATCGCTGTTAGTTAAAATGCCAGTCAGAAAAGTCTTTGTTCATATCTGGCAAATGTCTCAGAGCAAGTAGTTTAATTCGACTTTCATATGCTGTTCTCATGCAAAAGTATGGAAGCCCATAGGGGAAAATATTAAAATGAAAATGTAATTCCACTTATTGCATTATAATTTTACACTTATGAATGAGTTATTTGAGGCAATATTAAATTGAAAATGCTGTATTGAATATCATTTTCAAATAGTCGGAAAATTTTACATTTTCATGTTGACCCTAAAAGATCAGGGTAGCATGTAAATGTACATGCAATAGGCTGGGGGCGCTGTTTTGCTTATTGCATTTGAATGTTGTCCACTGTATTGCCGTGCAAGTCTTTGTAAATTAAATGTCAAACAACTTTTCATTATCATTTGAATATAGTCTTAGATTACCCATGTGAGTATGTGAAAGTGAAAGTAATAATCGGATTAATGCATTTTCAATTTAATATTGTCTCAAATAACTCATTCATACGTGGAAAATTACAATGCGGTAGTGGAATTACATTTTCTTTTTAATATTGTCCCCTATGGGCTTCCATACAAAACATCCACAAAAACTGTAATGATCAATAACCAATGAAAAAGCGGGGACTTCTGAGGATACAAGGCAGCACTAGATAGTACAGTGTATGCACCTTCTTGTTTGATGTTTCTCACTGATCATGTGACCCCCCCCCCACCCTAGATGAGCTGTCATCAGACCTTGAACTGGAGGAGAGGGTCAGGCTTCTTCACTCTGATGACAGTAACAGTGGGCTGGATATTCGCAATAATGGCCTGGACAGGGAACAGAGAATGTGTCCAGCTGCACTGGACGGAAGCGAGACATCACAGTCCCAAGCAGACATGAGGCTGCTCCCCCCACAACAGAGCCTCAATCCACAACTTACTGCCTCTGCAGTGCAGGAGGTGTCCAACCCAGAGACAAGACCATTTGAGGTGCAGTTTGACATGTGGACAAAGGACACCTTTGACTTGCTGGCGGAATTAGGTGAGTCAGCCCTATGCTGAATGCATTACATGGTTTAAGTATCAAGTGTAAGAATAGAATTCACCATAACAGACCCATCACCAGGTTGAGAGATGGAGAATTTCTCAAAGTTTTTCTGTGATCAGTACGTGTGAAGATTTGCATCCCAAACTGCCCTATGAGCAGATTGATCTCGTCACTGTTGTTTACATGGCCAGCCACCTATTAGCAGATGGATCTCATCACTGTTAGTTAAAATGCCAGTCAGAAAAGTCTTTGTTCATATCTGGCAAATGTCTCAGAGCAATCAGTTTAATTTGACTTTCATGTGCTGTTCTCATGCAAAAGTATGGAAGCCCTTAGGGGACAATATTAAAATTTAAATGTAATTCCACTTATTGCATTATAATTTTATACTTATGAATGAGTTATTTGAGGCAATATTAAATTGAAAATGCTGTATTCAATATCATTTTCAAATAGTCGGAAAATTTTACATTTTCATGTTGACCCTAAAAGATCAGGGTAGCATGTAAATGTACATGCAATAGGCTGGGGGCGCTGTTTTGCTTATTGAATTTGAATGTTGTCCACTGTATTGCCGTGCAAGTCTTTGTAAATTAAATGTCAAAAAACTTTTCATTATCATTTGAATATAGTCTTAGATTACCCATGTGAGTATGTGAAAGTGAAAGTAATAATTGGATTAATGCATTTTCAATTGAATATTGTCTCAAATAACTCATTCATACGTGGAAAATTACAATGCAGTAGTGGAATTACATTTTCATTTTAATATTGTCCCCTATGGGCTTCCATACAAAACATCCACAAAAACTGTAATGATCAATAACCAATGAAAAGGCTGGGACTTCTGAGGATACAAGGCAGCACTAGATAGTACAGTGTATGCACCTTCTTGTTGGATGTTTCTCACTGATCATGTGACCCCCCCCCCTAGATGAGCTGTCATCAGACCTTGAACTGGAGGAGAGGGTCAGGCTTCTTCACTCTGATGACAGTAACAGTGGGCTGGATATTCGTAATAATGGCCTGGACAGGGAACAGAGAATGTGTACAGCTGCACTGGACGGAAGCGAGACATCACAGTCCCAAGCAGAGAAGAGGCTGCTCCCCCCAGATGAGCTGTCATCAGACCTTGAACTGGAGGAGAGGGTCAGGCTTCTTCATTCTGATGACAGTAACAGTGGGCTGGATATTCGCAATAATGGCCTGGACGGGGAACAGAGAATGTGTCCAGCTGCACTGGACGGAAGCGAGACATCACAGTCCCAAGCAGACATGAGGCTGCTCCCCCCACAACAGAGCCTCAATCCACAACTTACTGCCTCTGCAGTGCAGGAGGTGTCCAACCCAGAGACAAGACCATTTGAGGTGCAGTTTGACATGTGGACAAAGGACACCTTTGACTTGCTGGCGGAATTAGGTGAGTCAGCCCTATGCTGAATGCATTACATGGTTTAAGTATCAAGTGTAAGAATAGAATTCACCATAACAGACCCATCACCAGGTTGAGAGATGGAGAATTTCTCAAAGTTTTTCTGTGATCAGTACGTGTGAAGATTTGCATCCCAAACTGCCCTATAAGCAGATTGATCTCGTCACTGTTGTTTACATGGCCAGCCACCTATTAGCAGATGGATCTCATCACTGTTAGTTAAAATGCCTGTCAGAAAAGTCTTTGTTCATATCTGGAAAATGTCTCAGAGCAATCAGTTTAATTTGACTTTCATGTGCTGTACTCATGCAAAAGTATGGAAGCCCATAGGGGACAATATTAAAATGAAAATGTGATTCCACTTATTGCATTATAATTTTACACAGATGAATGAGTTATTTGAGGCAATATTAAATTGAAAATGCTGTATTCAATATCATTTTCAAATAGTCGGAAAATAGCTTTTACATTTTCATGTTGACCCTAAAAGAGCAGGGTGGCATGTAAATGTACATGCAATAGGCTGGGGGCGCCGCTTTGCTTTTTGCATTTGAATGTTGTCCACTGTATTGCCGTGCCAGTCTTTGTAAATTAAATGTCAAAGAACTTTTCATTATCATTTGAATATAGTCTTAGATTACCCATGTGAGTATGTAAAAGTGAAAGTAATAATCGGATTAACCCCTTTGTGCAGAAGCCAAATTTGGCTATTTATGGGTTACCCACTTTAATGCTGTATAATTCAAGATTTAAGCTTCACAAAGAGGAAAAATGTGGCTCAATTCAGGAAAGACACTAACAGCATTTAGAATTACATTGTATTTCAGTTTATTTTCATGATTTTGGTAGAGAAAATGAGCAGCAAACATAAAAAATCTTCATGAGAATTCACCATTGAAATTGCAAAAAAAATAATTCTGACGATTGAAAAACTGCTGGGGCTTAAAACTATACATTTATGGTATCATAAACTCCTTGAGCACAAGTAGAATTCATCTTCAACATTACATTCTAGATTACCTACATGCTATTAGCCAAATTATACAGCTACCCAAGTGTCTCCCCAAAGTCTCAAAATGATTTGCTGTCAAATCATTAAAAAAATCATGTATTTAACACAATTAAAGCTTTAAGGCATGAAATTTAATATGAACGAATGATTTTCTGGTTGAGTTTAGTATGAATTTATCAATATAAGTGCAGTTGAATATCAGTGGTCACCAGTAAGCTCTCCAAATACGAACGTGCCTTTTCTCCATTATAAAGTTTAGAGTTTTGGCCATTTTTCTTCAAAGCCAGCACAAACACGCATTAAATAAACTGCTAATTAAACGGTCAGAACATTCACCCAGTAATGAAAGCTACCAGTCCCCTCTTCAAAGCTCACGAACCCATTTCAACACTTATAAGGAGCAAGTACACCTCACTAACACAGTAATATCTGAATTCTGAAATATACCTTATTTTAACTGAACAGACACTCCACTTTCAGGGAATATCAAATCCATTGCGTCACCCGATTCAAAAGAAACGTGCAATGAACGTACCGGGGGTCCACACCAAAATGCACGGGCAGTTCGCGTTTTAAACAGGAAAAAAACCTCGACATTCGACTTTGTTGAGTACATATACATTCCGAAACAGAAAAAAAAAAAACAAACAAAAATAGCAGCCTGACCTTTTTCGTGAATCCCTCCTCCAGAGACATTGACTGTATAAAATAAAGACCGATGTATCCAGTAGCAAGAACTCTCCGGTCCTGTTTCATTCGAAATAATTCCAATAGAGCATATCGTTCTCATTTAAATCCTGTAATGTAACTGAACACTTCAAGGCCAGTTTTGCGAACCGATTTTCTATAAATTCCGTCTATTTTAGCCGCGTATTGTGCATAACGTAGACAGGATACAACCGAGCCTGCTGATACGCATTGGTTTGTATGCTCTGTGTTTGTCCAATCAATGTGTTTCACTTACTCTAAAATGTTTAAACACTCGGGAATTGGATAAGAAACGAGCCAATCAATACATTGTTACCAGGGAAACTTCACGAGGTTATGAAGTGTAACTCTACAATTACGCAGAAGAGCTTGAGTGTATGGTTGAGTGATTGGCTATCAACGCCAGTACTCGGGTGGATATAAGGAAGCGCTGGATTTGGCAATGAAGGAATCTACGCGTAAATCCACGGTAGGGAACTACAATTTTTTTTGTATGGGACAACTGTAATAGGCAATAGAATGTGAGAGAATCAATACCATGTCGATTTTTTTGCCTCAGAAAACTGATTTTTATGAACTACTAATTGGAATACTGTTAGCTCACTGTGGCTAAACTGGTTGCTACTAAGGATAACGATTTTTTCTGTGTCAAGATATCGTTTTTTCAAACTGCTGAATCGACACTATGGGCAAGGATACTGACCAGTTTGCACATCAGGCTTAGCTGAGGAGTTTAATTCATGCAGCTCTCAAAAAACAGGGAGTGGAGTGAACTTCACCGTATTCAGAACCGCGTTCGAGGTCTGCTTGCTTGTGAACATTCAATAACTGATCCGGGGGTGCTATCTAGTGATCGAGTACAGTAACAGCGTACTTTCAATTTGCAGGTCTATAGACGCGGGCATCTACATCTGCAGAAAGGGGTTAATGCATTTTCAATTTAATATTGTCTCAAATAACTCATTCATACGTGGAAAATTATAATGCAGTAGTGGAATTACATTTTCATTTTAATATTGGCCCCTATGGGCTTCCATACAAAACGCCCAAAAACTGTAATGATCAACTACCAATGAAAAAATGGGAACTTTTGAGGATACAAGGTAGCACTAGATAGTACAGGGTATGCACCTACTTGTTTGATGTTTCTCACTGATCATGTGACCCCCCCCCCCCCCCCCCCCCCCAGATGAGCTGCCTTCAGACCTTGAGCTGGAGGAGAGGGTCAGGCTTCTTCACTCTGATGACAGTAACAGTGGGCTGGATATTTGCAATAATGGCCTGGACAGGGAACAGACAATGTGTACAGCTGCACTGGACGGAAGCGAGACATCACAGTCCCAAGCAGAGAAGAGGCTGCTCCCCCCAGATGAGCTGTCATCAGACCATGAGCTGGAGGAGAGGGTCAGGCTTCTTCACTCTGATGACAGGTAAGGAGACTCTAATGCTATCCGCGCATCACAAAAGTCAATAAACCAAACACTTTTGTAATCTTTTGCAAAAATCTCACCTCTTAAATGGTAGTGAACAGGTCTTTCAGATGTTGCAGTGCTTATTATTAGCTTCATTGTGAAATCTCCTGAGTTTCAAACTCCCTTGATCAGCTGAAGGTGTATTCTGATTGGTCCAGCTGAGGGGCAGAATCCGATTTGTGGAGAAACAGGTTCTCATTAGTTCATCTTGGAACTTAATACTGCTTGGCGCAGCGTAATGGTTGGAACAGACGGCAGCGGCGTGGCGCTGATGATCATATCCGCCGGCCGCTTATCTGTGTTTTAACTGGGATTCTGAAAGCGTTGGACTGATTATAATGGCGAGCATGTATTTACGTACAGTGCATAGCAACGGCGGGATTATAACAATTTACAAAGTCATACAGTGTATTGATTGATTGATTTCAGTATAAAATTCATGCAACATACAATCCAAACATAATTCAATTACAAATTTCTGCAAAAAATTGTAAAACAATATGAAATGGATGACATGTAAACATGGAAAATTACACTAGGGATCGCTCAATGAAGTCCAATAGAGGTCCTTTGAGGCAACTTTACAGCAAAATAACCAGAGTGTACAAATGAGAGGGAAAAAATGTAATAAACAATAAGTATTAATGAGTAAATATACTGACATACAGTGGAGGAAAATGTAAAATGTAAATGAAACCGCTGACTTTGTAGATGTAATGAGCTCTACAGGTTGTTTTTCTCGTGCTGCACCCTCCGTTTTCCTTTCTTTTGACCTTGTGTCCCCCCTTTCATCCCTGTCCCTGCTGGCTGCACTGAATCCCTGAGCACATGCGTCCTGCCCTCCCCTCCTCCCTTCCTTTCCTCCTTCTTCGCCATATTTAATAAGCAAACGCGGCTCCTTTAACCCCTTCGGCCTTAAAAGTATTCAGTGCAGTCAATTCAAAGCATGGAGAAACAAATCTGGCAATTCTCTCTCTGACTACACTATCCTTTACCCACTCCCTTCCACCTCCCCACCCGCTCCCTCTTATTCAAATCCAAATGTAATTTTTTTTAACCATGTATGTTTCGCTGATGCTTGTCCTTTTACAGATGCTTCACCAGCAGGGAGAATGAAGTAACTTCACTGGAGGAGACCTTACCTCGGCCAAGTCAGCGGAGAGGAGGATTCTGGAAGGGTGTAAAACGCGCATTTAAAAGAGTTTAATTTGGTAATGTATGAAATATATTGTACTTAGCGCCATTAAAAAATGCAACGGTAAACTGCCAGATAGCTTACTCGGTTAAGCACCACATTGCGGAGCAGGCGTGACTATCACCTCCTGTTGGCCAGCCTGGCGCTCTTCACAAAGATTCTAAGCTTATTCATGTTTGGGTACCCTCCGCCCTCGTTCGGAACTTGAGAGGATTCAACCAACGGGTGTAAAGAAGCAGTAGTTGACATGACATGCAAGTGCCCAGACCTCTGTGGTATGGGACACTTCTGTCTCTGATAGCGGAGAAACCATGGCAGCTCCCACAGAAGCCAGATCTTTAGTCTCAGGTGCAGGGGAGCCTGTGGCATCCCAACCCTCCGTGTCTCAGTCTTTGGGTTTGGCCCCTGAGCGGAAGAAATGGTCTGGTTTAGAATTAGAGCCCACAGTTTTGAACGTATTGGAGGGTGCACGGGCACCCTCAACCACTTCAGCTTACAGCAAACGAGGAACATATTTAGCCAGTGGTGTGAGGAGCAAGGCCTCTTCCCAAAATCCTGTAGCATAAACTCAGTCCTCTGTTTCTTGCGCTCACATTATGACGCTGGCCATGCTGCATCTAACGTAAAAGTATATGTTGCGGCAATTTCAGCGTGCCATAATTAAAGTCCAGATGGTGCAATTGGTCAGCACCGCCTTGTGACCAGGTTTCGCAAAGGTGCTCGTTGACTCAGACCCCCCATAGTGCCTGCCTTTCCCTCATGGGATTTGTATATAGTCCTGAATGCACTGACCAAGGCTCCCTTTGAGCCCTTGGAATCAATCAGTACGAAACATTTTTCGTTGAAGGCCGCCGTCCTGATGGCCATTACTTCAACTAAGAGAGTCAGTGAGATACATGCTCTCTCAGTTAGTGAGGAACGTATCGTCTTGACCCGAATGAGTCGAGCATCATCCTCGGACCCAATCCTTTTTTCTTGCTTAAAGTTCTTCCCCAAGGCTTTGTTAACACAGAAATGATGCTGACAGCCCTCCCCTCTTGTGTTTCTGAGGGTGAAGACCGTTGTTTGCAGGCTCTATGCCCAGTGCAAGACTAACACACGAAAGAGAGCCAGACTTTCTGGCCGATGCGGTAGGTGGGAGCCAGCTTGCGTTGCTTGTCTGCTGAGTCCTTCATCTGATCCCCCGCATGGATGAGGACGCGGTGGGCGGTGCGCCAGGTGTTTTGGCACCGCTTCATGAAGGCCTCGGCAGACGGAACCCCCACCTCTGCCTCCTTTGAGGGGAACGGGGGGGCTGGTACCCCAGGCAGCACTCGAAGGGAGTGAGACCAGAGGCTGCAGATGCATGGAAGTTGTAGGCGTACTCTACCCAAGGCAGATGGGCAGACTAATAGCTTGGGTTTCGAGCACACACGCATCGCAGCATGGTCTCCAGGGTCTGGTTGGCCCGCTCGGTCTGGCCGTTAGACTGTGGGTGAAACTCGGAAGTGAGGGAACAGGAGGGACCTAGGAGGGACAGGAACGCTTTCCAAAAGCGGGAGGTGAACTGGGGACTACAGGCTGGAACAGTGTCGGCAGGGATACCATGGGGACGGACAACGTGCTGTATCAGAAGGTTGGCTGTGGATTGGGCTGAGGGGAGCATGGGGAGTGCTATGAAGTGGGCTGCTTTGGAATACCAATCAACAATAGTGAGGATAGTGGTGTTGCCTTGGGAGGGAGGAAGACCAGTTACAAAATCTAGGGCAATGTGGGACCAGGGGCGACTAGGGATAGGGAGTGGCTGAAGGAGACCAGAGGGGGGTGTGTGGGGTGTCTTGGCTGTAGCACAGACCGAGCAGGCACTTACAAAACCCTTGACGTCATCCTGGAGGTCCGGCCACCTGCAGCGACGTCGAATAAAGGCGGTGGTCCTCCTGACCTCCGTATGGCCCGAGAACTGGGATCTGTGTCCCCACTGAAGCACCTCTGACCGGAGGCCCTGGGGAACGAACAGACAGTTATCGGTACAGGCACTGGGCGCGGCCTGCCCGACCAGTGCTGCAGCCTGCCCGACCAGTGCTGCCCGGATCCTTTCCTCGATGGGGAGCTGGATAGCGCAGAGGAAGCGACTCGGAGGGAGGATGGTCTCGGGAGGGCACTCGGGTGTGGCACTCGTCTCGAACCGTCGAGAAAGTGCATCAGCCTTGGCATTATGGGACCCGGGCCTGTAAGCCAAGGGGAAGTTGAATCGCTTGAAAAATAAGGCCCACTGGGCCTGGCGGGGATTAAGCCTCTTGGCCGTCTTCAGGTACTCGAGATTCTTGTGGTCAGTCCACACAAGAAATGGTGTAGTGGCTCACTCTAGCCAGTGACGCCACTCCTCTAAAACCAACTTGACTGCCAGTGACTCCCGGTGTACCTTCCTGTCCTTAGTGGATATTTGGGACAGCACCGCTCCCACGCCCACGTTGTAGGCATCCACCTCCACGATGAACTGGGACGCCGGGTCCGGAGTCATCAGGATGGGGGCAGATGTGAACCGCCGCTTAAGCTGCTGGAAGGCCTGGTCAGCCTGGGGATTCCAGCGGAACGGCTGCTCGACGGAAGTCAGCGCGGTCAGGGGAGCTGCCACCGTGCTGTACCCTCGGATGAAGCGGCGGTAGAAGTTAGCGAACCCCAGGAATCCCCGAAGAGCTTTGCGGTCCTTGGGCTGGGGCCATTCCAGGACGGACTGCACCTTTGCGGGATCCATTTTTAGGGACCCGGGAAAGATGATGTAGCCCAGAAACGTTGTGGAGCAGGTGTGAAACTCGCACTTCTAGGCCTTCACGAAAAGGCGGTTCTCCAACAACCGTTTCAGGACTTGGTGCACATACCAAATGTGCTCCTCCTGGGTGCGTGAAAAAATGAGGATGTCGTCCAGGTAGACTTAAACGGACCGGCCGATCACAGGACATCGTTCACCGAGCACTGGAAAACTGCGGGCGCGTTGGTAAGGCCTAAGGGAACCACTAAGTATTCCCAGTGACCACTGGGAGTGTTGAACGCAGTCTTCCACTTGTCCCCCTCGCGTATCCGCACCAGGTGGTAGGCGTTCCGCAGATCCAACTTGGTAAACACCTGGGCCCCCTGGATGATGTCGAAGGTGGATGACATGAGGGGAAGAGGATAACGGTTCCGGACTGTTATCTTGTTCAACCCTCAGTAGTTGATGCAGGGCCGGAGCGAACCATCCTTCTTCTCCACGAAAAAGGGAATCCGGCTCCTGCTGGCGACGTGGAGGGCCGAATTATCCCAGCTGCGAGAGACTCCTGGAGGTACTTTTCCATGGCCACTCTCTCAGGCTGGGACAGGGAGAAGACTTGCCGCGAGGCGGGACTGCTCCCGGCAGGAGGTAAATCTCGCAATCATAGGGCCGGTGAGGTGGCAGAGACACTGCCCTAGACTTGCTGAATACAGCACCCAGGTCATGGAGGGAGCTGGCCATTGTCGCCCCAAGCGAGTGGCAGTCTCCTCCAGGCAGCTGTTAAAGGGAGCTGACCGACGTCCCGGGTAGGTCATAAAACAGGAGGGGGTCCTTGATGCCATCAACTAGTCCTTCCACAAAGAAGTCTCGGAGCGCATGGGAATTCCACTCGGAACTGGCAGCTAAGGTCTGGAACTCGATGGCATACTCCACCACCGAGCGGCTTCCCTGCCGGATCCGGGTCAGCTCTCTACCTGCAGTGGCACCGCGCCTGGTGCGGTCGAACAGCCGCTTCATCTCGGATGACAGGGCCGAGAAGGTGGAAACACACAGGGGAGGCGGGCTGACCAGGCGGCAGTACCCCACTGGAGAGCTGGACCCGTCAGGTGGGAGATGGTAAATGCGACCTTGGCAGGTTCAGAAGCATAGGTCCTGGGCTGCAGGGCGAAGTGCATCTCGCAGGTGGTCAGGAAAGGTCTGCAGTACCCAGGACTGCCAGCATAATAAATAAAATCATAATAATAATAAAACAATCAATTTGGGGTAAACAAACAAGAGAAAATAAACATAAATAATAATCAAAATCATAATAAAATAATTCACAAAGATAAATTCAAGGCACAAAACAAATCCATTGTCTTTGTGGCTTTTTTGTTTTTAAGACCATTCAAAGTTTTAAAATAATAATCAATTCATGTTTTAATGAATTCAAACAATCATGTTCATGCTGGATTTTTGGGTTTTTATTAAGCCATTTACAAAATGGATAAAGTGTGTTCCCTATGTAATAAAAACATTCAACATAAATGTCCTCTTGTATTCAGTGTCCTTCTTTTCATAAAAGAAATTATTTCTTGAATGTAATAATATCTTGAGGGATAGCCAACATGTTTTCAGTAAGGGAAGGTCATGGCTGACAAACCCTCCGGAATTTTTTGAAGAGGTCACCATGACTAATGATCAGAGCAGGGCTTATGACATCTTACCACCTTTCTACAGATGTCGACGCCTGTGGACATAGAGCAGCTCGTTTTATGGAAGCAGTTGCACTACTCTATCGTAGATGGCACCCCCTAGTCAGCTATTGAATACTCACCAGCAAGCAGAGCTGGAACACAGTCTAGATGAGTTCACTCCTTTCCAGGGGCGCGGGAAGATGTTTGAATTAGAGGGGCTGCCAACCGAAAGAAGAAGAGTGTCGTCATTTTACAAAAATATATACTAGTATATTTATTTATTTAAATAATACTGCATAAGGGCGTTATGACAATGTTGGTCTTTGCAACAGCAGTCATAGCGACTAAGGGTACAAGCGAGTACTGGAATAATAGAATACTTGCCATATTAATCATAACAGATTACAAAAAATGAGAATTTATAATCGTTTTGTTGTCCTGGTGCCTGTATTTTTTTCCTATGTTTTATCCCAATGAGTTCCTTTGTCATTTAAAAAGCTTTTATGCTTTTGTTGCCTTATTTGTTTCAACCTCTTCAACCCCAACTCCTGGTAATGCTGCCAGGATTAGCCTGTCTCACACGTGAAGGCACACAACCCCTCCCTGTTTGATATCACCTGATTCACAAACAATTTATTATTTGAATTAACAAGACCAATACATAATCGTATAATGATTAAGAAATGATTAATGGGGAAATGACCAAGAAACCACCAATAGACTACATTGAAAATGCGCACATAATTTTAGGGATGACAAGTACCCCCTTTCTCACAAATAAAACCCTCCAAAATACAAAGGCTAGCCCTCTTTTAAAATTATACTGGAAAATGAAAAGCTTAAAAAAGTTGAGGTTGGATATGGAATTATTTCCCTTTCTCTGAATTCCATCTCCCGTTTCAGCATTTTTTACATTTAGAACAGAAACACCTTCCTGTCGCACTCTATAAAACATTGGCGCAGAAGGACTTCACTTTGTAAGCCTAGCTATTATGCGCCGTTTTATAAGCTACAGGAGGTCCTCAGCCCCAAAAATAAACAAATAATCCTCGGATAAAATCCTCCATTTGAATAAAGTGATTAATTGCATTAAATTCCGTAATTTTTAATTTAGTCAACTATCTTTAAATAATGCAGCTTGTCAGTTTCGCCAACATCCAGGCGGCAGACTAATCCCATAAAAGGCGAAAATAATCATTCCCTTTGGGATCATAATCAGCATTCTAAAAATTCTCCGAAGCTGGAAATTTTTTTTTTTACATCTTTACAGCAGGTAAGTTAAAGCCATTCTCGAGTTTTTGGTAAAAAGTGCATTCTGTCAAACAAGCTGCTGTGGTACGTGTCACGATGATGGTGCCCTCTGAGCGGTATTCCTTCATGGCTCAGGAATTTAGTCAATCTGAATAAATGTGACAACACTGTCCTTGCAGAATGTTGATTTCAAGCTGCAAACTCCCAAAACATAGCACTGACTGGAGTTACTTAAAGCATGGCTCACACACATAATGAATCAGAGTGCAGGTCTGACAACTCATGCTGACTAAGTTCTTTCTTTTGCCTTTTCCAAGTTGCTAAATCCCCCTTTAGCAAACTAATTCTCACTGAGGTTGTCCAGATAAAACAAATAATGAGGTCGATTTCTTTTACACAATGCAATCATCGCCATTTTCAAACAAACCTAATTGAAACAATCTGTAAAATCAGACCGCACTGAATTTGCTTCCAGGAAAAATGTTCTCTTGAAAGGATCCCGAGTTCATAGCAGCGCTAAAGTGAGTGAGCCGCTGCTGATGCTCTCCATCGGAGCGACAAGCTAGCTAGTCCTGGGTGATAGCAATTGCGATGATAGTTGTGTTACTTCCATCATTTGTACTGTTCTTTCATCACTCTCCATGGGTAACGGAAGTGTTTGTATCATATACTTTAGTTCTGAAATATTATTTGGAGGAAGAAAATCAGATATCCCTCTCAGCTTGCTGTTCGCCTTTTTTGCTTGCCAATGGGTTTGTGTCAGCGCCTTCCGCTTCATTGAGAATGCATTTCCTCAATACATATTGAATAATTAAAAAATATTTCAACCCAGATTTTTTTAAACACAGGTTTTTGACATAGACTGTACAAAATGGTTTTAAGCCAATTGATATGTTTATTTTTCTGTTTTAATTTCTAAAATTAAAATTGTGACATCCAAGATGAGCCTGCAACCGACATCAGAAAGGGCTCTGGGGGGGGGCCTGCAGCCATCACTCCTGTTATTTAGGAGTTGCATGAATTAAACTCCTCAGCTAAGCCTGATGTGCAAACTGCTCAATATCCTTGCCCATAGTATCTATCCTGCAGTTAAAATAAATGATCTTATACAGCAGAAAAAATCATTGTCCTCAGGAGCAACCACTCCAGTTACAGTGACCCAATGGTATTCTAAGTAGTTTATAAAAAATTAGTTTCCCGAGGCGAAAATTTGCCATGGTATTGACACTGTCATTCTACGATCAGTTTCAGTCATCACATATTAAAGTGGATAATTTAATATTCCATGTTCAGATGAGGAGTACCTATGGTCTAGGAGTTTATTATCCCAGAAATGTATTGTTTTAACCCCCAGCCATTTTTCAATCCTCAAAATTTTTATTTTTTACAGTTTCAATGGTGAATTCTGTTGAAGATTTTTTATGTTTGCAGCCCATTTTCTCTCCCAAAATCATAAAAATAAACTGAAATACATGAGATAATTAAATGCTGTAAGTATCTTTTCTGAGTTGAGTCACATTCGTCCTCTTTATGTAGCTTAAATCTTGAATTATAAAGCTTCAAATTGGGTAGCCCACAAATAGCCAAATTTGGCTTCTGCGCCAAGGGGTTAATATCTCCAAAACTACTGGAGATATTGGCCTAAAATTTTGCACAGTAATTATTAATAAAAAGGGCATCAAAACAAAAAGCTATGAAGCAAATCTGAGATGGTCAGTCGGGAGCCTTCTGGTGATTTGGCACGGAATTACCCTTTTAAAAGTATTCCGCAATTTTTTTTACGCAAGCCTTCACAGGTTGGAGAGCCTCAGGCCATCTTTACTTCTGAGAGACTCAGCCTCTCTAAGCCATCCTCTCTAAGACATCCCTTTTATTAAAATCATGTTACACACCTGATGTCAGTTAACTTAATTACTTGCTAAATGTTCTTTCAGCTGATTCTCTTATATATTAATTGCTTTTCCAGCCCTTTTTTGCCTGTGTCCCAACTTTTTTGAGACCTGTTGCAGCCAGAAAATGTGAATTAAGCTCATTTTGTGGATAAAAATGTAAAATGTCTCAGTTTCAACATTTGAAATGTTATCTCTGTTCTATTGTAAATCACATATTGGCTCATGTGATCTGAAAGTCATTGCATTTTGATTTTATGCGCAATTTACACTTCGTCCCAACTATTTCGGAATTATGGTTGTATATTTGGAACACGTGACAATATAGGAAAATGATTGAGAACTTGCCAGGACTAATTGTTCTGTGAAACCCCCCCCCCCCAAAACATAATATCCAGTCCTGCTGCCACACTCTTCCAAGCTGAAATTTCACACTGCTTCTTCCACCACAAGACTAGCTAGAGTCACGGTTTGTCCATAAAACACTAAATGAATAAATGTTGTCCATCTCACATCAGAAAAATGAATGATGGGTCAATTTTTTCTTCTTAGCCATTATTATTTTGGCCGATGAGGTATTTTCATCATGATGGTGTGTCAGTCCTACATTTTGTGCAGGCCAGTGCTTAATAGCAGTTAATAATTATCACCTCATACTTTTCACTTTTAAGCACCTTGGGTTTTAGTTGTTTAACAGCCTACCTTTTTTGGGATTTAACCTTTGATCTCAGTGCAGTGACCTTCACCTTTGAAATTTTGTGAAGGCTGTTTCTCAATAATTAATAATAGCAGCAATATGAAACTGGCCACATGTAAAGTACAGTGGATGGACTTGTGCATTGTCCGCTTGTGTTCCACAGTTGACCTTTCACCTTTTCACTCTTGCACAAAAAAAAAAACTAATCTCAGAATTGATTTCAGACCAATGATATAATTGTGTATAGATGATAATTATGCAAAAAAATGTTTTGCTCAATTTAGGTCACCGTGACCTATTAATGCTAATTATGAAAAAAATATGTTCTGTTAAAATTAGGTCTCTGTGACTTGCAAGCTTTGTATCAGGTATTCCTATGAACCTTCGTGATGATTTTGATCTTTCTGATAAAATAGAAAGGCCGAGAGGTCTTAAGTGCCTTGCATGTTATGTTTCTCAACACACGAAATGTGACACATCCAAATCTTGTTTATACGTTGTCGTGCTCATACCCTTATGAAAAATTACAATGGTTACAAGCTACAATTATTGTGTAGTAAATGGATGGTATTTTGGCCTCCATAGTGTAGTTTTACTGTAGTGATACTATTGTTATTCAAACTACAGCAATATAGTGGTTTGGACTATAGTAATATCATGGTACTGTTGACGGTGCCAATACTATACACTCTTCAAAGAAAGTAGGGGATATTGAAATTTCAAGGTCAATAACAAAATAATGATTGTGTTTAGGATACAATAACTAACTGCAATGAAGATAACGTGAACTGCTCTAAAACAGTACCAAAATGCAGCCAGTGCACAGGCAGCATGAAGAAACCCCGAACACGTGGCCTGGGTGCATATTCAATTTTTTTTTTGTGATCAATTATTTTTATTATAAAGCATACAATAATGAATACACAAGATGCCTATATTACAATGTTTCCCCCAACCCCATCCCAAAAAGAGAAAAAGAAAACCCATTATATCCAATGCCCCCCCCCCCCCCCCCCCCCAAAAAAAAAAGGGTGATATCCTACTTTGAAGAGATACAATTTATAACAAATATAAAAACTCATTCTCATCTTAACCTTAATATGCAGACATACAGTATATAAATACAATTGTACTTGCAAACAGCGTCAAGCTTTAGGAGTTGTTGTGAAAACATTGTATGATGTTAATGATGGTAAATATGTACACTCATATACACCGACATGTGCATGTAATGAATAAGGTAACCGAAATTCTTATTGCCCTGGTTGAACAAGTATTTTCACGTCATCAAAAGCCTGCTTCCATGTTTCAATGGTCTTCCCCTTAGCACCATGCATGCGAGCTGTTGATAATTCCATGGAGATTATATCAAGAAAAGTTAATAGCCATAGTCGCCGTGAGAGAGTGTGAGGTGGGTTCCAACGATTTATTAGTATTTTCTTTGCCGCAGTAAGACCGGCTAGCCATACTCTTTTCTCTTGCAATGAGAGGCTGAGAGCAGAATCGTCATTTAGTAAAAAAGACATTGGGGAGCAGGTTATTTTCTTATTTATAAGTAAAGCTAAATCTGCGGCAACCCGTTTCCAAAACTTGGCAACATCTGGACAGTCCCAGAAAGTATGTAGAAAGGTTCCTATTGAACCAAGACCACATAGTGTACATGTAGGAGAAGAGTTCAGGCGCATGTGAAAGCGACGAAGGGGAGTCAAATATAATCTATGAAAAAATTTCCAGTGGATCATTTGATGGTTTGGATTTCTGGATGATAGAGCAATATTGTCCCACATATCTTCACATATATAGTTATCATTTTCCAGGTGTAAATCTTTGACCCATGGTTCTGTAACCCCTAATGGTCCATAAGTATGTTGAAGGAGAAAAATGTAGATCTTAGACGCTGAACATCTCATTTGTCTTTCTCAATGGAATAGGCTATGCATAGGATGAGACTGTAATGGGATGCTCCAAGGGACCCCATAGGCACGCACTGCTGATCGAAGACGCAAATATATAAAGAAGGATGTCCTTTGAAGATTATATTGTACTTGAATATCCTCAAAGCTCCTCAAACCATTGTCATTTAAGATATCAGCAAAAATGTGAATGCCTTTGTTGGACCACTGAGGGCAAAAAAAGGGGAGTTGCCAGTAAGCAAACTATGGTTATGAAATATGGGGGAGTGGCAATGCCACTTCTTTTCTGATCTTGTACTTTTCTCTGCTAACCTCCAGGTTATTATCAAATGTGAAATTATAGGTCCAAAATGTAGTTTACAGTGCCTGATTGGGATGCCACAGTAGATGAGATCTTGCAGTCTGTAAGGAGAAACCAATGATTCCTCAAGTTGGCGCCAGGAGAATTGGGCAGTCGGATCAAGCCAAGTGGAAAGGGGGCGTAATGTGAAGGATTAGGCATATAACTTAAAGTCAGGAAGAGACATGCCCCCAACCGACTTTTCACGCTGTAAAACCGACAATTTAATGCGTGGACGTCTCCCATTCCAGATGTATTTTGAACAGAGAGTCTGAAATTTGACCCAGTATCCAACAGGGGGCGGTAAAGGGATCATTGATGCAATAAAGTTAACACGTGGTAGGACATTCATTTTTAAGACCGATATGCGAGCATGTAGGGAGCTGGGGAGAGATGTCCAATTAGACAAGTTTGTGTTAATTTGTTTAAAAATACTGTTATAATTATTGTTTACTATATTATTTAAGGTGGGATATATTGTAATACCCAGATATTTGAAGCAATGGACAATAGGTATCAATGATGGCAGAGGGATAGAGTATACTGAAGAGATGATTTTTGCCAATTTATCTTGTAACCTGATATTCTGTTAAATTTTTCAAAGAGGGCCATAATATGCGGTAGTGATCTGGATGGGTTGTCGATAAACAGTAAAATATCATCTGCGTAAAGGGAAATATGATGTACAGTGTCCTTGATAGCTATAGGGGAGAATTCTTTGGATCGACGGATAGCCTGAGCTAGAGGTTCAAGAGACAATGCGAATAACAAAGGGGATAATGGGCAACCTTGAAGTGTGCCTCTCGCAATTGGGAATGGTGTAGAGCAGTTCCGCCCCGTTAACACGACAGCAGATGGGTTGGCATACAGAACTTTAATCATGGAGATAAACCTGGTTCCTAAACCCATGGTGTCTAGTACTTCCCACAAGTATTGCCATTCTAGGCGGTCAAAAGCTTTTAAGGCATCCAGAGAAAAAACTGCACATGGAGACTTGATCTGATCTGCTGAGTGTATTATATGAAGGAGTCGGCGCATATTGTCAGAAGCTAATCTGGATTTGACAAACCCCGTTTGATCAGGGTGCACAAGGTGTATCATGTGAGATTCTAAGCGGCGTGCCAGGACCTTGGCGTATACTTTTATATCTGAGCCTAAAAGTGAAAGAGGATGGTAGCTGGAATAGGATACTGGATCTTTGTCTTTTTTGAGCAACAGAGATATGACCGCAGTATTAGTATGTCTCCCAAAAGAACCTTTGTCAATTGAATAGTTGATCATTTCTAACATAAGGGGTCCCAAAGCTGGCCAAAAGGCTAAATACAATTCAGGTGGGATACCGTCCATGCCTGGGGATTTGCCCTTGTTCATATCTCTCAATGCCTTTTCTAATTCTGATAGCGTTATGGGTTCACCTGGCTTAGTTGCATCTGAGGCCGATATTTGGGGCAAATCTGCTGACTGAACAAAAGATGAGTAACCTTTAGTATCACAATTCTCAGAACTATACAAGCTAGCGTAAAAAGACCTAAAATTCTCATTAATTTGAACTGGATCGGTTAACCTAATTCCTTGTGACACAATAGCTGGAATATTAGCGAATTTCTCATCACTGCGGAGTTTAAGAGATAATAAATGACTAGGCCGGCTACTGTTGAAATAATAATTTTGCCTTGACCTTTGGATGAGAAATTCAGCTCTATTCCTAAGTAGGAGATTCAATTCTGCCTTGGTGAGTTTTATTTCTAGAGCTTTATCCTCCGAATAGGAGGTTTGGCAGGAGCGTTCTAGAGAAGCTAGGTTATTTTCTAAAACAGAGATTTTATGAAGGCGAGACTTATTAAGAAAGGAAGGATATGAAATGGAATTATCTCTTATGAATCCCTTCACTGCATCCCAAACAATACGTGGATCTTCCACTGAGCCAACATTAAAAGAGAGGAACTCACCCAGTCTGGTTACAAACTGCTGACAAAATCCAGTATCCCTCAGTAGAGTGGTGTTGAACTGCCAACGGGGCGCACGGTTAGGTTTATCAATTAAAGACAAATTACAAAAGTTGATATGGTGGTCAGACAGTGACATGGGCCAGATCTCTACAGTTTTGACAACAGGAACTAAAGATTGGGATAGAAACAAAAAATGAATTCTCGAATATGTTTTATGTCTAGAGGAGAAGAATGTATACGACTTTGTACAAGGATTGAATAATCGCCACAGTTCAACCAACGATACAGCCGACAGGCAAAGTTTCAGTTTAGAAATGGAGCGAGGTTGAGAATGGGGATCTCCTTGTCCTGATCTATCAAGGAGGGGGCACATAACTGTATTCATGTCAGTGCCAAGCACCATTTCAAAATCTGATAATCCTACAAGTGAATTTGATAGGGATGTAAAGAAATCAGGGTCATATATTGTAGGTGCATAAACAGATAAAAAATTTTATTTTCCTGCTCCCCACACTTGTCTTAATGTACGTCACTCTGCCATGAGAATCACCTCCACTGTCAAAAACAGTCAATTGTAAAGATCTACGGATTAAAATCAAAACTCCTTTAGTTTTGTTGTCTGCAGAAGATGAAGAAGCAACTTTGTAAAACTTGTTGTTGCATTTGGAGGAGTCCTCCTCCTTTAAATGTGACTCTTGAATTAAGGCTGTCTATTTTTTTCCTGTGCAAAATATCTAAAAAACAGGTGCGTTTGGAGGGACCATTCAAGCCCTTTACGTTCCAACTCAAAACATTAAGACTAGCCATGGCTATCAGAAATAAAATAAGCAGAAAAATATACATATTGAAAAAGACATCCAGGGGTACGAAGCAAAGCTATACCAAGCCTATCATTCTTAAACAAGGTATTCTGCATTAGAAAGTCTAAATGAGTATATCTCAATAGGACATCACCACATGTCAAACCAAAAAGAGTAAAAGAAAGAGAAAAATCAAAACCCATCCCAAAACTAGAACTGTTGCAAGCATGGCTAAGAACAGAGCCAGGCTCGCTCCCCACCTAGTTATGAATCCGTGGCATCGACATCGGCCTTCCCAGTTAGCGCCCAAACAACTCCCCCCCCCCCAAAAAGGTGAATAGTCATCAATAAAAGCACTCCCTTAAAATAACACTTCAAAAGGTAAAATAACCATAAACGGAGCAATCGCCTAACCATTTGCCATTTGCTAAAAAATATATATATATCGCAGCACACATAACGGCCGATAACTTCAAATTTTCCGTCTACAAAGATGTCAGTCACATTGCTATTAGTCTGGTAACCAAATTAACATAAGGAGCGGGTATTATCAGCAAAGGGACATATAAAACGCTCCACCACCATTAACCAGTGAACACAGGGTATCAAAATCCGAGAGTAAACGGAAGAGAGAAAAAAAAATTCCACCGAGCAGTTAAGGCGATATTAACTTCACAATGATATTCAATGTATCGGGCACACCGAATAGCGAGCTGGCATGGTGACATTGTGAACTCACTATACCAACATAAAGACAGTTTAAACGCAAATATTATAAGATCGCTTAGCAAGTTAAATAGCCAGCTAAAGTTCACAAATATTAACTTAAACTTTGTTTGTAACTTAGATGTCCGACGTTTGCCCTAGTGCGATTAGCTTAAAGCTGGGCAGATATTCATGGCGAAGAGGTTAATTGCATACCCCCGGTCTCCAAACCTTTTCTCGATACGAGGAACTGGCGGGCTTCTTCTGGGGAACGCAAAAAATGAGATTCCCCTCCATGGGAGATTTTAAGCACGGCCGGATAGAGAAGAAAGTTCTGGATACCCGCGTCTCTCAGTTCGCGCCTGATTGGGGTGAAGGCGCTCCGCTTCTTCGCTGTGGTAGGGGAGAAATCCGGGAAGAAAAGTAGCACCGATCCACCGCTTGCGAGGATGGTCCCTTCCTTCCTGCATTCTTGGAGGATTGCATCCCTATCCGTGTATCGAAGGTGTTTGAAGATGAAGGGACGTGGCTTGGCCCGGTTCGATGAATTCCCAAGGTAAACTCTGTGAGCTCGCTCGATTTCAAATTCTCGGTTGGCTAAGGCTGGTTGCCATAGTGGAATGGAGCGCTTGACAAAACCAACCGGATCATCCCCTTCGACACCCTCGGGAAGCCCCATGAGACGGAGGTTACTGCGTCTACTTCTGTCCTGTAAGTCGACGATTTGTTGTTCCAATGTCTCTATTCTAGTTGTATGGTCATTCAGCGCCCCTTGTTGTTTCTTCTGTTCGCCCATAATGGTATCCATTCTCGAGCACAATTTCTGTATAGTCGTCATGTGTGCCGGGAAGTCCGCCCTTAAGGCCGAGAGCTCAGATCTCAACAACTGTTCCAGAGCCTTGGCAACGGGGTCGGCCATGTTTGCCAGCTCGGTAGAGGAACTATTTCTCGGCTTCTTCTTGGATGGCGACTCGCTGGTGATACGAAATGTGGCTTCTTAGAAGAAGCCATCAAATAACAATATATTACCTAAGCAAATAGGAGAAATGGGAGTAAGATATGTCGAAAAAGACAAAAATAGGAGGGCGAGGAAGAGGGAGCCCTAACTGCTTGCGTGCAAACCCATGCTCAGGTCACGTGATCTCTGCATATTCAAATTTGACACTAAGGAAAGGTCATCTCTTGTGATCGAGAGTTCTTTCATCTTGATAGCTTCTGACTGTGATCCTTTGTTGATTTTTTTTATCCTTTGTTTTTTTCACAAAGTGACGTCTCAAATGTGCTGACTATCAAAGAGCAATTGGTATGCTTGAAACTGGCAGCCATCAGTGGGAGGTTGCCAATATCTTCAATGTTTCCCAGTCTATGATTAGCAGATCACAGGTATCAGCGAACACATAATGTTGACAATTGACACCATTTAGGACGCCCAAGGTCAACAACAAGAGCCTAGAATAGGTTGATTCGTACCCAGGCTCTGAGAAAACAGACTCAAACAGCAATTCAGATTGCTGCAAACCTACACCAGGCTACTGTTGTCCAAGTGACAAGTCAGATGATTAGAAATCGTCTACACAGTGACCATCTTCATGCTAGAGGGTGTCATATACTGCCGCCATTGACAAACTGCCACAATGTCAATAGACGCGAATGGTGTACACAACGCAAGAACTGGAGAAATCGTTGGTGGTCGCGAGTAATGTTCTCAGATGAGTCCTGGCCACTGATCTATATACAAAATAACTGGATTGCTGATGTGATTGAGAACTGCTTTGGTCGAAGGAGGCGGAAGTGGTCGAGCGGCCATTTTACTATGCCTGGTAGTAAGCAACCGTTATATAGTATTCTTTGGCGGAGAAGTGTTGATGTACAGCTTTCCAATGCAGAGTGACATTTTTTGGGGGATGTGGCGAGACAATGCACTGGCTGTAGTAAAGACAGATACACATAAATTAATTTCAATGAATATATTGCTTGTTATTAGCCACTGGCGATCTACCTCAACGGCAGATAATGTGTCAACGTTAGCCCAGCTAATGGTTATTATTGGAATACGTCAAATTAATTTTAGTTAACATGATCTATCAGGTTAGCCTAAAGCTACCTAGATTACTGAACAGAAGTGAACCAGATCAATCAATGTCACACGGCATAAATGAGATAATCCGCTAAAACTGCTGTGTAATGCTGTCTATAATAATAGACCAGAATAAATGGACAACATAACAAGGCGTTGACTTATCAGATCATTAAGACTAATTGAAGCACTGATTACTAAAACACCACAAGTCAAGTCAAGTCAAGTGTGACTTATGGGGTTTTAGTAATAGGTGCTTCAATTTATGCCAGCACTGAAAAAGGCTAACGTTTTGTTGACACTAAATTACCGTTGACTGGCAAATTTAATCAGTTGTTCCTTGGGATGGCACCAACAATAACAGCTATAAATTTTAGAACTACCACTATGATAATTGGGAGTTAATTGATTTATCGCCATATTTTGGTTCTAGGAGGGGTTCTCATCTAAATTTGGCACACATCTGTTCGAGCACATATGATACAAAAAACAAATGCATTTTCTAGGCCCGCATACATCTCTCCACACAGTCAATATGGCAAGGAATCAAAAGCCTTCATAGGCAATTTTCCCATACTGACGCAACGCCACCTTTGATGCTTTTTCAACAATCGGGGGCCTCATTTATCAAAAAGGGTAAAAGTCAAAAATGGCATAGACCCAAAATATTTACACTCTTTTCAGATCAATCAAACTGTGCGTAAACACAGCTCTCCGCAATTTACATTGATAAATCGCACCGGACGCAAGAAAAGTGCGGACATGAACACACATCATATCCCGCCCTCTACACGCCCAGACGCAACCATATATGGTCAATGCAAATGAGCATCTGCATGTAAAATAGCCGTGTGCGCTCTGGGGATTTGTGGAGTGACGTCAGTGGAGGACGGTGAAGCATGGATGGGAAACGCGGAAAGAAGCGAAACTTCTTAGTAAGTGAGAATCACGTGCTTGTGCAGGCGAGGAAAGAAAGCCCTCTTCGGCAGGTATTTGCACCACTTCTGTACGATCACTTCGTCTTGTGGTTAATTTAGGAACAAGAACATATAACCAATGAACACAGAATCACAACAGAAATGAACACATAATGTTGGAGCACACAATTTCTCCTCCGAAAATTAAAACAATCTCATCTAATCAGTCACAGCCCCGGCCTCACCAAGAAGCGTAAAACTGCCGAGTGCTGCAGTCACAAGTCTTACAGAGGCAGCAAGGATTAAAAAAAAAAAAAAAAAAAAACACACACACACACACACACACACTCAACCTTTGTGTCGAATCTTTTGTCAAATGCAGTAGGTGTGCGTTTTGTTTCAGTTGCATAGAGGGACAAATTACAACGTCGTGTTTGATATACATGAATTTATTTCTGTCGCAACTTGTGGATATCAAATGTACTAGGAATGAAATGAGGTTCTTGCAATACTGAAAACTAAACTCAACTTTGCAAGACTGACACTGAGCAACTCATACGACACACACACACACACACACACACACACACACACACACACACACACACACACACACACACACACACACACACACACACACACACACACACACACACACACACACACACACACACACACACAGGGGTGAGAGGTGGGGGAGTGGGCAGCTTCACAATCGCTGCATCACCGCAGCTCGTGTCCTTAGTCCCTGTCGAAAGCCCTCATGACGGGGAGGGGGCGGTGGGTCCAGGTCCACATGCTGGGGTGGAGGGAGGCTGGACGGCAGCGTAACCCCTCGCCTCACTGTGCAGGATGGCACAGGCCCAAATGATCTAGCTGACCTCTTTTGGGTAGTAGAGGAGCTTACCACTCGACGCATGCAGGCAGCAGCAATGGTCATTAACCAGCCCAGTGGTGCGCTCCATGAGGCAGTGCACATGGGCATGGACCTCATTATACTGGATTTCCTGGGCACCCTGTGGCACCGGGATGGGAACTAGCAGCCACTCCCTCAGGAAGTAGTCACCATCACCTGTAAGTCACAACAAGCCTTGAATTATAAGCAGCAGCTTTCAATGAATGAGTAAACTGTGTAGCCTACATGCACTCACCAAGTAGCCAGCCGTCACGCGCAGCGCCTACCCCCAGTCTCGCCCCCACACTGCTGTGCGTCAGGATGAATGAATCATGTGCAGAGCCAGGCCACCGTGCCACTACATTCGTTATGAGCACGTCGGCATCACATTTGATTTCAGAAATGCCTATACGCCTTAGGCGTGAGTCTCTCCTCTTAGTGGCATAAACTTTCCTGTGCTGTTGTCAGCAATTATTCCATCAACGCACTGAAGAAATTCACTCGCGAATTTAAGTCACCCTGCAGCAAGTTAATCAGTTTCACATGCATTACAGTCAGTGGGGTAGCCAGCGGGGGGCCAAAACACGTCCCTTTATGACTGCAGTTAGTAGTTCTCAATCATTTTCCTTTATTGACGCGTTTTCCAATGATTGTAACTGGCAACGGAAGACACGTTTCTCTCCACGTGTGATCTAACAGCGATTAAATCGTGGGCTAAATTAATTACAGTTGCTGAACAAGAACAGAGAATTGGGTTGCACAAAACCTCTGTTTAAAACAATTATTAGTCCTGACCTGTTCTCAGTCATTTTCATAATCAACAAAAGGTTCATTCCGAGAACACTCCACAAGTAACAAGTGCTGCTTGTTCACAACGATTAGGTAAGACAACAATCATTGTCGTCTTACCTAACTTGGAGAACACGCAGCAGCTGTTAATTGTGGAGTGCTCTCGGAATGAACGTTTTGTTGATTATGAAAATGACTGAGAAAATGATTGAGAACTACTAATTGCAGTCATATAGGGACGTGTTTTGGCCCCCCCGCTGGCTACGCCATTTAGGATTTCACCACTAATGACACGGACATCGATTACGACTCGGGAATTCTCAGGCTTGTCTTTACTGAGGAATTGAAAGCAATGGGATTTCATGAAAAGGTTTCAAATGGTCTTATTTCATTAAGAACATTTAAATGATCGTGAAGCACATTGTTTCTAATCCCTGAGTAAAGAGAGGCGCGGGAAGTCCGGAGTCATAATCGCTTTCTTATGTTACTTGTGATGAGTTGCACCTTTACGCAAGTGAAACGGAAACTTCAATGCACAAGAATTTAATTCCGCTTGAGAATCTCATTAAGCATGCGACGACGAATTACGGACTATGGTGAATAAGCCTAAATAATGCATGAGACCGACGCCGAATGCGCGGGACTTGACATCTCTGTGATTTGGGTATTGATCGTATGCACATTTTTTGCGATTCAGATATACGAATTCATTCATGGTGCCCTAATCATGATGTGAGTGCAGTCAATGGCTCCAATTACATTAGGAAAACCGGACTTAGCTGTGGCTTTGATTGTTCTTTTAATAGGCTATAATCTGCGCTCCTCTTTCCCTCGCACATTGCAATTCTCTGACCCAGCAGCTGCGTCGCCAATTCCTCCTGTTCTTCAAAAAGCGTGTAAATCAAGGTACGCCATGCTCAAAATTGGTGAAATGTTCGTACTTTTTCCCGTCAGTTTTGGGTTTGATAAATCCCAAATTTGTCGGAGAAAAGTGCATGCGCACAAAACGGTGGAAAAAAGGTGTATCCACAATGATAAATGAGGCCCCTGAACTAAACACTCATTCCCTTCCACCCCTGACAACACAGTAGTGCCATTAGGTGTCCCTACTTTCCTCTGTAGCGTCATTACCTTCCAGTGCCACTAGGGGGACCTCCCTGTCTCTCCCACTGACAGTAACACGACTGAAGTAAGACCCTGCATTTACATGCTTGGCCATGCCTGGACGGGGTGCACATGCTGCGTTGAGGTAAAAAGACTCTCAAACTCATAGCTTTATTTATATGCCGCATGTTTCTTGAGCGATGGGCCGATCGAGGCCAACTTAATATAAAACATTCCGCGCTCAGTTTTTAAATCTAAGAAATCAAAGGATTATGAAATTATAACGGCTAACTTGGCGTTGAAAGATCCCCAAACCAACATGTTGCGAAACTGCTGAACGTTGCAAGCTAGCAAGGTAATTGGCGACTCTTCCAATGTGATCGCTCGCTCGCTAAGCAGCTGGAAAAACAAGGAACTTCTGCTCGAAAGATAACACTACGTTTAATGCGAATGCTAATTTGTGTCTTGAACACGGTAGTCGGAGTCACACGTGTAACCCCAGTTCCGTGGATTTTCGTGAACTGATGGCTGACGTTAGCTAACGTGCTATGCCAGGGAATCAGCTGTTATAGACACAGGTTTAACCTTAACACGCTGGTGTCGTCCTCAGTGACGCTTTAAATTCTGATTTCAAATTGTACTATCGCAGGATGGATTGACTGATGATCGCATTACGATTCACTCTTAATGTTAGCAGTGATGGTGGCTCAAACTGGCGGCATTTTTAGCTGTGAATGTGAGATTCCGGAGGTGTTAGAGTGTTGTCAGTAACCTTTATTTAATTAAATTACTTTGTTTGGAAACCAGATTGCTAGTTATCGCTTAACCGAAAGTTGTAATCAACAATAGCGTTAGCTATTCAGATTCATAAATTAATATTATCAAATTGCAGTCTTGTTGGACTCTACTTTTGTGGGTTACTGAAGCGGCTGAAGTTTTGACTCGTCCTACCCTCGCCTGCTCTGAGTTAAGTAAGCACGCCTGATAGCCTCTTATTTTGCACAGCAACTTCCGAAATAAGTTGTCTTGCCCGTGTGGACTGGCTGGGGCCCTATGAAAGATTAACACTCGCGTTCGATTATTCAGTCCTGTCTGTGGAAAACAGTCATTGGTCAAGTCGCTGGAGCACTAAGCTGTTTAGTAGTAAAAAGAAAAGTGGCTGGAAAAACTAGCCTGTGAGTTACAGCTCCTGGCTGATGTAAAAATTGGGCATGTTAAAAAAAAAAAGACAATTTTTAATTTTAGGGCCCATCCAAACGTGTTAACCAAAGTGTCTCTCAAGCCTCACTTTCAGTACATTGTAAAAGTCAACATTTCTGGCTTGTGAGACTATAAATACGATGAATTGATCTTCTTATCCCCAGTCACGAAGTGGATGGGGATGTATGAGTGAGTGTTGTTGTCCTGCGCGTCCGTCCGTCTGTCCTTCTGTTACGCTTCTTATTGGGCCAGAACTCTCAAACCGTTCTATATATCTGTACATTTTAATGAATGGATACATCATATTGTGTAGATGTGCGTTTTCTTACTTCCATCTGTCCCTCACCACCTAGTAGGTCAGGGGAAGTATTGATGAAATGCGTTTTCATGTATTTCACAAACTTTTTTTTCCATTTCTCAAACATTTTTATCCATTTCACAAATGCTTAAAATTAATCAGATGATTTTCAAAGAATAATCTACATTTTTGCATAGAGGCCTATTATCAGCAACTATCAGTCCTCTGCATCAATCTCCTGGTATGACTGCTAATCCAAGTTAAGCATTTTATAAGGTTAATTGATTATTAGAAAACCCTTCTGCAAATGTTACACAGCTGAAAACCATTGAACTAATAAGGGAGCGCAAAAGGGAGCATGGCATTCTTGAGGTTGGTTTAGTACCTGAAGCATCAGCAGTTGTTTGTTTGTTTACAGGCTCAAAATGGCCAGAAAGAAAGAACTTTCTTTAGAGACCCGTCAGTCTATTGTTGTGCTTAGAAAAGAAGGCTATTCAATGCGAGAAATTGAAAACTTTAAATCTCTTACCGTGCTGTCAACTACTCCCTTCAGACAGCAGCACAAACTGGCACTAACAAGGACAGAAAAAAAAGAGTAGGAGACCCCGATCCATAACTGTGCAAGAACACAAATATCTGAGAGTGTGTAGTTTAAGACAAAGACGCCTCACAGGTTAACTAGCAGCTGCACCAAATAGTTCCCATCAAACACCAGTTTCAGTATCAACAGTGAAGGTTTTTTTTTAATTTTTTTATAAGAAGGCAAAGTTTGAAGTGCATATTCATCATTTTCCATTAAAATAATTATTTCTTACTCCGACAATATCAGCATGTTCTGTTCATTTGCTATATTTCCTATTCAGAGTAATTTCATGTGTGTATCCATGGGAAACAAGAAAATTTCCAAGTGATCCCAAATTTTTGAGTGGTAGTGTATGTCCATGTGTCTGACCGTATCCATTACTGTGAAACTATATGCGGCAGCCTCACCATTTTACGCTGACTTCAAGACCTTTACCAAGGCTTCATATTGCTTCCCTTTTTTGTGACCTTTGAGTGATGACCTCTCTCTATTTATTGTTTTCAGAATAGATCTCTGACGGTTGATAATGCTTAGCCTTTCAACATTGTCTTTGTAGTTAGGCCTTATTGTCCCCCGCCGCGCGGAACATAGTATTCACGACCGTCCGTCCGTCCGGACGTATGTCCGTCCGTCCGTACGTCCCGAATCCTTGTCAGCGAGATATCTCAAGAACGAATTGACGGATTTTCTTCAAATCTTATGTCAACATGTATTAGGGTGATACCCCGGTGCCAGTCCATTTTGGTGACCTTCGCGCCATTCTCAAGGTCACACCGAGAAATTGTTCTTTTTGACACGATTTCACATTTTCTGGCGGGGGACAAAGACACGTTAGTGTCAAATACTTGTCCTCTTTTGCTTTTCAAGTGTTTTGTTATTCTGTGACCTTTGACCTTTTCCCCTATCTCCATGACCTTTTTCTGAATGTTCAACTTTCTTAATAGTCGTATAATTTTTTGACGTAGTGTGTCAAGGAGTGCTAAGATTAGGTCAAGGGAAACAATGCAAGTATTAAAATTGAGCTAGGACCTCTACAGGATATTTTCTGTGGCCCTTGACCTATGACCTTGACCTCAGTTTGTTTCTGAAGAGTATTTCCTAAAGAACTTGATGCGGCCTTTCAAACCTGCCTTTTAGTCTTCCGCCACACATCACTCCATGCGTGTTTGCATTTGATTATATTTGGGGGACTCTTGCAGTCTGTGACCAGCTTACATATTCAATAAATCACAATGTGAGCAATGTGAAAGCTTAAGTAAAACTCCCTGCTATGCTCAGATAAAGCACTGAGGAGATTTATTTTTTTAACACTGCCCTTGAAATTCACATTATGAAATCCGTAGGGTGTTTGCTCTGGAAAAATTCAGTAATCTCAAGGTAGGATTCAATTTTTTTTTCTGTTTTTCCACCCCTAAATTTAGAAGGTTATGCAATCTGTCATTGTTTGAGCCATTTTGCTGCCGATACCATGGTGTTAGCGAGCCATGCTGGCCAATGTCAGAAAAACACAGGATGACGGCTTACGAAATTATTTCCAGGCCGTGCACAACATGGCAAGAAATTACAATGCTAAAAACCGGTTCAATGAACGATTTTATTTCCGACCGATATCGCTACACCTGGTTTATTGATTTATTTTTGCAGCCAGCATGCCACGGCTGCAAGATTGCCTGCCAAGTACTGTTTGCTCCAGCACTGAACACGACGCCAAACTGGCTGATTTGCATATTTGGAGAGCAATCGGAACACAACCCGGGTGTTTTTTTTTTGTGGAAATGGGCGCAGCAGCACACATGCGCTGTAGCTTGGGAATTGAGTGGGTGCGCGCCAACCGATCTTCGTGACCAGCGAAATGGTCAAAATATTTACAAGTGAGAGCTGCCGGATAGCTCACTCGGTTAAGGCACTGCGCTGCAGTGCATAGGTGTCTATCACGTCGCGGGTTCGAGCCCCGGCGTACCTACCGGCAGGGGTCGGCAGCTTTTTCACAGTAGCGCACAATTGGCGATCGCGCTACAGGGTTTCAAATTGGGAAGGGACTGCCGGATTTGGGTATACAATAACCGCTTTGTTCGTTGCTCCAGCGCCTCCTGTTGGCCAGACGGGCGCTCGTCAGGAAGACTCTGGGTTTGTTCACGTCCGGGTATCCTCCGCCCTCGTTCGGAACTTACAAGGATTCAACCAATGAGTGTATAAGAATCAGTGGCTGACGGACACGTGCTTCGGAGGAGAGCCGTGAGCTGTCTTCACCATCCTGAGTTGGCAGCAAGGGGTCGCATACGAGCAAGCTTTGTACATAGTTCACTAATTGGGCATTCCAGATTCGGGTGGGATTGGAGATGCCAAATTTATAAAAAAAAAAAAAAAAAAAAAAATTTACAAGTTATTGTCTCTCAGAAATAGAGAAGTGAAAGTGCAAGGATTCTCGGGCTGATCTTAGCAACAGTAAAAAAAAAAAAAAAAAAAAAATTATTAAATGATTCTTCAGTTTTTCTCTGAGACTGAGACTTTCCATTATTTTCACAAAGTGCAGGCTTTAATTGTAACGGACGTTGCGAAGAGCCAGTCTGTGATAGGCCATCAACAAACCATGGCTTTAGCATGGAGGCACACGTGTTTTTGTCTGTATAGTAGGGATGGCTGCAAATTTTATGTTTTTTCCAGATTGACTGATAAGCTGAGATACTCTACAGTGGATTGAATCCTTGCAGAGTGAAGACTGCTTTGAAAACGCATCTTCAAGACAAAAATCAGTGTTCAGTGATATATCCAATGCATGGTGTAATGCTTATTTTCAATATAAACAGGAACAATTGCCATTTGACATAAAAAATGTTTTCACAACTGACAAAACGTCAAAATGAAAGCATTAGCCTCTATGATAGACATAAGTAACGCAAAGGCGTGAACCTTAGAACGTAGCCGGTGAAATTCTCCTTTCAGGTGGGATCCCAGATAGCAAGCACCTCCCTTCCGGATCTGCCCCGGCTCCAGCTGTTCCGGCTCAGAGCCGGGGCAGATCCGGAGCGGAGGAGCTTGCTATCTGGGATCACAGCGGCCTCTTGTGCTACTGAATGCTGTGATACTACTGCCAGTCTGCCTTTTCACATTTTATGGCGTCGGATTCAATTACCGTGGTATTACAGTCTATCGAAAGACTGTCAAGAGAATGAAACTTGGTTTCATGTATATTAGCTTATTCGAAATTTGAATGTGACCAAAATAAAAAAGGAAACAAAATTATTCCTGCTAGACATTTGTGCAGAAAATGCAGAAAATAAAACTGTCAATTTGGACGCTTTAAGTGACCCAATTATCGTGGTAGTGGAGAAAAAACAGGCAGTGAATGGGTTGTGTGCAAATTATGATTTCATCGATCTATGTATCTTTGGGTACATTTTGGCTGTAAAGCTGTATGTGTATTTATTTAAAGATCTCGGTCTTTGCGTCACTGAAATCTGTCGTTCGTTTTTATCATGTAAACAAAAACAAATGAAATAAAAAACTGCGATTGGCAACAAAAAATTATAATCCGCAACCAAAGTTCCTGTGACACCAATTTTCACAAGTTGTTCAAGCAGAAAAAAATGTCTGGTGTTCAAATCTGTTACGAAAGTATGAAAATAAGTCTCACAAACACACCCATTGCAGAAAGCATGCCTTTAATCCAGAAAGTGACTTTTATGTAAACATCATGCATTTGATTACCTAAACTTGTGTATAAAAACGTGTGTCGCAGGGATTCGATATGCATTTTTCCTGCTGATGTTGACAACTACCACACGGAAAACGACATGTTTCCATCCTTACTCAAAGTTAGAAGATGCCACTTATCTGAAAATGATCGTGTCAGAGCCATTGTAATGCTTGAAGCTGGAACCTCTCAACGGGATGTCGCAAGACAATTCAATGTCCATAGAAACACCATTTGGACTTTATGGCAGCGTTGGCAACAAACAAATGCTGTCAGAGACCGTTCTCAATGTGGCAGGCCATCCAGTACTCGTGTCAGACAACACCAATTGGATTCAAACCACACACCTCCGAAATCGGTTCCAACCTGCAACAGTCACTGCCAGAACCATCCCAGGACTTCGGTGAATATCGGCAGAGACTGTACGTCGCCACCTCAGACGTTTTGGGATTGTAGCCAGAAGCTAGTTATCCGATTTTGACTCACAATCCGCGTATAAGTTGGACAGCAATTCAGTGGAGACAGGTGCTGCTCACTGATTAGTCCCGTTTCAACCTCAGCAACAATGATGGGTGCAGATATGTTACCGACGTCCAGGTGAACGTAACGCTGAGCACTGTCATGGAGCAAGACCGTTTCGGAGGTGGAAGTATTATGGTATGGGGTGGGATCACAGCTAGACAGAGAACCCGTTTGTTTTTGGTTGATGGCAACCTCACTGGTCAGCGTTTCTGTGACGAGATCATCCATCTCGTTGCTCTGCAGTTTTTGCGTCGACATGGCCCTGGCGTTCTCTTTCAACATAACAACGCCTGACCGCATTTTATATCCTGTAAGTTCAGCCGTTTTATATTATTAGGCTATCAGGGGGAAAAAAAAAACAGTAAGTGGGTTTTCTCGCGGCACACCTAGGAAGCTCTCACGGCACACATTTGGGGAACACTGCTGTAACCGATATGGCTTATTAAACCTGTGAACTTGTAACAGGAGTCTGTTTTCTATTGGAACCACAAATTATTTTTAGTTTTTAGGGATGTAGGCTAGCTTATAATATCCCTGAGATACGAGTTTCGGGGATATTATGGTTTCGCCGCTTCTGCAGATTTTAGCCGTTAGCGCGATAACTCACAAAATACTTTACATTGGCTTCTCATTTTTAGCATATGGTACTAGATATGGTAGAGAGGATGAACTGATTAGATTTTGGGCAAATATACACTTCTAGGTTTGCCACCAGATGATGCTAAATATTGAAAAAAGTCAGTTCTCTAACCACATCTCTGAAACAATTACTTACACAGACCTCAAGTTTGCTTCATATTGTAGGTCTAATGAAGGGGAATCTAATAAAGGGGGCTTCGAGGATTGGGGAATTTTGGGGATATACCTCTTGCTGTCGGCCCCCGACAGAGTAGGCCTAGTTTAAGATTCAATTTTATACAGCATCACGGGAACTTTTGTTGCTGAGTGCACAATAAACCGAAGAATTGATTAATTTAAATAAATGGCACGATAACTGATGTGCAATGATCATTAAACTTCGATTGGCATAATTAGGTTGCCGGCCGTAGGCCAGTAACCTATTGTCGTCACTTTGCGTCCGTCGGCGTCGTTGTCGCCATTTTTAGCCGTATCTCTAAAACGGTCTGAATTTATATATTTTTTTTAATTTAGGGATGTGATCAAATTAAAGTTAATGCCCAAGCAAATATTTTTTGATTGAATCGTTCCTTTAGACTTGGCGGCCATTTTTATGTCGAAAATGGCCATTTTTGGCACTTGGGTGCAATTTTCTCAAAAACTGTCTCATGAATTTTTTCAAGTATGCTGAACATTGTGAGTCAGTCACATTTGACTTTGGGCCTGAAGGTCAAATGGCAAAAATGTCCTATAACTCTCATAATATAGCATTTAGAGCTTATATATGTATGTATGAGGTACCTATAGGGAATCAGGTATTACGAACATTGTGAGTCAGTCACATTTGACCTTGGGCCTCAAATGTGCTATAACTTGTGTAGTATGACATTTAGAGCTTAGATATGTATGAGGCACCTAAAGGGAATCATGCATGCCAACCATTCTCGGTTGTTCAAATTTCAACTTGAGCCTCGTAGGTCAAATGGCAAAAATTTGTTATAACAGCTTAATGTGTCATTTAGAGTTTAGATATGTGTGAGGCACCTATAGGGATCATGTAAGCCAAACACTCTCTGCAAGTAGAATATGGCATTGGGCGTCAAGATCAAATGGCAAAAATTGCTGTTGCTGAATATGGCAATTAGAGCTCAGGTATGTTTGGGGCATCTATAGGAAACCATGTATGCTGAACATTCTTAGGCAGTCAGTCAAATTTGATGTTGGGCCTTAGAGTCAAGGTTATATGACAGAAATGGCCCATATTTGTTTAATATTTGTAGAGCTTAGGTATGTATTGGGCACTAATAGCAAATCAGGTATGCTGGTTGTTTTCGACATACTGGAATTGACCTGGGCAACAAGGTCCAGGCAATGACAAAACGGACTAAAAGTCCTTTAATGTTGGCTTTAGATCTTCGATATGTATTGGATACTAATGACAAATCATGTATGCTGATCAAACACTATATTGGATTTGACTTCAGTCTTTAAGGTCAAGGTCATGTGATGTCATGTAAAATGGAAAGTGGCAAATTGTCCTGTGGTCAGACAAGTCCAAATTTGACATTCTTGTTGGAAATCATGGGTGTTGACGTGTCCTCCGGGCTAAAGAGGAAAAAGATCCTCCTGCTCTCAGTGCTCAGTTCAAAAGTCAGCATCTCTGATGGTATGGGGATGCATTAGTGCATATGGTGTGGGACACTTGCATGTTTAAAAAAGCACCATGAATGCTGAAAGGTATATAAAGGTTTTATATATGGTCACCTCTAGACAACACCTATTCCAGGGAAGGCCTTGTGTATTTAAGTAGGACAATGCAAAACCACATACTGCAGCTATTACAACAGCATGGCTTCATAGTAGAAGAGTCCCTTTGCTGAACTGGCCTGCATTCAGTTCTGATCTTTCACCGATTGAGAACATTGGGTGCATATTTAAAGAAGTCCATCAAAGGAGAACCAAAACTATCCAGCAGCTGGAAGCCTGTATTAAACAATGATTGGGATCAAATTCCAATGGCTAAACTCAAGAAACTTGTCTCCTCAATGCCCAGACTCTTGATGCTGCATCATCGTAAACAGGCCCCTGTCCCAAATTTTTTTTTGAGACCTGTAGCAGCAATCAAATTTGAAATGAGCTCATTTTGTGGATAAAATTGTAAAATTTCTCAGTTTCAACATCTCCTATGTTATCTCTGTTATATTGTGAATTAAATGCTGGCTGGTGTGATTTGAAAGTCATTGCGTTGTGATTTTATTCACAATTTACACTTTGTCCCAACTATTTTGGAATTGGGGTTGTACATGGCTTATCAACAATAAAAAGGTTAAAATACAATTAGATAATGGCTTATATATAGCTTGTTTTCACTCTGACAGTTTTGGTCAAACCATTTTTGTTTTTTCTTTGTGGGGCAGAAGTGATATTGTAATAAGATCTTTTTAACCAGGTTCTCAAAAAAACCCTGGTTTTTTATATTCCGGTGGTGGGGCGGCGGTCGGTTGGACTGTTTCCGATCGATAATTTGAGAACGACTTGTGATTTCTTTTTGCAAAAAGGAATGTTTCCTTTCGAAATCTGGCGTGATTCAATTCATAGTTTGGCCACCGGGCGGCTTTTTCTGAAAAATGAAAAATGGCGTAAGCTCCTTATGCATTGAGCGAGGACGCTGAAATTGAGGTGTATGGGATGACCCTTCATCACATATCAGACAGGTTTTTGACTTGACCTATTTTTGACCGTTTTCTAGGTCAAATGGTATCAGGTCACCCGATTTTCGAAAATGGCGGCACATTTTCTCATGGCTGCAAATTGGTATGCGTCATGGTGATGCTTGCCGTTTCCTCTCAAAATACGGCGTGATTTGGTTCATGATTTGGCCACCAGGGGGCTTTTAGTGAAGAATGGCTATAATATCCTTAAGCCTTGAGCTAGGATGACCAGATTGTAGGTAGGTGTGTGCATTGACTCTTCATCGCATACTATAGACAGATTGTTGATTTGACCTAATTTTGACCATTGATTTCCTCATCTTGCTGCGAAACAATACCTTGAAAGGAGGATCTTCGGACTGCATGTAGCTTGCGCCAATATCAGTTCACCTTCATAACCTTCACAATGCCAATCCAATACCTGAGTTTTACTGTAGTTTTTCACAAAGCGGCGGCCTTTTGCTATACAAACAGCGACATCTCGCCTACTAACGTACAATAAATGTCCATTTTTCTTCTGTTGGTTGAACCATTTAATGCTTTTACAATTCAGATGCAATCATAGCTGCCGGTGTCATTTCCCATTTGATTTCATACGTGGCCACTGCACAACTAATTGCAATGGTGTGGGCGAGGGGGAGGAATTATATCAATCAAGTATCAGTTATCTTACATTACTCAATTTCCAATACTGACCATATCTCCAATAGATCCTGCACTTTGTCCTAATTATCTCTTAATCATATCTCCCCCAAGTGAAGAACACTTGGTCATTACACATTCCGTTCCACAATACAATATCCCTGTGTTGCCCTGTTGCAATATTGTCTGAGTTGCGGTTCGAAAAGCTAGTTATTTATCCGCTTTGCGGATGCCTTGTTTTAATTTTGAAAGCTCGTGTTCAACTTTACTCCTATTATTAGTGAAATAACGTCATCTACTAGGCTGCCTTGTGGGCTCATTACCACACTTAGTGTGACTGTCTTTACCCCCCCCCCACATTTTAGAAGCTAGCTTGGCCTACTTGGACTTACTAACATGCTCTTCAATTTAATTCTCATTTTTAATGCTTGAAATCCTTTGCCTGAAGTCTGGAACTCATAGACTTGACCAAATGCTGGTTTTCTTCCCCTGTGAAGCTCTGCAAGGTCACTTTAGCTGCCTTTAGTTTCTGCTTGTTCTCAAGGCACTTTGCCTTTCAGTCAGGTGATTAACTGAGCCTCTAAGAAGCCTTGGGCTGCTTCAGCAGTTTACTTCTGGTTATTGTTACTGTGAAATGCCATGCAATCAGTTGTGTAACGTTTGGCTGAAAATGGTTCTGTATAATTCATTCTACCTCTTTTGTCAGCATACAACAAAGCCAGTTCATTGGCTGTCATTCATGCCCTGGCCATAACACTGCTCCCTAGAAGATTGAACAATGAGGTGATGTGCTTCTGATTACAAACAATTGCTGCTCTTATTTGTACTTTTTTCTTCGTGTCATTGTGATGCATGTTGCCCTTAATCACATCTGTTCAGTTGATGCTGTTTACTGATCTATACTGGCTTTTTTAGTTTTATGGAAAACTCTTGTGTGGTCTTCTGTTTTTTTTTTTTTTTTTTTTTTTTTAACTCCTACCAATGTTTTGTCTTGTGATAGATCCTTTGTATTTTCACTGGTGAATGTGTTCTTGATTTTTGACTGACACCATAATGCAGGTTGTTTTTGATCTGACCATCTGCTGTGTGGAGATTTTTCTTCACCAAGGGAAGATTTCTTCATTTCTTATTTCTTCATCATGATTTCTTAGTGTTGTTTCTAATTTTATTTTATCCTATTGTTGTGTTTTTATTTATTTATTTATTAAATATTCATTGTATTATTTTACATCGAATTTTAAACTTGTACAGAACTTTGGGCAACGAGATTTTTTCAGATGTGCTATATAAATGAACTTAGACCTTTGACCATTTATTGGCTATATTGTTTTTTTGTGGTCATCCAGACCTTTTGGTGTTGCTGAGCTCATCAGTGCAGAGACATTGCTATGGCCATTTTTTTGCTATCTTTCTGATGGGTTCTTTTGATTTTTTGGACTAATGATGGCTTGTTTCTTTGGCAGTAAAAGCTTGTTAGACTTCTTATTGATAATTGATAGCAGCTACCATGCTTGAAATCGACTTCAGACCTTTCAGCTACTCTCTTGTAAATGAATAAATGAACGAAAAATTTAGATGCCAAAAATTGGTGACACAAGTTGGTATTATGCTGTGCTCTGAGACCAGTTTTGTCTCAACAGCACATCAATGGATCAAAAGCTTCAGCCTCGCAATGAACTATGGGAATTTAATGAATTTGGGAAGATGTAAGTTTACAGAGAGGCACATTGCATTCATGCATTAGTGTCCATAAGTATCAAGGGCAAGTCTCTTGTGAAAGTTTCAATGAGTACTTTATCACTTAAGCACAGAAAGTTGGTTTAAAACATCATTACAACATTTTTTGTTCGTCATGCTTATGGCTGTGTGTGAACAAGCACAGGCAAAGGGATGTACGTCTGCCGGCCTGCTGCTTTGTGAGTAGGATGTCTTCACTGGCCTCCACATGAGTTCTTTCTTGCAGAGATTTGGTGGCATTTGCTGTACTTTGGCCTTATGGAGTCAACTGATTGCTCTCTGCATGAGAGTTTTGTTGCAAGTGCTTGATGCTATATGCACTTCAGCTTTATAGGGTTAACCCGTGACATTCGTATTTTTTTTCTTTCAGGTGTGACAATGAGTGGCTGTGCGATTTGCGAGAGTCACTGTTCAATGATTAGCTGGGGCTGAGGTAGAGCAAAGATGGATGTGCAGCATGGAGCCGGTTAACTCGCTACTCAAGCCTCTTCATCTGAGTTCGTCCTGTATTTTTAACACTGCAGCTTTTTAGAATTGAGACAAGTAAAGTATTATAAACACTGCTGCTCGTCTTCGATTTGGAAACCTCAGATTATGTCATTCTGACAGTATATTTTTTTTAATCCTTAGTAAAGACGTTTCTCTGAAGTTGAGGTTTGGGTGAATTTTGAGAGTAAAAAAAATTTCATTCCGCTTCATGCTATTGGACTGTGGGAGGAGAGGAACGCATCTAGGACGCCGCGGACTGTAGTTGCCTTGGGGCAGGACTCCACGCCGAGGACGGGATGGTGGATACGATGGGGTCGGGAGATAATGCCACAGAGCCCAGCAGGGACGGGAAACAAGATGGGAAAGTGGAGGACGGAGAGACGAGTTCGCCGCTGCCCCAGGCCGAACGCCCTCAAACCTGGAACTGGGCTGTCCTCTTCCTGTGCTTCTATGGGTTTATGGTGCAGCTGAAGCCGGGGGAGCCCTTCATCACGCCGTACCTGATCAGCTCCAAGAACTTCACCAGGGAACAGGTGAGTCCTGTGGAGAAACTGTCTCTGTCCACTCACTCTCACACCATACACACCTGGGCCTGGTTTCACAAAAATATTTCAGTCTGGTCTGTAGGGGTGGACCAGTCTAAAATTTGCTCATAGATTAGTCTAATGCAAATTAGACTGTTTCACAAAAATAAAGACTGACTAAGTTTAAGCAAAAAAAAATTAGACCCCTCACCCCCAGGCTAACTTAGGCTTTAGACCTATGTTTCTATGGTAACTAACCAGTTACACCTGCTGACCAACTTTACCCAACAACAACAAAAAAAAAAACAGGAATACACAAAGAAAGAAAGAAAAACATGGCTGTGAATTGTGGGCTGTAAACATCGAAATGGAGATTCATGGTAGCGGTGATTTTTTTTTATTAATTTTATTTTATTTATTTATTTATTTGTTATTGTTACACTCCTCATTGAATTTTCCCAGTATAATTCCTTTATATGTATCGAATTCTTCAAGGAGACAGAAGTTTTCTGCTGGGGTAAAGGGAGCTGAGCGGCTAGATGCGGCCTTTTTTTGGGCTGGCTGTTTGCCTGCGATTGGCTGGCTGTTCAGCGATTGGTTGGCCGGTGGAGAAGAAATTCAACGATTGGTTGAGTGACGGCTGGCTGGCTGGCTGGCCGGTGTTCTGACAAATTTTGCTACCTATCAAAATATGCTACCTCGCGGTTCTGCACTTAAAATCTCGGGCTGTTTCCTCGCTCCTATCTTAAGTATCTTCAAAAATCATAAAAATAGATTTATTTTCAGTGCGCATTTCGACCTGTAAGCGTACATATATTTGCATGTACACGCTGGGTTTTCCTGAAAATGCAGAAATGAGATGATAGTGGCGTATACGGGCACATATCCTTAAACAAGCTTATCCAACTCATTATAACATCTGCTTTTGTTATAATAAGCTCACAATTACAAAGTTACTATTGTAACCTGATTCATTTTGCAATATCAGGGCGAAAACAAAGACTTTACGATCGCTTTGCATTACGGTAGCATTTTTTGACTAGGGAGCAAAATTTGATGGAACACCTGTACCAGAATCATTTCCTTAATCTTCCAATCGAATCTGGTACAATGGGATACACTGTCATCAGAGGTGTATAGTAACGAAGTACATGCACTTCGTTACGGTACTTCAGTAGTTTGAGGATTTATACTTGAGTTTTTTCTTTTTTCCTGGACCTTTACTGTACTACAAAAAAGATAAAAAGTATACTTTCACTTCGATACTTTGACACTGGCCACTTTTTTACTTGTCTCAAATTAAAATATGAATGTAATTCATCATTTAAGGATTATCTGGATTTGGAGTGTTTGAGAAGAGCAATGGTGCTCGGCGGGGTATCTTTGCGCCGATGTGTCCGCCAACGGACATGGAGCTGCAGATTCATGCCCGCAGTTACAATATTCTACCACTAGATAGCACTCTCGAATCAATTATTGAATATTCACAAGCACGCGGAGTTCGAACACTGTTTAGAAAATGGACGACTTCACTCCAATCCATGTTTTTCAGGAGTTGCCTGAATGAGTTGCTGTCTCTCAAATTGACATTCACAAAATCAATAACTGCTACCCTTACTCTAGCTCTTTGTCTATTCAAATGTATAACTTGCTTTTGATATGTTTTCCTTACTCAAGACTCCCCCTACCTCCCACTCCCTTTATCTCACTTACTCCCACTACCTCACTCACTCTTTTGCCCTCTCACTCTCCGCACCTCCTTTGTAAATAATTTATGAGCTCCAGCTCATTACGAAACTTGCACTTCATATAATTGCATGAGCTTTGCCTCATTTTTCACCCTTTTCTTGGGCCCACATTCTCATACAGCACTTGGCGGCTCAGCCGTATACTAGGTTGCACCTAGTTTTTTTTTTTTATTTGAAAAAGGTCTTGATTTACCCAGAAGACGTTGTACAGAAGTCCTACTTAATATAGTCAAGAACTAAACTGCTTTGTGAAACAGCTGAATTTAAAAGTCTATCCGAAGTCTGCGTAGTGTGTGTAACCCATAGTTGCAGTCTATCTTTGTGAAACCAACCCCTGGTATTAAAATGTGATCTGTAATCCGATGAGTTATCTTGATAAAAAACATTCCATTCCTACTTTGCGTTTACACCGGGTATTTTAATGCGTTCTTGTTATCCTCATTGAGATCGGATTTATGTCCTCCAGCTGCGCGTGAATAAATCGAAGTGGCATTGCGTTGGCACGGATGCCCGCAAGTTTTACGGATTTAATATACACCGATTGAGATCCAGACATAATGTGTGCCAGACTACCTCCAAATGTGGTCATATCTGATCACATTCCGATCGCCGTGTGTTTACACCTTGCATTAATACGCAATTTTTACTTATCCAGATAACTTATCCGGATACAAATCGCATTTTAATACTAGGTCTAAGTGGAATGCAAGCCTCACGGAGCAGCACCATCGCCTCTCTCAGTGCTTTGTACTGCAGCACTGTATTTTGTTCAAAAATGGTCGCAAACAATTGAAGAGCCCGGTAGCAAAAGCACTGAAGCCACATTGTCGCACACTATGATTATAAGGATGGGAAAACATCTTGCAGTTAAGTCGGTTTTCTCAATTTTTTTAATGTGGAGATTGCTTGAATTAAGTACCTATAGCATTATGCTCTTTAGTTTAAGTTTATTTAAATGCGATACTCCGTGGTGTGGGGCTGCATTTTCATGGTTTGGGATTGGCTTTGAAGGATGTTATGACTTTGCAGCTTACACTAACAGTCCAATTGATTATGTGCTTCCAGCAGTTTGGGAAAGACTTTTTTCCCCATTTCAGAATTGTGGTACTAACATACCTAGGGCAAGGTCTGCATGGTTTGCGGAGATTTGTTGGTGCGGACTTTGAAAAACCATATAAATCAACTGGAAAGCTGGTTTGGACCCTGGCCAAATCGCCCGGCATCACTGCCAGAACTATAATGCTTTTCTGTCTGAAATGGCAAATCCCTACAGCAATGTGGTTTTGTGGAAAGCCTGAGCTGTGGAGGCTTTAAAGCAGCAAAAGGGGGATAAACCACATATTAATGTCCACAATCAGAATAAAAAGTTTGCCCAAGTACAATATTTTTCACACTTGCAGTGTGTACTATTGTGCGAGGGTGAGTAATAACTCTTGTAATATACTGCACTGTATGCACAATTTATCCATGTGCTACCTTTGTTAGTAGTATGGTTCTTGGAATGAGCACTTATATGAATGTGTTGTAAGTTCTCTGAGACGTCACTTTCTCTTCACTTCATCTCCTCCGTTACCAAAGGCTTGAAGTGGGACGTGAGGGTGCACTTCAGTATGCAGTCGCTGTAGTTCTGCCAGGGTGACTGTCATCAAACTGAATGCATAAAAAGTGATTGGCGCAATAAAGGATTAACAAAATAAAAGTAAGATTGATCAGTAATTTAATGATTGGCCGTGTGTCTCTGTTCTGAGAGCTCCCTGCACGTCCATGCAAGCATGCATGAACCGAATGCAGGGAGTGACGCCCAGCCCCCAGGGCACTGGGCCGAGCTAAGCAACAGTGACATCAGTATTATGAAACTGTTGTAGTGCATTATGAAAAAGGCAGTCAGTTTTAACATCAGAGATGGAGTAAAAATGAGCAATTACTGAATGAAGTACTGCAAACGAAACTGAGCTGGAGCTGGGGTGGCAGTGAGGCTGCGATATGGGTGCTGAAGTGGAAAGGCGAATGACGTTTAGAGCTCAATGGACAGAATGATTTTGTAATGAGCAAATGGGCAGTTGGAATTTTAGCAAGCATAGTCAGCTGCCCAGCTGCTGGGTATTGGTGGTATGATTGGCTGGGACTCAGCATCTTGGTGCAGTTGAGTATTGTGTAGTATGATTGGCTGGGACTCAGCATCTTGGTGCAGTTGAGTATTGTGTAGTATGATTGGCTGGGACTCAGAATCTTGGTGCAGTTGAGTATTGTGTAGTGTGATTGGCTGTGAGCGAGCATCTTGGTGCAGTTAAGACGTGTTCAGGTGCTGTGAGTCATACTGTTTTTGGTCAAGTGTAGAGTCCCTTTATAATGAGAGTAGCGACACAGGGGGAACCAAAAAAAGTTGGTCACCTGACACTTGGATCCATTTTGTATCCATCAGGTTGATCAATTTATACTACTTCCTAAGGAATTCTACTACGTAACGTCCCTGAATTTTGTGTTTTCAAAACTGAAAAAAAAATGACTGTTGGTTGTGCCTTCGGGTGTACCAATAGATCTGAGAAGGGGTTTAAGATGTTTAGATTTCCTTCTGATCCAAATAGATGAGAGATTTGGGAGATGAAGGCTAGCAGAGCAGGCTGGAAACCCATTTCATCTTCGTTTTTGCGTCAGGTAAGTTGCCTTGATGATGGAACAAATTAGTATGTGAGTTACCTGAAATTTACTCAACCACTTTCATAACTTATTCTGTTTATCACATAACTGAATTGTGCAATTTCATGGAAAGCAAATGTAATTTTCCTTAGCGCCCAATGTATGTTAGCACTGCGCTAATTACATTGCTCTGCTTCCTCAGTCTCTGAGTCAGACATTTGTAGCTGAAGGAGCAAGGCTTTGTACATTCATTCATCTGAGTAGCTAGCTAATGTTTGCTCGCTGGGTAATAAACTAATGTTAAATATTGGTTTTGAAAAAGTATTGTGTGCACACTGCCTAGCTAAGTAAGGTCATCTTAGTTATGTCAGTGGCACTTAACTAGCCTCCTGCAGTAATAAGCCATACCGATTCAACTAAAGTTGCACTCATTATTCATTACTCGTTATTTCTTAAGAGCCATGTTCACTCGGCTAGATTGCAACTGTGCTGATTTGGTGGAGGTTTGCACTCTAGGAATGCCTGTAGTTAATTTCTGCGCTCGTTTAACTTGTGAAGCAGGAATTTGGGTAAATTAGTTTGCGAGGCTCAATTGTCAATAAGACACCAGAATCTGTTCTATATTCTGAATGTAGTCACAGTTAAAGGGTGGTGTTGGGCACGATGTGTAGGTGGGTGACAATCGTAAGGATGGCGAAAATAAATAAATTCTTTTGTGTGCATTATTCACATGAAAAAAAGGCGTCCGATGTGTAAAGACCCTTATTGTTAATATTATTATTATTTTGTACATAGATCTGTGCTCGTCTGGGGGGCTTGAAAAAGCTGACGGCTCACTGTGCCATATGCTCGCGCACTGAAAGATGCAAACAAGATGGTGTTCAAGTACGGAGTTGTCGCTACTGTCAGTATAAACGGACTCTAGTCGCATGGAGCAGAAAGCATTATTGTAGCATTATTTAAAGGAACACAAAAAATGCATGACACAGGAACGTGCTCAGCCATCAGCTGACCCTGTCTCCTTCACTTTTAAACAACCTCTGATGTAAGACTACATTAAACCCATCTGTGTTGACAGCTACCGAGCAGCACAATTACTTTTATGACTAATGGATATGGAATTTGAGCTAAATTGGTTTTAGATAGTGTTTGAGATAAGTGTAGTGTTTGGCACATCTGTGTCATTGTGGAACATAACAGTGAGTTTGAAACACTCGGCCAAATCCAAATTTAATTCCTGCATCAAGACGCGGTGGATTTTTTATAATCTTGCCGCCAGTAACCCCAAACCCCCTCGATGAGCGCTGTCGCAGCACCAGGGAAGGGAAAGGCAGGTTTACTGCTGGTCTGTCCTTTAAAATGAGGTTAAAGTGCAGCTTCTTTCGGAGTTGAGTAACGTGAGTGTTTATTAGCAGAGTCATGCCTGTAATGATGTGGCAAAAAAACTGTGTTCATGGAGCAAGAGTAGCAATTATTACATTATGCCTCTGTGTGTGAAAATTGTGTGAGTGGATAAATTTCTAAGTGGGTAGTGAAATGGTTTGCGTTTGTGATGATGTGAGGTGAAATAATTGTGTGGAATTTAGAAGTTTATTTATTGGACAGTGTTCACTGAAGTAACGGTCATTAAATGCATAGCAGAGAGGGCTTGTATGTGTACACCAATGAGCAGTATTACCACCTTGCTAATAAGCAGCTAGTTTCCCGCATCAACAATACTGCTCAGTCAAATTGATGTCCAGAAGAAATGAATGCCCTAACCAAGGGTTGCTCAGTAGAATATCTCCCAGTAGGCTTCTGCCGATCGGCGATCCAATCGTGTATTGGCGATGGAGAGGACAATCGATGATTGTTTTTTTTTTCCCTTGCCCATTTTATAAAACACACACACACGCTACAGCAGTGCAGCGTCGCATCCATTGTGCTCTGGCTGGCTCAGCTGACCAGCGCTGGAGCATGTGAGCTGAGCAGAGGAATGGACAGGTCTGTTGTAGCGCAACAAAAACAATGACACCCAAAAAAGTGTTCAGGCGCCAGGCAGCTTTTACTGCCAAATTAGATACACCATTTTCTCCCTACAGCTGGGAAAAAGGAAAGAAACAAGCATCCCAAGGTATATTTAAGCAATATACACTGCCTGGCCAAAAAAAAGCCACACACTCAAATATTTAGTTGGAACCCCTGTAGCTTTGATTACAGTGCATATTCGTCTTGTCATTGTTTTGACAACTATATGCAATGCCAGAACATTTCTTTTCGATCAGAAATGCCATAATTTTTGTCCAAGATCTTGTCTTCTCGACATAAGGGTTGAACCACTCGGTGGTCTTGAGTTCATCCCAATAACTTTTATCATGTTAAAGGTCAGGACTTTGTGGTGGAAAATTTGTTTGTGAAAATGATTCCTCCTGCTTGGTTTTGTCATTCATGGTTTTCTTTGTTAAATACAGGCCAATAACTTGCCCGTTCTGAAATACTGTAACATCGTTTCCACCATCAGGGAATGTGTTTTCCGACATTATTTTGTAAGAAATGAATAGCGACGCACTTAATCAGTCAGGGTTAAAATGATTATTGCCATCTGAAACATATGAACAACCGCAATAATGATCCAATTTTAGAATTTGTTCATTGACTTCCAAACGGTGACTTTTTTTTTGGCCGGGCAGTGTATTTAAGCGAACAAGCGAAATTCAAAAAAGAATCTCAAACCCATAAGCAATTCACAGTGTGGCCTTTCTTTTTCTGAGACAGCAAAATGATTCAAAATGGGTGCACGGAGCTCAGAAAAACCCAAATCTTTGCCGAACTCTTCAGCCGCAACATTCGAAGAAAAAAAGGCGCGACAACTTTGGCAAAACAATAATCCAACTTCAGTCTAAATAAAAAACACGCCAAAGCTCAAACACAAGTTTTCAAGAATGCAAAATGAAGAAAATGAATAATTTTAATGAAAATAAACAAATGAAGACTGGGGGTGGGGAATACTTGAGTTATATGATTTTACAGTCTTGCTTCTGGTGCCATAGTCCGGGGCACAGGGAAGCCAAGAGGTTAAGTGCGCGTCTCCAAAAAATAGAATCGCACTGTTTTGCCTGCACTTTGTGCCTTTTGTAAATGCTGTTAAGGAACGCTGATGGGGATCTATACTCCCCACCGCAGCGTCTTTTGGGCGCTATTTTTGCAACTTCTGCCGGTTTTGCCTTTGCCTTTACCCTGATCAGGAACACGGTGACCCTGTTGATGTTCTACACGAATTGCTAACATGCGGAATTTGGTGATGTACTTTGATCAGTAAGGTGGTGAACTCGGTGATGTCGTACATTGATCAGTAACACGATGAACGCGGTGATATTGTATTCAAATCAGTGGCGAGATGAGCCTGCTGATGTTGTGCTCTGATTACTAATGAATTGAATCCATTACTGTCTCGCACAGATCACTAACGAGGTGACCCCGGTGCTGTCCTACTCCCACATGGCTGTGCTGGTTCCGGTCTTCCTGCTGACGGACTGGCTGCGCTACAAGCCGGTTCTGGTCCTGCAGAGTCTCAGTAACGTGTCCATCTGGCTGCTGCTTCTACTAGGCTCCTCCCTGCTGGAGATGCAGTTCATGGAGTTCTTCTACGGCATCAGCATGGCGGCCCGTGTGGCCTACTCCTCCTACATCTTCTCTCTGGTGACGCCGGAGCTGTACCAGCGGGTGGCCAGTTACTCCCGCTCCTCTGTGTTGCTCGGCGTTTTCACTAGCTCCGTGCTCGGTCAGCTGCTCCTCTCGGTGGCCGGGGTCTCCTACGACACAATAGCAATGTCCTCGCTGGGATTGGTCAGCTTCGGCTTGCTCCTGTCCATCTGCCTGCCATGGCCCAAGCGCAGCTTGTTCTTCAACCGCGAGCATCGCCGCGCGGTGGCCGCCTCCAAGGCCGAGCTGAGCAACATGAAGGCGCACGACTCCTCGGCTTCCTCGCCTCCCGCTGAGGCTTTGGGGTCGTGGACGGAGTCTCCTTTCCTGCTGATGCTGAAGGAGCTGCGGAGCGTGGTGGAGGTGCCCATTCTGCGCCTCTGGAGCCTGTGGTGGGTCTTCAACTCCACAGGGTACTACCTGGTGCTCTTCTACGTGCACGTCTTGTGGGACAAGGTCTTCCCTGTTTCCGAAAACCAGCGCGCCTACAACGGGGCAGTGGAGGCTGCCTCTACACTGCTGGGTGGGTATATCAGAGAACTGCTGAAGGAGATGTAGAGATGTGGAGTCACAGATGAGCGTGTAGAGGAATAGGGCGAGTTTGGAGTCACAGAGCAGCGTGTAGAGATGGTGCAAGTGTCGAGTCACAGAGGAACATGTAGAGTAATAATGCGACTGTTGAGTCACAGAACAGTGTTTAAAGGAATAGTGTAAGTGTAGTGTCACTGAGTGGGACGTGGAGACAGGACAGAATGTGGAGTCATGGCGAGAGACGTAGTTGTGCGGCAGGTTGTAGCGCCACAAGGCGAGAGAAGCTTTGGGATTGCAGCTTCCCACAGTTACTCAGCTGGATATCGGCTTGCACAGGTCACCAGGCTAAATTCTTCCGATGTTTACAGACTGTTACTGAACATTTTGACGGGGTCATTTTAGTTTAAGACAGCTTGTGTGGCTGTCTTTTCGATTGAAACCCAGTAAACCATTAAGCTGTCAGAATGCCATACGGTTAAATTTTTTTTTTTTGCAGCTCCTGAAGGGAGAATCTGCACTGCTGGTTATATTTTTAAAAAGTTCATGATTATGTCCACTTGTCCCGGCTTCACCCACTTGCTGTCTGCCTGACGAGAACACCCAGGCCCTTCCTTTTTTACCCAGCTATGCATAGGTGTACCTCAGACACAGAAATTAGGCTGGGCAAAAAACTTGTTTTTCTTCTGTATTGAAATTGTCGTACATTTTCTACTTTGTTTGAGAGTCTGATAAGTTGGCTAAGTCGTTAGTGTTACAGTTTACTTGAGGAGAGCTATATCTGTGTCTGTGACACGAGCCTCTGTGTTTAAAAAAAATAAATAAATAAATAAAAACATTGGGGTGAATATGTGGACCTGGACCAAAAATTACTGTGGAAATGATTTAACTGTTGCAGTAACGTTATTCGACCTGAAACCTACCAAAAATGATACATTTGGTTTCTGGGACTTATATTTTCAATGTAGCTCTTACGAACAAGTATCACTTGGCTGTCATCGGAATAGTAACATTTTCCTGTATTCAACAGCTCCATGGTGACGCATAGACTGGCCTTTTGTATGAAATTTTAAACTTGGGTCACTGGAATAATTGACATAGCTTTCAACTTTGAAGAAAAAATCCCATTACTTTTCTCAGCACTTGGTTCCAAAGATAGTTATAGCATGTGTGTAACGTCAGTCACAGAAAACAAAAATTGATTTCACTGCTAAGCTTTCCTTCATGATTTAGATGCATCTGTAACTGTTACAATAGTTCCTTCTGTCAAGGTGTTTTATTATATTCATCTCTTTCCTGCAAAATAAAAAGAAATCGGGAACCTCATCTCTGCAAAAATGTAAACATTTCTCGTTATGCACTTTTTTTTTTTTTCAAGGAATGACTTGTAACCTTTCCAATTATACCTTTAAAATTGTGCAAGCTCAGGGCGTGTATTAGTACGTAGTAGGCAGCAGTACCTAGGGTAAGGTGAATGCATGTTGAAATTTTACAGTTATCAGTGGCGTAACCCAGCTACCTTATTTGGGTTTCTCATAACCGAAATAAGAGCTTCATCGGGTAATGCTTGCAGGGGTTAGGTGTTGACATGGGTCACTGCCTTACCGAAATAGTTCAATACCCCAGTCAGTGACTGGAATATTGTGTGCTTGTAAACATACTGATTGACAGCTGTACAGTTTTCTTTTTCAGATAACCCTCACACTTGTATCATCAGTCACGAAGGATTTACTCTCCACCATTTAGGTATATGCCTGCACACCCTCTAACTGACACTTTGAGAAGGCACCTTGGTGAATAAAAGAGACTCAATGCAGCCAGGGTGTTGTAGGTTTTATATTTAAACTTGTCAGAATAATTAGCTGCGTTTTTTTACTTAATTTATAGGAGCTTGAAGGTCACATGAGACTGAAATAAGCAGGCATCTGTATTATTTTCTTGCTTTACAATTCATAAACCTGCATCATTGTATCATCTGTGTGCTCTGCCTGGACGGCCAGAAATGATTCGATTTGTCAGTCGCCTCAAGTGATGTTGCGAATACTGGGCAACGTGGAGCCATAGAGAATAGATCTCTGAACAGGTCGGCTGCGTTTGGAGTGACTGCCTGTGGCATTGTTGTGCAGACGCCCTGCGGCTGACCAGCATGTCAAGCTGAGGAATGTACAGCTGTCCAATCACTGTCACCGTTTGTGTTTCCGAAAACGCCAAGGGTCAACCAGCGCACTTAGCTGGAGTTACCACGGTGTTAACCTTCTATAGACCAGGGTAATGCAATACAACTTGAGCAGCGAATCCTGATCTCTCAGTACCCGGTGTCAGGGTTTAAAAACTGGGCTTTAATAATAGTCTGAGCTTGCTGGAGTTGAGGCAAAATGGTTATTAGAGAACAGAGGAATACAACTGGGCTTTCTAACCCTTGCACACTGCTTAGATCATGTTTGACCCTTTATGACATCTGAGAACTGTGAGCATACCCCAAAAGGCATTTTTTTAGCATGAAACTCCCCCTGAGGTGGAACAAAATAAGCAAAAATGGAAATATTTCCATGTTTTGCATATTTACACAGCTGCTACACAGTTGTATGTAGAAGCTCCTATGGGTCAGATTGAACCCATATTTATTTAAACAGATTTTCGGTTTGCCAGAGATGGTCAAGTCCAGGAAAAGGATCGTTATCAGGAGTATTGAAACAGCGGCGCTGTACATTTGCATGTCTCTGTAGTTATGTTTATGGTAGTGACTGTAAGGACTGAGAGCACAGAGGACCTCGACACTGCCAGAAAATGGCACGCATTCCCTTATTGCCAGGGCTCCCACCTTGACAGGCTGTTTGTCTTTGTCACCTGGAAAGCTCAAAATGGTGACACAGTAACGAGGTACATCAGCACAGAATATGAGTTGTAGTTTAAGGGTTAATGAAGCTGGCCTCTCAAATTCTGCATTTCAGAGGGTAAAAGGGTTTTAAAGATTCAAAACTTCTTGCCCTGTACCTTAATTTGGCAAAAATGTTTGGAATTTTGAAGCTGAAAACCTGTGGAAATCAGGCTGATGTGGAGAGGGTTCCAACTTTGCTCTGGTTTACTGAGGCTCCACTGAACTTCCTGTCTGCTTGTGCAGTCTCAATGAGGAGGCCTGACCTGGCTCCAGGAAAGCCGATCTGACGCCCAGGCCACGCCTCCTCGCTGAGATTGAGAGTGACACAGAGAGGAAGTTCAGTGAGGCCTCAGTAATATGTAGGGCTCTAAATCTGTCCACCTCACGAAGGACTTTGACATTTCTTTGACTGAATCTAGTTGCCATGGCAGCAAGAAGGGGGGACACATTCGGAGCCCTAGATATGGAAGTATTTTTGGAGCAAAACTGAGCACTGTAACCGTAGAATCTGTGGTTGTACACAATACCCACCACATTTGTATTGGTAAATATGTAGTCACTAAAAAAAAATCCCTCAGCAGTTTCAAAGTTGTAGAAATATTTTTTTTTTCCCCTTCAGACACAACTCAACATTTTCAAGTTCTGTATTGCAGGTGAACAAATCTTGTTTTACAAATCACAGATGAAGGAACTCATGCACACTTTTTTTTTTTTTTTTTTTTAATAGTTGCTACAGTGAATATGGGTAGAACGCGTGCACATCTTTTTCAAAAAATCTGAAGTCGTTGACGTCTACAATTCTATTATTGCATTGCTAGACTATGCTTCGTATAAACTTCTGACTTAAAAAATGAAATTTAAAAAATTAATTGTTTTGTTGTATCTTCTGTATTTCTTTACTTATCTGTCCTGGAAAACAAGAATTTTCAGGAGCACACTCTAATCAATATTATCATTATATGTGTTACCCTCATGTTTGCGGAGTTATGTATGTTTTGCATGTGACCCAGAGATGGCACTTGGTGGCTCCTCAAATGTCCAACTTCTCTCAATTGGCATGAACTAAGCCATTCCTTCAGTACAGAAATTTGTTCAGCACAAAAAAAACAAGTGAGCCTGAATATAGTTCTTTGTCTTGAAGTATGAGTGAGACACATTTAGTATTAACTAAATTGCATAAAATCATGATTTTCCAAAGTAACTCATTTTCAGGTTACTTTGACCCATGTTTCATAAACTAGTTAAATTTTTCAGTTGCAAATCTAAGGGTTGAAGATCGTATGCCATCCTTAGTTTCTTGTGTGTCAGAAATAAGGCTTAAGCTGGGTCAAGGGAAGGGAAAGGCTCCCAAAGGAGCTCCTGTGATTGGTCAAAAGGGATTGAGTAAACATGGTTCTCATGCGAACAAAAAACAGACAGATAAACACTGCCCTTCCCCTGGCTTTACAGATTCATGGATAACTTTTGCACCTTATTTTATTGCAAAATGAGGCAAGTTAAAAGCACAAAGTATTTGGGAATGGAATCATAGGACTTCTGCACCTGTAGTTACTTTCTTGTGTTTTTGCTAGAATAGTGTACATTTGTGATTTATATTTGTGATAAAATCTGAAGTCATTGACAAAATTAGCACATGCACAAATTTAAATGCATTCTATGTTGCACAACTGCAATAACTTCTGATACAGATTTGTGAATGTGTTTGGCTCAATATTCACTGTGGCAGCTGTAGCAATAATGTCAGCTTATCACTTTCTTCTTCTGGAATTAATAGACCAGGATTACTCACCAGCAAAAAAAAAAAAAAAAACATGATCGTGTAACTGCTGTGTTGTCTGTTGGGGAAAAAAGAATATTTCAGTTTTCTGATCCTGAATGATTTTTTTCAGTGACTTCTGATATACTGATGGATGTTTGCATATTGTCAAAATACAATTTTCACTGTCACAGTGCTTTGTAGTTTTACTTGTTTTCGTGAGATTTCTGGGCACAGTGCTTTTGTAAGAGTGTAATAACAGCATTCCCTACAGCATGGCTGTAGTGGGGTAGGTTTTAGAGTTCTGTCATCTTCTTTGGTACAGCCGGCATAGAAAATCCACTTGTTAAAATAGCATGTATAGATTATTGAAATATTTTGAGACACCTTCAAGTTATAAGTTAGAGAAACTGCGCATTAATAGTGTATGCGAACAGCGGATACATATTAACTGCACATTAATAGTGTATGTTAACAGCAGATGTATATTTATTTACATGAGCAGTTTTTCCGGGTACCCACCTGGCAGGAGTACAAGGTTAAGTGCATAACTGTACTGAGGAAACTTCAATGAACTGGTCCTTTTACCCTAGTCCTTACCTCTGACTTGGAAAGGTTTGCGAGTGCAATTATCTGGATTACCCTATAATTCTGCTTTGTGATAAAAGGCCTCTGGGTGAATTTGACTTTGGACTGGGCTATGAGTTTTTTACGGTCTCGTGGTTTAGTGTTTATGTGGGTTTTTTTGGTTTGTGTTCAGGTGCGGGGACGTCCTTTTTGGCGGGATTTGTGAAGATCCGCTGGGGACTGTGGTCGGAGCTGGTGATTGGGGTGAACACAGCCCTGCAGGCCGGCCTGCTCCTGCTAATGGGCACTACGGGCAACATCTGGGTGTGCTATGTGGCCTACGCCTTCTTCCGGGGCTTTTACCAGTTCCTGGTGCCTATAGCCACGTAAGTGAGATACTCCATAATTCAGTAAGCATGTGTTACTACTACACCTTAAGACTGTGGTCTTCAACTGCTTCTCTGGAGACTCCAGAACATTCTGTGCATCCACTTGCTGCACAAGTTAACATAGAGTTAGGAAATGTGGTTTCATGCAGTACCGCAAGCGAAAGCTAATAAAAGTCATTTATCAATGTAGCTGCCTTCCCAATTCATTGTTGTGATAGCAATGTCCTTATCTTGGGTAATAAATAAAACCGAAACATCAACTCGCTCGTTTTCTGACTTTGCGCACTCCAAATATACTGCAAGAAACATTACTACTTATTCAAATGGTCTCACCCACTTAGATACGGTGTAACTGTAGTGGATTCCTCAAGTACTGACTCATGATACTCGCACGCTAACCATGTTAATTTTTCATCGTATCCCAAGTTAACATCTTTATCCTCGGACAAAAATGTTATTGCACACAACCTTTAGTACCAGGTATTGATCCTAACATTCCTGTTGCAAAAATCTGAATCTGATTATATAATAAAATCATGGAAATACAAGTCTCGCTCGGTTACGCTGAATTCCCAGTCACACATCCCCACTTATCACAACAGTGATATGGGTTAAATAAAAAACCATAACAAACGAATACCCCCAAAAATGTAGCAAATATCGGAGATTCTTGGCTTCTAATTTTCCACCTTTGACCCCCCCCCCCCGGGTGTTAACGTGGACACGCCCCCTTTTTCAAACCCCTCTGAAATCAAAACAGATTAAGATTTTGACTGAAACCAGTTGCATTTTACTTTTATCACAACAGGCTACAAAATAAATCAAAATCAAGCAAATATGACACCATAACAGGGATTCTATGGTGATTCTGGATGATTCCATATGGATAGACCCAATTGTGTGAGATAGCTGTTGTGTGCATTTCTTAAAAAAAAAAAAAAAAAAAAATCTTGTGCTCCCCTGTTTTACGAAAGATGAAGCAAACTTCCCTTTGAGTACAGGAGCACTGAATCAACATTCCATCAGTTTCGATCCATCAGTGCCGCTATCAGATCACTTGAAAGTGGGAAACATTGGGTAAAATTAGTTTCTTGAAGCCTGGCTGGTCTGCATTTGTTGCATTCACATTTTGGTGAAACAGTGACAGGATCTTTCCACAACTAACTTTACTCACCAAGTAAAACCTGGGGAAAAATTGCAGAGGTATGCGCACCTCTAAAATAATGTTTTCCCACTCAAAAGAATAGGTTATTGCTAGCTAGGAAAATGCTAACATGCTACTTTCACTACGCTAAATGCTCATTCAAATTCCCCACTTAAGTATTGATTTAAATCCAATTCATTGTTTTAACTTGAACTCCTATATATGGTTATGGTTTCCCCTAAAAACTTCTAAAATGTAATTTTAGAACCAACCAATTGCAGTTAAACGCAGATTAAAATTAATGTAGCTACTCTTCAGCATTGACACCTTTCTTATGAGAGCACAACATTAACCGTTGGACCTAACCATCTAATGTTGGCTGTTCAAAACAGTCCGCTGTAGCTGCGACAAGTATGCTAATAAACTAGCAAGCAGGAAAAAAGCTGGAGACATTGTCATTTGGATTTTGCATTTTCCTCCTAAACCCTGTAGAATCTGAACATATGGCTGATTAGCTTAATCCAGAGCCAGCAGTAAGACTTTTATGACCTAGGATGTTACTGCAGCCTGCCAGGGTGGAGTAGCATCTCTGGCTTTGCTCAGCTGGGAGACGGAGTCGCAAAGCCCTGCGGGTCCCTAGGCTCCTGTGAGAGTCATATCACTATCCCCAAAGTCCAGTTACATTAATCTGTTTAAAATAATCTAAATCTCTGGGAAATTCATAATATGTTTATATGTTCAAGGTCCTGCGAAGAAACCACTTATATTCTTATAATCCAATTAAACTATATAATACTCCATCTTAAGGCTTTTTCATGTCAACTGTATCATATTAGTACATATTCCTATCATGTTTGGTCTTGTTATTCTTGGAGGAATCCAAGGAGTTGAATGGAGTATGCTTCATTTCCATTGAAATTATGGTTCATCCTCTTTGGGAAACTCTTGCAAATTGGTTAGATTTTACACGCGTAATTACCCTAGTCTCCTCTATCTGCTAGGAAGTTCATTACTCCCCCAAATGGGGGAAAACCCAAATTCAACCCCCCCGATCAAAGGTGGGGCTTTGGGCTTAAAACCAAGAGACATCTGTTTTTACGTGTGAAAACCATTTCTAGTTCTAATTTGGAGTCAGATATTTAACGAAGATGTAACTAAATTTGGTATTCTAAATGTATTATGTAGTCAGATTGATTGCAACCGTTGTGTTTTTATGCTCCGTTTTTGGACGGAGAAAAATATCCGTTCTATTGTGATTCACACTAGCCAGGAAGTTCCTTGAATTAATGCCAGCCAGGAAGAACACGTGAAACCTTCAGCCCTCTGCAATGTCCGTCTTTGGTATTGTTTTGTGGGGTTCTACAACCCTCAGTTACAACTGTCTCTTAAGTTGTTTGTCTTTGTCCTCCTTTGTTATTTCAATCAGTTGATTGTGCTGCGTTCAACGGCTCTAGGAATTTTTTCCCCAGACTTCTGGTCCCTGGTCTTTTTGTCTGTGGGAATTTTGGTCCCCATGAACTTCTTGTCCCCAGACTCTTCATCCCTGGCTTGTTTGTCCCCAGTAATGCTTTGCCCTCTTCTTTCATTATAACCCTAACTCGAAGGCATACCCTTCTATGATGGCGATCTATCCATTGTCCGTCGACAGTGGTGGCATGTTCGCTATCATTAGGGAACAAAAAATCTGCGGACGAAAAGTCCTTGGGGATGAAGACCCCAGGGACGAAAAATTCGGGGACAAGAAGTCCTGTAATGCGGTCAACATCTCAGGGACGGGAAACTTCCTTCCCATTACTGAGTCTGAGAGTGGGTCTGATTATTGCTGACCTGTTTTTGAGCAGACATGGAGTGATACATTAAATGGAAATATAAAAACATTGCTTGTGCTAAAGAGCCACTTCGGTCTTCGATATTACTACTTAACTTTAAATTTCCAGTTCTCTAAATTGATCTATAGGCATCCTATGTTCAAAAATAAACGCATTCAGACTCTATTAGTACGTGACAGGAAGTGGTTTGAACGGCAGTTGCAATCTGACAGGGATTTGCATCTCTGCTTTTCAGGTTCCAGATCGCCTCTAATCTCTCTAAGGAGATGTGCGCCCTGGTGTTTGGAGTGAACACCCTCCTGGGTACCATTCTGAAGACCATCATCACTATCATCGTGGCAGATAAGAGGGGGTTTGGGCTTTCTGTCCATCCTCAGGTAGGCCTGATACTGACGCTGTGCCAAAACTATCGCTAATTACAACACGCTCAAGCCAGAAAGACGTGCATCTATTTTACTACTCTGAATGGAATAACCTAGATTTAATTGACGACGAAGTCTGCTGTGGTGGTTTCTGTCATATGGCCGTACTGCTTCATTTGTAAGGTGTTGCAAGTGTGCCAACTCTAAACCGTGTCTGAGTTATGAGCAGTTTCTTTTTACATCAAATGGAAACTAAAGCAAAAAGCAAGTGAATCACTCCTAACAAGTCCTGACTGTACGCATCTGAGGAATTCTTGCATCTCTTTTTCTGAAGATTTGGCAGTGAAGAATTGCGTTGCGTTCATGTAGATGTCACCTGCCTTTGATATTCGATGTTCTTACACATTTTCTTTTTCTGTTTGCAGTTCCTGGTTTATTTTTTCTATTTCGCTCTGTTGACGGTCTTATATCTGGTTGCTGCGGCCTACGTCATCACCAGGCACTACCGTAGAGAGAAGGGGGGTGGGGCTACTGAGGAGGCCATGCCCACAGAGCTCAGCCCCGTGGAAACGGACCCCTGTGAGACTGACTGTCTGGCCAATGGGATGGGGGTCAAGGCCTGAGTGCTACTATGGTTGGTGTGGCTTTCAAAAAAGTTTTCATGATGTTAGATTTCCTAGGCTGTGCAGAATATCTGCCGCTTGATTTAAAATGTCTTTCAGGCCATGTTGATTATTCCGTCCCTTCCATAATTATTGGCAACCCTAGAAAAGGTAAAAAGGGTTTTTGGAAATTTACCTGTTAGTAAATTAGCTTAATTTCACGCTGAGAAAATGAGGGAAAAATCCTAACTTTAAATCAAGCAAATTTACTTAGAGAAAAAATAAATCCCTCTCTGAGAAATGATTTTTAACCCAACCCTGTGCCACAATTAGCACTCCAAAAAAAAAAAATCCACTGAACAAATGTAACTGAAATTTTTTTGCATTCATATTTTACTTTTTAAGTTGATCAGAATGTTCATGAACAAAAACTTATGGCTCCCTGTTTCAACGACATCTAAACATGAGGAGGCCAATATCCTAATTCATCAACATGCAAAAGATGAAAGAAAAAACGAAGCAAATTTGGGTATGGTATGGTGTGATCATCTTCATTAACCAGGCTATGGCTATGATAAAGGCAAGTATCTACTGTTGGGGCAGTAATTCAGTGATAAAAATCCACTGGCACAGTTATGAAGTGCCTGGAAGGGGACTCAAGTTTTTATTTACCAACTCGCTCATTTAGGAGGGATGGTAATGGGGGGGGGAAAAGGGATACCCAAGATTGACTGTTGCAGAATTACAGAATTAAGAACAATTCTGGAGTCACCAAGTCTCCAGAATTGCCATCAAACTCCACCTCCACGGCAACTGATTATGTGTAAGGCATGCCATCTGAAAAGCCTTTTCTGTCAGTTAACCTCAGATGTCAGCTCCTAGAGTTTGCGAAATACTACTGGAATTTTGACTGAATCTATCATTTATGATCAGATGAGATGAAAATTGAGCTTTTTAGCAACAAGAGGCTTGACGTAGATAGAACAATGGCTACGCTAAAAAGAACGTGTTCCCCACTGTTAAGTGTGGGGATGATTCTGTGAGATGGGATAGTTCTTCCTCCGAAGGCTCTGAGGACCTTGTCAGGGTACATGGCATCATGGACTCCATGAAATACCAGTACATTTCAAGTCTTATTCTGGCTGCCTCTGCTAAGAAGCTAAAACTGGGTTATCCTTGGATCTTTTAGCAGGACAGGGATCCAAAACGCATCCAGATCAGCACGAAGATGGTTAACTGAACACAAAATCAAGGTTCTTCTGCCACTGACCAAAACAAAACCTGTGGTGTGAGCTGAAGAGAGTACCTTGGGCACTAGATGAACTGGAGAGATTCTGTGAAGTGGAATGATTTCAAATTCCCTACCCTATATTCCATAACCTTAAAAGATGTGATTAATATTGGCCAAGGGAGTTTGTAAACCGCAACTTCCCCAGAGGAGTCATTCCTTTAGTGTTTCCAGACCATAACTCAGAAACTACTCAGTATTTTTTATTTTTTTCTCCCTGATTTTGTCTGAGCATTGATTGAATACTTAAATGGTGCCTTTTGGTATCGAGGGGTTTCGGGGCTTTTGGGGAGGTTTGTGCGAGTCATTTGTTTTCATGAGCAAAGAAACGGTGTAGTTATTTCTTGTTGAGGGTGTCTTGTTCTCTAAATTTGCTTTAATTAAAGCTTGGGCTTCTCTATTTTCTTAAACCCTTTTAGTCACTTTCACCAGGGGTGACTAGTTTTGGGTAGGACTGTATTTGTTGCATATTGGTTCAGTTAAACCATTCAGCTGTGCATTATTGGAGGGCTTCCAATCAGTCATGAGTTTGTATAAATATCCAATAGATGGCGTTAATTCCCTGTTTTCCCTCTATACTCAGGATTAAGAATGACATGCATCACATCATTTTATTTTTCCATTTATCAGGTAATCATGTTGCTCGGTGCACATTTGAAAAGCAGGAAGAGATTCTGCTTGCATTGCAAATGCTTGGTGGCTGAGTGTTGGCTTTTTCTCTGCAGAACCGGTGGCTCTTGGGAGAACATGGGGGATGCAGGCTGGACACGGCTCTCCTGCTGAGCTGTCCAACGGCGGACATTTTGTAGTGGAGTCGGGGAAAGACAGAAGGGCTCGGAACATGCTGGAAACAAAATGGCCAAACTCTGGATTCCCTATTTCATTCTGACAGCACAGTCAGTCCTGTGTTGCAGTGCCGTGGGCTCCCCATTTCATTCTGCTGTGTCAGATGCTGTGTCTGATTGTCCGCCTCAGACTGAAGTGTTCTCATGCAGTGATTTTTATGATTGAATAATTTCAACCCATAAGAATTGTCGAAAAATTGCTTAAATACCTCATGGAAGAGTTTTATTAGGTACTAAATTCATCAGTGAAAATATTTTATAAAATTTTATTTGAGTCTGCAAGCTATAAATCCAGGAATCAGTGCAGTCTCCCATTTTTCTCTCCAATTTTTAGCTTACCTGGACCAACAGTCCAGAGTCACTATTTTTTTGGGGAAACACTCCCATACCTTACTGATGACCATATCCATTGATCCCCCAGAATGCCAGAATTACTGTATTTTAAAAGCATATAATTAGCACTTAGGATAAAGTTTGCTTGAATTTTGATTTGTGACAAAGTAAAAACTTGCATCCCCTCAGTATTCACATTTCCATCGTACGTGCGAGTTTTTCGCCAGGGGTTCCCGATCTTACCCTGAACGGATCAGTGTGGGCTCAGGCTTTCATTTCAGTTACGTATCTGATTCTCGTAAAGGTCTTCAAAAAAGACTCAGGGTGATCGCACTTACTCTATTGCTTTGGCTCATTTCATTTCAGGTTTGACGTTCAGCGCTGAAAAATGCATTTCCTTTTGGGCACCTGATACATGCAGCAAAACAGCACCATTACCTTGCTGCAAGGATGCAACTATACCCCTAATTATTGTTTCAAATTTAAATTGTGTCTATGAATAAGTCACAGACACCAAAATGAAAAGTTCCTTTCACATTGTACCGTGCCATGAAAAGTATTTGCCCCCTTAACTCAAGTAAATACAAAATGCAGTTTTTAAATGATGATTTAATTGATTGAGTGGAAAAAAGCTATCCAAACCTACCTGCCCCCCCCCCAGCTAAATCATGAATTAACTGTGATTAACCACATTTTTTTTGTTCAATTTCACTAGCCACACCCAGGCCTGATTACTGCCAGACCTGTTGAATCAAGAAATCGCTTAAATAGAACCTTTCTGACAAAAATGGGGTAAAAGATCTCAGAAAGCAACTCATTATGCCGTGATTCAAAGAAATTCAAGAACAGATGAGAAACAAAGTCATTGACATTGATCGGTCTGGAAAGGGTTTCAAAGCCATTTCTAAGGCTTTGGGACTTCAGCGAACCATGGTGAGAGCCATTATCCACAAACGGGGAAAACTGGAACAGTGGTGAACCTTCACAGGAGTGGCTGGCCTACGAGAATTACTCCAAGAGTGCATCAATGACTCATCCAGGCGGCCACAAAAGAACCCAGAACAACATCTGAAGAACTGCAGGCCTCACCTGTCTCAGTTAAAGTCAGTGTTCATAATTCAACATTAAGAAAGAGGCTGGGCAAAAATGGCATCCATGGGAGAGTTCCAAGGCAAAAACCACTGCTGACCAAAAAAAACACAAAGGCTCGTCTCATATTTGCCAAATAACATCTTGATTATCCCCAAGACTTTAGGGAAAATATTCTGTGCACTGACAAGACAGAAGTTGAACTTTTTGGTAGGTGTGCGCCCCGTTACATCTGTTGTGAAACTAACACAGCATTTCATATAACGTGGTGGTGGTAGTGTGATGGTCTGGGGCTGCTTTGCTGCTTCAGGACGTGGGCAACTTCCCATAATTGATGGAACCTTGAATTCTGCTCTCTACCATAAAATCCTGAAGGAGAATGTCCGACCATCAGTTCCTGACCTCAAGATCAAGCGCACTTGGGTTATGAAGCTGCCAATGATCTAAAACACACCAGCAAATCCACCTCTGTATGGCTTAAAACAACAAAATGTAAGTTTTGGAATGGCCTAGTCGAAGAATGGACTTAAGTCTGATTGTGATGCTGTGGCATGACTTTAAACAGACCGTTCACGCTCAAAAACCCTCCAGTGTCGCTGAATTAAAACAATTCTGCAAAGAAGAGTGGGCCGATGTGAAAGACTCTCTGCCAGTTATCGCAAATGCTTGATTGCACTTGTTGTCGCCGAGGGTGGCACAACCTGTTATTCGGTTTAGGGGGCAATTACTTTTTCGCATAGGGCCAGGTAGTTTTTGATAGCTTTTTTCCCCTCAGTAAATGAGTTTCGGGGATAATATGTTTTTGGTCTGACCGCAGCAGCCGCCCTACGTGTTACGCAATAACTTCAGTAATATTTCAATTAGAAATTTCATCTTGTGAGCTTTGTCACATTAAATTCACCATTTTTGCCATATCTTTGGAACCATATGTCCAATTGACATGAAACTATGTGCAACTGCAAGGTCATGACCTCACAACGTATCAGATGATGACATCATACCTGTATGGTTCAATATTTTGCCACCAGGTGGCGCTTTGTGATGGAAAATGACCATATTGGCCGTATCTTCAGAACCATTTGTCCGATTGACCTGAAATTAAGTTCAAATTAAAGTCTATTCAAGGATTGGGGAATTGGAGGATTGGGGGCGTTCGGGGATATACTCCAAGCTGTCGCCTCCGACGGCATAAGCCCGGTTTAAAAACTGCATTTTGTATTTACACGGGTTATCTTCGTGTAATATTCAAATTTGATGATCTGAAACATTTAAGTGTGACAAATATGCAAAAAAAAGAAATCAAGAAGGGAGCAAATACTTGTACTTTTTCACGGCACTGTATTAAACTGAAGTGTAACTGTTTTGATTTATTTTTTTTTTAATCAGAATGGCAATGACTCCTGGAAGTGTGCTCCACATCTCCTAATAGTCTGGTCCTGCATTGTTCCACCGAGTGTGTATTGCAACAGATTTTATTTCCGGGTGAGTCAAGGATTCTGTGGATTTATGTTTTTTACGCTTCAGCTTTCGCGAAGGTTTCTTGCAATCAAATTGCGGATCACCATTGTCAACCTGGGCCTGGTTGTTCAAAGTTCCTTTAATTTAATGGCTGGTTAGTGCTAAACGCCTGAAATTATGACCACTCTCTAAATAAGATTCTAGTGAATGCTCTTCACTACTTAAACCTTAGTTTTGTAATAGGGACCGATAGGAAGTCATATTGCATATACTGTGTATTGACCTTGGATTTGACCTTGACCTTTGGTATCAGGTCAGACGTAAGAAAGCTCTGTATCTGATTGTAGTTGGAGCATAGGTTTGCATTTGGGACTAATAGGAAGTCATGCAGTGCACTTAAATTTGTGACCTTGGATCTGAACTTTGACCTTGGCTTGAAGGTCTAATAGAAAATGCTGTTTATGTTGCTTATTATTGCATTAAGAGCTTGGGTTTGTTTTTGGGACTGAAAGGAAGGTAAGTGTCATGTGTCAGTTTGTGATCTTCAGCGTAACTTTTTACCTTGAGCTCAAGGTCAAACAGGAAATACCCCGTTTCTTGCTTACTGCGCAAACTGCTCGATATTGCCTTGTGCATCCACATCCACACCCACACCTCCATCCATTACCGCTCACGTAACCTAGCGAACCTGGTCAATGAAACATATCCATGATCAGCCTCATTAGTGGGTTAATCAGTGACTTGTGAGGTAAATGTACAGTGGGGTGCAAAAATTTGGGCATCCCCGGTTTAAATGTCTGTTCAGGGGGGGTGAATACTTTTTCGCAGCACTGTAGGTGCATATACTCGAATTCACACACGTGCAAGTGTGGGCACACACACGTATACATGCATATACACTAAAGTACGCACATATACACCAACATGCTGATTTAGGTACTCAAACGCTAGGGACGGAGACTAAGGCAAGCAGATAAGCTCAGGCAGGTGACAGACAGACAGACAGACAGCTGGTCAGAGTACAGAACAGTATAGTACAGGCAGACAGTTAGGGTCCAAAAGACACACAGACAGAGGTCTAGAAAACTGAGACCGTGAATCAGATTGTGTACAATAAGGCATACATTGTTTGATGTTGGGTGCGTATGTGTGTATCTGCCTGCGTGGAAGTCCAGATCTTAAGTTAATTAGTCCCGCCTGACGAGAAATTAATCAATTTCACTACACTATATTAATGCAGTGAAACGCTTGACAGATTTGACAACTGCGCTGATTGGATTATTGTGCATGCAGTTACTTGGATGTTGAAAGAATTCTGAAATTCTTGAGTTTAAAATTATTCTACTGAAAAGCCATTTTGATCGAAAAGAGACAGTCATATGACATACTAAAACATTTGCAGTTTTGTTGCGCTGTATTGCAGTAAATAGGAACAAGAAATGCAGTTTTGCTGTGCTCAAATAACCAAACGTTAAGAATTTCACTTTGTTTTGACAACTTGTCATAGGAGAAATTAATCTGTTTTGAAACTACATGGCTGAAACTAAAGCCTGCACCCACACCGGCCCTCTTTCAATAACGCGGAGAACCCATTACAGACGAGTATCGACGCTTATAGGAACGTCTAGATTAATTTTGTACTGTTACAATTTTATTTTGCCATGAAGCTTATTATACAAAAAGGATGTGCACCAAGATTCCATAGAATACAGTGGAGTAATTGATACATTTTAAATGATTGTTGATTTGATATGCAGAAATTTTGTTTTTGGTAAAATTTTACAAGATGGCTGACTTTTCTGATTCTTATATTTTGAGTGCAGCGTGAAAGATTTGCGTGCGTGTTTGCTTATGTCTTAAGAATTCACCCTTTAGATATCTGGTCATTCATGCAATGTTCATCATTCCTTTGTGGAGTGCCTCGCTTTAGCTGGTTTTGAATGAAAGACAATCGAGAACAGAGAATCCCTTTCAGTTACTTGCTGTGTTATGGCCTTTGGACCACGTGAATGGTTGGCCTGAAATGAGAAGTCGTCATGCGACCTACAGTACAGATGGGCTGGATTGGCACACCATCCCTACCATGATTTGTTATGCTGCACAATTCATATAATGAGCATCAAGGATTTTAGAGCACATTTTTTATTACATAGATTTTTTTTAATTGTGACGCATTCTGCTAGAATTGAAATCCATTTTGTTGGTTTTGTAGTAGTTTGCATCTGTAAATGGTTCTCATTTTGTGCCAGTATGGACAGAGGGAAGTAATCTAGTTAAATTTATGTTTCTTTGCAGTGTGCGAATGCTAGGCTCTGGTAGTTCTGGAGAAATGCATAATTAAGTTGCATTGAGAATGATTTAGTCCTTTCTACAGAATTTTTAATTATGCAAACTGTGAAGTTCTTACCCTAATTAACCTCAACCCACGAATCACCTAAGGATCTGCATTGAACAGGTAAAAGGTACAGTCGTGTGTGATGAGTTTGGGTTTGAATGAAGTCTTGCTGCTTGGCAGGTCTTGCGGGAACGGGGTTGGTTCACACTGCTGACGACATTTGTGACGTGACATTTATTGACCACTGGGTGGCAATGAATCAAGGGCTGGCAGTTAGAGGAAGCCATACTTTCATTTTAATGAATTTTACATCAAATGTACAAAAAGATTTGCATTATTTACAGAAGTTTATTTCACAATATTTTATATTCAGTGTTTTGAACAATTCTACATGAATTAGATGGTTCTCTTGATTTAGTCAATTAGCATTGTTATTCTGGTTTGTCAATTGTACCATTGATGATGCTGTATTATCTGAATCAATGCAGACTAGGTTAGTACTGTGAAGATGTGGCTCTGTAATGCTTGAAGGACTTGACAGCGTATCAGCCAGTGACATTCAATGTTAAGTCAGGGAACTCTTGGGTTTTGAAAGGAGCACAAAGTGTTGTGTATTTTTCACATTTTCATTGGAATTAGAATCTAAAGGCCGAATTTATCATAGCTGAGAGGCAGTACAGTTTTTTTTTTTTTTTACTTAATCTCCAGTGTTACTGGCCTTAATGTGTGAGGAAATGTTAACTTTGTTACTGCTGGAAAATAACTGCTTTTTACTGATTCACAGATAAATGATTTTAAAAAAATTGCTTGTGTGTGGCTTTTTCCTCACCTTTTAGATAGAGACCAAAACAAGGTTCTGAATTCATAATTTGTAAGAATTTATTGAAACAAACGAGTGTACTTTCACCGTCAAGAAGTCACCCTTTGCAAAGAAGCACAGAAAGTGTTGTGAAAGACAAAATTGATTTATTCAGTGCTTGGAAAAGTGGTACAGCACGTTCAGATTACAAAAAGAAGCGAGATCCACAGGTTCATTCTGTTACATCAGCAACATTGCTTGTGTCGGTCCAACTTATGGAAACCCTAAAGTATGAGAAACCAAAGCGTCTTAAACACTTAGGGGTCCTTAAAGCCAGTTTTCACAGCAGTGACTTTGAAAGTGTCACCAAATAGAAGGGGTTACTTATGTCATTTGAAGCTCAACTGACCATTCCAAATGCAACCCCAATGAAGCACCTCATACACTCAATATGGGGTAAATATAAATCTTTTCTTTTTTGGATGTATAAAGCCGCTTTCACGCTGGACGCGAAACACATTTTTCGCACGACAGATTACATTCAAAATCAATGCAAAGACGCAAATCTATTGTGGGAAAAATTTGTTTCGCGGTGTGAAAGCAGCTTTAATCATGTTGCAAAATGTCTGACACACTAATGCAAAGAATGGGATTCTTAAGTTGTCCTTATCTTGTCAGTATTTGGATGCTTGTGGATGCACTGATATACATTTACATTCACATTTTCACAAACTGTCCTGCCTTAGTAACCTGACCAGAGCTAATTTAAAGTTCCTCTCTAAAAAATGTACTTTTCCAAATTGTACTTCCTGTTGTCTCAACTGAAAAATAAATATCTTTTTAATAGCTTTTTTTTTTTTAGTTAAAATATTCTTTGAAGGTCGCGCTGCCCCTCAATATTCCACAGTCCATGGATGGAGAATAAAAAATGAAAAACAATCTGAAATGTTATACAAAATTATAGCTACAACTGGTTAAATATACCAATTAAAAGACATCTTAAAAAGTTACGACGACAAAAATTAAACACAAACAACAACCATTTCATGTACAAATTTAAACCGGATACAGTTTTCAAACACTGCCAATGTTGGCTTCTCTTCTGTATGTCGTTCACCCCTTTACGAAATATGTGCCAGTGCCCTGTGACGGGGCAAACTTTTTTTTTTTGTTAGACTCATCTCTTTGGCATTACTGAGGGGACAGGAGAGGAGAGGAAGCCTCTTGTCTGCTTGGGAGGAGTCGCAGAGCCAGTTCCTGTGTGGGCGTGTGTGTTTGTGAAGGACTGGGGGGTGGAGTTACTGTCGCAAGGCCCTGCTTGGTCAGCAGTAATGGGTTAAGCAGGTGGAGAAAGAGGCGGAGCTTATTTTGCGTAGTGAGGGATGTAGCTGTTCTCAATGCAGAGGACGATGTAGCGGCTGGAGCAGCTCCGAGGTGTCTGATCGAGCAGTTGCCCGCCCTGCAGGGACGAGGCCATGCCCGTCATCACCTGGTCCTCCATGCGCCACGTCTCGCAGTAGTTGTCCGCCTGTCGGTGGCCCCTGCTGCTTGACCCGTGCCACACCATCTTCTGTGGCCTTTTCAAACAAGACAGAAAAGCCAACCATGAGATCGAAGGTCACCCCTGGAACTGGGTTTAATTTACAAAATTTATCTACCAATGAATTATAAATATCTTGACAATGTTTACATTTTATGCCCACTGCATGACTGGATTGGTATGATTCTACACTGAACACAGGATTGCTGCAAATTGATGTTATCGAGGTCAATATGTCTTCCACTACACACATTAGACTTAGTTGAGCAGCGTCGGACACAATATTGGTCATCAGCCTGAGACTTGTGTTGAGTTTACTTGAGTCCTCCCCCCATATCAGCATCACATAATTTGAATGCAAATCCTTCACAGCAGTGGGACTCACCATGCGCCGTCCCTTAGGATATCTCTTCCGTCAAAAGAGTAGATAGGCACACCGTCCTTCATCTTCCCGCCGGATTCACCAAACATTGACTCCCAGTTGTCAAACAGCACTTGGTCCTGAAGGGCAGGAAATGGGAGACTCAGTGCCCCACTTTATTTTGAAGGACAAGGCCAGACCTCAGGAACAGGGTGCACAAGCAGTCAGGTACAACAACCACAGTCCCTGCAAGTCAGTGAAGCAGTAAATTGCCCTAAGTCCCCATGAGTCAGCTCAGGGACAGTGGCCCCAGAACTTGAGGTACAGTTGTCCGTCGTCCCTATAATCTCAGGAACAATACACTAAGGTAACACAACAGAACGGTGGCCCCAAGTTCCAGGAAGGAAACTAGGGGGGGCGGTAGCACCACAGCCCCAAACGCAAGATAAGGAGACCGGAACCCTAATTGCCAGTAAGCAAGCCAAGGGACTATAGTCAAAAGTCCCAATAAATAAGATAAGCAGGCAGTAGCCACATGCTACCAGGAGTATCCTAAAGAGGCAGCAGCTCCTTGTTCTTGAAAGGACTCTTCGGGGGTAGTAGCCCCAGGGTCTTTTGGATGACCGTAACCCCAGGTCACCATGCATAATCTGAATGGACAGTAGTCCTAGGACCCCATGAGAAACTGAAAAGGGCAGTTTCTCCCAGACCCCATAAGTATGCTAATAAGGTAACTGCTCCAGATCCCTGTAAGTAAGCTCAGGGGACAGCAATAGGACGGAATCCTGGAGGAAGATGCCCAAGTGGCAGATTCTCCCTCGGAGGAGACACTGGGTTGACTGGCTAGAGAGATGTAGAAATGCATAGGGCTAGAATGCGACTCACTTTGAAGTTGACGATGGGAATGTTATCGCGGTCGGACTTGCGCACGATGCTGTAGAGGTCCTGGAGCTTGGACGATAAGAAGGCCCGGAAGGTGCCCGTCAGCCCAACAGCACGTGCCTGCTGGAAGCACAGATAATCCGCACCCCGAATGCCGCGCATGTTGCCCAGTTGGGGGGTGTTCAGAGCAATCAGGTGCAGCTGCGGATGGAATAAAGTGTTAAAATGAGAAAGTTACACAGTAAGCAGGTTCCATGTCAGAAAACAAATAGACATACATGCACATGATCGTGCAACCCTGAGGAAAGTCCAACATGCATGTACGTAAACTAATTAAAGTACTCCTGAATTGAATAAGCTGCAAGAATTTGATGTGAGAGTGTGCATGTGGGGACCAGTGCTGGGTGCTATGTGTGTGAATGATTGAGTGTTAGTGGGTCTGAGTGTATGTATGCATGCATGTAGCGAATGCCAATTGCTTACCTTTGGACTTTACATGGGCGAGTGCATGAGTGAGTGTGCATATGCTCGAGTGTGTGTGCTTCGAGAGGGCTGGTACATACTCCTGGGCCTGACGTGTGTTCATGGGAGGGTTGTGTTTCTGGAGGACTGGGTCGACGATGAGGATGGTGATCTGGTCTGTGCTGATGATGATGATCGGGCCGATGTTGAGGATAGTGATCGGGCCGGGTCTCTGGCTGCACTGCGGGCCTTTCGTCCGGCCGGACGGGTGGGTACCTGGGATCTGGTTGAGAGGGGTACTGTGGATCAGGCTGGGCGGGGTATCTTGGGTCAGGGTGGGGAGGGTTTCCAGGATTGGGATGGGGTGGCTCCGGGTTAGAGGTATATCCGGGATCTGGATTAGAGGGGTATCTGGGATCATGCTGGGAGGGATATCTAGGATTAGGATCGGAAGGGTGACTATGATTGTGCTGGGAGGGATATCTGGGGTGAGGATTTGAGGGATTGTGGGGGTTAGGCTCGGAGGGGTTGCTGGGATAGGGGTTATGGCTTTCATTCCGAGTGGGCTCACTCTTTGGGACCTCGGGATGTGGTTGTGGGGTGTTGATAGGATGACCGTCATGTCCACTGTTTGCCAAATGTTCCGCGCCATTGTTGGGGGCTTTGTCTGGTTCATAGTGTACCACAGGAGGTGGCTGGACAGCTGCAACTTCATTCTCCTGATCAGAGAAATCGTTATTTTAGTTCCTCATAGATGAAAACGACCCCTGCGGCGCGCATACTTATCCAATCCCTTAAACCAGCCATTACAATGTATGGCTGTACAATGTACAATGTTATTGGATGGTCCAATGTCATGAAGACTCACCAGGTCCCTGGAAAAAGCCCTGTAGTCCCCAAGCTGGAATGACATGCAAGAAAAACAGCACATTAGACCGCGAATCACCCTTTCTTGCTTATCGAAATTTTAGAGCTGAATCAGAGCAAGGTCTTGGGAACGTTACTTACTATGACTTGTCGGATTCCATCCCTAACTCTGATGTAAAGGTCAGCACGATCCTCGATGAATATCAGTGTTCCCTCGTGTTGTCTGCGTGCACTAGCTAGCATGGTGTCGTATGACCGCAACACCATCACCTGGGGATATAGATATGGAAATGACACAGGCAAACCTTTGGGAAACTGCCTCTATGACTAATCCATCTGTCATTCTTTGTATTACATTCTTTAATATTATGGTTCATTTCTATATCAATAGTTACTACCACTGTGCTGCTCTCACGATCTGTAGCTTGGAGGACTCACCCCAGAGGAATGTCCCGGAGCACCAGGGGGTCCAGGAGGACCAGGTGGTCCAGGAATACTGATAGCTGAAATGGAGAGATCAGTTTCCTTAAAAAAACCTTTAGGAATAATACTTCAACATGTCCTCCGTCATCTCCTAATTGCTTTATTAGTGATTATCTCTGGCTGTCCACACCCTTTGCATTTTCTAAACTCCCTCTTGTCCAGGGGTGTCCAATCTTATCCAGAAAGGGTGCTGGTTTTTGTTAGAGCCCAGACTTACACACTGATTCTGCCCACCAAGGTCCTGATTGAAACCCCTGATTAGTTAATTGGTGGAACACTGCTGGCTAGGACAACAACCTGCACCCACACCGGCCCTTTACGGATAAGATCGGACACCCCTGCTCTAGTCCTTGTCTAGGAGGAAATGCGAAGACCACCACATAAAACGGGACAAGGTGGCTCCAAATCGCGAGCAACAGATACCAGAGAGGAACACCAAGCACGTTTAACTATTTAACATTTCCATTAAATGTAAAAGAACAACTCAACTATTTTCTGGCTCCCAGTCACAACACTCCCAAGTGTACTATGGTGTGGAGTTGTTATAGTGGATGAGTGCTATGGAGTGTAGTTGTAATGGGATGTGTGCAACGGTGTGTATTTGTTATAGTTCACGTGCACCATGGTGTGTCGTTGATATTGTTGACGTGTTCTACGGTGTGTAGTTGTGATAGGGGATGTGTACAATAGTGTGTACTTGTTATAGTGCATGCACAACATGTGTAATTGTTATAGTAGATGTGTACTACAGTGCATAGTTGTAATAGTGGATGTGTACTACGGTGCATAGTTGTAATAGTTGATGTGTACTACGGTGCGTAGTTGTAATAGTGGATGTGCACTACAGTGCGTAGTTGTAATAGTGGATGTGCACTACGGTGCGTAGTTGTAATAGTGGATGTGCACAACGGTGCGTAGTTGTAATAGTGGATGTGTACTACGGTGCGTAGTTGTAATAGTGGATGTGTACTACGGTGCATAGTTGTAATAGTGGATGTGTACTACGGTGCATAGTTGTAATAGTGGATGTGTACTACGGTGCATAGTTGTAATAGTGGATGTGTACTACGGCGCATAGTTGTAATAGTGGATGTGTACTACGGCGCATAGTTGTAATTGTGGATGTGTACTACGGTGCGTAGTTGTAATGGTGGATGTGTACTACAGTGCGTAGTCGTAATAGTGGATGTGTACTATGGTGCATAGTTGTAATAGCGGATGTGTACTACGTTGCGTAGTTGTAATAGCGGATGTGTACTACAGTGCGTAGTTGTAATAGCGGATGTGTACTACGTTGCGTAGTTGTAATAGCGGATGTGTACTACGGTGCGTAGTTGTAATAGTGGATGTGTACTATGGTGCATAGTCGTAATAGTGGATGTGTACTACGGTGCATAATTGTAATAGTGGATGTGTACTATGGTGCGTAGTTGTAATAGTGGATGTGTACTACGGTGCATAGTTGTAATAGCGGATGAGTACTACGTTGCGTAGTTGTAATAGCGGATGTGTACTACGGTGCGTAGTTGTAATGGTGGATGTGTACTACAGTGCATAGTCGTAATAGTGGATGTGTACTACGGTGCATAGTTGTAATAGTGGATGTGTACTACGGTGCGTAGTTGTAATAGTGGATGTGTACTATGGTGCGTAGTTGTAATAGTGGATGTGTACTACGGTGCGTAGTTGTAATAGTGGATGTGTACGACGGTACGTAGTTGCAATAGTGGATGTCTACTAAGGTGTGTAGTTGTTACAGAGGATGTAAACTGTGGTTTGTACTGTAGATCTAATGGGGGATGCGAGTTACCGTGTGAAGGTCTGTGGGCACCTGGCAGAGACGGGGTCCCGGGGGGGCCAGGAGGCCCGGGTGGGCCGGGCTGCCCTGGGCGACCGTCATAACCGACTCCAGGGTTTCCGGGTGGGCCCTGTGGTCCCGGGGGCCCGGGTATGGAGTCTCCTTTTGGACCCTCGGGTAAAACAGGGGAGCAAAATATCGTGTCAGAGAGACCTCATCAGCACTCCTCACAGCCAGCACTGCGGGTGGCTCTCAGAGGAATCCCACAGACTTTGCCGAGGGACTTACCGGCAGGCCCGGGTTCCCAGGAACTCCTGGTGGGCCCTGACCGCCACCGTATCGGGGGTCATAGTAGCCCCCACCAGGCTCTCCTTTCTCTCCCTTGGGCCCAGATTCACCATGTTCTCCTTTCAACTGGTTCTGCACAGAAACACATTTCACTTTACACCTCTGAACTGCATTATATGCAATGTCCTTATAGTGAAAAAGATGATCCACCAAGGCAACAACCCTTGGCAAAAATTATGGAGTCACCACACCAAGAGGATATTTATCCAGCTATTTCATGAGTGAAATTGATGCCTAAAAGAATTCAGGCTGTCATAATACTTCGAGGAGGAGCAACAAAGCACTAATTTTTTTCATTACAAAAAATTGACTCCAAATTGACACTGAGTGATTCCATATTATTGTCCACTACTTGATAAGGAAAAAAGTATTCAATTAATTAAATAATTTCATCTAATTTGTTTTAGGTGTGTTTCACGAGGCCTGAATATTATGGTAATAAATGAAAATTGTCCTGTGTCAAATCTGGGATTTGTTTATTTGCTATGAAGTAAAATGCTGGTGGTGATTCCAAAATGTTTGCCAAGGGCTGTAGGTATCAGTTCTTTGAATAGTTTAGAAATCAGAATAATTTCAGAGAATCAGTATTCGCACTGGAGTCAACTCTCGTTAAAAAAATTCCCAGATCAGTGAGTATAAATACAAAAACGCCAACATGCAAGGAGCCATTTTCCCAAACACAACTTGAGCCAGTTGCAGGACCGATTTTACATTTGAATGGAGATCGTTCGCTCAAAACACTAGTACAGGAATAAAAATAATCTTTGCCTGTAAAACCTACTCCATGAAGAGGCAGAGAATGGAGGTACACAGAGTGGAGAAACATGGGGAATAATAAGGCAGCAGAACCTTACCCTCAGTGAGAAAAGGTCAAAGTCAGTACCCACACCTGGGTTGTGGTGAGAAAAATAAAATATGTCAAAAAAAAAAAAACATTTGAAATTCCCTATTTGTGCACTTCAAATTGAATGTTTTTAATGCATGAAAGTGGGAGCAATTATGAATTGTCCCAAGGGCAAGGTGGAACACCCCAAATGATTCTTGCAAGGCCTTTTAATAGGCCCTTTCCAGACCTAAACTGAACAACCCATATCAGGCATGTAAAATAGCTAACAGCCCCTCCCCTGATCTACACTTGAATAACTGCATCACACAGGTAAAGCATCTTACAGCCCCTCCCCTGAAATACTCTAAATTGACTGCATCACACAGGTAAGAGATGTTACAGGTCCTTTCCTGATCTACACTAAATAACCTGCACTAAAGGCAAAAATTTTACCTGGTGTCCCTGGAAGGCCTGGTTCTCCACGATCACCTTTATCTCCTTTGCTGGCTGAAAAATGGTGCAAGTATATCATTACATTCAATCTTGCACACCATTGAAACTTGATGAGACAGTTTATTAATTTTTTAATGGTGTGAAATATTTCCACACATCTGTATGCATTATAAAGCCTGTTGAAGTAGCAACACTCACTCTTTATATGTGAAGTGACAGCTGATGTTTTTCACTGACCTATGTTATCTTTTAACCAGGTAAGTTACTTCAGAACAATTCCTATATAGGACGAGGACCACCAAGAAATTGCCAGGGAAAGCATTAGCAGGTGGAGTCTATCCCACTTGCATATGTCCAGGTGCAGGGAAGAATCAGAGACCCCACAAGGGGCTCAAAACATTAGAGCTATATTTGCAAGAGTAAACCTGTTCAGTGCCTAGTGGCCCATCGGGCTGGTGCTTAACCCTGGTCTCTGTGGCATGAGGCGAATAGGAGTATTGCTACTCCCCCTGGAGGGGATGCCAGTCGATCGCAGGTACTCCTCCAGCTCTTAGTCAGGTTTCCCTAACTATTTGCTGGTACCCATTTATACCCCTAGCTCAGTGGTTCTCAAATTCGATCCTGGCACCCCCTGTGTATGCTGGTTTTTGTTCTAACCACAACTGCAATTCTAGGATTTTAAAAAGCTGTTACTTTGTCTTAATTAGCAGTATTCCATGTTTAGAGTACTTATTGACCATCTTAAGTCAGATTTGGATGGACCTATCCATTCTGCTATGAAGAATAAAAACCCTGGAACATATTGTGCTTAATTTTCAATATTGCTAGGATTTTCAGGTGAAAACATTTTTAAACAGTTCAAATTAGACTCTGAGAAAATCAATAAGCTCCAAATTAGGTTTTTGAATACAGGTGTTTTGAGTTTTTCACACAATAGCCTGCTTGAACCAAATAAAATCAACAGAAAACACAACAGGTGTGAATCCATTGTTGGCCAATAAATTGTCGGGTTTTGCCACCATGTTTCAAGAGTTTCACCGCTGGGGAACCTTCTGATTATTAATGTTGATTAAAAGTTTTGTTAAATGGTTTCCCTCTGCCAATATTTACAATATATCTCAAATAAATGCACCTAATTAAAACAAATCAACAGCTTGTTAAAATCCGAAGATTGCAATTGTGGTTAGAACAAAAACCAGCATACACAGGGGGGTGCCAGGACCGAATTTGAGAACCACTGCCCTAGGTGGAGTGAGGTGTGAAGTGGAGTGTGGGAGTGAAGTTTTTGGCCCAAGAACACCCTGCGAAGGCCGTGGCAAGGACTCGAACTCAGGACCTTTTTGATCCCAAGTCAAGTGTTATTTAACCGCTACGCTCCCCTGCCGCCCACAGAATCAGTCGGGTTTGGAAAAACCTGGACCAACCTGGATAAAACCGTTGGTCATCAAAGCGCTGTAAAAGAGAAAAACAAAGTGTTAACATAGTACTTACAGTAGCGTTCAAAAATGTGGAATACTGAGGACATTTTCATGTTTTTCAAAAGAAATGGATGATTTTATTTATTAAGGTAGAATTAAATTGACTTGTAAAACAAAGAGAAGGCATAGGTAATGTTATGCATTTCCAAGACTGTTTTACTATTGTGCATTTAATTCATTTTTTACTTTTGATCGCAAAACCCCATTCATAGCATGCCTTTACTTCAGTGTATCGAGGACATGCCGCATCAAACCATGCTCAAGGAACTGTTTAATCGGTCTCACACCGGTCCAAGTTCATGTTCTTACACTTATTCTTACCTTTTCTTCTCATTTGCCAATTTGAGATTTGGCTCTTTATCATGCAACCATCAAGGCAAGAAGCCTAAAATGTTGTAAATTCACTGTTACGGAAGTTAAAGTTTGACCTTCAGGCATCTATTTTTCGGACAACCATGTTGTTTATTATTATGTTCTTGGGGCCTCCAGTTCCTGATTAAAATCAGCTTGTGGTGCACTTTTAATACATCTAAGAAGCTAGCATGGAGTCTCCTAAAACAACTAGGCCTACGCTGGCGGTGGCTGACACCAAGCGGTATCTCCCCGAAATACCCCAATCCTCGAAGCCCCTTTTATTAGATTCCCCTTCACTAGGCAAATTTGAGGTCTGTGTAAGTGATGATTCCAGAGATATGGTTAAAAAACTGATTTTTTTTTTAAATATAGCGCCACCTGGTGGCAAACCTAGGAGTGCATACTTGCCCAAAATCTAATCAGTTTATCCTCTGTACCATATCTACCCATATACTAAAAATGAGAAGCCAATGTAAGGTATTTTGTGAGTTATCACGCTAACGGCTAAAATCTGCAGACGCGGTGGCGGCAGCGGTGGGTGGGGTGAAACCATGATATCCCTGACAGCCGTATTTCGGGGATATAATTATGGACTGACCAATTCCAGGAAGAAACCCAGGTGTTGATATGGGTTATAGCAAAATTAAACATTATACATGCCACTCAGCCAGATAGTGTAAGAACTGAAATCAATATTTTCAGATTCTGGTGCCCGTAATAATGCCAGTGGTCTTACTAGTGCATAATTAGTACATACTGTAAGCAAAATCACTTAATCACGTGACACAGTGCGTTGTTGATACACAGTGGTAATGGCTGTAAGTGGGGCTTTTTGATCAGAAGTGAAAACTGAATTTAAACATGTCACATGGAATAACTCACTTGTAACATCATCAATGTCTTGTTTTTTCTTTTTTTTCTTCAAATTTAGGTTAATGCTATGCAGCTGAATAAAATGATAAAGACTGGTGATTAAAAACATTTGACTCGCTCTGCATTTTATCTGCACGAATAGTTTGAATTTACACTTCATAATCGGCACTTTCCCAAGATCACCTTTTGGACTTTCAGGTGAAATAACCGTCAAAAGTACAACTCCAATATGAATTAACTCAAAGCTGGAGTTATTTAAACAGCATGTCAAAAATAAAACACACCCCATTCTCATCACTTTAAAACTTTCACTTCATGCTTAATACTGCCAAAGATGTCTACACTTTTGATAGATCATCTCGTGATTCAATTTCTCATAGTGAAATTAATCAAGTGCGACTCCCACAGGAGATAAAATGTTCAGAGCATATTTATAGTATGAGGACACTTCTGAATGGCTTAATATTCTCAGCAATAAAATTGCAGATCAGGGTCAACGTATTGCAATGAATCTGACATAACCAAATCACCGACATATGAGTTACTTACATAGTAAGAAAAGACCCCTCTCATTCTCCAGTGCTAAATTAGAATTTTATCTCCCATTCTGTCTCAAATTAAAATTTCTTATGACCAACATAGGTACACTTGGTAACCTGAGGACTCCCACTGACGCAGGTCTGATATACATTTTTGAGACTGATCAGGCCATACCTCATACTACACATGTAAACATGGATGGGGCCTGTCTGATACTCACATTGAATCTGTCCACGGGAATCGATGGCCCCGGTTGTCCTGGGGGTCCGGGGGGGCCCGGCTGACCCTGAAATGTATCGCCGAAACATTCTCAGGACAATACACTAACAGCTAACAACAATACAGAGTTATTCCATACTCTGCTGACCAGGCATAGCAGTCATACTCACAGGAAGCGTATATCCGGGTTCGCCTTTTTCGCCTTTGTATCCGTTCACACCTGGACGGCCCTGAAATCAACCATCATTTTTAAAGCACCTGCACTAATAAACCAGTTAAACACCAGACACTGCTCTGCTACATAGAAAAGACAAAAGCCCTCAATCAAAAAAATCAATTTGCCCATGATTAATTTTGACTAATAACCGAAAGCAACTTTTCGCAATCAATATCAATTTTTTGGCTTAGTTCATGAAATCTAATTGGGTAAAGATTGTATAGAAACTTAAAAACTGGTGTCTCATCAAATTTAACGACTTGGCTGAGTGCAATTCAAAATTTCAGAACATTTAAAAGAAATATTCATTACATTGTCACGTGCATCCTTCCCAAAAATACTCACAGGCCGACCAGGAAGCCCAATTTCACCCTTAAACCCAGGGGAGCCAAACGGTCCCTGCGGAGATGTAAACAAGCACTTCAGTAAACTCAAAATACACCCATCATCAGGTAAACTGTCAGTAAAAACAATTAAGTGACTGTGACATCATTAGAAGGTAAGGCTGAACAAAATGATATCCCATGTCTGAAAGGTGAATGGAAAGCAAGGTGGGAGGCAATTAATTCGACTCAATACCAAAATAAAATAACAGACGTAATGCATGAAGTACCCTTGGGTTCAACAGAATCTAATTGCATTATAGCTCAGTTAACTTGAACGGTATAAGTTTCCACTTTTCATTTTCGCAAAAAATTAATCAAAACTAAATAACCATATATTTTTGATGATGACTGTATTGTTAAGTGCTTTTCTTAGCTACAGAGAATCCATCTGGAAGCAATTCTGTAGTGTAATCAATTTTAAGCCTCATTCTAACATTTCATTTTAGCAGAGCATGCCACTGCTTTCATCAACTTGTCTGGCTGTCCGCGCGTCAAACTTTGATATTTGCATTGTTTACCACAGGATAACCGATCACAATTAAATTAATCATATTATGAAATGAATCCATAATGAATTCGACAAGTAGCTGCATATACACATTCGATATTTGAACGGAAAAACACTCTTGGTAAAAACATTGCAGAACTCCAAAATAGAACAGCATGAGCCATTGTATCCGCCTCCAACACTACAGTTGACAAACCTGTACAGAGATTGGGGGCCTAAGTTCTAGAGAGAGCATTGCCAGCAGGACTGACGTCATCCTTCTATACATGGCTGATAAATGCTTTGCTTTATGAAAATTCACAGCAAATCTGTTTTTTTAAGGAACCTTCCTCTTCTCACTCCCAACACAGACGAAATTGGGATTTAACCAGATAATATGTTCTCCTTAGAAAGGACAGAAACCAAATTGAAGATGACTGCTGTGACGGCCATATTGAAAACAGCAGCGAGCCCATTTTCAAGAAGGATCTTCAACCCACTACAAACACACATAGTAAATTCAAATGTGAGTGGATCATCCAATCTCCTTGAAATCAATAGAAACAAAATTGAAAATGGCTGCCAAGGAGGCCATAATTGAAAATTGCAGAGCCTTAATTTTCGAAAGGAAATTTCCTCTACCCACCCCAACGCACGCAACAAATCTGAATTAAATTGGATCATCATTCTCCTCAAAATCAACAAAAACCAAATTCAATCTGACTGCCATGACGGCCATTTTGAAAATCACAGCGTACCCGTTTTTAAGCCTTCCTCTATCAATCCCCAACACACACAGTAAATTAAAAATTGATTGGATTTTCCTAAAAATTGACAGAAACCAAATTTAAGATGGCTGCAGTGGGGCCAGATTGAAAACTGCAGCATGCCCATTTTGAACTTGAAATAGCCTCTACCCACCACCAAAGCACATTAAAAATTTTTTATCTGATCGTATAATATGTTCTCCCAAAAGTCAACAGAAAACAAATTTTATGGCTGTTGTTGCAGCCTTAATAAAAATAAAGGCATTTTGTCCTGATAACTTTTTCTGAGGGGGCTTGCCAAATTCAAAAAATATAAATACAATGGTAAGTATGTATAAAAATGGACGCACTTAATTCGCATACAATCTCCCGTTCATTGTTCAATTTCAATTTGCTGAACCATAGAGTCCAGTCAAAACGATCCATATAAATTTGCTTCACTCTTGAAATTATTTCAGGCTGCACTACAGGTGTGGAAAACACGATAAAGCCTGATAAAGGGAGAAACTACACAATGCATCCACGCAAAGAATTGTTGTCCTTGTTGTTTATTTGTTTTCCCCCACTTTGTGACAGTAGAGTTTTTTCTTGCGTTTACTCACAGGTGGTCCGACAGGTCCTGGAGGTCCCCTTTCACCCTAAACAAACAGAGGAAAGTGAAGAGCGTGTGAATGTTAAGTCATCACCCGCCATCTCGAACTGAGCAAACACAAGCCATGCCCGGACACTCACCCTGTGCCCAATTCCTCCAGCGTGGTGGAGAGAATTCCCATCCGGTCCAATGACAATCCCAGGTTCCCCCTTTTCTCCCTTTCAGAAAGATAAAACAATGGAAATTCAAAATTAAGAAGGAAAAGCAACACTAAAAGAATATTTAATTTCCTCAAAACGAATGTGCCTCTTCCAAATATTCAAAATGAATAACGGATTTTCTTAACTAACGTCCCTCACCTTGATTCCATAGCCTGGGGCTCCAGGATCTCCTCTCTCCCCCTTTGGACCAATTGGGCCCTGGAGGAAACAGAACACTTTTTCATTCTGGTAAATTGAGCACAGGCTGAATTATAATTCCCCAAAATCTCATCTCTACCTCAACTGATCCCTGAAACACTTCATTTCATATCATCAAACTTCCAACTATCAACAGATAATGCAAAGTGTGACGACTTACAGGGAATCCAGCTCTACCAGGGATGCCAACACCACCCTAAAATGAGAATCAGTGAAGAAGAAACTACACTATTGATGTTCCTCAAAAAATTTACAACACACTGCAGTATTTGCACCGGGCAAATGTAACCAAAGAACACATTATTAGCATTTGCAGTTGTGAGACAAAAGAAAGAGCAATTGTACATTTTTGGCAAATACAGAGAGCATTTGTGATGATATGATGATATAGAGAGGGCATTTAAGATGCTGTGCAGAAAGCATTTGAGATGCTGAACAGAAAACATCTGTGATGCTATATAGAGAGCATTTGGGTCATTCCATGACGACTCAGCCACCCATATACATGACACCTCTCAGATTTTGCTCAAACTTTGTCTAAAAATTCTTTATGGTACCAAACAAAAGAATCCCAAGCTTCATGTCAATGACTCCTACAATTTTCGTGTCGCACCTTCTGAAAATTTGTGTGCCACGCTCCTTTTTGACTTCTGCGAATTGTTCATTTCATTTTGTAGTATTTTGAAAGGATCATAACATCTTACGTAATAGAGACAGGAAGCTGAAATTTGATGTGCTGGTGCATTCTGGCCCGTATACCAGGATTCTGCAGCCAGAAGTGCCATGACACGCAAGAGGACGGCGCCCAAAATGTGGTTCTCCCTCATATTTGGGAAATTTCCCACCAAAAAAGTATTTTTCGACAAAGTTTGAGCAAAATCTGAGAGGTGTCATGTACAAGGCACCTCAATATTGGCTGTTTTCAGATGGCATGACCCATTTGTGATGCTACACAGAAAACATTTGAGATCCTACCTAGACAGCATGAGCAATACAAGAAAGGGCACTTCTGTTGTGCAGAATAGTCAAATCCTTTAACCTACCTTTGGCCCGGGCGTTCCCACTGTCCCAATACGCTGTAGAGCAGAGGACAGATTGAATAAGGACCCAAACCCAGCCCCGGGTGATGAGAGAGCAAATTTTGAGTAAAACAGAGATATGATGCTTAAATGTGCGATAAGACAGGGACATGGCGAGCAAAAAATCATCCCTAATAGCAAGATAGCAATCAGTCTGTTTCCATTGCTGTGTCAGCACATCGGCCGTAATCTTGCAGAGCTTGCAGCTTTATTCCTGCCGATTATGACGATGGCCAAGTTGGCCGATTCTGGCCTGGCTAACAGTATACAGCAGGCTGAGGAGAAGGCAGGTGACTGCAGAGCTCAGAAAATTAACCACTAGACAGTTTTGTCTCAAGTATGTACTGCATAGATGGGTAGGCACTAGTGAAGACGTGGCAGATGTCCATTTTTAACACCGAGGAAGGTACACAGAGGTGGTGGTGAATCCAGTGAGACCTACCTCGGACTGGTATATGATCTCCCCAGGAGGGCCAGGTGGGCCAGGCGGTCCGGGAATTGCGACCCCGTCTCGACCAGGATCCCCCTAGAGAAGGAGCATCACAGTGTATCAGTACTCCAGTCAGCCCAGCCCGGCTAAGCTGCATAATAACAGTTATGAGGAGCTAGTTAATGGTAGCGCTATTGGTACAGTGGCGTCAACTCACTCGGTCTCCTCGCTCTCCTTTATCCCCCTTCAGACCCTGCGACAAGGGAGGAATGGCACACAGATAGTTCATGTTTTAATCCAGACACATTAGCAAATAACATCAGAGCCACCCGTTTCATCGTAATCACTGTTCCACCACAGACAGGACAATCAGCTCTGTTCGCTCATCTTTTCACCATGACTCCTTGATAAACAAAACTGCGATGAAGTACAGGAGTACTTAAACAAAATGGATTAATTATAAATGAGACAAGCACATCACAGTACAGATTTAAATATGCTGATCTGTGAATTTATATAAATGCATATCTCATCAAAAATACCTGCCCGGAGGCGGGTGTAGTAAAATTAGACTCCCTGAAGACCCAAGGCAGCAGGATAAAGTCAAACTTACAAGACTTACAAGCAGACAGTAGTGCCCTTACAGTAGTCCCCTAATCATAGACTCAGTACAATGGTGCAGGGAGTGCCCTAATGACAGAGGCCTTACGGTGCTAAGTAGTGCACTTATAGCAGTCCGCTTGAGGCAGTCTCCCATGAGTGGTGCCTTTACAGTAATGCCTTAGCGGTGCCCTGAAATTAGTCCCCAAATCATAGAGTCATTGCAGTGAGCCCTAACAGCAGAACCCTAATGGTGTTTCCATGGCAGTAGTGCCCTTATGACAGCCCCTGTAAGGCAATCTCCCGTCAGAGGTGCCTTTCCAGTAGTGTCTTAGTGTGCCCTTACAGTAGTTCCGCAATCATAGAGTCACTGCAGCAGTGCCCTTGATAGCAGAGCCCTTATTGTATTTCCCCTACAGTAGTGCCATTATTACAGTCCCCTTACGGCAGTCTCTATCAATGGTGCCTTTACAATAGTGCCCTTGCAATAGTGGCGTAACGAAAGAGCCCTTACACTAGTTTTGCAGCCCTAGTGCCCTTATCGTAAAGCCCATGCAAATATGGCTACCCAGAAGTAGCCCCTTTGAAGAGGCCAAACACTAGTGCCAGCCAGATGGGAGAACCCCATACATGACAGCATGACAGCAGCAATGATGGCAGAAATTGGCACCTCTCACCTGTGGTCCCGGGAATCCGTCTAAACCTGGCCTCCCGTCCCGTCCTGGTGGCCCCTCGCTGCCCTTCTGACCTGGCGTCCCCGGGAAACCAGGTTTGCCCTGCAAGTCACAAGCGTTTCAAAGTTAGACGGTCACAAAAGCATAAACACCAAATGCCACATTCACATTGCACTTCATTATCAGTATTTAATGCTCACTTATTTCTTCTACTGCTAAATATAAATAAAGAAAGATTCTTACAGGAAAGCCTGGGCCGCCAGCAGGTCCCTGGAAGCGAAGAGGAAGTGACAGCGTTAGCGTTAGCCCATTTTGGCAGGAGAGAGAGCAGGCGCCTCTGTCCTGTCGGCCAGTCTCGGTAAAGACAGAGGGCACTCACCTGCTTGCCTGGGGGTCCTCTCACCCCAGGAACCCCATTGAACAGTCCCACACCTGAGCCCTCCATGTCGTCCTTCATAGAGACATCAAGAAAGTCAGAAGCACCGAAAAAGAGCCACCCTGCTGGGCGCCAGATAGCCCTCGCTATCAAGTGCAGTTGTTCCATAAGCACAGAGCTGAGCAAGATTTTAGGCACAAGAACATATATTGTGCATATGTATGCGCACAATACACACATACATAACTGACAAGTGCTCAGTAAGCCAGCTCTTACCACATAGCTAAGAGCTGACAGGCATGTAGGTAACTGATACGTTTTTGTCCTTATACAAGACAAAAATGAGGCAAGATGCAAAACAAAATCAAGACATTTGAGGAACTTCAGCCAACAAATAAGAGGAGACGAACTGTTCTGAAAGGAAGCCCCATAGTGCGCGCTCTCACATGCAGTCAGGATGGCAGAACGCTAAGTGCAGTAATAGCGCTGAGTAATCTTCAGTGGCACTCACAAAGCCTGCATCTGTGTGATGCCCTGACCCCGGGGGGCCTGGGGGCCCAGGCGGTCCAACTGGCCCCATCGGTCCAGGAAGCCCTGCAAGTCCTGATTCTCCTGGCCGGCCAGGGACTCCAGGCACGCCCTGTGCACCCTACAGAGAGAGAGCGAAGGAACGACCAATGAGATGCAAGGAGGTGACAGGGCAGCAAACAGTCATCAATGCCCCCACCAACAATTTAAAACAAACCCAGCTTACAGTACCACCCTTGGCCAAGGAAAAAGCAAAAATCCTAAAAATAAAACTTGGTGGTGCATGTTTCAACCCCATTATGCAGATGCAAAATCGAGCCAATCCTTTCCTATATGTGAATGCATCTATTTTTGCCTTAACAACTCAGGATTTGAGTGTCACTGAGACCGGGAAAATGACTTCAATGAAGCAATAGAGACACTTATTTCACTCGAAACTTATTTCCACCGATCATCATAATTTTTGGACTGACAGCTGCAGCAAACACAAAGAAACTTTGTGAGGATTCAACGTTGAATTTTTGTTGAAATGAAATACGGAAAAACAAAACATGGGTAGGAGGTAAAGCAATACATTTCCTGGATCACAAATTCATTCGCCAGAAGTCTGCCACATCTGATGGTGATGCTCAGAACTACTGATTATCAGTGAAGCCAAATATATGCTGTCCCCAACCTCCAGTCAACAGCAAAATATTTAAAGATTTTTGCTTTTGAGGTGAATTATAAATAATAAAATATTTTACAACGAGGAAACTGTTTTGACACATAGTACAAACTTTTATATCAAATGCATGAGGATAAAATGATTTATTGAATCATTTCTAATGATTATAATCGTAACTAATTGAAAGTTAAAATGAGAGAGACTTATAAAGTGCCAAACCATTCAGTCTCCTAACTAAACTGAAAACCAACTGAAAGCTATTCACCAATAGAACCTTACTAAATTCCTCTCTTATAAAGTGATATAGTCCCCAAAATAAAAATTATGTAAACTCATCCTCACAGACTCTCTGTGAATGCAGTCCCAGGAAATCATTCTCCGACGCACATTGTGCGGTAAGCCGAAGTATACTGTCATTAATTCCGTTGTAATGGCAATTTACAAATGTCACCATTTCCAATCAATTGACGAGTAACTTAAGATTCATTTTGGACACAACATAATTAACTACCATAGCAATAAAATAATGGCTGTGACGCTGGTTATGTTGGGTACCAGGGAACATTGGCTATTCAATTAAAAGCTACAGGTTGTCTTCTATAATCATAGCGAACATACAAATATGGAAAATATGACACAACCCAACCAATTTAAATCTAACTGACAGTACAACATTCAATCTGCATCAGTCATACGCATCTTATCCAGGCTTTAAAATTTCTCATGCAGTAAATCTCAACACTGAATAAAAACAGGTCAGAGCAGCAAAATAATTACCTAAATAGTGAAATGGCAAAGAGATAATGGTATTTCAGCTTAACTAATGACTCTACATCTCTTCTGAATTATATTACGTATCTGTGCATACCAATGCGTTGGAAAAGACACGCATGACAGTCTCTTTAGAAATTAGATTTGCAACCCCTCCAGAATGAGATTATATTTAAAGGCAATACACTATTTTCAAACTAATGTCATCTCCTATTGGATTAAATAGCTATTGCTCTTACCAGAGGTATGACAGAGATTTAACTGAACCACATGCGCTACAATAGAGAATTTTCGGGCATGGTTTAGCTTTCAATATTACGGACTTTTTCTGAAGGACTCAGGAATGACTGAAATATTGAATGCTGTTGTTTAAAAGGGACCTCTCTACATGAGCAATGGAAACATTGCTTATTAATATTAATATAAATAAGAATATCCTGATACTTGATGAACTACACAGGAATTTATCATTATATTTTATTATTTCCTCAACAGCTTTTGACAACTGTATTGAAATTAATTTGAGTGCGCATGGATTTATGTTGTCGCTACAAGATTATACACCTTTTTCATAATCAATATATTATGACAAATTCCCTGGTAGCTTCTGCGGCCAGATATGCCAGGTTGGCAGCAGATAAGGTTTCCTGGGAAGAAATGATTCAAATAAACATTTCAGACTTAATAAATCTCATTTTTTGAAAGGTTCTAGGGCACCATGTCCACATGAATACTCAATATACAGTCATCTATTCCAGGCACAAGCGCAGTTAGCGCATCATTTAGACGCCTCTGTGTAGGATTACTGCTGCACAGTGGCACGGGGTGATTAAGGGTGAAAAGATGAGTGGAAAAAAAGATGGATATGTAGTGATAATTGGTACATGATGCCCCAGGTTTAATCAACATAGACTATTGAGCAGTGATTCCCAATCCTGTACTTAATCTTGATGGTTTTCATTCCAATCCAAACAAAGCACACTTCATTCAACAATTAGGAATCATGCAAATCACTCATCTCCACTGTCCCCTTCACTTCTAGGGCATCTTAATGTAAATTCTAATCTGGAAAATACTCTGTGAAGGATGTAGGATACAGGAGCGAGGAAGTTCCAAGAGAACGCATGAGCAAATAAAGATCATCGCCTCCTTTGCTGATGTTTTTGTTCAGAAAAGTCACATATGAATGATCAACCTGTAGATCTATCACTCAAAATTGATCACGTCTATAACTAAGGAGGCTTCAAACTGCTGTTTGAAAGAGTTTTGATTTTTCATTGGCATAATGTACATTTTTTGACTGCACCATCATCATGTCCTTTCTGTGTTTTAATTCACTATGTTCACCAATGATCTGAGATCAACAAGAAGGAAGCAAGGAAGTGAAAATAAATGTAAATACCCACTTTTTCCCCAGCAGGTCCCGGTAGGCCCAATTCACCACCGTCACCCTACAGAAGATAGAGGACAGGGACTGCAGACATCTTTTAAAACTAAAGAAAACATCTTCTACAAGGTACTGCTGGTACGATGTACAAAAATTATCCTGCAAGTAACACATCCAGAACGTGGACACTGATCACTGAAATGGAGGGTTATTAGTCTGCTACCTTTGCTCCTTTGAGGCCGGAGGAACCGGGACGTCCGTCTGCACCCCGAGGACCAGGGGCACCCTAAAATCAAAGAACCAAGATGTAATCCACGATGGAAGACATCCATGATGGCCCCCCAAAAACACACCCTCACGTGTGCAAATTGAGCCCTAAGGATGACCGGTAACTGAAGACCCTAAATGATTTCATCAAATGCTCCCTCTCACACCTACCTACCTACCTACCTACCAACCTGTCCCACTCACTCACCCACTCACTCACCCACTCACTCACTCACTCACTCACTCACTCACTCACTCACTCACACAAATTCTGAATACATGAGGAGATACCTGCAAACACGTATCAAAGCACAGCACACATGCTCCTAGAAAAAAATCCACCCGCCGGTTCATCATACTCACTGGAGCTCCGGGTAGTCCAGGTGTTCCCGGGCCTCCGGCAGATCCATATGAGCCGGAGCCTGTAGCACCAGGGGGGCCAGGAGGCCCAGGAGCACCAGGAGGTCCAGGCAAACCTGGGTGACCCTGCAGGAAACGGATGCCAAAGACGCCTCATTACATATGTCTCTGAGATTTAAAATACTGCATCCATCCTTTCACCATGTCTTTAAACTTCAATCAAATTACACAGAAGTAAGGACAAGGCCATCTGTATATTGAAAAAATGGAACATTCCTGAATGACATGATAAAATGAAAGTTATTTCTGAAATACAATTTGGCCTTCAGGTTTGCAGTCTGAAATGGCAGTAGAGATGATTTCCCTCACTGAATTTACAATCAGACCACATCGTGTGACATCTGTCCAACTGAGAGACAAATGGGCATTGAATAGTGTAATGTGAATATAGGCCACTAGATGGCAGTATTTACCTTTTTTTTTGTTAAGCTCAGACTGGAGTCATGTTTAGACATGTCCTGGACATGTCTGGGGCAAGTCTCAGAAAATTAAAAAAAAGAGGTCTAAATGTGGGTGGGGTCTGCAAAAGAGTATATAAGGAAAAGAATTGAGACAGTAAAGTAGTAGGAGAAATTGCAAGAAGATGACCAGACCTGCCATTCTGTTCAAGACCTGTGACGTTTCTTTTGTGGATTTCTTTGCCTGTGTTTGAGCATTTTCTTCATCCAGGACATCACCAAGCCACCCCACAAAAAGGGACTGTAAATATTTCTTTTTTTTTTACTTATCAATCTTGGTCTTAGTTGTAGGTTGTTATTAGTCTTTGTCTTTGTTTAAAAATTAAATGTGTTTTAGTTGTTAAAACTGTGTTTGTCATCCCTTGCTGTTGCTGTTGTGTTATAAATGTAATAACAAATTGGGGCCATAACAATAGATAACAAGCACACTCACTAAATAATAAGCACACTCACTGTGTACTTCACTATACTGGACAGGGCCTCTCATTGTACTCTAAATAACATCAATTCTTTTTGGTATGGATTCCACATGGATATACAATACATTTACTTCATAGTCTGTCCATGTTGACATGATTGCATCAGATAATTTCCTCAAATTTTTCAGCTGCAATTTCATGCAGTGAATCTCCCGTCCTATAGCACATCCCAAAGGTGCTTTACTGGAATCAAATCCGGTGACGGGGAGCTCATTGAGGTACACAGAACTCAAGGTCATGATCACAAAACAAGTTTGACTACACTGTTGCTAAGTAACATGGTGCATTGCCAGACCGTAAGAAGCCATGAGTGAAATTCCTGACCATAGAGGTCACATGATTGCACAAGGTCAGCCAGGCGATGATATTTAAATAATAATTGATGGTTATTCATGGGCTCAAAGTGTGCCAAAACATAATCCTCCCACCATTATACCACCAAGACGAGCCTGAGCTGGTGACAGACAGCATGCTGATTTTCATACTTATGGTGCCATGGATTCATGCTTTTAATGCCAAATTCTGACCCTACAATGTACGTATCACTAAAAAAATCCATATCCCAGGATCCATCGCTTTTGGTTTTCAAATTTCTGTCTTCTTTTGTTCAGCCTGTACCACTGCAGTCTCAGATTTATGTTTTTGCCCAACAGGAGTGGAACCTGCAATGGTTCTCTGCATCTGTAGCCGTCCACCTGAAACGTCAACGTGTTGAGCATTCTGAGGTGCTTTTCTGATCCCAGAGTGGGTGTATGAGTCAGAGTAACCTCTCGGCCAGCTTGAATGAGTCTGGTCATTCTTCTCTCACCTCTCTAATCAACAAAGAATTTCCGTCATAAGAACTGCTGCTGGCTGAATGTTTTTAGTTTGTCCGCACCAATCCATGTATGCTCTACAAACTGTTGTGCACAAAGATCCCAGGAGCTCGGCACTTCAGAAATATGCAAACCAGCCCCTCTGGCACTAACAACCATGCTGGAGTCAAAGTCACTAAAATCTCATTTTTTCTCCTTCTTGATGTGGGATGTGAGCTCCTAGAAGCTCCAGGGCTGTATTTGCATCATCTTATGCACTTCAGTCCTGCCAGAAGAATGGCTGATTGGATAATTGTATGAATAAGTAAGAGTATATTATTATTATTTCTAATAAAGTGCTTAGTGTGAGTGCACTGCAACTGATTTAATGCCATTCTTATTTAATAACTACATGAAAGCTTTGCAATTCCCAACGAAGGCAAAAGAATTCATGTACATTTGAGAAAGATGCAAAATGCATTCTAGGAACCAACAGTAAAAAAAACATACCCGAAAGCTCTCCAAATCTGGGTATCCGGAACCTTCCATGTCAACAAATGTCTTGAAGCAAAAAAAAAAAAAGAACATCAGCCAGCAGATGGTGATTTGCATTACCGATGAAAAGTTGCATTATGGATACAGCCCCTGAAGTACAGTCATTCACAGTAGTCTACTGCGCTGCTAGCGATCCCATCAGGTAAAACATCTCCAGAGGATTATGGGTCGAGCGAATAATACTCACAGGTCTGTCTGAGCGAGAGGATCCTGAGGGTCCTGGGGGCCCAGGAGGGCCACGAGGGCCAGGTTGCCCTTCACCGCGATCACCCTAAAAGGCGCAGAGAAGAGGCATTAAGTTACCTCTCACACAATATCAGACCTAGAATTAAACATAATTTTTAGGGGAGGGCAATTTTGGCCTTTGATAAATATAACTTTATTGAGGCACTACAGCCAAAATGCAGGGCTCTAAGGCCAAAACCAATGATCTATCCATCATTGACTGTAGGCCTTCCATATGTTAGTTACCAAGTGACTGAGATCGTATTGCTAAGTCTTCAAAGACTGGGCTCAACTAACCAACCAACCAAGTCATAAAGGTTTTGAGTTTAAATCCCCAGAAGGCATTGATGATATTAACACCCAATTAAAGTGAAATCATTTTAAAGTGGATCATTTTAAAGTTTCAAAAAAAAAACTCAATATTGTTACTTTCTTCGGGAAACATAGTATCCACAGTTTATAGACAACTATACTAAGCACCATTTGACAGTGACCAGCAGTATTCAAGATGTGGCAAGTTATGGAATCATGCCAACAAAATCTAAAATAGTAATAATTGTGATGCTAGGGGTTATTTATCAGACCTATGCAGCATACAATCATAGAATGAAATGTATTACAACTTTGTCCTGAAGCATGAGGAGACATTTCATTTCCACAGTCAAAAAATGTAACTGCTGGGATTTTTTTAGTTTATTTGTCTTGCCAACTGCAATATTCAGTAAAATTATTTTCTATTTTATATAAATGAGGTGGCTCAAGAGCAAAAGCATTTAAAGTGTAAAACTGAAAATATGTCCACGGTCTGAAACAACAGCAACAAAAAAACTGGATGCAGTATTTCTGAACCCAAGTGTCCATTCCATGACCATCAAAACACGGTAATCCAGATACTTAAGAATATTATTACCTTCTCTCCTTTAAATCCACGATCCCCTGGGATTCCTGGAAACCCTGGGGGTCCGACAGCACCCTGAAGGGCGTAATATCAGGTCAGTGGCTAATACTTGCTACTGAGCCAAGTCCCAGCCCAAACTTGTAAAGAACCGAACCAAAACCGCTCTAAAAAGGCATCAAACTGCCCAACTGAAATATCATGCAAAGAGTACCATTCTCTTTCAACAGTAAAATGTGATTACTACTTCCAATCTTCAATGATTACATAGTGCTATCTCCATGCAGAAAAAAAAAAAAAAAATATATATATATATATACAGAACTTACAGCAATACCGTCTTCACCAGGATCTCCCTGTGAAACAGAGAATAATAATTCATAAATTCCATCAAAAGACCCAATGAATGCCAGGAAATGCTGTTATCAGACTTTAAAATATTGCATCTATATAATCTCACTGACAAGATCAAACTCAATATATGATTACAAACAAATTAGGCAGCAAAACTTCAATGGACTAAAGGAAATTCAGATACTCTTTTGAGACTGAACACAGACCAACAAAGCTTTCTTTCATGAAAACGTATTTCCACAGCTGGATATTTGTTTTACAAAAACAAGGATGCTTAAGTACCTCTCTCAATGGCAAGACAGCAGTTCCCCAATTTAGGAAGTGAATCTACAACCTCCACATTATACAACACCAATTCCCTCAGGACACAGCAATGTTAAATCTCAGGTTGCCTAACCACAACACACCTCTATTACACCTTTGCACAAGGCTGGTTCCCTGCCCACTACCTGGCACTGTAGTAATTTAATGTTACACTGTATTAGTTCCCTGACCATTGCATGGCACTGATAAACCTATAAAAAAATTCCTACACAGAGAGCAGAGCTGATATCACAAAGATTAACTCTGAAAAGCATGAGGGCCAGTTAAAACAGAACTCACCGGCTCGCCATCGATTCCTGGGGGCCCAGGTGGTCCGGCGGGCCCTGGTGGTCCTTGGGGCCCTGTCACCTGCTGCACCACCGATCCGTCTCCCCGTTTCAGCACCTCTGCAGAAGGCCCCGGGGGGCCGGGTGGTCCGGGGGGACCAGGAAGGCCACGGTCACCTTTGGACCCAGGGTACCCAAAACCAGCACTTCCCTTCGAAGAGCAGATGTCATCAGAAATGGCTGTTAGCACATATGACACACGCTCAATGCATATTTGATCTTCGATCATTGTATAACAAAATTAATATAAATGCAAAAATGTCAAGCCTGATGATCATACTATGTTTCATGAACTTCACAATCATACCTTCGTTCCTTTCTCGCCGGGATCACCCTGGAAAACAGAAATAAGAAATCAGTCCATCTTAGCTACATGACATCTCTTTCTCTGTCATGTGACATTACCATAGCAACCACATAAAATTTCATCCATGTGACATCATCATCTCATCCATATCACATCATCATCTCATCCACATCATAAACCTCATTCAGCAGAATTGACTGCACCTTAGAACCAGGAGCTCCACCCCCACGCGAGGCAGATCCAGACCCAAAAGTGGACCCTGATTCTCCTTTTGGCCCCACGGGGCCACGGTCCCCTTGGCTGCCTTTCTCCCCCCGGTCCCCTTTCTCCCCCTTCGATCCTGGAACACAGAGGGTATCAGACTGAGGGATACCCCAGGCATCCAACACACACCTTCATCTCTCCTCATACACACAATATATCCTTCCTTTACAAGTATGATAAATTCCAGTGCTTTTCCAAACTTTCCCATAATGCACCTTTCCACCAGGAGTACCACAGATTCACCTCCCCTCCTCATTCCTACAATACCATTCTCCATCTTCAGTACCAAATATTCAAGCCCTTAGTAAACTGAGCTCAACCATCCCACAATTCAGTTCTCTTCGTGAGTGTACAAAGGTTCCCTAATTCGCCACCTGGTGCAAAACTAGTTTATTCTAACTTTGTAAATAATAAAATTTTTAATGATGCTGCTAGATTGATGCTCCAGGCACAACTCAGGTCAGTCCCAAATAGCACACAAACTTTTAAGACAAATAAAAACTGCGCTTGCCTTATACTTTGACCAACATACATAGACTGCATTTCACATTCATTAAAAAAGCTGAGAATAGCATATGTTGTATGGATGTTATTTAAAGGGGACCTATTTTGCTATATTTCCAAGGTTATATTTTGATCTTGGACTCCCCTAGAGTACTCTTGATCGTTCAAAGTCCAAAACAGGGTCCTTATTTAGCTCATACTGCCATCCTCAAAAAAACCCATTTTCTAGTCCATAGTAGTCTCTGCCTGAAACGCCTCATTGGGGGGGGCTCTTCCACTATGGCCCCCACTCCCCATATGCCCACTTTCTCCAGACTGGCCAGCTCTGTGGAGGGCTGAGTTGGGCCGGAAGAGGCTGCAGAATGCAGTTTTCCGGGTCCACCTCCCAGAGTGAAACGTGAGACACGTCTGCCATCTGATAAGGAATCGGCGGGGAAATTCCGAAATCTAACGCTATACTTGAATATAGATCTAATGAAATGAACTTGTTCTAATAAACACAGTGGCGAAAGTGGAGGACGCAGTGCGAAAGTCTGGCAGCTCATGCTCGAATTTGCTATCGGCTACAGTTTGCTACGGCAACAGTGGTGAGTACAGCGGTTTTTCTACTCAATAGCTAGGATGCAGGGAAAGCTAGAATCCACCACATACAGACACATTTTTAGAATGGGTTGATATACCCAATTGTAGACCGGAGACCGTAGAAATCCAGTGGGTCTGAGTTTAGAGGGAAACATGGACAGTGAGAAGCAGCTAAAAGTGGACCAACAGCTTATGGACTGCTTCGGTGTGTATTAGGACCTGCTGGTTCGTGCGAATAACTGTGGTGTGTCGTTAGCGTGGAGTAATGAACAGTTTCTGAGCTGGTAATGACGAAGCGGCGAGATCTGCAGGCTAAACAGCCTTTATGGAAATTGCCCGTGGTAATGGTTTACTTATTGTGTCGGAATGACCAGCGTTTCCTCGCGGAAAATGGTCGCTTTATGGATAGTTCCGTTTGCGTGAACCGTTGCTTATTTGGAGCTAGCGAATCGATAACTTTTACAGGAAAGAATTTAATATTCAATCGCAGATTTAATATTCAATCGACCGAAATGCAGAGAAATCGTTTGTTATACTGGACACGTTATAGCCTGTGCGCTTCCCTATTGCTATCACCGATAGGATCAGAGAGCTTGCCCAGACATTGGAGATGTATCAGGCTGACCACGGTCATGGATAAGTAAAGGGATCGTTTCACAAGCACCAAAAAATGCACCCCAAGCTCTGCAAAACCTACGTCTGGTCTAACTGTAGCCTTCGCAGCCCAACTCTGCGACAGATGCAGCACCTCTCCGGTTAGCTTCAACTGTAGGGGCTACAATCAGGCTACGTTATGATGAAAGAGCCACATTGATGCTTACCAAAGTAACACAAGCATATCGATCATAATTCTGCCTATGAGTTACATAACAACTACAGAGACAAACATTACCCTGCAATACAGGTTTTACAGACAGTTAATTCCGCTACTGGGGGGGCAGTTTTACCAAGCATCCAAATTACAAACAAGTGTAAAAAGTTCGCTTCAAAGGAGGTTTATGTTCACACACACCTTCTGTTGAATTTCCGCTGATATTACTCTTGCATATTTAGGAGACAAACATTAGCAACAGTAACTTGGCCGCAGTGCTACAGCCACATTCAACAGGCCATCAGTTGGGTAGGCTTATGCTGTGAAGCAACTGCTTCCGCATCTGTAGCCATGCTTCCATCCACACGTTCTAATACGAATTAAGTAATATCAAATTAAAAGTGCCCCATGGAGACGGTGAATTTAGACTTAATTTCAAGACTATCGACTCATAGTTTGTATGGTCCATCTCATCGGATTTTCTCTTGATCAGTAAAAGGCTTATGCGATAAATGCTGATGGAAACGTTATTCGCCAAATAAATCTGCTAATGCATCTTGACGGTATTTTGATGCCGTTGTTTCCTCTGATAATGGTCTGCTATGCTGCTAATAGCTGGCACCAAAGCACTACTACAACTTGTGCGATCATCGTCATTTGTTGGTAGACAAATTAGCTAAATTAGCTAAATTAGCCAGCTAACAAACTACTTTTGTTCACTTGAAGGTTCTGTGATTTAGTGCGAAAATGAATAGAAATGGCTTAAAATGTCAGAAATGTACTCGATACACCAATTTGATCGCATAACAGCATTACACGCCATTTTTTATTTGCTTTAATGCCGTTAGATGGAAAAATATTTTCACCAGCTTTATTCGCATGAATATTTTTGGCGAACTTCAGATCATTCGATTGACAAGTGGATGGAAACATAGCTTGTGAGTCGCGGACAGTCGCGAGTGATAGAGGCTTTATCTTCAGATATTTTACAAAGCCAGCATATGAGGCCAGTTGTTATTGCTAACTATCGTTAGCGGTCCTGCTAGCCTCCCGTAACTCATTAGCTTCACTTACATTATTTCCTATTATATCGTTACTTACAGCTTGTGGCTTTGAGCGCTTGATCAATGCAAGTGCTTCAGGTTTGAGAAGCAGCTGAAACACTTATCCTGTGTCAAATGAGCCTATATTGACAAAGCTGTCTTTGGTGAAATGCTGAGCACAAACAGCTAATGTTCCCTTTGGCCGTGGCTGTTCTCCACCAGCAAACAAAAAAGCTACCCACTGATTTCTGGAGGCATCGTCTTTTGGAAGAGAAGTAGGTGCTTTTCTTCATGTTCAAAAGTAAACAGACGAGCAGCTTTAGGAGAGATACTGACAAAACTGAATCTCAAGTGATCTGCAGTTCTTCTTTTGTATTTCTGGAAGTGTAGATGCTACTAAGGCATAGTATGATCCGCGTTTGTTCATGTCAGCTACAATAGTTTCTGGTGTGGGCACGTCCAGCGCCGTGATTGGCTTTGGCTAGGTCTGTACTAATTGGACGTCACAACCTGACGTCAGGTTTTGCCCAGATATCATGAAGATCTCGGGAGGAGCTGTTCAGAGAGGAAATCACGTTCACAAAATCACGTTCTTGGATTACGGCAAAATCCCTGTATCTTTTGTTTAGAAACTTTTCAGAGGTTAAGTATGGACAACCAATATTATAACATTATCTACATGTATTAAAAGAAGGATCAGCATAATAGGTCCCCTTTAACATTGATGAGCTGGTTTGTTTTCAAGAATCAAATAGATTAATCACAGCTCATGAAAGAGCTCGTGATCATGGACCTTTCTCAAGGAAAAAAAAACTACTTCCATCTTCACATGTTTGCATGGCGCTCCAGAATACAGTTTTCTTCCTCATTTGACATAAATTTGTCAGAAGATCTGTAACATTTCCTGTTACCATATATTAGTGAAAATGATGATTGACGGAACATCTCATCAGTGGCGAGGAAAGTGTCAAATGCTGCATACTAAGAGCAGGATTTTTCTGTCAACAAAGTTGAAACAAAAATGGTTCCAAATTCCTGCAACAGACCTTGTTGTCCATGCAACAGAGGGACGGACTCCACAACTGTCCGCCGAGAATCTTCAACTGAAATTAAGAAAAAGCAACAAGGAAAAAAAAATTAACGCCCTGGATTTGGCCAACACAGGCTGGGCAAACTGCTCGGTGACAGCATCGGCAAATCTGTACTAGATCATGAGCACTGTTGCCCTTGGGAATCGATGGGTGCATCTCAAAGCGTAGGCAACATCCTTCGTAGGCTGCATTTTTAGGGGCCGTCACTTAATTCCATCTGCCAAACTGACATGATGTCTTTTCATCTCTGCTAAAAAGCCTTGGTTTAAGCGAGTCGACACTGGTTTCCCCAACTCTGACCTTAAAGGACATCTGAAGTCGATTCTCAGATGGGATGTTGAATGTCCAATGTTTACAAACAAATCACTTGCTTTTGTTGGCATCTTGCATTGTCACATGGCCAATTTCATTCATATAAACAAATGTTTTGTGTACATGCATAGATAATCCCTCTTTTTCGGTTTGTTTGCGCAGGTGCGGCTCACTGATTGGCCGATAAACAGAAAAAATGGAAATCAACTTTAGATGCCCTTTAACTCTAACACCTAGTCCTAAAACCTAACTGTAAATGTCTTCTTATTCCTAACCCTAAATGTTAGTTTGCTGAATGGCAATAAGTGACGATCCCTAAAAATGCACCCTTCGAAGGCTGCGCCCTATACTTTGAGATGCACCTGATCTCTACGCTCTTCTTTAGGATGTTCAGAAAGATTCAATAAAACCAAAACCACAGATTCAATAAAATGCTGTTGTAGTTGTTATTTAATGTTATTTTAATTGTTATTTAAATAATGTAGTAATTTCCTCATGACATTAACTGGCCTGCTGTTAACAAAGTTCAGTTGTATTTTCTTTTCAAGGTGATGGAGTATAATACAGTGTATATACAGTACTACGATCACAATGTAGGCACTTGCAGTATCAAGTCTGTCCACCAGAGGGAGTCTTTTACATACATATGAACAACAGCACACTGCTTCCTTCCGAGCAGGACGTCTCTACTGTCCTTTAATTTTACCCTTTAACCATTCTTCTTTTGACTTTTAAGATAAAATTACCTTAAATTAAATTATTTCTTCAATTGTTTTTTTTTTACCAAATCATCAAGATTAGACATGATTGATAACTGACCTCAAATGAACTTCGCGCAATTATGGTATATGATCAATTATGATGTTTATAGCGAATATTTGGAAAGGTAGACAAAGTCATTTAACTAAGTTAATTAAATTAACTAATAACAAATATAAATTGCTCTGTTAAACTGACAGTTAAAGCTGGCTGCATGAAAACACTGTGATAACATATCAAACAGCGGCAGTTAACTGGTTATACCAAGGCACTTTTTAGTGCTTTATTAGCCAATACTAACCTCCATCACAAAAGCAGAATTGAATTTGTTCTATGAAGATCATGTCACTTTGGGCCAGTCAACAACTTTCACAATTTTTAGTGAATGAGCACATGAATGGCTCGAGACTCAGTCCGCAGGAACTCACCGGCAACATGTGTTCTTCTGGTGACAGGAGGCTGCTGTATTGGCCGCAGAGATGGAGGGGTCGTCTGCATAGAGTATAAAAGAAGCACTGTATTAATCCTTTCCCCCACGGGTTTTCTTGATTAAAGTTTAAAGTAGCCGTCATAAGTTCACTGCCTGGCCCAAAAATAAAAAGAAAAGAAAATTGCAGTTTGGATTTATAAGAGCAAATACTTATGAGCCTATGATTCATTCATTATTGGAGTGATTATTATGTTTCAGCAGACAACTGTAATGTGAATATAGGCCACTGGATGGCAGTATTTACCTTTTTTTTAATTCAGCTCAGACTGGAGCTATGTTTAGACATGTCCTGGACATGTCTGGGGAAAGTCCCCGAAAATTAAAAAAAAGAGGTCTAAATGTGGGTGGGGTCTGCAAAAGAGTATATTAGGAAAAGAATTGAGACAGTAAAGTGGTAGGAGAAATTGCAAGAAGAAGGATACGTGTGACCAGACCTGTCATTCTGTTCAAGACCTGTGAAGTTTTCTTTTGTGGATTTTTGCCTGTGCCCCAGAGCATTTTTCCTTGCCCAGGACATCACCAGCAAACCCACAAGGACTGTAAATATTTCTGTTTTTTTTTGTTTTCTAATCTTTCTTGGTCATTTAGTTGTAGATAGTAGAGTAGTTATTTGTTACTGTCTTTGTTCATTAAATGTGGTTAAGTTTTTGAAACTGTGTCTGTCATCCCTTGCTGTTGCTGTTGCTGTAAATGTAATAACAAATTGGGGCCATAACACAACTACTTTTTCAATGCTACATCTTTCACTGGCCACCACTGAGCCCCGACTTTAACCAACTCAAAGTCTTTGGGAAGTGCTAGAGAAGGCTTAATGGGGTGGTTTGACCATCCTGTCCTCAATGCAAGATCTCGACTGATTTTATCGCAACCCTGGGCAGAGATAAATGTCACATTGCATAGTATTGTGAAAACAATACAACGACAGATGTGTGTCGTGATTAAAGCAGTCCAGCACAATATTACAGGATGCGACTCTTTTACCGGCCAGGCAGAATGTGTATATATGACACACACACACACACACACAAACACACGAAAAACACACAAAGTATACATGACATTCTGTATAGTTAAGCTTTCAAAATATAGATCACTCGCCCCACCTATCTGTAACGACAGTAATTCCATGGTAATTAATGTCCAGTCGATCAAATCAATAAAAAAAAAAAAAAAAACAAAGTGTGGCTCCAAAGGGAAGGAGTATATATGCGATTTACAAAGCATATAAATCCACCGTACTATCCCAGCTAGGGTTGTAGTATGGACTTTACTACAGAAAATATGAAAGCCTCGAAATAAAGCTAAATAAAGCTAAAGCCCTATGTTTTTTGATATGTTCTTTTATCTGACCCATTGACTCAAAGCCAATCAAAGATAAAAAAGTGAATAATCAAAGTAGTCCTCCAGGACAAATTACAAATTTTACAGCGCAAATCCTTATCCCCCCCCCCCCCAGCCCCAGGCTGCCAGACTCTATTGACCTTGTCTGTTTTAGCATGAAGGCATTGTAAAAGACATCAAGCCATCTCACCACCTCTAATTCCTATGAGAGTTACTGGAGGAGGATGTTTATTTCAATACCACACACCATCACTGGTGACAGCTATTCCAGCCAGGACACACACATTAGGGAGAGGAAAGTGACGTGCTTTGGAGTCCAGGACTACAGATAAGGGTTGGCAAAAGACTCATAGCCACTGGCCCTAGTCACTCCTTTCACAGTCAGAATACAACAAACCCCAACTCTCTCTACACAGAGTGGAGGAGATGAAAAATTCTCAAAGTGTAAAAATACATGTGGTATCCCACAGGGGTCCATTTTGGGCTACCACATTTTGGGCAACAAAGTGTCCATCCCCATAGTCATGCAAATATCCCACTGCATGCCTTCAAACAAACAGGTTTCTCTTAAATTTTACTGAAATAATTTTAGAACTGCTTCTCTTTGACCTTGTATTGTTAGTTAACTGGATATTATGTTCACCTGCAAGTAATGTGAGACCAGTGTTGCTTTTTTCTGATGCTTGTTAATTGTTGTAACACTGTCTGTGCTTAAAAGAGAGATTTTAATCTCAATGAGACTTATGTAGTTAAATAAAGGAAATAAATATTTTTCCACGTAAAATTAAAGCTAAACCAGCTGAAAGTAAGGTCCAAGTTGTTGGCTCCAATGCATTGTTTACAAGACAAGTTCATCAGTCAGAAGTTTGAAAATCAGAGACCTCCGAGATTCTGAGGATGCAGCTTCATTGAAGACTACTCAGCAAGCATCTGCACCTAAAACAGTGAAGTGTTGACTTCAGTAGGATGGCACTGGTCACAGTTCCTACAGGGCTGATGCTGGTCCAGTCTTTGTGTCCCTTCTACACATTTCAAACTTTTAGTCTTGACTGAAACTGCATGTAGTGCCAGCATCATAGAGTACTCATGTTAGGCAGATACTGTTAAATGCAGCTGTGAACCGAGGACCAGTGAGAGATAAGTTTTTCAAACTGGAGACTGATGTGCCAGTCCTCTTGTGATTTTTAATTTAGTCTTCTGTGCCCTCAACCTCTCTTCCAGTCCAGGGGCCTTATTTATAAAAAAGATTTCACACCTAAATAATTCGTACGCACAAAAAAATAAAAATGACATTTTGTGAAAATAACCTAATTTATAAACCTATGGGTAAAATAAACTGCATGCAACTTAAATTCCAAGTCCATCCTGATTAAATGAATTAATTAAAATTGTGCATAATCTTAATAATTTTTAATAATTTCCCTTTTTTAATGTCAAGTTTGTCTTTATAAATTAGAAATCTGCAAAGAAAGTGAAGTATGTACCTTTTTTTGCCTACGCGCCATTTATAAATGAGGCCCCTGGTAAGATACAGTTTGCTCTATGTTCTCCCCACATCAGAGTACATCTTCGAATTAAATTATCATTTTCTCTGCAATCTCACAAAGGGCCCAGCTATATCTCTCACAGCAACAAATGACTAGTAAGTTGACAAAGAATGTAATATCTTTCAGGTGATGTTCAACTCGAATGCCAGTGTCATGTGACAAATGAAAGATATTTTTAGCGTTTTGTTCTGTTACCTTCAGTGCAAATTAGCCCGTTAACATGTTTACAGATGGGAGAGGCGTATTCAGGGCTTCGCATATTGAGAAAAAGCTTGAGATTAAGAAGGCAATAAATAATAACATTGGCAATGTCCTGTCAATGCTTTAATCAATTTGATTCCCTCTCAGTGAATGAAAGCGTCTGATTCCATGGCATTACAGTCATTGCTGTCACTCAAACTTTCAAAAGGTAATTTTAACCCTTTAAACACAGTGACTTTCACCTATTGGAGAGGTACTGCAGTGGCGTGACACAGGCTCCGACTCCCACAGGCTCTCTCAGGCCTGATTAATGGAATGCATAGTGCAGTGCATCTCCAAAACAAACTGCTGAACCACTGTAACTGGTACAGAATGCTACAGCTGGAAAACCCACCAAAAATAATAAGGGCACAAGATAACGTGTGTGCTTTCTGCTTGCACTCCCAGCAAGTTGGACAACTGACAGGGGTATTTTTACTGGATTGTAAATTGCAGAATGAATTAGGAGACAAATGCAAGAAACATACCCTGATAAATGATTCAAATAATTTCTGAAATCCTCCCTGACAATCTGCGATGTCCAGTAAACACAAACTTATCTTAACGAGGCTAGTTTTTTTTAAATGCTTCTAGCCTATAGAATATCCTGCCAAACATGACAGCTTTTATTGTTGCCCTGTTCTTCATTGGCTTCCTATTTCGTCCAGTGTTTCTACAAAATACTCAATAAGACAATGCATCCTTCCAAATACAACGTAAATAAATAAATGACTTTTTATTGTGATGCAAGACAACAAACACTCTCACATAGTCTGGCACAGTTGGACAGACACACACACACACACACACACACACGCAGTCTGGCATAGTCAGACACCCACACACACACACACACACACACAGTCAGGCACATTTGGACGCACTCACACAGTCTGGCACTGTCAGACACACTTACAATCAGGCACAGTCACACACACTCACACAGTCAGGCACAATCAAACACACGCAATCTGGTACAGTCACATATGCAGTCTGGCATAGTCACACACACTAACACAGGCTGGCACAGTCAGAAACACTCACACAGTCTGGCACAGTCACACACACTCACGCAGTCTGGAACAGCCACAGACTCTCACACAGGCTCGCACAGTCACATGCACTCGCACAATCCGTCACAGGCACATATACGCACAGATTTTTGAGTGTTCACACTCTGATTGAATGCCTTTATGAAGAGTGAGAATTCAAAAGAGAGCACTGTGCTCAGAGCCTAAATCTGTGGTTAATGGCCAAAAATGGTAAAGGGTGTTAACTGCACAAATTTTAAAGGTAAAAGTGTCCAAAAAGCACTTCAAATCTTTAGTATAATTGATTCCACAGTTTCAGGCAGAGGAGAGCTTTACTTCTCAATGAAATGCCAAAGTATTTCTGGCAGACGGAGAAACAGATGGGAAATTACCCAAGGGGAGGATGTCCTTTTCTTTTATACGAGAGAGCGCAACCTCCGTTCATTCTTCAGGAGCAGCACACAAAAATAGGGCGCATTTTCCCTCTAAATATGTCATAGATGGTTTGACGCACAACTGTGTCACTGAACAGCAATTACTTGTAAAATTCATCCACTCGTAGGAGGAAAAATTGGCACCTCTGTTACGATAACAGCTGTGGATCATCTTTGGAGCCCTTTTTCTACTACAACAGTGGGTATCCGCTATTGGAAAATAAAATCTTATGTGATTTCCGCTGACCAATGGATAAAGCAGTTAAAAAAACAACTGGAAAAAGGGGGCAGGACAGCATTTGTCGCCTGGGGCGACGACTGCATGACTGCCCCAGGGGCTGAGGGGATTGTGGGCTATCAGGCTGTATTAAATGCCACTTATCACATCGGTTCACCTTGAAAGCAGGTGAACACTTCAGGGAAAAAGAGCCCTTCTTTGGAAAACCCACTGACTACGGCTGCCATATGCCAACCAATCAAAGGGAGGCATTTCACCACAACTTTCTGCATGATGCAAGAGACGCGGATGGCTTAAAATAAATGCTACCTTATACTAGGCTTGAAAACAACGAAAAATATGGCCTAAGCTTGTCATTAGGTGTGTAGTGTCCTTACTCAACCTGTGATTTAGCAGATTCCGCACTTGAAACCCCCATCGTGTGTACCGCAGAACTGCAAAAACCTTGCGTGTCCGCTATTATTTTGATGGTTTTAACACACGTTCAAATATCTCCTCTGGCTCCATGCCAAGAGTGTTTTGTAACTCTGCGACTAACAAAGTACTCCAAAAGCCCAAATGTTGAAACCATCAATTTCACTTTTCAACGGAAAACTTAATCATTTTAGGAGATGTGTGGTTCAGGCAGTGCCCAGAGGCCGCACTAGGTAAAACAGAGGATGGAAAATGGGACCTACCGTTTGGGTCTTCCTCCGGTCCTCGTAACCACTTCCATAGTCTCCAGAGGCCTGCCGGAAACAGGAGAGACCGTAAGCTGAGCGTTCCCGAGTAGTGTTTCGTCTGGCGCAGGTACCGCTCCTTCCCAATCCAGTACCCCGCCCCCATTAATCGCCAAGCGCCGTGTTCTCCCTGCTCCACCGCTATGGCAGGTCCCCGCGGAATTACGGTTGTTTTACTAGTCTGGCCGTGTTTCCTTAACAAAACCATTTTGTTTTTGTTACCCTTTGGATTTTAAATGCAGTTTTTGTTAAGGCTCCAGAGAGTAAGAGCCTCATTCATGTGCTGCCATTCTCCAGCGGTCTGCCCTGCAAACTGACAGGCTGGTTTAGGAGACATCGATGTCAAAATTTACAGAGATTTACGCAAATTTAAATGAAAAATCCTTGAATTTTAATCACAAACCGAGGAGATTTAGAGATAAAAGTAATCAAAGCAATGCACCTCCCTGTATGAGATCAACATAAAACTCCTCTTCTGCATGAGATTTTCAAACAGGGCGCCCTTATGTGCACGTTTTTTTTTTTTTACTTCTTTTTTGCGGCCACAAATGCATCCGCTGAACTGTAGCAATGAGCTAATTTCTAATGCCTTCAGACCATTTTTCCCCAAAGGGCCACATCAAACATAATCTGCCTTCAATAAACAGTTCATCGATTGTTTTATTAATTTTGATTTAATTGATGGAATCAGTATGGTTTTACATGCCGTGTAGATGAGACGTCACTGAACGGCAGCCGTTAGAGGAAAACAAAGAAAAGCAAATGCTAACATACTTAACTTGAATCTACTTCCCTGTTCATTTCTGAAGAAAATGTAAACACAAAAACACATTTGTGAATTTCACGAGAGCACAATACTGCAAAACCCAATGGACATCTTCACATGATAAGATCAGAATTTTGTTCAACATAATATCCACATATAAATGTAAAGTGAAAACATTGCTTTTCCCCAAAATCTTCAGCTTTGGACACTGCTTTTATCGCGTACATAAACAGAAGCACTTATACACAGAAACGCAAGCACACATATGCTCACACAAACAGAAACACAGACACACGCACTCATACACGCAATGTCATTAAACAGCTGATGTCATCCCCTGTCCAGCTACATCCACCGAAACCCCAGTGTCCCTCACATCCATCTCATGAGAGCCTCAGAGCATCTGCATTTCACTCTCACAAATAATACTCTGGCCCGCAGCACTCAAATACACCCATCAGCATAGTGAGCCATTTGTGAAATAGTGCGTTTTTGCTGAACTGGGCTAATCTTTAACACATACACAGGGAAATGTATAGAGAGAACATTCTATACACGGTGCTGACCGCAGGTCAGTTTACATAAGACATCTGACCCCACGGCAGTATATCAGTCACAGCCCTGGTTCTCTCAAGCCCACTCCATCACACTGTGAGCAGTGTGACTGCGCAGACATTCCCAGCCCACGTGAACCCTGTCAGAATCACTCCCATACAGAGTAACACAAACCTCCAGACCGCTTATCACTTCCACACAGAACATTCCGGAAGACCAACCTGCTAGCATGCTACAGGGGTCTGAAAGAAGACTCAGTTTTCAGTTATCCAGGAAAGAAAGAAGCAAACTCAAATTTAGAAATAAAGTGAGCTGCTTATCATTATTATTTTCCTGATTAACACAGATGCATTACATCTCATTGTTTAGGTTGAGCACCAAAGGACACGTACAAGTGAAAGTTCATCACAGCGCAGAAGCTATGCCTCTTGGCTCTAAAATGAAATGACGCAGAGCTGTGCTCATATGCCGTTTGCTGTAGGACTTTCAACAGGGGGAGCAATCAGAGGGCAGGATGCTGGTCACCTGATCTGTAGCCATATGGGATGCAATGAATTACTCACCACATCAGAGTCATCTTCATCCTCCTCACAATGTCTCTCAGCTGCTCGGGGGTCCCCCAATACCTTCAGCTCTCCAATGACGCCCTAGAACACACACACACACACACACACATTGGTCAAGCATGATGACACACCTGTATACCACAACACCTCAGGACTGCATGTCAGCAGGGCTTGTGAGAGTTTATTGTGAGACTGTCTTTGCCTGTCTCGCGCACACACACGTACATGTGCAAACACACACAAAACTGATGGGAGTGTGACTTGGTTTATCTCAAGGGGACACAACTCCTGACATTTTCCAGATAAAGATCTGCACTTCAGCAGTGGTCACTCTCGTCATTACCGCGATCAGAGAATGCAACGACCGAAACAACGAGTTCTTTCAATGACTCCAGATTTCAGACAAGATTCCGGCTCCTCCAGGATGGGTTCCAAGGAATTATATTCGGTGGCAAAGCAGACATTGCCACCTCCAGCAGTCTGGTCTGAGCTGGGATCACTGTCCCGACTCAAAAGAGGCTTTATTGCAGCTTAATTGAGCCTTTGTGTGCCAACCCCCCCTTCCTCCCCAACCCACATTCTACCAACCCCTCCTCATTGTGACATCACAGCCAATCACAGAGCAGGGCCACCGACAGGAAACTATATGCAAACTCAAATAGCTGGTCAGCTGACTCCAAAAGTCCCAGAAAATGAATTCACTTAGTATCATGTATACTGACAATCAGGGTCTTTCATGCCTCTGAGGAATATTAAGATTGTATAGCTCAGGCATGAGAGTACAGAGAGTACAGCTTCGCCATTGTATTACACAAACATCACTTCTCAGCACAGCCCTCACCTCCATTCAGCTGATTATGCCTTCAAATGAGGAGTGATTCACACAAGACTGGTGTGAAGGCTGACGTGTAGTGTAGTTAAGGAAGGAATGGTTTAATGGTGATTTAATATGTTTTTCTACATTTCTAAATGTCATTGTGTGGTCCTCTTCAATCCTCCCAGGACATTTTGACATTTGATCGTTACTGGCTGTAGCAGAACAGCGCAGCGTATGCTTGAGCAATTTAATGCCAGTTGAAAGGCAGAATACAGCTGTCTTTTCTAGCACAAGAGGTAAAACAGAGAGCCGACCCTCTGACAGAACATTCTGGAACCACGAGTTGTACCTGACGAGGTCATGACTGGAAAGCTTCACCGGTCCCATGCGAGCAGATGGCACAAACAGCGAAGCAGCTCTTAACCTCCATCCGCTGCTGACAGATTGTGAGAGTATGGGCATCGTCCCAGTGCTCCGCTCACACAAACCAGGCAGTTTTCGACAAAACAGATGAAGTGTTAGACCCCCCACCACGTGTGAGCGTTCCCCAAACCCAGGCAAATACAGTTATACTTTAACTGCAAACTTACTGGCCACAGATTTTCAATTACTACATACCAACCCACAAAGGTTCTTGAATTATTCAACACTAATTATCAAGTTTTACATTAACTTCAGACATTACATCACACCAATCCACAACATTTTTAACACTATTCCACTCCAATCAACAAAAGGTTAATAACTCCACACCAGCCTTCAGCAGTAACTCCACCAGACGAGTCATCAGAAGCTGACATATCCCCCCAGAGCCAGCAATTTAACCTCAGAAATCACAAAATATCAAAAGGCACCAGTCTAGTCCCTGATTAATTGACACAGCAAATTATATTTAAAAATGCTGAACGGTATTTGAGTTCTCACTCAGAAACAGAATGACCACTAAAGGACAGATGGACAGACAGACAACCGCACTGTATCCCCCATCCCCCTGCATTATATCCTGGGGGAAAACGAAGTGACATCAGTATTAAAATTATTAAACACCAGCACACAAAAGTTTCACAGTTACTCCACACCAACCTGCAACAACTTTGCAGTTAGTCCACTCCATCAGCAGATTTAAAATGATTCCATGCAAAACTACGACAGGTTGACAAGTAAGTACTTCACACCAGCCCACACCTTTTGCGGCTGCAACACACCAACCTCCCATAGTTTCAGTATTATTTCTACACTAAGTCCCCAGACCAAGCTTTTCCAAACATTTTCCAAATGATACACCAAGCACCTCTGCAGACGCCAAAATCAAATCGTATAAAAATGTTTTTACAATGCATTTTTTTTTTAGTTTAGAGCCAATGGAACTGGCAAATGAAAGAGAACTCCTCCATCAAATCCCAACCCAAGTTATGAACAGATGTAAAAATTCTGCCACATAGACATCGTACACCACACACATGAGAATGGCTGTACTTTATGTAAACTGCAGGCAGAGCCTTTCTGAATTGAATATGCAGAAAAGACCGACTGGGAACAGGCCTCTATCCCTCTCATCGAGACAGAGCGTAGGACGCCCTCTGTGGCGCCACAGCTGCTCCAGTCATTGGGCCTAAATCACTGCGTTTGTTCTCGTCAACCCCCAGCCAGAAAGAGCAGCTGACCCAGACATTTCTATCTGGGGCTGGGCTGCACTCAGTTCAGTCCTCTGAGGCACAGAGCATCGGAAAACGAGCCCCAGGAAGCTTTTGCAGGCTGTACATTATGTTGCTATACAACACTGATTATGACTAAGCATATAGATGGTGGAAATGCACAGTCCCCCTAAGAGTATGTCTCACTCAGGCTACATTACAGTCAAGCTGTTTAAACACATCTCCATTTTAAGGATGTTTGGCGATACAAGTCTGTCTTCACAGAACATCTGGCCCGTTAGGGTCTCCAAAATATTTTTCAAGTTCAGTTTCTGGTTATGCGAAGGGTCGAGGAAAATCATCTCAGCTGCGTTCACCCATCACAGAGAAGGACAAACGGGTCAACTCATGATTTACCAGGGAAAGTTAATTATTCCCAGAGGTTAAGGGGAATAATTAACTCCTGAGTTAGCTTGAGGTGATGAGGGCCGTATTTATGGTGACCTGGTTCATGGGAAGCCAATTTTCGTACATTAAGAGGAAACTCACAGAGCAGCTCCTATGCAAAGCAGAGCCCATTTCTTCTGCAGCAGCAACATGAGAGACACATATTCAGTGCTTGGCGATTCCTGACCCAATGTTCCTCCCCAACATGACAAATGGCAAAATGCACCAAGGCACAGGGCTTTAGGAAAGGGAAAGTAGACAATAATGACTTTCATTACTTTCCTAAGCTCCAAAATCCACTTTAATTCAAGGGACTCCTAACACTACCTGGCAGATTTAATTTTTTAGGGCCTTATTACATGGGATCAACTGCCAAAAATGGGTCATGGACTTTCCCATCAAGTTGGAGTAATGCACTTATATACCCCATAGTCTTGCTCTCATCCAGGAACACATAAAGCAGAAAATTCGAGCTGCATATCAGTTGAGAGACAAGACAGCCATTTTGTACAGGAGTGCTCACCAAAACATGTGATTTCCAGATTAAAGCTGTGTAAAGGTAGTCTGACTGCACCAGCCTTCGTACTTCCACTTTATTTCATTTCGCTTCAGTACTCAGTCTGATCACTCGGAGCTCTGCCCGTTTACCATCCCCAGAAAATACGCCGGACCAACCAACGAACAAAAGGCGTGGTCGAGAGCCATGATGTAGCTGCTGCGCCGAGTTTGAAATTGTAGTCTCCGAAATCAACAATGGCTACGGACATTGATACATTGGAGGCCATTCGCTCTGTCGTGGAGAAAATCCCGGGTATGAGCGACTTATAGCCACAACAAGATGAATGTTTGGTTAGTTTTTTGAATGGAAATTATGTTGTAGCGCTACTCCCTTCAGATTGTCATATCTACTTAATAGCAATCATGAAATAGGCACCCTGCTAATCTCCGTGAGATACAGCCGAACCACCTCAGCTAGCTTGTAGCTTCTAGTGTTACATTGCCCGCAAATTTCACACTATTTAAGTCAGCAGCAAACTTTTTTCGCAAGACCTATTCGCTGTCTCAGTGTTATGTTGTCATCCATGAAGGAAATGGCTGTCTGAGACAGCCAAACGCTTAGAGCCAAACTGTGCTGCTGTAAAGTTAGATAACGAGGTGGGTACGATGTTAGCACAAGTATGGTTAACGGTTCAGTTTTCGTGTCAACGCAGATTTCGTCCTGATGTAAACAATATATTATTCTCGCCGATTCTACCATTGGTTTTGGGTCTCTTACGTTCTTTTTTTTAACAGCAGCAGTATCTGCAGGAAAAATGATAGCTCAACAGTTTGTTTCTTGTACGGAGAACAGAAAGAGCACCTTTGGTTCTTTTAAGTGAATGAGTGAAGGCTAAAATTTGGTAGATGGGCATATGTATGGGTACAGTATTAACTTTAATGTACTGATCAGTTTGTTTTCGCTGCATTCCTGGTATGAAGGGCTGTAGTTTCCAGTGGAAGTACTAGGTGGCTGAGCCAGCGCATAACATACATTATCGCCAAACGTTAGTGATTAGTTTACGGGTACGCTAATGACTTTAAACTTCTGACAAGCGCCCACCCACCAGGAAGTAAACACTTGTCAATGACGGCTAGCCAGACTCTGTGTACGAAGCAAAGTGAAGCAGCAGAGTCTGGTTTTACCAGGCTAGGGTAAAAGTAAAAAACATACCAGGAACTTGTCAGGGTCGGCCCCTCCGGCCTGGCCCACGAACACCCCAGCCCCGGCCTCCAGCTCCATCTCGTCAGGGGAACGCTCAAAGCGAACCACCTGCTGGTCCGTATCGCAGTTGAGGTAGAAGCTGACACGGTCGTCCGAGACAGAGATAGCGAAGCGAGTCCAGGTGTTGAGGAGCGAGGGCACGGTAAAGCTGGCCGCCTCATACGAGCTCTGAGAGTCTGGCTCCGTGTAGTACAGGATGACCCTCTGCCTCCCGCCTGATACAGCCGACAGCTTCACCCCCACATACATAATCTGTTGGGTGGAGTCCGTGATGGAGAAGATGACGCCTGGTTTCGTGGAGGTGGGCTGCAGGTTGAACAGTAGAGAAAAGTCCCTGAAGAAGGGGTTGGGAAGGTGGGCACGAGCCAGCTGCCCTGTGTTCGCCGCCGGCCCGAATACATAGCCAGGGCTGTTGTCTGGGCCGTACACCTGGGTGATCTCGTCGGGGGGCGGGTCTCCGATCAGCTGCAGGAGGGACGCGCCACTGTGACCTGAGGGGGCGGAGACAGAACAGGAAGTCAGCGCATGAGGTCAGCCAGTGAGGGACCAGCACAGGACAGAAGTAGGTTAAAAAGCACTATTAGTCTGCTTCAATACATGTCTCAGTAGCGAGCTGTTCAAAAGCTTCACAGAAAATGAAAATGCTGCCGCCCTCAAATGCTGGCTGTATTTTTGAAGCAATTCATGAGTACAGAGCAAAGCAAATGACAAACCACCCAGGTTCTCCTTTGACTAATATTCTATTAATCTTCTGAGACCCTGCGTCCACATACCAGGATGTTAAATTTTTGGTTTGCAGCACCTTATACTTAATTCTACGTTACTTAGACCTGTTGTCCTCGTTAGTAGACATTTTTCGCTGCCATCTTGTGGTTGAAAAAGTGAAATTCACCAATCAATATTAAAACCAACAAATAGCTTAGAGACATCAAAATTGCAAAAATATTCAAGGCTCGGGTCTTATGAGTATAAGTAATACACATACGCTGCCTAGTCGGATCAGTTTCTGAGACTCTGTGGGTCGAATCTCAGTTTTCTGAGGATGCTGATTTAATAAACTTTGCTGGGAAGCTGTTCAGTTCAGCTCAGTTCTCAGGAAGAGCCCAGCACTTTTTTCCGGGTCTCAGAGAGAGTGTAAACACATAGTCACTCAGAACAAACTCATATAAGAGCCCCTGCACTAAAATGATGCATGGAGTTCATTTCCCACTATAAAGATGTTGTGGTGCGCTGACTACTACAGGAAACTTGACCCCTGCATCTTTTTCGGCCCTGATTCTCAGAGCAGAGTGAGTGTAAACACATAGTGACTCAGAACAAACACATAAGAGCCCCTGTACTAAAATGATGCGAGGCGTTTGTTTCCCACTATAAAAATGCTGTGGTGCGCTGACTACTACAGGAAGCCTAACCCCTGACCCCATCTGTTTCAGCCTTGATTCTCACAAGAAATTCAGTCCGGGACGTCATGGGGAGGTACAAATTAAAACAATCCCCGACCCGTTGCTCCAAAATAGCCACGTGGGGCACAGAAACTTAAAGTGGCGTTGACCCTACGAAGAGGGCATCAAAAAACCCACTCTAAAGGTTAAAGTAAATCTGTTAAACAAATACTGTTTTCAGCACCACTGATCTATACAGAATAGATCTTTTAGATAGATCAGTTCCCAGCACACTAAAAGCTGGTCTCACAGACATAGTACAAGATTCAATCTTGACAATTCTTGACTGAATTTTTAAGGAGATTTAAAAATTGGCTTTGGTTTTGGACCAGAGTTCATCTGAATCAGAGAAATCAACCCAAAGAGTAACATTTCATAGTCGCAATCATACATGCTCCACAGCACTATCAGAGACTGAGAGACTCATACATGCTCCTCAGCACTATCAGAGACTGAGAGACTCATACATGCCCCACAGCTCTATCAGAGACTGAGAGACTCATACATGCTCCACAGCACTATCAGAGACTGAGAGACTCATACATGCTCCACAGCACTATCAGAGACTGAGAGACTCATACATGCTCCACAGCTCTATCAGAGACTGAAAGACTCATACATGCTCCACAGCTCTATCAGAGACTGAGAGACTCATACACGCTCCACAGCTCTATCAGAGACTGAGAGACTCACACATGCTCCACAGCACTATCAGAGACCGAGAGACTCATACATGCTCCACAGCTCTATCAGAGACTGAGAGACTCATACACGCTCCACAGCTCTATCAGAGACTGAGAGACTCATACACGCTCCACAGCTCTATCAGAGACTGAGAGACTCATACATGCTCCTTAGCACTATCAGAGACTGAGAGACTCATACATGCTCCACAGCTCTATCAGAGACTTAGAGACTCATACACGCTCCACAGCTCTATCAGAGACTGAGAGACTCATACACGCTCCACAGCACTATCAGAGACTGAGAGACTCATACACGCTCCACAGCTCTATCAGAGACTGAGAGACTCATACATGCTCCTTAGCACTATCAGAGACTGAGAGAGTCATACATGCTCCACAGCTCTATCAGAGACTGAGAGACTCATACACGCTCCACAGCTCTATCAGAGACTGAGAGACTCACACACGCTCCACAGCTCTATCAGAGACTGAGAGACTCATACATGCTCCTTAGCACTATCAGAGACTGAGAGACTCATACATGCTCCACAGCTCTATCAGAGACTGAGAGACTCATACATGCTCCTTAGCACTATCAGAGACTGAGAGACTCATACATGCTCCACAGCTCTATCAGAGACTGAGAGACTCATACATGCTCCACAGCACTATCAAAAACTGAGAGACTCATACATGCTCCTTAGCACTATCAGAGACTGAGAGACTCATACATGCTCCACAGCTCTATCAGAGACTGAGAGACTCATACATGCTCCTTAGCACTATCAGAGACTGAGAGACTCATACATGCTCCACAGTTCTATCAGAGACTGAGAGACTCATACATGCTCCACAGCACTATCAAAGACTGAGAGACTCATACATGCTCCTCAGCACTATCAGAGACTGAGAGACTCATACATGCTCCTCAGCACTATCAGAGACTGAGAGACTCATACATGCTCCACAGCACTATCAAAGACTGAGAGACTCATACATGCTCCTCAGCACTATCAGAGACTGAGAGACTCATACATGCTCCACAGCTCTATCAGAGACTGAGAGACTCATACATGCTCCACAGCTCTATCAGAGACTGAGAGACTCATAAATGCTCCTTAGCACTATCAGAGACTGAGAGACTCATACATGCTCCACAGCTCTATCAGAGACTGAGAGACTCATACATGCTCCACAGCTCTATCAGAGACTGAGAGACTCATACATGCTCCACAGCTCTATCAGAGACTGAGAGACTCATACATGCCCCACAGCTCTATCAGAGACTGAGAGACTCATACATGCTCCACCGCACTATCAGAGACTGAGAGACTCATACATGCTCCACCGCACTATCAGAGACTGAGAGTCATACATGCTCCACAGCTCTATCAAAGACTGAGAGACTCATACACGCTCCACAGCTCTATCAGGGACTGAGAGACTCATACACGCTCCACAGCTCTATCAGAGACTGAAACACATGATGAATCAACCGACTCCGCCACCCAGGGGCCACACGTGTGTGGTTATTCACGTTCGCGAAAGCAGAGTTCACTCCCCTGACACGCTCTTGACCAGAAATCGCACAAGGTGATGAAAAATGTGCAGCTGTGGTTAAATATCACCACTTCTCCCGCCTATCGTCCGGAGAGGACATGAGACACCTGACAATAGTGAAACGGCTCGCTAACGGAGGACAGAGAGTAATGTGCCCTCTGAGTCGGCGGTCACTAAGCAGTTTGTTACATTGTGAAGGCAGCTCATTGTAGACTCTAATGCATTCTGACATCCTGTTGATTATTTCTCCCGCTTTCCATTAACAGACCCACAACCCCAAAAGCTCTTCTGCTGCGCGTATCTTTAATTCAAACAGACATGTGGGTCTGCAGAAAAAACTGACAGCAAGGGAAGCAGTGATGTTACCAGGACAGGTGTGCAAAATGGTGGCGAGTGCCCTGAATTTTACTACCCGTCACTTACATTCAGGTCTTTACAGACATGCTTTTATTTACTAAACCAGGTTCAGAACTCATAAATGCACATTATTGGAGAGTTGCAGGTACTATAGACACATACTAATCCATACTAAAGATCTCAGTACATAGCCAATCTTTGACCCCCATACAGGAACTCAAGAATGAAACTACACTACCCAGAGGCATAAATGGCCCATTGACAAAAACATGGATTAGAGTGCATGGGTGTCCTCTGCATATGTGGCTTACACCACAGGCAAGAATCAGCCAAAGGGGAAATTGTCTGGTGTAATTAAAATGGCATCCCACAGAGGAAGAAGCTTCCGCCAAGTAAAACGCATCCAGATTCTGCACAAGGAATATCAATTTTTCCAGATACAGTACCAAACAGGTCACCTCACATTTTGTGCAATGCTGACTACACACACTACATGGGCTGAAGGTCGCAAAATAAACAACAAAGTCACCCACAGTCTCCGGCGGGTTCTAATGAAAAGATCAGCAGTGTTTATTCTTTAGAAAATCAGAAACATCACAAATACAAAAGCAAGTTGAGAAAGATTTGGCAAAAAGACACGATAATCTCAAGACACAAACACATCTCAACATGCAGTTGGGCAAGTAATTCCTGGTGCCATTTGGTTTCAGACAGTCACAAAATTATGCCGTGAATCAAGGTTCACGGCAATGACAGATCAAATCCAAAATAATTTAATGATCACAACAAAATGAGCCTGAAATAGAAAAGACAAAAAATAAACAACCAAGCTTCAGGGGCATGTACTGTCTGAAGGGAGATTGACCAACAATCAGAACACAATGAAAAAGTTGAGACGTTTATAATAGGCTACCCATTTTAAATTAACAAAACAAAATGAATGGTGTGTAGCCTACACTGTCAGAAATGCAGCCTGTGCATGTTTGCTTGGAGCACTTTGTTAATTGAAATGTACAATTGTGGATCGCCTAAAACATTATTCCCGCTGAATAAGTTGACTCCATATTGCCTGCAAATTTTTAGTTACACAAAACGTCAGAGATGCAAGTCAGTCAGTCTCTTCCCCGTGGGCCGCCAAATCACTGACTGCCTCATCACTAATCCACAGTATCTGATATGTCAACTACAACACCGCCCGCCCAGTATGCCTACTACACTATACCCACAGTACCTAATACCTCAGTGTGTTCCATGCCTACTACAGTATACACACAGTACCTGATACTGCATATTGTGTGCCATGCTTAACCCTCTTTTAATCAAACCCATTCCCAATTGTGTAAAAATCATTTCCCTAGGCAAATATGTTGATTATGGGCCAATATTTGGAAAAATTGTTATAAAAAATTTTCAATTTTAAAAAAATTAAATTTTTTATTTTATTTTTTAAACTGGAACTTGATGGACCATTCAAGTTATTCTCATATGTTTATTTGCCAATAAGAAACAAAACCAGCAGGGTGTCCAGGCTGTTGTCCCTTTCTCTTTACGTAGCAGATATGCTACGGTGGTTAACAGAGGGTTAAAGCACTCTCCACACAGTACCTGATACCTTACAGTGTGTGACGTGCACGTGTAACACAGTTGAGACAACCGACAGAGAGGCTATGGCGTCTGTTCCTCCGCAGGATTTTAAAGTAAAACGCTATCCTAACCCCAAGATCTCAGACTGCAGTTTCCTTCCAGACAGGATAAATCTCTCTTGTCCAAACCAGGTGTTTGTTTGGATAAGTTGCACTACAGGTCCCCAGGGGAAAAGTGGTGTTATTTCACAAAAGAAAAAAACTGCAATGCAAGCGAGTCACTTCACGACACCCTGGCTTGTTGCCATTTTGTGTCACAGGAACCTTAAAAACCCCGAGGTGGCTTCATCTACGGGGATTTCAGTGTCTCGTCATACATAACAGGGGGCAGTAATTGATTCCCAGAGAATCAATTACTGAGAAGTAATAGGATACGGCTCCCTAAATCACAGCTCTCAGGGGATCCACTTACTCCATCTGGAAGAAATGACCGTGTTTCGCACTTTGACATAATTCTACACAGACAACTTATTTTGATTTCCCTGGGAATCTAACAGCGCCCCCAGATGTGGTTTCTCAGCAAAGCGTGCTCACACGCCTCTGCTGCAGGTGGGTACTCTCTCCATCGCCTCCACTGACCTCAGTCATCTGTGACAAAACCGTACCACGGTCCTAATGAGGGATATCTCCGCAAGAATACACCGAGTCCAGTGTGGATTCATTTGTGTCAAACTCTTCACAGCGACACTGCCACAAAGGAAAAAGTAGGCAAGACTGGCGCACAATCCCTGAAAATCCGCCAACCAAGGAGGCAAAAACGCCCAGTGAGAGGTAATCATGTTAAGATCTCAGATACACAGGACAGCCCATCTCCTGCTGGATTGTCTAGAGAAAGCAGATGATGATAAGAAAAGGATACAACAGAAAATTTAAAAACAAATGCAATAAGTCAGAAAAGTGTTTGAGCAAGGCAAAACTAATGCCTTAATTTTAAGTTATGAGCACTTACGTTAACACAAGGAGTCAAAATTAAGGAAAAATACAGCTTGAATCCAGATAATAAGTTCATTAATGGAATCAAAAATTATTCTGTGGAAGCTTTATAATTACAGATGACCTTCATTTTCTTGTGACAAGGCCTCTACAAAAGACAAAAACATTGCAAAAAATTCCAACAAAATGGAACAAATCGGACATACTGTATATACACACTCAAAATGCTTCTGTGATTGAATGTGTTTCTTGGAGTAAATGGGGCAAAAAGCAAAGCATTCGATAATAACAATGACCGACATAATCCAAGTGCTAATTGCCGGAAACAACAGCAATTTGAAACCAAGTATATCTTTTCTTTCATGTTACTGCCATCAATAAAGCTGTTGTTTAAGAGAAACTGCGATTTAGACTTTTCTTAGAGGGAATTTCCTAAAGTTGCCTTTTAACCTTTTAACTGTCACTGGGCCCTAATTAGAGCCCTACGGAATTTTCAAACAAATTTTGAATCCTTCCTTTGTGAACTATGACTTAAATCCTCAACCAATCCAGGCAAACAATATACTATTTAAAAGCTTAGACGCTCAGGATTTCATTTCTGCCCACCTTTTTGCCCTATGTCAGCCATAACAAATGCAATAAATCAAGTTCTCAACATAGACACCACATACTTGAGTCCAATGAAACTTGTCAGTCCTCATCATCGAAGTTGTGGTCAAATGTATTATGTTTTATGTATTATCCGTTCCATTTGGTCTTGTTCGAAAGCTAAGAGCCTGTGCAATTAAGATATCCACGTTGTTTGTCCCAAAATTGATTAAGCCATATATTTAATGTAAATACTCATAACAGCAACGACAGACACGCAGTATTTTGTGTAATAGAACCATTGTATGTGAGATCAGTGAGCATTTGACATGTGGTATAGCAATCCAGGCCAAATGTGAGAAAATGCAGGTGACAATTAAGAGGTTAACATCAAAGCCGAAGACTGGCAGGTGATTGGAGTTCCAAGGGATATCCTGACAGTGCGTTCATGCAGGAATGGTGAGACTCTTGGGTAACGTGGTAAAGGTGATCCCTGTCTCGGGTTAAAAATTTGCACTTTAGTTGGAATGTCTATTCAGGCATGAGCCTCTTTTTCCCTGCAAGCCTCTGACAGCTAAACAAGCACTCCCACAAACGAACCAAAGAAACAAACTGCACTGACAGGGTTTATGGTCCTGCTCTGTCCTTTTCTGTGCTGTCGTAGTTTATATCATGAGGATGAACACAAAAGGCATTGTCACCCTTTAAAAGCAGGGCTCTGAGAGAGCAGAAACACACAAATACACACACACACACACACACACACGCACTTAGACATGCACCATCACCTGCAAACACAAATCTAAGCACAAGGCTTTATTTAGCTAGCATACATGGGAAATGGCCAGCTAAACATCCCACACTGACTGTGACGCAGCCAGACTCTAAGAGCGAGTTTTAGACACGCTGATATTAGTGTTTCACCCAGAGTGGAGGCTGCAGGGAGCGTCAGGTCAGGAGTCGTGTTGCCGGGCAACACAGTTCAGACGACATGCATGGGAAAATGGGAAACATCTGGAGGAATCCAAATCGCCATGGTGAACTCCGGTCCCCACGGCTACGCTTGGTCACCAGAGAAAATATTTCTGTGAGGTTCTTGACAATAGCCAATGTCCTTTCTCATACTGTAATGAGCACCAAACGGCAGGGAGCTCCATTACTCTGGGTTCGAGGGAGTTGCATTTGACAAAGGGAGGGAGACACACCGCATCCTGTATGCCATTTTGGACCTGGGAATAATGGATACAGTTCGTTTGTGTATATAAATATCCCCATAAACCAGCATTAGCAGAAATCAGTCTACATGCAGAAGGATGAGGCTTGACTCTGCGAACATATTCTTTACCCAAGCAGCAGAATTCAGCTGTGATTTACGCACCACCCGACGCTAAATTAAGCCACACAGGCTTGAAAGGGCCTGGTTGAAGGGGCCACACACAAAGGCCTGATCTTAATGCTCAGCAACTGCTGCTTCTGAGTTATCAAGGCATTTACTTAACTCTCAGATCCATGTTCCCAAGGAACCTGCCACAAATAAAATGCACAGCTTGCTGCATACAAAACAGATGCAGCCCAAGCTTTTCACAATTAGCTTTTACTTGTGTAATTAAGCAGAAGTGTGATACATACGTTTGAACACAAGGTATCAGCAAGATTCAGGGTTTCGGCTTTGACACTTTTAATTGAGATAACTCAGTCAAAGAATGAGTATCAGCCAGAAGCTTATCCACCTTTCTCATGTCTGAAATGGATATTTAACAAGCCCAAAATCTATTTGCGGTTTTCCTTTGAAGACTTTTTGGCTGCACAGAAAGACTCTTTATTTGAAGCTTTCAGTAAAGGACACACATCATCATCATCAGTAAATCTACATTGACTCAAACTTGCTTAATTTGAATGTTTTCTGCTACAGGCACTACTGTTCTGAAAGCATCCTCATAAAGCAGCAAGAAAAACCCTTGCAGGAGACAAACCACATAGATAAACAAATAAAGATTTTAAAACACAAAGAGACAAAGATGGGCACCAATCATCCATGCATACAGAGCCCAATTTCCTGCCAATGAGTCACGTGGACCAGGCTTGTGAAAGAGCTCATAGATTCAGAGCACGCCCCCCAATACCAGAAGACGAGGCCATCAAAAAAATAAAATGAAAAATAAAAATTAGTTGGCTAAAATCACATTTTAATTTTTGAAGTGAGGGCAGGAGGTTTTTTTTTTTTTACTATAATAACAGTTTAAGATCCACATAGTACAACAAATACAAATCACAAATATATGATAACACAGAGAATCAAATCAGACTAACCCATATGTGGTGCATTGACTGAAAGCTGAACATGCCTGCCGCATGGACAGGGATTTGGAGCATTTTATTGCTTACTTTAAGGTGCAGTTTTTACAGATTTAAAAAAAAAACGGAGGCGGGAGGGTTTTTCTGGGGCATGCGGGGATGCAAGCCAACTATTTTTTTTTAATGGTCTAAAGCAGGTAATGGATCACCCATTTTGCATTCTTTGCCAGATGTCCATAACTGTTTCCCTTATTCCACGAGAATGAAGATTACATTGAAATCTATCACATACATTGATTGATACGTTGATACATATTAATGCATTGAAACTATTTCAGGACACAAATAGACCATGATGACAAGCATGATCAGCCATAACAGCTGAGCCAATAACACCAAATCCACCCTTGACTCTCGGGACACAGTCATACAGAGCTCTGTTTGTGAGTTTTACTCTTCCGTACAACAGATGATCTGAGCTCATCTCTCCATTAAGATTTTACTGGGCTCGTATTCTGTCGTTTCTGTGTCTATACAATGCACACTATCAACCGCAAATCTCCTCCCCTGAATGTCAGAACAGCTTTGGGAACTAAAAAATAGACTTACTATTTAATTGACTATTTGAGCATTTCCAAATAGTGTATTTGGATTTTACTTGGCCCAACATGAAAAGACAGATCAATGAATATGATCTCCCTAGAAGCGTGACAAGCACTGGAAGGTAATTTAAGGGCAGTAATAGAGGAATGTACAGTGTGCCCTGTTAGCTAATTAATTATTGGCACTCTTCCAACTGTCCTCTAATGGAACACAGTTTCACAGCCATGGCCAACATGAAGCAAAATACCCCATAGTGCAGTTTATGCTTATTACAGAACTGGTCATACCACACAACTGACCTCATATAATCATATAGTTCTGGCAAGGGCTTTCTTTTTTTCATAAGGATTACAACCACTTTTGGACAGAAAATGTAGCATTGCACTGTATCAAATGGCAAATTGGACAGAACAGTCAAGCTAGCTGCCAGAATACCAACATAAAACCATGAGTTCTCAGGAAGCCCCAGAATGGCGTATAACGCATTGCTCTGTGAAACAGACTGCTCTCTCAAATGAAATGAATAAAATGTGTTTTGGAATGGAGAAAAGGTTGGCTTGGAATCTGTTTATCAATGGCTCTGTTCACCAAACCATCCCATTGGGTCACAAAATATAAGCACACAATGGCCAACTGGGACACGCCTAAGACCCCCATACCAGACCAGTGCTTCTTCTCATGACAGCACTGGTACTTCTTGCTTGTCATATTCAGGGATAAGGGGTATGGGGTGGGCTTGTCCTTGACTGTCCCCGACAACCCCCGCCAAACAGATTTAAAAAAAAAGACATTCTGGCATCCCAGGCAGACACAGGAACCCTTGTAACCCACAGAATGCAGAGGCCGTCCCACCCTCCACTGCTCATAGACAGAACAGGGCACAATAGGCATACATCTTCCCACGACAGCCATTTTGTCAACCCATACAGAATGTTCGTGAGAGTCTATGGTCCATGGGGAAAGAATTATTGTACAACTCTCAAGCTGGGCTGTAGCGCTTCCCATGAGAAAGCTTTCAGATTTAATGCAGGCATATAAACCTGATTAAAAAAATATGTGCTTATATGAAGGGTATAATTCTGGAAGCGTGAACAGCAAGGAGATAAATCATTCTCTTTTAGAGCAGGTGTCCCGTGACATGTAGCTGTTGCAGACATGAAGTACAGCGCCCCATGGACAACTGTGCAAAGTCAGCCCAACACCAGTGACTGAGGTGCAAAGCCAATGAGCACACTGCCACTAATAGGGCACATTGCAGCTAACAGAGTATATGATAGCTAACAGGACACACAGCAGCGAACAGAGCTTATAGCAGCTGACAGGGGACATTGCATCTAACAGAGCCTACAGCAGCTAATAGGGGACACAGCAGCGAGCAGAGCTTACAGCAGCTAACAAGGGACATTGCATCTAACAGAAATTACAGCAGCTATTTTTATTATTATTTTATTATATTTTTTTTGTAGAACCTTTATTTAACCAGGGAAGTCCCACTGAGCTTGAAATCTATTTTTCAAGGGAGCCCTGGGGGGTTGAGGTGGAGAGGGAGATGACAAATTGCACAGCCAATCAGATCAGGGGATGATTAGGTGGCAGGTTGAAAGAGCCAGGTTGGGAATATATCCATGACCCCAGGGAACCCTCTACTCTTGTTGAAGAGGGTCATAGGATCTTTAATGACCACAGAGGGTCAGGACCTTAGTTTAACTTCTCATCCAAAATATGACATCTCCTTCAGTACAGTATCCCCATCACTGCACTGGGGATTATTCCACAAGCTCGCAAACTACTGACCCACCAACACCTCGTTCAGCAGCAACTTAGTTTTCCCCGGTAGTCTACCTTCCAAGTACTAACCAAGCCCACACCTGTTTAGCTTCAGCCACACGACTGGGGCAGATTGAATAGCGGTACGGCTGCTGGCTAACAGGGAACATTGCATCTAACAGAGCTGACAGCAGCTCACATGGCACATTGCAGCTAACAGAGCTTACAACAGCTAACAGGGGACACTGCAGCTAACAGAACATACAACAGCTACCAGAGCACACTGCTGCTAATAAAGCTTACAACAGCTACCAGAGCACACTGCTGCTAATAAAGCTTACAACAGCTACCAGAGCACACTGCTGCCAATAAAGCTTACAGCAGCTAACAGGGAACACTGCTGCTCACAAGACTCACGGCAACCAAGAGAGCAAACATTAGCTAACAGGACACATTGCAGCTGACATGGCATGCTGCAACTAACAGGGCACAGTGCACGACCATGAGCAAGTGCAACACTTTAGCCCCAGTCAGTGAGAGCATGGTTACTTCTAGCAGCTCAGAGCCGCTTACCCCTGCAACAGCAAAGCTCTCTCACACACTACTGGTTCCACTTCCGCTGAGGATGCTTCAGAAGTCTGAATATGGAAGAGACCAGATGAATCAGGAGTTTCTCAGTAGGACTCTGGAGCGTTTGGCTCCCCAGGTATAGAAACCAGTTAATTTAGACAGATCACTAGTAGAAGAGTACCTATTCTCTGGATCAATAAAGATGAAACAGCAGAATCAGCAGCCTCATGTAGAGTAAGAAGTTACTGTATTATACTGTCTGAAGAAACCTCATGGTCATCAGAACACCACCACACACCCAAGAAAGGCAACCGGCAGAATCAATCTTTCTGCTGCAGCTGTTTTGCACGGTCGCATGTGAGTCTGTATGTTTTATTCCAAGCCCCTAATTCTTAAAACTGCCAAGTAAACCACTGAGTATGAGATTTGAAGGTTCTGGTTTTGTCCAGGGTGCTTCAGTTCCATGTTTGAAAACCCAGCACATAACAGCCAACAAGACTGAATTTTAAAGGGGGTAGCATAAGTAGGCATGCTAACCTGTCAAAGCATATAGGCCGATGCCAAAGAGAGTAACACAAGAAGATAATTTTGTCTTTACCAATGTGCTTATCAGAAACCCTATACCTCTACAGCTAAAGGCAGGCTACTCAGCCACCCACAGCTATAGGATCTGTTCACAGAGCCAGTCAAAGATGCTCTTCAATGTGAAACTCCAGACGCTGCGGCTCGGCAGCGCTATAATCTGACTGCAAGACATAGAGCAGAACAGACTGTTCCAAAGGCATTTGACCCATCTACTCCCACACAGTCTACTCAGACAACAGCATACGGGTCCATTCATACAGGAGATGTGTCCGTTATTCAGCGCAACATTTTCCAATTATTTACCCATGGTAACAATGTGCAGCATTGACACTCCTGAAATGAAGAGGACTTTAGTTTCTGCATTTCATTAATTTTACTCTGGAACAAGATATACTGCACTATAACAGGCTGCTTGGGGTCCCTGAAAAAACATCCTTTTATTTACAGCAAGCGGATATGGAATATAGATAAACCTATGCTGTGTTTACTGTCTCATAACTACTAATAAAATACAGTCGATAAAATACTACAGTATAATACAGCAAAGAAACCAAAAACTTAATGATATTGCGACAGAGAAATAAGAACACTGGAGCTACATAAACACCAGTCTTATTAGGCAAGAACATATAGTACCAGAGTTTTTATTTGAGAGCGTGTGTGTGTGTGTGTCTATATACCTACTTAACGGCACGTTTGCACCCGCTTCCATGTCAAATGGGCGTTAGGGGCAGCTGACTATGCATATGAAATCCAATGTTCATATTTAATCTACTCATAGTACTATTCATATAGACTTTATATCCAGCAAAACAATGAAATAATTCCCTCATCATAGCAAATACTTAATCATTATATGTTATTACATTTCATGTGTTCACTTGAATCATGTGATCTTTTCCCCTCCCAAACCTCACTGAAGCCAAAGCCATAATTTCGATGCCATCATTCACCTGAGAGCAATGTAAAGAAATCCGTCAGCACATAACCACAAAACATGCAGCTACAGGAGAGGACATCATTCCTCCACAATACAAGCCATATTAAATAAATAATGAAAGCATGCTGCTCTTCAGAATAAGCTGTCCACAAAAAGCCATTCGATAGATTTATTTCTGACAAAGATCATACCTCAGAAGAATGCATTGCCTAAGAGTTTGAGCAATGAACAAAAATGGAAGAAAATGATGCGTTTTGTGTGGGACACCATTTTTGCATCTGTTTCTCAGCACGCAAGGTGAAAAGGTTCCGTGTTTTCCTGACACTTACAAGAAATTCACATCAAGGTTTCACACAGGAAGCAATTCCTCTGAATGAACTTCAGAGACTCATGATATTCATCTAAACTAGCTTTTGATCAGTTCATGGAGCCATTGTCTGAATGCACAATAAATTATGAATTTCAATAACTTATCATTATGGAAAACTTGGACCACTCTTGCAGTATAAATGCTTGCTGAGCTGTACTGAACTCTGTAAAAAAGTGTTTCTCAAAACATAGTTGATGCAGGAAAATTAGATCATCGAGCAAATTAATTTAGACACAGCAAATTAGTCGGTACTCTGATATGTCTCATTCCTAACTGCGCGATCGCACACACACACACACACACACACACACACAGAAAAGCATACTCTATCCAGATCCGAGAGCATGAGGGCTAGTAGGGCTTTTCTTATTTTTATATTACACTTCCTGCCAAAAATATCACACCAGTCCAAGGAAGCCTGTGTTTTGACATTTTGCCCTTGATATAATTGTGTATCCACATTATGGATAGGAAAGCAACCATTTCCCCCGTGCTTAAGTCAGTCTGCTGTGCTCTCAGTGAACAGTGTGCTAAAGTAATCAGCTCCTCAAAGGAAGACCCGCACAGCCGAACACATTGAGCAGAACACATTCAAGCCAAAAATAACTACACAGTTGGATCAACGCAATGCCTTCCTGCTGGCAGCTTGCCTTCCAAAATCAATCATTCAAACACAAAACTTCAACATATATTCAACTGCTCTCAATTTGCAGGAATTACAAAAAAATCGCAATTCCATGAAATACTCCTCACATATAAGGCGATGCATTTAAAAAAAAAAAAAAAACTGAAGTGCCCTATTTTGGTTTTACCGCGTGCGCTTAGTGAGCTACAAGTTACAGGACGTGCAGCAATAAGTGAGTGGTGAGGTTTCGCATAGCATGCATGAGCCCCTGCGCGGGCGGAGCAGGTTAAAATGCCCCTGACGCTGTGCGTTAATTCATGCCGCGTTTCTGAGCGCGAGCGGGAGAGACCAGGAGGCGGATGTCGGAGAAATTCTGCCGCGAAACCCCCCATCCTCTCATACGGTAGTCCTGAAGCTGACACGCATTTGAGCCCCGTCCAGCTCTCCCCGTGTAGCTTTTCCGGATGGAGGGGGTTTAGTACTGTACCCTGACCGAGCTTAATTAGCGGGACGATGAGACAGACAGGTGGTGCTGGTTCAGAATGCATTCCAGTCCAGGGATGCATTCTAACCTGCCGTTACCTTTCTGGTTACTAAGAGACAGGCAGGGCGAGGCCTGGTGGTCGAGGTTGGGCAGCGACTGGCACTGCGAGCTTTGGTGCTGTGGGTCGGGCAGCGAGTGGCACGCCGCTACGAGGCGCCCGTGGCGCAGGACATCCCAGCAGCTGTCGCGTAGGCTCTCGCACGCACTGCGGCAGGGGGGCAGCGGGGCTGGGCTGCCGGGTGCAGTACACCGCGGCACCAGCAGTAGGCAGTAAAACCACTCCAGGCTAGGGTGGCAGCGCGACTCCAGCAGCCAGGCCCACTCCCGCAGCACTGCTCGCACCTCGTCCGCCCGGCTCTGATTCAGGAAATTGGGCACTGTGAAGTTCTCCTGCCTGGCGCCGGTGCAAAAGGGCAAATTGGAATCTAGGGGCACGCAGTGGGGCTCCCAGCCAGAAGATTCAGCTAAGAGAGACCCATCATTTTTCAGAGAGGTTAAGAGATGGCCTGAGACGATGTACTGCTTGGGATACCCCGTTAGATTACTGATCAAGTCATTCTGACTAGAGTTAGTATTAAAACTAAAGCTGCCACTCTGGGCATTTCCCTGAGGTAGAGAGAGACTAAAGCTGTGAACAGGCCTGCTGTCAAAATCATGACCCTGAGGACCAGCATTGTACTCTGCAGCCGTCTGGTTACTCCTGTGCATAGCATTCAGGAAAAGGTCCATCCCTGTTGGCAGCCCCCCAGCATACCACCTGCGTCTAACTCCTTCCAGCCCTGTGACCTCAGCAGGTATATTTCTGCCCTCTTGTGTCCCCTCCTCCTCCCCTGCCAACCCCCCTAAACCTCCCTGCCCTGAAGCCCCATTACCCGGCTTGGCTCCCCCTGAGATGAGGCCCGCCTGCTTGGTGGTCAGTGCAGGCTTCGCAGTAGTTGTCTGGTGTGCCCCACGGTCCAGATTTTGGTCCCATGTTTGCACAACGTCGCGAATCCCACTGGCCACATCGATGATTTCCGCGCCCAAGCTGGCGATGGTGGCATCAGGCTCCTCCCTGCTGTCAGTGGGCCCCACTCCAGACCTGTCATCGGTGGGCGGGGGTGAGGGAGTTGCCGGGGGTTCGGTGGTTGGCTCCTCCCAGTTCCAGAACCAAGCATCCGAGCGTCCCGTGCAGAGTGCCGAAAAGAAAGCAAGGGCCAACCAGATCCCGGTATTAACCATGGCGAGGGCCGGTTCCTGCTGCCTCCCCTTCACTGCCCCGGCTGGCTCTGCATAGTAAGCTAGCGCACAGCCCAAACACACAGCCCCAGCGCCACAAGAACACAAAGGAGGAGGAACTTAGTGTTGTACGGGGGTGGTCAGGAGAAACTTCCTCACTGGCTGAGCAGCACTGAACCACACCCCTCTCCCCCACCCCAGCTCCTCCTGCCTCCGCCTCTCACACAGCTGTTGCTGCTCCAGTCAGCTCCTCTCACACTAAGTTTTTACCACTGAAACTTTTCCTAAAGGACTGGAGCCTGCTTATCCATAGAGCTGTAATGTAGACCAGGAGATTTATGAGCCAAGTAAGAGCCACAGGACAGGGAAGACAAGACAGCTGAACGGTTTGCGTCTCACTCCTCCTCGTCACATCTGCCCAGCATGTTTATGCGCATGAATCATGGCATTTCCGGAAATTACATTCATGTTATGCCTCACACAAGATCACTATACTCTAAATTACCCTCTACCCGCCTGATGCACCATTTCCCAAATTTTCTCAAAATTTATCCATAGTTAATGCCTTCCCTCCCTCCCTCTACTAAGCCATGAAAAAAACTGCCCATATCGAGCAGACTCATAAAATCATACTGGATTGTCTCACGTTCCCATTGAAGCCCCACAGCTCCCTGTATGAAAACGTCTTTAAAATGGTTGTCTGCCGTAAATGCCGGTGACCTTAATTAGGAAGGTGGCATGCATGGAAAATTGTCTCCGTCAGCAGTCCCCATTCACAGAGCAGCTTGAATGCCGAACCCCCAGAGCAAACCAGTCCGGCTGAATCCGGGGAACAGGTTCTTCCTTCAAGCGGAGGTGCTGAGGAGAACTTATCGGAATTCCTCATGAATTCTCTCAGCTCATCCGTCAGACACTGTAAATCAACCACTCTAGCTCTACACCACAATTAATCCCTCCCCCTCTGGGCTCTTTTCTACGCTCTGGAAGAGCAGACAGGCACTCCGACTCCTCGGCTCAGGCCGGTACAGACATGCACGGAGATTCCGAGGGGAAAGACCCTGAAGGATACCAAAATGGCCACCGAGTGGGGGAGATTAGCATGAAAGGAAAGGTGGACGAGCTCCCCGCTAATAACGGCTTTAGTGAAACACACACCGTCTCAAAGGATCAGCATCTCCCCAACTTTCTCCTCGTCAAAAGAGACAGAACAATGAATTGCCTTGGGCTGTAAGGTGGTAGGTTTTTTTTTTGGGGGGGGGGGGGGGGCGGGTTATGAGGTTCCGGATTTTTCTAAGACTGTGTTGAGTGAGCTCCACTCCAACCGATCTAAAAAGCAAATGAAAGCAGAGCACATGGAGAACTCTGCACAAACCCTAAATACCACGGGGCACTACTTCTCTAAAAAAAAAAAAAAATTCAAGGTAATGCCCGAAGGAGAATATCATCACAGAGGAAAAGAAAACAAAAAGATCTCTCAAGTGATGTTAGAAGGTTCTGGAAAGATAAGACCTCACACAATGGCAGAACCACTTTATTCTCAAAACAAGGAAACTCCCGCGGTAGTCTGCCAACTCTTACGTGGATATTACCACCTGTGTGTGTGTGTGTGTGTGTGTGTGTGTGTGTGCGCGTGCGGGAGTGTGCATACCAATGAATGTGTGTGTGTGTGTTATGTAGGCAACTGGGAGAGGAGTTAGTAAATGATTTCTGGGGAACTGGCACCATGCTATACAAAAACTGTCAATCAACAGCCAAAATGTGTTACTGTTTTGCTATAGGTCATTTAGTCCTATTAAGACCGCACCAAAGAAGTCCTCATGCAAGTTAGCCATTCAGAATCTCTCAGAATTTGCTTTGCGCAAGTCTATAGGCAGCACAATAGCGAATGATATTTTGTAAGCCCGGAGAGTCTCTGAACACAATGAAGTCTTTGCTGACTTCCATCTCTCTCTCTTCACACTCAAAGCAGAAAACAGCCAAGAAGACTGAATGCAAGTCAGGATTGGACAGAACCAAACCCCACCAGACTGACACACAGGCTCAAATTAAAGAGGGGAAATACTGCTGAGATCATATGAACCAGGCCTGAGGTGAACGACCTCCAATCCAAACTCATCCGGTCCCACGGGCAACGGTCTGTGGCCCTGTGGAATGCTGACTGATGTTAGAGCCCCCCCAAACACCAGTCCCCCACCCAATTAAAGACTCTGAACCCACCCTGAAGCAGAGACGTCCCCCAAACACAGAGCAGGCCCACATACAGTGCCCTCCCCCAGGACATATGACTTAACCCCACCACTCCTAGAGGCCATCCTACGGTAAGCGAAACCTCTTTCCAATGACTCCCCAGCCTGTGCCCTCCCTACAGCAGTGCTTAGAGAAAGAGGAAGCATCCTGATGGCTCCCTGCTGTGATATCTAAACTGAGCCCGACTGTACGTCACAAAGAACACCACAGCCACCCCGTTATCAAGCGGCTCTGACAAGCCTATCAGTGAGGCCTCAATGCGCGACACTCTGGCAACCTGCCCTCAGAAACAGACCAGCCTTTTAAAATACCAACACAATCCCCAGCCAACAGAATTGGGGAATGACGGATTTCCATGTTTTTTGATGCACTGGCATTCTGGACCAATAGGACCTTTGGAGCCCATCTTTTTTAGAATTATGACAAGTCCTTTCCTTCCTTCCATTGACTCTGCTTTCCTGTTAGTGTTTGATAAACACAGCTCCCAGCAGAGCACCCATTAACATTTTGCGTCTATCAGGGTCCCACTGCAGTATAAACATGAGCAATGGGGCTCTTTTTCCAGCGACAGGTTTCTAAGACCACCATGAGTGACACCAAGAGAAGCTAAACTGGCCCATCGTCCCAAACAAGATGCTTTTGTTCATCCGTTTAACTTAAGATGAATAGCAATCCATGTGAAAAAACATGTTAAAATTGTGACAGCACAAGTTTGTGCCATCATCACTGTAGCACTATTACTGTGAATATAAATGGAGAATACAGTAGCAGTTACATCTTGCTGTGAGATTGGACCTGACCCCTGCGGTAGAGTAGGTGGTTAGTGTTTAACCTCAGTTGCCCAATCTCAAATTCTTTTCCATGACTCACAGGGGCATTCCATAAAGATTTTGATGAGAATGAGAAGCATGTGTTTTCCCAGTGAATGGTCTAGCTTGTCCATTAGTCTACAGAGGAAACTGGGGTCAGTGACCACCTGCTTCTTGGAGGACGGTACTTATATTAATGTCAGGTCTTACCTTTCAGATGAGGGTGAAAGTGAATGAATGACTGAAAGAACAAATGAATGGTCATTGTATTTCTACAGTACTTATTTTTCCCGACCTGGTGAGTAAATAGGCCAAAGATTGAAAGACCCTGGTTGGGAATTCAACCAGGACACAGAGAAGCCCCCCTCTTTGTGATGTAGGCGGTCTTCCGCTCACGTACCAGCCAAGCCCAGATCTGCTTGCCTCCAGTCATTTGGCTTGAGCCGGATGAATGATTATAGGGCCTCTGGAACTGATCAAACGCCTTGGTGCTACAAAACAAGGCAGTTAAATTGGAGGTAGTACCTAAAAATACCAACATTTAATTGACAGCTGGACTCTCATGGTTTTCGCCTGTGAGTCAAATCACATCCATGCTACTGGTCTCTCAACTGGCCCCTATCTCCTCCAAATCCATCTCTCCCCAAATGTGGTTTAGAGCTGTGAGAAGAGCAGGAACCTCCTCCTGCAAAAGGATGGGTCCCCCCAGTTAATCTGAAATGTGAACACCTCCAGGTGTTACAAGTGTTGATAGGCTTATGGAAGCCCAAGAAGGCCAAAAAAAATAAGCCCAAGATGGACGCTGCTTGTAAAAAACCAAAGACCACCGAAACCATCATTTAGACCAAAAGACGGAATCTCAAAGCACCACAGAGTGCAGATTTGTGGAAACTGAAGCTCGGAATGTGACAGGTGGGTGAGGCTATTCTGGCCTGGCGCCCCATCTCTGCTCTCCCTCTGAAACAGGAACCCGGTTTATCTGCCACAAGGCAAAAACAGGAAGCCCGCTTATCCAGCGCACGGGCGCGAGGAGTGAGGTTAGCCTGGGGCACAAGAAGTGCCCACACTGGGGTCTAAGCCATCTCTACCCAAGGTGGAAGGGTGGGGGGATGGGAGGGGGGTAGGGGGATCGATGCGCTGGAGAGTGGAGAGCACTGCTGTAAAAACACTTACACTGTAGCGTAGTGGGACGGAACATTCCAGCACTTCTCCCATCTGCTCAGAAGTCAGTTCATAAACAACAAACACCTGAAACCACATTTGCTCGCGCACACACACACACGCACGCACGCGCACACACGCACACACACATATAGAGGCATTTTCCAATATTGAAACTGAGAACTAGGATTATAAACAGCAAAATATCTAAAAACTAAGCATTTAATGTGAGGAGTATAAAGTACACTGGAGAATATGTTAATGTAAACGACTGTAAAATCTCACACTCATTACAGCAGATTCCAGACACCATCACTCTTAGCGTACAGTCATCAGCATTTCTTGGCAACTTTGACTCCCTGAGAGCTGCCTGTGAGGAGGTTGGAAAGGTTTCAAGATAAACTAAAAAAAAAAAAAAATCACACAGGTCTATTCTCTTATCTGCATTATCTTCAGCAAAATTTATAAGCACACAATGAATGTGCCAACACTTTAACTGATGTTTTCGCAAGGAGGAATTCAAATAGAGTGATCATGTGCAATGGCATTCCTCCTTTATGAGATTGACCTCTCTCCGTGAAAAAAAATATTCTGATAAAATTCCTCAAAAATCCTTGCACCTGTCGTTTTCACATTAAATGAGAGAATGAATGAAATTACATGCCAATTCCTCCATTCTCAGAGACTGCAAAGGACTTCACTGCATGCGTTCACTACAGAACGTCTCTTACGCTGTACAAAATGTTCATAATTCTTCAGAATATTTCTCCCTTTGCTTGGCGTACTCTTAGTAAAGTGCCTCACACCATCTGTACAGATGGACTGGCGGGATGTGTGTGTGAAACGCTGCTGGAGTACAGAGGAGTTAATCCCCACTGAGTCTAAAATGCTATAAATGTGTCTCTCACTGCTAGTTCAGCTGGGTAGTACTAAAGCTTGCAGGGGATCAAAAAATTCTCCAGCATTCACCTTCAGTCCTCCTCTTGCTGATTTATGGATCTAATTGGAGAAGCCTGTTATTTCTGTGCATTTCAGCCAGTCTGACATCCTGTGCCTTGTGTTCCTGAATAAACCCCATGAACTCATTCCTGGGTTATACAGAACAAACAGAGCTTTATCTCCGGCAACACTTCAGTCTGCGGCATAGCTGTCCGTCAACACGTTTGCAAGTCCGGGCACAGCTATCCGCGATCCCGGAGGAACGATCGCGTACGTTTACACAGAAAACTTTACTTAACCCGCCAAACTCCAAGCGACCGACGCAGAAAGATCCGAGCCTTCACTGTACAGGGTGAGAGCTAGCATCGGCCCACATCTAACGTGTTTATTCTGCGCTTCGATTTTATGGCTGTCCAGTGGGCTTACCTGCATGGTTTTGTTGAAAGTCAGGTTTGTAACTGTGACATATAAAAGTGTGGCTGGAGGGCAGAAGTCCACAGCAGGCTGCAGAAGCATGCCTCCAGCTGGAGGACACTTCTTCACACATCAGCCAGTGCAGATAACGTTACGTCCTTGGGTAAGGTCTCTTCAGGGCGTCTTTCTGCATGAGCGACCGTGCAGGAACTCCATACTCCACAGGGACACTGCGCATACTGTGTTCCGCTCTCTGACAAAAACACCACTCACCCAGTCCGTCTAACTCACTCTGAGCCAAGGATGACTAGCCAAGCCGATTCACAGAGATCGGTAAACTGATCACGAGATAGATCAAACTTGGCCGCAATTAAGGACTGCACAGAGCTGAAACTTTCATCTCATGAGTGTTTGAGTATGGCGTGAGTGTGTTTGTTTGCGTGCGTACGTTCATGCACCCGTGCGTGTACAGCATGTGTGTGTATGTGAGTGCGTGCGTGCATGTGTATGTGCGTGTGTGTTGAAATGCATGCATGTGCATCGGTCAGTGTGCTGGGCTGGGATAGGCCGCAGAGCCTGGATCAGGACAAGCGTGTAATCTGATAGATCTAATGAGATTTACCACAGTCTGCACTCAGCTGTTCTCTACATCCTGCTTAGACACACACACACTATAGACACGCACTTTCTCATGTACGCACATACATACGCACAGGACAGACGCACACTTTCTCATGCGCACATGCACATTAACACACACGTGCACAGACGCAAAAGCACCCCCACATGAAGACAGGAAGTCCCACTCAAACAGACGCACACACGCACAGATGCAAACAGACACACACACACCCACACAAACACTCCACTCCCAGTCCCTCAGTGCCCTCTGCAGCTGCCACATTCTGACTGAATTCCCACAGCTGCCCTCATCTCCATCTCTACTCCATCTCACCCAGTTCCTCAACCCTCTGCCCTTCCCTCTCTATCTCCATCTCTCCATCTCCCTCCCTCATGCCCTCACTGCCCTCTTCTTTCTCTGCCCCCCTCTTCTCTCTCCCTTTTCTTCTGGTCCATCTCTCCTCTCTCCTCCCTCTCTTCCGCCTCGTTCTCTTTATTCTGCTCTCTGCTTCCCCCCTCCCTCACGATTCAATTTGGGTCACTGGCATGAAAACCATACCACATTCCCTGAGGCATTATATATAAAGAGGCAAAAAACTGAATTATCTTCCTTAAAATGAAATTAAACCGCTATACAAGCATTTATGGTTGTGAACACTTTTCCCAGAGGCATTTGCAGCACATTTTTCTCAGATGGAAATCTGTTTAGAAATGCAGAAAACAAGCTGACCATTTCCTGTAGCAGCAAATAAGGGTTTACAAATAAATAGTATAGAGATTAGAGAGCACGGATCTTAAATTATAAGTCCTTTTTTTTGTTACTTAGCCCATGACCAGGCTACCCAAGGCAAGTAGGAATCTGATGAGGCTTTTTCTTAATTAAATCCTTCATCTTACAATTTACAACTCCTCTCATACAACATGCTTCAGACTCCTCTCATACAAACAGGACATGACTAATTTCACGTTTACCTGGCTCAATCTAGTTCCGGTACCGATGAAATACAAGCCTCTCAACCACAGGCATCATTCGAGAGACCAATATCTCCATAATTAAAATGGCATTGAGTATGGTAAATGTAATCTAATATCAACACATCTCTTTCAGTGCAGGTCAGCTCCTCAGCGCTTACTCCCATATATCTGGTCTCGTTGAGCGCAGTGCACATAAAGAATTTACAGCTGCCACAGAGGACCCCTGCAACCTGAGACCACCTATTCAGCCTTGACAGATTAAGTGGATGCTGGCATGAAAGAAACAGAGCGTGATGATGTATGAGTGTGTGAGTCTCGTGTGTGTGTATATGTGTATAGTATGTGTGCGCCTGTATGCGCCCGAGTGTGTCAGTGTGCGTGCAGATGCATGTGTGTGTGTTTATGAGTGTAACTGTGAGTGCTTGTATGAATGTGTTTGGTGGGTGTTTCAGTTTTGATTGTGTTTGTATGAGTAAGAGTGTGTTTTGTGAATGAATGTGTAAGCATGTTGGGTGTGTGCGAGAAAGTGTAACTGTGTATATGAGAGTGTGAGTGTATTTTGCGTAGTTTGAGGTCATATTGGGATCTGTGTGTGTGCGTGAGCATATGTATGTTTGTTTTTGTCGGTGTGGGTGTATTTGAGTGAAAGCAATCGAAAGGGACTGGGGTTTATAAAATTACTACACCATTAAAAACGTTTCCATAAACTAATTAAAACTTTATTCCCATTTGCAGCATTTTTTTCTCAGTTCTTCTGAATGCTCAGCAAATACTCCCTGATGTGCATCCAGCTGACATGCTTCATTTATCTCAGGACAGCCGTCTCGCGCCATATATACACTGTCACATGTTTTACAGACCTCACCAGGGTAATGTCCGAGCGTACACATATAAATAAGGGACAAGACATTTGCACACAAACTAAACAAGACTGGTGAGTTTACATCCTGAACACCATCAGCTGATTTCCAACCTAAACAAAACCAGCGAATTTCCAATCCTGAGCATGACCTGCAAAGGTCCATCCAAAACATGACCAGCAAGTTTCAGTCCAAAACAAGACCAGCGAGTCTCCATATTCTCCATGACCACTGAATTTCCATCTTTAACATGACCGGCAAGTTTTACATCCTAAACACAACTGGCGAGTTTCCACTCGTCAAATGACCGTACGCGTCCTACGTCCCTGACGCATTAAAATCTGAAAGGAGGCAGTAAGCTCACTACCATGCGTCCCAGGTAGGCCTACTCGCTTCATTACCTTCGCCAGCGACTTCGCTGACGAAGGTAATGTTTTGATCCCCGTGTATTTATTTGTTTGTGTGTCTGTCTGTGTGTATGTGTATCGAATAACTCAAAAAGTACCAAACGGAATTTCATAAAATTTGGTGGGTTGATTTGGCATGACCTGAGGATCAATCGATTAGATTTTGGGAGTGATCGGGTCAAAGGTCAAGGTCAAGGCCACGAAAAGGTCAAAACCGACTTTCGGCCATATCTCGGTCAATTTTTATCCGATCGGCATGAAACCAACGCCAGTGGCGAGGGATTCAGTGGCGTCGGCGAAGGTATGCGCTCTACCGAGTGCCCGTTCTAGTTTTTCCATTGAAAAACGATACATTGGGCCGATTTCACAAAAGCCTTTTCAGGTTTGCACGCAGATAACTTTCTTAATCACGCATTTAGCATGAGTTTAATTTTAATCACCGTTTCACTAGGAGCAACTGTCCGCGTGCTTCTAAATATAACAAAAAAAAAAACTTACTTACTTAAAACTAAAAAAATAACAAAAGAAACTTAAAAAAATGCTCGTGAAGGTATGTTTAAATCGCGAAAACTACTGCCACAGATTGATTTGCACCTAAATAAGTGACGCCGACCTGCCTTCGTCTGGTTGCCTGGTAGATTTTGAGCAAGACTTGCGCCTTTTCTGGAAAAGAAATGCGCAAATAAAATAAATGAAATGAATGAATACATCAGTTGCTTTCTTCGGTTTCTTGTTCACTAAATAGAAGGGTTTTGCAAGGCCACGATTTTCGTTTACATCAACCTTTACATTTTCTAAAAAGGCTACTGAGAGCGAAGTCCGAACTGCATTTTTTTACGCTTCACCGATAATGACAGCGCAAATGAGTTTGTGAAATCACACGAATGCGTAGGCTGAAACCGTTTTGGTGAAGGATGGGTCTGACGTCAGCATCTTGCTCACATCCACTGGACACGCATAAAAAGTTTGACATTCTGTGTAGCGAAGTTCAATTCTCGCCACGTTTTCTTTGCCGACATCTCTTTGCGAAATGCTTGTCCACAACGCGACTACCCTTACACGCGGGGTTATTAACCGGTAACGACAACTGGAAATGCCCGTTATGCGATGGCAAGTTGTCATTATTTGACCGCACCCGTTTAGTCTGAGGGCTAAACGCAAGGTTATCCGCGTGCAGTTTAACGTGCGATGATCCCATCTCGTGAAATGGAGTTTAAACGTTCGGTTAGCTATCCGCGTACAACGGCATTTTAACATGCGTTTACAGGCTCGCTAAAATGCTTTTGTGAAATCGGCCCATAGTGAACAACTCATGTTTAAAATCACAGTAACTAGCAAAAGAAACCTTCCTGTCAGCAGACGAGACAAGCGCCGTTTCAACCCTCTCACCACAAACATAACTGCATCATTTCATTTTTCTCAACAGACTTTCTACCGTTAGTTAAGTTTCATTTTTGTGCCAAAAGTTTCGCAGTGATTGACTTAGTTCATTTGATTTTGTTGATCTTCAGACAAGAAGATTTTGGTGTTATTTTGGAGACAGTTTATTTGTTAACTATGGTGATGAGAATGTTTTGTTTATATGTTAAAATCAGCACTTTTATTGTCAATTTATTTTGGTACTACATTTTGTTTTCATTTGAATTTTAGTAATTTATTTTGGTGCAATTTATTTAGCTACAAAAATGATATTTTATTTTAATTTTGTATGTCATGCCACTGTGACAGTTGTTTTGCGATAAACTTTTCAGATTTGGAATTTTATTTGTTTAATTTTATATACATTTTGCACATACATGAATATTTCTGTTAATTATAACCATATCACCCCACCATCAAAGCAGTTTAACACTACAATTTAAGAAATAGGAGAATATAAGAAATAGAGAGAAATTTTTTTTTCCATTGGGGACCCACTGAATTACCCAGGGACCCACTCAAATCACCACCTGTGGGTCCTGGGGACTCACTAAATTAAAAACCTATCAACATCACTGCAACCGGCAAGTTTCCTTCCTGTGCAGGACTGAAGAGTTTCTATCCTAAACAACACCAGCGAGTTTCCATCCTGAATATGACCATCAAGTTTTTATCCTTAAAACAACCAGGGAGTTGCAATCCTGAGCAAGACTGGTAAGTTTCCATCCACAACTTGACCAGGGAGTTTTACATCCAAAGCACAACTTGTGAGTTTCCATCAAAAACACAACCAGCAAGTTTCCATCATAAACAAAACTGGTGGATATGCAATCTAACCACCACCAGTGATTTTCCACCCAATACAAGACCAGCGAGTGTCCATCCTGAACAAGTCTGGCCAGTGTCCGTCCTAAACACGACTGGCGAGTTTTGCATCCTGAATACAAAAGACAAGTTTCCATTCTAAAAATGACCTGCGAGTTTCCTTCCTACATAAAACCAGAGTTTCGATCCAGAGCACGGCCGGTGAGCTTCCATCCTAACATGACCGGCGAATGTCCGTCAAAACAACCCCCGGAAAGTTTCTACCCTAAACACAACAATTCTGTCCTAAACATGAATGGTCCTTAATATGACAGGGGAGTTCTCTATTCTAAAGATGAGCAGCGAGTTTCCATCCTAAATGCAACTGGTAAAGTTTTATCCTTAAAGGTGCACTATGCAAGTTTGTTTACTTTCTGCGCGATTATATTTTTGTCTCAATTCGCCGACATCTCTCCAGGCATCACAAACTGCAAATAAACACAAGGGGCACAGGCTGTGCCCCATAACATAAACCATCCCGGCCAATCACCGACAAGAGTTGACAGTTATGGAAGCGTGGGAAGGCTGGAACTATGGGAGGGAGGGGCAGGCTACCTCTGTTTTGTTTGGGTTCCAATGTCAACAGAAGTGAAAGTAAACAAACTTGCACAGTGCACCTTAAAAACAACCAGCAAGTTTCTGTCCTACATAAAAATGACGAATCTGCATCCTAAACAAGACCGGCGAATTCCCATCCTGAACAAGACCAGGGAGTTTTGCATCCTAAATGCAACTGACAAGTTTCCATCCTCAAAATGACTACAGAGTTTCCATCCTAAACATGACCAGAGAGTTTCTATCCTTAAAACGACCAGCGAGTTTCGATCCTAAACTGGTGAGTTTGCATCCTAAACAACCGCCGGCGAGTTGCCATCCTGAACATGACTGGTGAGTTTTGCATCCTAAACATATCTGGCGAGTTTCCATCCAAAGGAAGATGAATGAGTTCCCACTCTCCTAATTCTCCCAAACTCGAGCATTCCAAAAAAAGTCAATCATACTGAGGATCACAGACGCTGCAAGATGAATTTGCAAAACTCAAACACAAGCATTGCCAGATGAGTTAGTACTCCTAAACATGATCATTGGGAGATGAGTTAGCAATGCTAATAAACAAAAGTTTGGTAATACTTCTAAAGGCAAGCATTGCGAAATGAGTCCGTAATACTCCCAAACATCAGTATTGTGAAATGAATCAGTAAAACAGCAACAGCAGCATTGCCAGTTGGTAATACTCCTAAACATAAGTATGATAAAGATGAGTCAGTAATACTCCTAAACATCAGCATTGCCAGTTGGTAATACTCCTAAACATAAATATGATAAGATGAGTCAGTAATACTCCTGAGCATCTGCATTGTGAGCTGCAGCCCGCCTCCGTCCCTCCTACTAAGCCCCAGGCGTGAAGTAGGAGGGACGGAGGCGGGGCTGCAGCTTGCGATGCGCATTCATGTGATGTTACTCAACTTGGATTTGAATTTAGAGAACTGAATTTGAATTTTATGAACTGAATTTGAATGTGAGAACTGAATGAAATGCTTCAAGTTTTATCTTAAATTCAATACAAATAACTGGATTCAGTCTCAGATCACTTGTCCATTCAATTTCAAAACAGATAAAATTCAAATTCAATTCAAATCAAATTCAATTCAATTCAAAGCCAATTCAATTCAATTCAAACCCAAAATTCAAAACCTGATGAAACTCAATTCAAAGCAAGTTAAATTCAATTCAAAACTAATTCAATTCAATTCAATTTCTGTTGGAACAAATTTTGTTCCATAGTAATACTCCTAAACATCAGCATTGCCTGCTGGTAATACTCCTAAACAGAAGTATGGTAAGATGAGTCAGTGATCCTCATAAACATCAACATTGCGAGATGAGCCAGTGATCCTCCTAAACATCAACATTGCGAGATGAGTCAGTAATACTCCTAAACATCAGCATTGCGAGATACGTCAGTAATACTTCTAAACATCAACACTGCAAGATGAGTCAGTGATCCTCCTAAACATCAGCATTGCGAGATACGTCAGTAATATTTCTAAACATCAACATTGCAAGATGAGTCAGTGATCCTCCTAAACATCAGCATTGCGAGACAAGTCAGTAATACTCCTAAACATCAGCATTGCGAGATGAGTCAGTGAGCCACCTAAACATCAACATTGCGAGATAAGTCAGTGATCCTCCTAAACATCAGCATTGAGAGATGAGTCAGTGATCCTCCTAAACATCAGCATTAAGAGATGAGTCAGTATTGCAGCCAAAAAAAAAGGCCTCCCCTGCTCTGGACCCTTTTGTTATGGCAGACAGGGAGAGGCCAGTGTTGGGGTCACAGTAAACCATGGTCTCTGCACTTCAAAAAGGCAAGAGAGCCGCGTGTGGGTGGCGAGAGTGGTGGGGGGGAATTGCTACAGACACATCTCAGATGACAAGGGGGCCCCGATGAGACTGGTCGGGGTGCAAGATCAACCAACGTGTGTAATCACACCGACACATGACTACAGAGGACAGGCCAACACGCACACAGCAGGGGGCGGGGGTTTCAGGGCACATTTCTCGGAGCCGGGAGGCCAGACTCCTCACCCATAAGTGGTGTGGGGTGGGAGTAACTGTATGAGATGAGAGGAGCTCTCGGTCACAGACAGCGCAGACACAGTGCCTTGTGCTTCAATGACCGTGACACTGCTCACGTTATAACAGCCACATCACAGAGCCACGCCCACTCAGATTTCTGCTGCCCCAGAGGCCAATCTTTCAAACTGAACATTGCACAAAATATTTGATTTTTTTTTTACTTCATTAACTTCTTTGTTTTTTATTTGGGAAATATGTGCTCATTTTAAATTTGGTGCTGGCTGCAACTTCTAAAAAAGTTAGGACAGGGGCAATTCAACACCAAGAAAGTAGTGGAATGCTTAAACAAATCAGCAGGTCAACAGATGTTAAACAGGTGATGCTATCGTGTTTCGAATGGACGGACTTTCCACCGAAGAGAAAATCACTTACAAGCAAAGATATGTCAAGAGTCAATAGATTTCACCCACAGCAGAGCACAACACTACTAATAGATTCAGGGAGTTGAAGAAATCTGTGTCCGAAGGATGAACAAGTCCTGCATTCATAACTGCAAGTTAACTTCATGTGTTGTGCGGGCAAAGCCAAACGTCAAAAATTTCCAGGAACGCCACAGTCTTCTCAAGGCTCAAGCCTATCTTAATTATATATTTCTGATAACAAGCAAGAAAAAAAGTTAAACATTGAACATCTTGTGTTTAAATTGTTTTCAAAATTTAAGGATTAATTACAAATCAGTTTTTCATACTGCCCCAACTTTTATAGATTTGGCTGGTATTTCTTTATTCTTCTTTGTCAAAAACGTAGAAAAGGAAATACCAAGTTCCTGGACTCTCAAAGGCAAGAAAGAAGATAAATATACAAATTACTACGAAAGAATAGGCAATAGCAGATCTCCATCTGTAGTTTTGTAGTTTTTTTCTGAGTGTTGAAATCACAAAATAAACAAAGGTCGGTTCACCCCATTTAATATGATGCTTGATTTGCAGAGCAAACAAATTCAACTTCAGCAGCTTGTGACAGCATAAACAGCTAGTCAGGTGGTGAAACTGGTTTTGAGCGGCCATTTTTTACAAAAAAAAAAATGTACCAGTCTCCAAAAAATGAATATGGAAAAAAACATTTCAGTTATAACTTAAAACAAAGACTAGACTTATGCCTGCAGCAAGAGTAAATTAGTCCCAGTGAAATAAAAACACAAAAAATGACATCCATCAAAAAAGGCATAAATGTATATTCTTTTTAGTTTAAAACAAAATATTAATTGTTGTGCATTTGCATATGGCATATCCAAAATGCATAAAAATACAGATTTTATTTTTATTTTAATTGTAGGGCAAGTGACAAATTGATCAGCTGGCCAGAACCAGTCTCACGGCAGCCTTGGGCCAATCAGTCCTCAGCAGGTCCAGACCCACTTCTTGAAAACATTTTTGCACCGAAGTTCAAGAATAAACATCAAAATCATTTCTCATCAGGTGCAGAGGATATTAGTTTGGGTCATTCCATATGCAGGCAACCACAGGTCCCTCCGTCACCGACTCAGATTCGGCTCAAATTTATTTTGGGAGTACTTCTATATTCATAATGAACACTTGCAAAATTTTAGTGTCCTACTTCATGGGGGTTCCATGATAAAAAATCAAAAATCAAAAATCAAGGGCCATGCCCACACCCATTGCAAATGATTTCAGAAGCCAATATTTTTGGAACAAATCATAGGTAAGGGCTGCGAATTGCTACCCAGGGTAATTTGGGTCCATGCTTTCAGAATCTCTTGTCAGAATGTATCCATCTCTTTTCATTTTCAAGATAATGCCCTCTCATATATGAAACTTTTTACAGGTGGAAATCAAAAATTCAGTTTAAGAACCCCCTTTGTGGCCAGGATTCCTAACAGAGGCTAAATTGTGCTGGATTCCTTCTACTTGAGGACAGGTCTGCCTAAACAAGGAAGATTTACTGCACCCAAGGCATAATAGTGGAGTTAGGAGACCCTGAAAAGGACCCAGCTGAAAAAAGAACTTTTTTTTGCCAATTTTGGGTTGGCAAGTTCACTATGTGGGCGGTCATCCATGGTAATGAAACTTGTTCTACAGAATGTATATATCTTGCCGTTATTGTTCAAAATTACAACTTGTTTTTCCATCTCCTTCATTATTTAATCATGTTATCAAATATATTTTGGAGTGAAAATGCCCATTATTATCCCTTTTGTTCTGCACCTAGAAGTTTCAAATAGACAGTGCCTACTTAGAAGCTCAAGTTACATCATTTCCTAAGATAATCTGACATCTGACATGCTGCTGCATTCCCTACTTAGGATCTCCCAGGTATTGCATCATCTTCCATGGGTACTGTTTTAATCAGAGATGCTGCAATAGGGTAGGTCATTTACAAATTCATTGAAGCCCCAGCGTGGCTTCTGACAGGTGCAAAATTGGGATTTCCTTGGATGAGGAATGCGACAGTAAGTATGTTTGTCGCATTCCTCATCCAAGGAAATCCCAATTTCGCACCCGTCCGAAGACATGCTGAAGCTTCAGTGAATTCATTAATTAGCTACCCTATTGTTTTAACTAGAGATGATGCAATACCCATGGAAGATGATGCAATACCTGGGACATCCTAAGTAGGGAATGCAACAGCATGTCAGATGTCAGATTATCTTAGGAAATGGTGGAACTTGAGTTTATGAGTAGGCTCTGTCTATTGAAAACTTCTGGCTGAAGAACAAAGGGCATAAGAAAGGGCGTTAATACTCTAAAATGCCTATATTTGATAACATGATTAACCCTCTATCGACCAGCGTAGCATACCTGCTACATGAAGTAAAAGGGTTGACAGCCTGGACACCTTGTTGGCTTTGTTTCTCATTGCCAAATAAACATTTGAGAATAACTTGAGAACAACATTTGAGAAACACTTAAATTTTTTCATTAGCATTATTACCCAATGTAGCAGATTTGTTACAATTTGGAAAGGTGGGCCAAATGTGTCGAAAAAGTTTTGTCTACTGTTTTTAAAAAAATGGCCCAAAATAAACATTTTTGCATAGGGAAATAATTTTAACACAATTGGAAAAGGGTTTGGTTAATAGAGGGTTAAACAGTGAAGGAGATAAGAAAGCAAGTTGTAATTTTGAACAAATAAAGCAAAGATATACAAATTTATGTAGAACAAGTTTCATTACCACGGGTAACTGCCCACATGGTGAACTTGATGGCAAAAAGGTGACTTTTTCAGGGTCTGCAAACTCCACTGTTATGCCCTGGATGCAGTCAACCTTCCTTGTATAGACAGACCTGCCCTCAAATGGGAGGAATTCAGCACAAATTAATCTCTGCAAAAGATCCTGGCCTCATAGGGCCCCTTGAGAACTGAATTTTCGATTATCACCCATAAAAATGTTAATTTATGAGAGGCCAATATCTTGAAAATGAAAAGAGATACATACATTCTGACAAGAGATTCTGAAAACATGGACCAAAATTACCCTAAGTAGCAATTTTCAGCCCATACCTATGATTTGTTCCAAAAATATTAGCCTCCAAAATCCCTATAAAATAATTTTTATGTCTCGCTTGGGCAAGGCCCTTGATTTTTGGGGGGCTATTTCTTGGAAACACCTTTGAGTAGGATCCTAAAATTCTGCATGTGTTCATTATGAATATAGAGGTATTCCAAAAATAAATTTGAGCCAAATCTGAGTCTGTGACTATGGAAGATTCTTGTACTTTGGTTGAGTTCATATGGAAAGACCCATTTGATGATATCACGGCCCATTACTCAATACATTCTTCATGCAGAAATATAACACAAAGCTACTGGCTGATCCTGGACACGGACAGTTAAAGAAACTATCAGGCTGGCTGAGTCTTTGGACAACATTCACCAACAGATGTTCCAGTCTCTCACGCTCCCTCCATGGCTAATTGCAGCTGTGTGAAAAAGCCATTACACAATCAATCGAGCTCAGGACACCAGCATGGTGAATCAGTGCCTCAATCCAAGATCACAAAGAGGCTTCCCCCCCTGGGGCAGACAGCTGGACGATGAGGTAAGACTCAGGGGATTTCGGAGGAACATGGTAGACCTCACCCTCGTTAACCCCCGCAGCTGCCCATGGGAGCCGAAGCCACCGTTCTCACATCGTGGTGATGCAGACACCCAAAAGTCTGTCGGCTCCGCCCTCCTCACCCCCACCATTCCCTCCGTCCACACATCGCCCCCGTCACTCAACGCATCTCGCCTTTGCTTGTGCGCCAATTGATTCTGGAATTTCCCGTCCTTCCGTTTGGCGAAAACAGGTCAGGCTTGGCCTTAAGACTGTGTCGAAATGAAAGAGCAGAGGCATTGAGTCCCACGCACATCAAAGCCATGCCAGCAAAGAGCTAGGAACACGCTAACAGTCCTTCTCCAGACAGGGATTCAGCCTCCATAGAGAAGCAGAACCTGGAGAATCAATGTACTGCATCTACCAGCTTTTTTTTTTCCACTCCAAACCCAGCACTGACACCATGTCCCCTGCAGAGGGCAGCAGAGACAAACTCAGCGCAGCACGCGCAGAGGATCATGAGCTCAGTTTCCATTGCTTTCCGTCCTGATGTACTGAGTGCTCCGCAAGGCAGGGCCGCTGCCAGCTTCACGCAATAAACCCCACCAGGCCCTGTGACATCTGACCTCTCTCTCCACTGTCAGACCACAGCAGCGCAAAGCAGAAGGGATCACAAAGAGAGTGTCAGGGCCAGTCATCACTCATCTCACAAACAGTTCCCCAACCCTCACTCACAGACACACAAGCACACTCAGAATCGCACGATAACATGTAAAAACACACACATACAAGTCCACACATCTATACACACACACTCACTTAGACCTGCATGTGCAAAGACATGCATACACGCACTCAGACACATTCGCACACATACTCAGACGCTCATTTGCGCACTCACACACAGCCTTCTCAGAGCCAGAGGCCCACACAGCTTTACAGCAGCAAGTCAGAACACAGCTCCCCCGCAACAATAAATTCCACTAAACTCCATTTCCAGAGGGATGTGTACAGAGGATGAATGCTCTTGATGTTGTGCTGTGGATGAAAAACATGCTTAACAGACATACAGTGATATCAGAATTTACAAAATTTATTTCTCACCCCTCATTGAGGAGGTGCTGGTCTTCAGCAATAAACATTTAAAATACACAAACACACACACAGACACACTCACAAACACAACACTGAAATCACGGACATACACACCAACACGCACACGAACTAACTTACACTGAAGTCATTTCTCAAAAGAACACAAACATTGGCAGCACAGCCTGAAACAGAGACAGTCCTGTTTGCGTTTCTGTGTAAGAGCCCAAAGTGCGGTGATCACAGCAAGATGCTCTCCCTGTGTCTTTAGGACCGTGGCTCGGATGTTCCAGTGAAATTAAGCTGCTCAACAGAAGCTGTGCCAGTCAACTGAGAATTAGCAGCTCCCCCTGCTGTTCATAAAACATTCTGCAATAAATAAATTCTAAACTCAGCTCAATAGAACGGATCAAGATACCGCTAATACATTCCGGCAGCGGTCCTCCCCATCGAACTTGCTTTGCATAGTGGATAATCTAACGGCAAGCACACTTCAGTTTGGCGGGTGACAAATGGATGTTATTAATAGAGTCAGTGTTTTCTTATCTATTTCATGTGTAAGCCAGATATCGGTTACATTACATGCGTTAAGTATGGGATGTCACTGAGCGCTGCTGAATGCACATCATGCACATGTCTCTGCTTTATCACAGATAAAGCAAAGACACGTCGCCGAAATCCGTTCATAAGGAATGTCACCATTGCATAAGCAAGGCGGGCAATTGAGAGGAATAAATTCGCAGACGATGCTGTACCAACCAGCGAGTCTGCAAAGCCCTGCCTGCAGCGCCCTTGCTGGCCAATACAGCAAGCTGTGTCCATTCGAATTCCAAGGTCAGAGCCCTGACACTGAAGGCTGCAGACAGTGCAGGCCCCTGACACCGAGGGCTCAAGACTCTTGGGGCCCCATACACTGAGGATGCCAGAAACTGATGACTACGTGCTGCATCCATTCTCACACATATTATATCATGGCAGACGCAGCTGATTCGAACTGCACACATGAAAATAGCTAACAGCAGAAAGCGGGCAATGTCAGTGCGAGCAATTGAAATCAAAGGTTTGCTCAGATTATTCCAGGTCCACCACAGGTCAAATTGTATCAGATCGCGTTCTCATAAATCCATTTACAAGAGGTAAACACCCCCCTAAAAAATATGAAAAGAACTCATTTATTCAAGGAAACTACAGGCACTAAATTATCAGGTATGACTACCATTATGATCAACAATTAATTCTGACTTGATCTTTGACTGCCCCAATTTCCGTTGTAATTTAGACTCAGACCCGGCAGAGCAGCTGCCTGTGTTTCACAGGATGTGAAGCGGATAACATCAGGCTTTTTTAAAATGTGTAAACAATCAGAGGGACGGGGACAGAGCCAAGCAGGAATAACAAATGCTCAGCTGTCTAAACAAGGACAGGTATTCTCTGTGTTAACACGGACACACCAGCGGCAGCTACAGATAAGGCAGCAGCAGGGGGAAGTTGAAGAACAGACACGTGTAACACAGTGACATCATTTCCTTCCGTCTCACGCACAGTTATACAAAGCAAGAGACTCGGTAAGATCAATATCAGAGGTCAGTTTCAGTAACTACAGGTACAGACACAGTGTCAAATGGAAATGATTTTTCACATTTATGGCTCAATGATACACAGAATTTTAAAAAAAACATAGGCATCTATGCACACACACACTCACAGCCCCTCTTCTTGAAATACACACACACACACACACACACACACACTGTTTTAGAGCACCAAATTAATATCAAACCGGAGGTAAAACTGATGAGATGCTCAAAGTGAGCCTCCATTTACACTGTAGTCGTAATAGGGTTTTAAATTAGATACAAGGTACATCCAGTAATGAAATATAATTTAACAAGAATTTAATGCTATTTCTTAACAATTATCACTGAATTTTTTCTTTCAACCGTAATTTGTATGCTCATTAGTGAGGGCGACAGAAATTTAGAGAGGAGCACTGCATTCTCAAACCAGCAGGGGGAGACAGAGGACAATTGAAAACCGAGACATCCTCTGGTTATGAGGTTTGTAAGCAGACGGATTTGACACCATCACTGAGGAATGTCACCCCTGGGGGTAGTTTAAAGAGGGCAGAGAGACATCAGCGCGAGAATGTGGGGACCTGCAGCTCGATCATGGGTCACCCGGTACAACTACCCTAGCGTCATCTTGACCAGCTCACAGCCGCCAAGGCAAGGAGCAAATAGTGTACGAAGCACTAATGATTAACCTGATCCATGGCCCCATCTCCAGGAGTTACAAACATGGGTGAGTCAGGGCATGGACTTCAGAAGCTAGATGGGTAGAACTAGTGCCAGCGTCTCACAGGCAGCATTTATCAAGTGCGCAGTGAAGTGCCAGGCAGGGGTGCGAAACCTCCCAGATCAGTCGGGCACTCCAAGAATCTGTCCCCGTCTCCCGGAAAACAATAAATCCAGCCCTTGAGTGTTTTTTTTGGCAACCAACATTATTGCATTCACAATTAATATTGATGCATCTTCTGTGCCACTTGAAATGCCCAAAGCAAAAATAAATATTTCATTGAAATATGCAAATCCTCTCTCTGCTTGAACCAATCATATATGAGTGCCATTAATGCATGTTTCAAGTAAAAACTTAACAAAGACACGTAATGTTAACTATAAACTTGAGTTTGAACTCAGACCTCTCAGACTTGAGATGTTAGCCTCTGCATGAGACTTTGTGTGTGCCTGTGTGCGTGCGTGCGTGTGTGCGTGTGTGTGTGTGTGTAAGCTGATGCATCCATGCTTGCTAATGTGGGGAGAGTCATACTGGTTTTCAATAATGCCTGATTATAGAAAAAAAAAGTCACACTCTAATATCTTGTTGGACTGCCAATAGCATTGATAACATACACACTTGTGGCATTGTTTAAGACTATCTTATGCAATGTTACAACATTTATTCAACTTTGGTCAGAGATAAATTTTTGGCCGAGATCTATTGACAAAGCATTCTGTAAAGCCTTCTCTAGCACATCCAAAAGTCTTCCACTTGACTCTCGTCAGGACTCTGAGGTGGCAAATTCACAAGTGAAAATGATGTTTCATGCTCCATAAACCACTCTTTCACAATCTGAGCCCGATGAATTTAGGCATCGTCATCATGGAAAATGCCTGTGCTGTCAGGGATTTAAAAAATCCATTTATGGGATAACCTGGTCTTTCGGTGCATTCAGGTAGTCTGATGACTTCATTTTATCGCAGCATAATGCTGCTGAGCCAAGATCGGACTAACTGAAGCAACTCAAGATCAGACATCCAGAGGGTTGAATATTTGGTAATTGTGCATGACTAGTGCATTGCTTCATGGGCCTCCCTTTCACACAGGACGCAAAATGAATTTTTCGCAAGACAGATTACATTCAAAGTCAATTCAAAGACGCAAATACACTCATCTGGTGTGAAAGCAGCTTTACTCAGGTGCGTTTGTCGCTCTTTTTGCATTGCCTCACTTTCAAACTGTTATACGGTCAATTTTTTTATGATGAGACTTCACCAAGTGTTACATGTGAAAGAATGGTCACCATTGACTTGAGTTGCATTGGATTTCTCAGTACTGCTGTTTTCCTCTGAAACTCCAGGAGTGTTGCGTGGACTGAAAAAACTTTACCAACCCTTCCATCAGCAATGGGGTGAATAGGAGATAGGTAAATTTTCATTTTTGGGTGAAATTTCTCTTTAACAGATTTTTTTTGCTTGATACAGGCCAATAGTTTGCCCCTCTTCAAATACAGTAACATCTTTTCTATGACCGTGGGATACGTCTTCCGACATACTCGCTTAACTCCTTTCCGAAGATATAGACACCGACGTCCGTAAATTCCAAAATTTAATTATAAATAATTCTGCGATTGAATTTCCAAATGTCTTGCTTCACTGGAATAATTTTCTAGAATCTCTGTGAGACAAATACCGAGTTATAAAGCGTAAATAGGCTCATGCATGACACTACTGCGCCAAGGGGCTAAGAAATTAGCAGCTCCATGCTGCATCAGTCAAAGTTTAAAGACTTACTGGCAGTAGGAACACATTAATCACTGCAATAATGATTCCATCACAGGCTCATAAGAGGTAGCTTATTTAAATTAAAAAGGCGACTATTTTTTTTGTGGCTACCCGACAAATTCTTTCCATCCAGGGATGACGTAAAATGGCTGTGCTTGTTTGCGCTATAATTGTAGACATATCATGTATTGGAATCCAAGACAAGTACTTCATCAAGCGAAAGCCCCTCCAGTTCCCAATGAGGACTGGTAAGTTTACACAGACACAATGAAGGGTCACCCTTGTTTATTAGAAAAGCTAAACTCCTTCCAAACACTTGACCCCCTGCTATCCTTCTGACCCCGGCAGCCTGCTCAGGAAGATCTGTGGCGAACGTCAGGCCATTTCGGATGACCAAAATGCCAGGACCTCCATTATCTCGTCGGCTTGGAGGCCAACTGTCACGCTGACCTCAGACATAATGCTATAAACCCCAGCCTGGCTTAGGTATAGGCTTTGATGTCAAGGTTAAAAAAGAGAGCTTCACTGACTCTGGCTTTCAATGGGCATCAGGAGTGGGACACAGGACCGCAGACATCAGCTGACGGTAGGAGTAGCGGTATGGGTAGGGGACGGGTTGGGTTTGGGGTCTTTGAAGAGCCCCCGGTCGGGAGTTGGGGAGGTTGTGCTTTGAACTACGCAGACCAGCTGCCGTCTGCCGAACGGCATCGCGGCACAAGCCGTCCACAGGACAAGCGGGAGGCAGCAATGACAGCCGTGTTCAGTAATGAATCCTTCTGATGCCCAGAGGCATGCACCACCCTACCTGATCAAAGACTGCAACAGGCTTCGCGCCAGGCCTGCTTAACCGCAGCCTCGGCTAACAGATCTGCAAGATACTGCCTGCAACTTCAAACCATAAATGACCTCTCTGCTCACATCATAAAGGCGCTTTTATGAGAGGCAGCGGACGTTAAACATGAGGGTAGTCTCATTGCACATCAATAGGTCTGATTAAGAGAAAAACTTTTAGGGTCGGGTTCCGGCGACTGCCAGATCGGTCATCGCCATGGGAAAGGGGACAAGTCACATGACCCCCCAACCACATCACAAACATCGCGATTCTAATGCCAAAACTCTCATCCACGCAAAAACATATTAGTTCCATCTTTGAAGTGAAACACTCCTTTTGTGAAGGGGGTACCGTTGAGGGCTGTTGTGGGGACCCCCATAATTAGGGCTGAATTCTGTGTTTTGCCTGAAGCGGAGGCTTTTTATCTTGTCACACGTGCGGACAGATTGAGCCACAACACAGACCGCTGGCTGGAATATAATAAAGGGCTCTGGATCTTGAGGGGGAAAGAAGTTATTCAGCACCTGTAGTGGGTAAGCGGTCTATGTGTTAAGACATGCTTTTACCTGGGGAGAAGATACCTGGTATTAAAAAACATGTTTTAAATTCTGGCAAGGATGGCTCAGCCTTGTTAGACGCAGTTCTGTCTGATTGCCCTTATATTTTCCATGACTCAGACAAATGGCTGCCTTCTGCACTGTTTTGATTCGCTCCTCACAGATTTGTAATGGATTTGCAAGTAAGTTAAGATGAATTATGAGTCTGAATTATGAATTATGAACTGTTTCGCATACAGTACTGGCAGGTAGACCCTGCAATGTTGCGAAGATCTGTGCAGTGTCAATCCATGTTAATTCAGCTCTGACAAAGTAAATGAGAGTTCAGTGAAGGCCTTTGTGTACTCTGTCTGAGCTAAATAATCATTGACCACGAAAGAGCGCAATGAGCTTCATAAAATGCCAAGGCGACGCAGAATAGGCAGCCCACGCTGTGCTATTTAGAAAGTTTCCATAAACAGCCAAGCTAACACAAACACAGTAACTAAAGGATGTGAGAGAAAAGGAAGTAAGCAGATACATTTACTGAAGGGTTGGAGGTGAAGGCCATATATTGGGAGACTGATCTTCCTTTTTGTCCTCAAACTGGAGAAAAAGAGTGAACAATGCAAGTTGAAGGTCACAAACGTAGCCTGAACTTCAAATTACAACCTCCTGTCTGCCTTCTTACCACCAAAAGGGAACCACAGCTTTGCAACGTCTGCCTCCATATCACAAATAATCAGAATCACAGCTCCTCACTATCATGTTTTTTTAACCATAGATTCAGAATCAATGCTCCCGAAAATCCGCTTCTTCATACATTATTGTGCATAACAAAGGCAGAGGTGTGTGTGTGCGTGCGTGTGTGCGTGCATGTGTGTGTTCATGTTTTTGTTACCTACTGGGGACCTTTTCCAGTATGAACAATGACCTTGTCGGGACCAGTAGTCCTAATGGGGACCGAGCCTGGTCCTAATATGGCAAAACCTCATTCCTGAGGTCATGACTGGGGTTAGGGGTCAGGTGTGAATTGGGAATCTGTTAAGGTAATGGTCAGGAATGATTTGGTTAAGGTTTAGGGGTAGGGTTAGGGTTAGACTGTCCATAATGAATAGAAGTCCATGCAATGTCCAAACAAGGATAGCTGCGCAGACTTGTGTGTGAGTGAGTGTGTGTGTGTATGTGTGTGAGTCTGTACCCGTGTGTGCGCCCATGTGTGAGTTTGGGTTTGCCAGAAACTGCAACAACCCTTGCTCGAGCAAGAAACTCAGCATAAACATCTTCAGCTGAGCTGGGACTGCCAATGTTAATGCTTTATTTTGCTAGCAGAAGGAACAGGAACTCCCCGGGTGAATCTTTAGAGGAACATTAGCCATTGTCCCCTGCCCCTCAAGCACAAACCTCTTCCCTAATCCCTGTATAATTTCAGAGCAGCACAGAAATCCTCGGCCCCCCACCCTAAGGTGTTTGCTAATGACTAGGATCGTATGGCTTTCACTTGTGCTTCCCTAGGACTACTAGATTTCACTTCGCCGCATAAAGGGTTACATCTCCGGCACAGACTGGCCTTGTTCCCCCTTAATCCAGAAACAAGACACCAAAGTCACCCGCTTTAACATCAGAAAGCCTCTCCAAAACCAGCCTGCGCCGACACGTTCGTCGGCGCACTCGCAGATGAAAGGCCGCCGTTTTTCGCAAGCGTCGCAGCTTTGCCGCCCGATAGACCTCCTCGCCGTATCTGTGAAGCGTGCTTTGACTAGAACACTTTCACCTGCAGTGCTGATTCTGCATAAGCCTGAGCCATCTGAGGTTTGAGCGAGACGGGGGCGAAGAAATCTCCATCCGAATGACTAAGAAGGGGCGGGCTTTCACCGCGCTCGAGACGCAAACATACAAACCCAAGCGGAACCCAACGTCTCCTGATGAGGGTAACCGCAGAAAAGAGTTCACCAGACGGCGGAGTATGATGAAGCAGCTCAAGGCTTTTGGGCGAGACAGCGATGAGATGGTTATTACACCTGACATGTGACCCTCTCAGCGTCACAAGGCCCCCGCATTAAGCTGTCGGCAGCTCCACGAGCCAACCATTTTCCCAGGGGAAACATCCCAAAGTGGCCTTAACTGACAAAAAAACAAATCAGCTTTGCCAATCAATCGCTCCTCAAATCCTTCCTGCTTCTAACCCCCTCCAGCAGCTCAAAAGAACTTTTTCCCAGAACCAGGAGAACTTGGTTCCAGAGAGCTTGATGGTGTCAAAAAAAAAAAGAACATACCGTTTCAAAGATAATGGGAGAGAAAAAATGCAAAAAGCAGCCAGCGGTCAGCTGTCCAGTTATTAGTTGGAGTTGGAGCAATGAGCATGCTCAGACAGCCCCCTAACACTGCAGGGTCCTGAAGGCTGTCCCTGGGGTGGGGGGGGGGAGCAGCTGTAGCCCCGGAAAGGGGAAGGAGAACCGGACAATACGAAAAAATCCCTGGCATCTGCCCAGTGGTGTTAAACTACTGCCATCAACTCAACAGGGCAAAAACCATTGCCAGGCTGCTGCCAGAGGCTGTGCTATACGTGACAGTTGGGTGGCCTGAATGGTATATAGAATGAAGGGGGGGGTTAACATGCACACAATGAGACCCCAGGACAGAGGAGATGCTACCCCCCCCACCCTGCTCTGTCCCAGACACTGACAGGGTCCTCCCCCTCACCCTGAACCAGCGCCCCCTGCAGGGCACACATTCCACTGTAATTACCATGCTGAAACAAAAAGACCCCCAGCCTTTCACCTCGTTCTAGAAAGAAAAAAGAATTCCAGTCATGTCTGATCAGGTCTTACCGCGGCTCTAATATGCGAAGGCTGCTCCGGCCAAACCCTGAAAGGAGGCTTTTCACCAATAAGAATATAAACCAGGAGCCTTTTATCCATTCAGACAGTTACTTGAAGAATTTAACAGACTTAAATCCTGTATAACTTTGAATTCTGTTCAAAAAGTTCATGGTGTTTGATATTCATTTAGATATAGGGACCTTGCTCACAAACATGATGACAGCTCGAGGAATGGAATCTGAAACCCCAACAACCAGTACCATGGCTCTGTTCCCAAATGCCAGTATCATAACCCTTATACAACAATGATGTCCCAAAACCCAGCACCATAGCCCTTATACAACACTGCTTCCCCAAAGTCCAGTACCTTAGCCCTTACACTATAATGATGTCCCAAAGCTCAGTATCGTAGCCCTTATATAACAATAATGAGCCAAAACCCAGTCCCATGGCCCTTTTACAAAAATAATGTCCCAAAACCTTGTGCCATAGCCCTTATACAACACTGCTTTCCTAAAGTCCTGTACCATAGCCCTTATACAACAATAATGAGCCAAAGCTCAGTGCCATAGCACTTACACATCAATGCTGTCCCAAAACCCAGCACCATGGCCCTTATACAAAAATAATGTCCCGAAGCCCAGTACCACAGCCCTTATGTAACATTGCTTCCCTGAAGTCCAGTACTATAGCGTTTATACAACACTGGTATCCCAAAGCCAAGTGCCATAGCCCGTAGATGACAACGATTTCCCAAAGCTCAGAACAAAAGGGTCATTCCATGTCAATTCACAAACCCTCCTCAATGACTAGTCTCAGATTTTCAAAATCCCTTAACATGTTTTAGGAACAACCCAAAGTTTTAGCCCTCAATTCTTAAGTATAGTCATCTCAAAATAATATTACATCAATTCTGGAAACTTGTGAATTGTGTCTTTAGCTTGGAAGGATTTTTGGAGCCTAGCATCTTTTAAAATACTATTAATTAGAAGGCGTATTAATTAGAAGGCGGAATCTTAGAAGACTTTCATGACTCATGTCATGAAAAATATTAGCTCATTTTGAATATCATTTTGATAAATAAAATCTCTGACAACCTGATCCACCCAACTCCATGAACTGGGTTTAAATTAATTTGGTTCTCATAATTAAAAATTGAAATAAGCATCCCATGTTTACAACTGTCTAAACCTGTTCTAGGTCCAAAGATGGTCAAGGTGCAAAGACAGATAAACTGAAGGGAAGGAAAATCGATATTCGGGCAATTTCCTTTATCTTTTCATGTCATTGTGTTGCAAGCAGTTCCACAGAGTGTTCAGGTGGCACTGACCTTCAAGATGATAAAAAAATGTCACTTTAAGTGAAATTCAAGGGAATTTATGGTTTTATTGAACAGTTCTTGGCCAGAACTTCAATTTTAAAAATCAAGATATAACACCTTCAAAAAGGGAAACTTTTTGTTGAATTGATAATTTGGCAGAAAAAAAGGCTTTACATTGCAACAAGATCGGTGATATGTCATGATTATTTATTACCCTTGAAAGCCCTCTGCAGAGCCATCACCATGACAACACTCAAAAGAAAAAATTCATGGGATTTGAGGAAAAACTAGCTCTGAAAGGGGGACATCGGGAGACATTTTCAAATTTGGGCCTTCAAGAGCCTCGTCTCAACACTAGTTTAAACCCAGCTGGATAACAATTTTTGAAATTATCCCATGTAAAAAGGAAAAAGGGGCCACTTCCAATCTTGGCTCAAAGAACATGTTTATTTCCAAAAACAATACCAAGCAGATGTCAGAAATACAGTAGATCCACTCAGGGATTTTATACCAAAATCTTACACCTGGATAACAAACAAATACTGAAAAACAAACCCAGATGCAACAATTTGTTTCCATTTTATGAAATCAGGGTGGACACGCCTGTTCTGTAAAACTGAATCAGTGCGGACAGCCTCTTTTTCAAATCCCCGTAAAATCTTAACAGATGGAAGTATTGAGCTGGTAAAACATATTTCAGATAATTCTGAGACCGTGGGCCAGGGAGCTCTTGCGATTTCACACAGAGTGACCCTGTAAATTAAGACCTGGTCAAAATTTAGCCCATGTTTAGCTTCAGGTTACAGGTGCAAAGGATTGGACCAGAGCGAGTTATGTTATAAATTATAAGGCCTTGCGAGAGCTTGGGTGGAAGTACAGTCATGTACTCCTACACATACAGACGTGAGAAAAAAGTACATCATCTTTCAGTTCTATAGTTTTACGTACCAGTACATTTTTGAAAATCAGCTGGTACTTATCAGGTGCTAAAATTAGGTAAATTGAACCTCTGGTGTAAAATAACACACAACAGATTCCACCGTGTCATTCTTTATTAAACCAAAATTCTCGCGAAATGCAGAAGTCATCTGTGAAAAACTAAGGACGCCAATGATTCAATAGCTTGCAGAGCCACCTTTAGCAGCAATAACTTGAACTAATTGAAGACCACAATGGAAAAATGATCAGTCACATTTTGACGTTGTGGAGAAATGATGAATTAAAACTTCAAAATGATCTTAGAAACAAAGCACTAAAAAAATGCAAAAATATAAAATTAGATAATAATATATTGTATTATTATATGTATTATTATAAATATTATAAAATATATAATATATAAAATATACAAAAATGCTAATTTGGACATTTTTTCTTTGTGGTCTTTAATTGTTTTCCATATGATTTTATCAGTCTCCCACATCCTAGTGGAGGAATGTTTGCCCACACTTCTTCACAACATTGCCTCAGGTCATTGATGCTTGAGGGCATTGGTTTATGCACAGCTCTCTTAAGGTCCCACCACAGCATTTCAAGTGCGTTGAGGTCTGGACTTTGACATGGCTTGGTGAGTGGTTTATTCTGATCCAGAAGGTTTGTGGTTTACTCCGATGCAACTTTGCAAACAAGCAATACTTGTTCAGTCATTTTAGTATTGCACAGTCGTGGACTTTAACACTTAACATGCTAACTGAGGCCTGTAGAGTCCTAGGTGTAGTTTTTGGGTTTTTTGCAATTTCTCTAAGCATTGCATGGTCTGACCTTGGGGTGAATTGGCAACTGTTGTGAATGTTTTATGCTTGTGAATGATCTTCCACACTGTAGAATGATGGACTTCAAATTGTTTTGAAATGGCCTTATAACCTTTCCCTGATTGATGAGCAATAATAATCGCTTGTCCAATGATTGCTGATGTGTTTTCCTCTTGGCATTGAGTTAACGGACCAGCAAAGTGCCAAAACATCTGCATTGATTGAGGTGGTGACACTTGCTAATGACCAACTAATCAAGTGAATTTGATCAGCAGCTCCTGACTGCTAATTACCGTCTTAATTCTAATGGAGGCAGTAAGGGTGCACTTAATTGTTCACACATGGCTTCTGCATTTTGGCTGAAATTTTGTAAAATAAATTATGGCACAGTGAAATCTGTACAGTGTTGTTTTACATATGAGGTTAGATTCACATAATTTGAGGACCCAATTACGACCAGCTGATATTTTTATTACGTCCTGATATGTAAAACCTTAAAAGTGGAAGAGTATGGGGCAATGTTTGTAAAATAGGGTGTGTTGTTTTATACCTTACAGTTTTTACACATTTAGGGCCTGATTTACTAAAACCTTTAGCACATGCAAAATCTTTCCGCCCATGCAAAAGCAATAACATTGCCCATGATTGGCCAGGGTACTTGCCTTGCACCAATCAGTGGCAAAGTTTCAGGTTTTGCACGGGCAGAAAGATTTTGCATGTGCTAAAGGTCTTGGTAAATCAGGCCCTTAGTGTCAAAACCTGGGAAAAAAGATTGTTGCCATTATAAACAGTCTCTTTTTCACACATTACAAACGACGCCTCATAAAAGAGGGTGCACTTTTTCTTATGACTGTATGGGCTTCCAGCAAAGCAGCCCAGTGGGGAGCGAAAGAGACTTGAACACAGAGGTTGCAGGTTTGAATCCCAGACATTACACAATCACACTAGAGCAAGAACATAATATGACCTGCTGAGTAAAATACCTCACTGTCTAAACGAATGGTAGGTAAAGCTACTGGAGTATCTGAGGATCAGAGTGCCTGCTGATTGCCTGAATGTAATGTGAGATAATTATAGGGTATCAGAATCCAACCTTTTCCACCACGATTGGAGTAATTTAGTTATCTGCAGTGGAGCTGTGGCGTCTCCAGTCTCTCCCGCAGGCTATACTGTTGTGCCACAGCCTGTAGAATTGGCAGCAAAGTTTAAAATGGCGGCATCTCAACAGAGCAGGGAGTGTGTAAATGATGTCCCTTCATTTGCAGAAAATGGCCAGAGTGGACACAGTGGAGGTGGGGCCGGGCCTTTTCATGCTGAAACCTCTCCTCTGCACCCCCCAAAAAAACTAAAACTAAAACACACCACACTTGGATGCACAAGGCAAGACATGAACAAGGCAGAATCCTCACACTAAATGCCCAGTTTACGGCTTTTGGTCTGCCCCGACCACACCCCCCCCCCCCCCCCCCCAATGGAGAGCTGAGGTATGAGAGTGGATGTATTGTCTGCGGGACGCATTCTTAGCGGGATGGCAGATTTGCTCGGGAGACCCCGCCGAATTTGCTGAGGCTGTGGCAGCCTTTGGCAGTGACCCCTGTTTGGAGCGAAGCCACCACGCTAACAGGCTTTTAGCGGCAGCGAAGAGAGGAAGGCAGAATAAAGAGGCCTGTTGTACATGACTCAGACCTTCTGCTGAACAAATCACACCTACCCCTTCTTCACCCCCCAAACCCGTCCCTGTCCCTGACAGATACTTTCCGAGTGGGACCTTTTGGCGGCAGCCAACAGAACAGTGTTGGAGAGGTAGCAGGATGGGGTTTTATTCCACGACAATGAGCCTTTCTTCAGTAATAATCGTGATGACATAACAGAAACATGGAATGAAAGCGACCGCTGTGAATTTGAAAAGCTATCATCTCAAGCACAACGAGATAAGGAAACGCTTTGTGACGAACTGAATATTCTGGCAAAAACTGTTTATTAGAGGCCAAGCAACCAAATACTGGGTTACCTGCTAGTAGAATAAAAAAAAAATGTCTCAACCCTCCAAGGCACAAACACACATTGAGGTTTCAATTACAAATGAGACCAACAGCATTTACTCCATGAATGCCACCTGCTGTTAAAAACAAACACCAGCACTACTGTATCGAACTCAGAGGTGAAAGGGAATTATGAAAAATTTCTCTAAAAAAATCACCAATTTCACAAAGACAATATCCAGACTGCCATCTGAGCATTGTATACATGCACATGCACTTTTATACACACACACACACACACACACACACACGCACACACCCACACACACCCACACACGCACACACACACACACACACACACACACACTCTCACTCTCACTCTCACTCTCACTCTCACACACACACACAGGGTATACACTGTAGTCTATATGGAAAGTACAAACCAAGTTACTGTGACATAAGCCAAGGACCTTTTCGGGCAAGTGGAAAAGCACAGAGAAGCTCAAGTCCACCAAGTCGGAGTCATCTACAAATCAATGATGCAATAATGCAGTGAAGCAACCTGCAGTCAATTATTCCAAAAACCATTTCTCTACACAGTAGCTCGGGAAATTGCCACAATGGGAGGCAAACCAATGAAGAAGAAACACGTTGAGCGTACATTTACGAACTTGAGAAAAAAAAAATAATATTGTTGCATTAGAGTTGCGACAGACTTGAATAGACAACGGGGTGCTTTGGCCAGAGATTCGCTCATGAGTAACGTCTCTCAAGCGGACACGAAAATTTACCACAAAGACAAAAACTTGTGGTCACTCAGAATACACCCCCCCCCCACCCTTTAGAGAGAGTCCCTGGCACTGTCTACCTTTTCTGAGCGAATCTTAGATCTGGCCACCATCTCTGGCTAAGACTAAACTAAATTTAATGCAGAAAAATCCACATCAATCAAACTTATGAATGAAATCTCACCATGCATCCTAAACACTTCAGAATCGTGCAGTAGCAGAACAGTGGGGTTAAGTGGGATGGATGACTCTCCCACTAAGAGGGTGGCAAACCCAGCAGAAAATATCAGATGTATTAGGTAACACTCTGTGACTGAATAGCCCTGCTAAAGAGTACGGCTGGCAGCCGGAATGCGTGGCAGGAATGTGGGAACGGGGCTTGAGCGGGGCTGGCCACACCTGACGGAGCAAGCTGGCATTCTGCGGAGGTCTGACATTCCCCCTCATGGAACCGTTCTCACAAGCCCCAACAGACAATCCTGAATGTATTTAGTCCCAGAGATGCATCTGGAACACCGTAGTTATGGCACCCTGAGCACAGTGTAAGAACAACTGACTGAACACCACCAACAGTACTGCTGGACCCGTGACACCATCATACAACTGACGGGCTGTCAGCACCACAGTCAGTCTCGCTAGAGCGATGATGTCATCACACAACTGACTGTAAACACCAAAGTCCTCTGGGAGCTATGATGTCATCACTCAACTGACTGTCAACACCAAAGTCCTGTTGGAGCTATGATGTCATCACACAACTGACTGACTGTAGACACCGCAAACAGTCCTGCCCAAGTCAGAATGTTACCATACAACTGACTGTAGAGGCCTTTTATCATATTTCTATGGCTATGCATTCAGTTCCTGGTGTGCACCACACAGCTTTGTGACTATAACCCCAGGGGCACAGACCGTCTCTTGCAGAGTTTACAGGCGAGCTGAGATTTCATCACCCTCATGAGATCTACGTTTTGTTTACAACATGCAACAGAGAGGGGGAAAGGGTCAACATGCCGATTGTGAAGAGATTTAGTCAAAAATGCATTTCAAATCAGACAAGACTCCATATCGTATTTAGCTCTGACGAAGCATATTTAAACTGCAAACAGAGCACGAATGAATGCAAGATAAGCGCCACCTAACAGGGAGTTGGGTTGGGAAATGGACTGCATTTCTCAAAACGAGAAGGCGGGAGCACTCACGGACAGCCTTACATGACAGAGTTTCCAGCATTCCAAACATAATGCTAAAACTTATCCAGGTCTGGACGCTGGACACAGCACCCAGACAGATAGAAAACTATCATTTTGCTCTTGTGCCCTGGACCTCTGTCTTCAGGTTGATTAATGCATTTGTGAAAGGTAGAATGAGTAGCCTGATGGCTATCGATAAAGAGCAGAGATTCCCATTGGGACACATCAGTATCTCTCAGGCTCAAATATGTTCTGTCCCTCTGATGGGAGCAAGGAATAGAGATACATTAGATCAAGCTGCCATTTTTTATTTCCTCTCTTTCACCATCCCCCAAACTCTCTATCACTCTACTCAACTCTTTCTCTCTCTCCTTCTGTTCCCCTCACTCAACACCTCTCCTAAAAGAAGAAAAGCTGAATAGATGTTGCCAAAGCACAAAAAAAAGAAGAGAGCACCCTTAATCAAACACGTACTAAAGCACATCCAGCCATACAACATGCAGGCATTAAAATAAAAATTGCATTATTTACACAGGTTGTCCCGCTCTTTCTGCTAAAATGAAGCAAACTCTGCACTCATTTTTATGTGCATTTTGTGTTCCCCTAATAAGTTGGCGAGGTCTCTCTCTCTCTTACTCACTCACTCACTCACTCACAGCCAGCTCAGTGAAGATTTGTACCACAGTATTTGGTCAAAATCTCAGATGAGCCAGTGTGCCGCCTTAGCTAATGGAGAAGCCCCTCAGATGGACTGGTGGACAGGTGGACAGCTCAACGCTGATAGCTTAATACCCTCAGCATGCAGCTGCCTGCTAGTGAGCGCTGGTATACAGCATTAAGGCTTTAAAGCCTGTGCAGATAGCACTGTCACAATAACCATCCCTAAGTCCTGCGCTTGGGCCTGACCGTTGTGTGAGTCACTTTCAAAACAAATCAGGGGATGGACATTTTCCATCCGCCTCTGGAGCCCATCGCATCGACACGGAGCCCAAACACAACAACCACAACCGCTGCCCACAATGACCCACGAAAGTCAGATGTTAGCTTTCAAATGTCTGGTCAGATCTGAATCACCTGCTGCGGCTGAACAGAGTCACTGGAGCCACGAAAACAGGAAATGCCAGCCACTGTCCAAAATTCCAACAACTCTGTCCAAACAAAAACATGGCTGTACGGCAAGCATATTACATATATTATTTTACAATGATACTAATACTAATAGTAACAAGAGGGTCAACAGAACCTAAAACTCAACTGGTTTGCCACTTAACCATGCCTATTTGGGAGCTTATACTTGGCTGCCCAGAATTAAAAAACTAGTTTAGGTCTTAGAGATGTTGTCTGCAAGGTTTCATCAAGTTTGTTCAACATTTGTAACCGCTAGAGGTTACAGGCCATTAAAAAAGGCTTCAATGGGTGAGGGGACGTCAAAGGTCACAAAACAACAATGTTTGATGTATTGTCAATACCCATCAATTATATGTTCAGACATGTTACCAAGCCTCAGATCTTTTTCTTCAGTGCATCAGAAAGGTCTGAAATGGACAGCTTCAATTTTTCAAAATGACCATTCTGCCACATCCACTTTTGGGGGTGCAAAGTCAAAATGCAAACATAGTTTTTTGCTGAAGATGTTGTACACCAAGTTTTTCACCAAGTCAAATTTAATCGATATTTGTGACTGCAAGAGATAACAAGAAAAATTGTTCCCAAAGAAGATTAAAGACAAAGACGATAGACAATGTAATTTACACCATCTTAATAACTCGGCTGGTCAAAGCCCAGTCAATTTTACAAAGCCAGCAACCATAGGGGGTGTTAGTAGCAGTACTGGAACTATATTTGTTATTGAAATTTTTCTGCATATGGCAGAAGCACAGTAATTCATTGGTCCTATTTGTAGAGTTTGCACCAAATCAGATGCAAGGTTTTAATGCAGCAGAGTACTTCCAAGTTCCGACACAGTTAAGGTTTAAACACAAAAAAGGCGTGATTTATCTAGGGTGCATTAAACAAAAACAAAAAAGGGATTGATTATAGTTATCCTCATTATTTTAAAGAACAACACCTCACCATAAAATGTAATGTATCAATGAGCTGGGTGCACAGTGCCTGAAACATGATCGCAACCCCAGTCTCCATACCAGCATAGACCTTTGCAATAAGCACGCTTGACTCAGCACAATTTTGAGCCCTCTGAGATGCTCAGAGCCTTGTAAGGACAGCCTAGCAGAGGAGTCCCAGAGTCATTTTTACCAAACGCAGTGTATGTGTTTATGTGTGAGTGTGTCTGTGTCTGTGTCTGTCTGTGCGCGCGCGCATGTGTGTGTGTGTGTGTGTGTGTGTGCGAGAGAGAGATCACAGTCTGCATTTGCTCTGGTCCTCCACCCCACATGACCCCCATTAGCCATCACTGTTCCTTCTGTTAGAACCATAGAGAGCGATTGAGTGAGTGGGAGAGTGTGGGTTAATCAAGTTTACCGCAAATTCAATGACTCTTGTGCAAAGAAGCCCAGAAACTGGTCACAATAGATGGTTCAGGCATCAAACTATCCAGATAACAACGCCTCATAGACTACAGCAGTATGTATGACTACAGAGCAATGAAAAGGCCTCAGACTAACAAAAACACCCCTCATCTTTTTTACTCTCATTCAAATCAGCCTCTGTCCACAGTCACACAACACAGTTCACTCCCAAAGAAATAGAAATCCTCAACACTGTGCATGGACTTTGAACTGGCTTAACCGAGGCCCAAAGTCATTTAGCTTCAATGTGAATAAATTAAAAAGCAGTCTGAGCCAGCAATGACTTTTAAAAGAAAAGGGAGACGATGGTGTATGGTTTCGTAGAGAAAGTCCATTGTGCATTTGGGTTCCAGGATGTCCTTAGCACCTCCCACCTTTGTGAGAGTGGGCGCGTGTGCTTTAGCAGAGAAAAGGGGCATTTCCAGCACAGCCGAGCTCAGCTGATCCCATAAGCAGATAGCCCCAGGGACAGAATGCACCATTGTCACTTTCCCCCAACGAGTACTACTTATGCCCTTAATCCAGGCCACCTGACAAGGTGAGGGGGCCACAGGCGATGCCTCAACATTCCACAAACTGCGTAACGACACGCGTCAACGACAGGGGGAAAGTCAAGAAAACCTGGAGAAAGGTGCAATGGGAAAAGGTGGAAGAGTCTTATAGGAAGGAAGGACACCATTTCAAGAAGTGTCAGAAACCAGCCATTTCAAAGTCTAAGGCAGTAAGAATTTGTCTCAGCCTGTGAGAAGCAGGAGGTCTGCTTGTTTGAGGAGCTCAAAAGGGGTTAAAGAAGTTAAGAATATTTACTGTGTGGCCTTTAGACCTGAATTAGACTGAAAGTCCGACAATTCCGCACATTTATTGCTCTATGGTTAAAGAATGTGCCTTCTACTCAGCGAGATTCCCAAGCGTTAGACTGTCAGCTCCAGTCCGCAAAGCTTTTCTTAAAAGGTCCCAGAGCAAAAATCTGCCCCAAAATGGACAAAGCAGCGAGACTGATCTTTAAGAGGTAGAGCTCCTCCACATCTTTCAAACACAGCAGCAGGAGTGGTCTCTTTGCGCCTTTGTCACTGCGTTCGGACATCAATCACTCGTGGAAAAAAGGCAGCCTTCAGCATTTCTGTACTGCTCACATCTATAGAAAGAGACCTCAGCATAGCCTGCTGGGAATTAGCATTCTTTGCATTCTCCTGTCAATCACTCACTGAAATTAATTTTACAATCCAGTACCACCTCCCAAAAATGACTGATAATGACTTGACAAATATTTCCCTTGGCAATGATCCTTTTTTTTCACCAATTATGGTTAATAATGACAATAGTATTTTAACCATATTCATACATCAGTCTGTGAATAATCCAAAACTCTTGTTATATTCCCAAATTATTTCCATATCTGGACATTACTGGAATTTGGAAAAAAAAAAACTGGAGTAATCGTCTAGCTATTTCAAAGCCTGCCAAGTGCCATGTGATCACTGGCACATATTAAGTAAGGGTCTTAAGCACAAAAAAGTCGACCAAAACATCAATTTCTCACCTATGATTCAGGCAGAACCACTCAAGCAGTTTTAATAAGAAAAAATTCTCACTGTGTCCCTCATTCAAAGACATAATGGCTGCTGGTAAAGAGGCCGGCAATCCGTTAGCCTCTCCTGTTAATGATATCCTTGGTTTTGGCAAATTGGGACAGAGTTTTGGACACAGATATGTTGTTTACGTTGAGCCGTAATTAGTCGATTTTAAAAGGCTGCGGGACAACATTTATGAGAAGAGGTGGGTGGGATGGCCGGGCAGGAACACGTTTCTAGGCTTTTCGGCCTACACTGCCTCTCATTCTGAGCTCTAATTAGACCCCAGATTAGAACCTTCTTCTATGCAGCAGCTGTCTAACCGAAACATCAGGGGACCCCACTCAATCTGCTCTTCAGATCCTAACACTCCACAACAGGCTCTTTCGGCCAAGGGCCAAAATGGCAGTCTGGGAGGAAAATGCGAGAGGCGTCGAATGGCATTTACACCCCCCCCCCCCCCCCCAAAAAAGCTTCAAAGCTGAACTTCTCTTCACAGGTGAACAAACAGCGGGAATGCAAAACTCAAAGGGGGATAAAAAGCCCGTGTCAGCAACAGCCTGCTTTTCAATTATCACCTAATTTTGCACAAGGCGGCGTTTTCAGGTGATAGATTCTGCTGAGTTTTCTCTCTCATACATCGCACTTGTCTGAGCTGGCCCGGCGTTTAGAGAGGATTACTGTACGAAAGCTGGCAAATAGAGCCGCACTAGTCTCCAATTTTCCACAGCCGCAGAGAGACAAATTGCCTATACATGTTGGTGCCTTTGAATGCATTAAGTAAATAAAATCAAACATCGGGGGGCAGACAACAATCCCAAGAGAAGAATGCATTTGCTTTTCCGGCGACAGTGGGGCACAGCTTTCCCATTAAAACCCAATAAGACGGCCTGGTGGTGGGTTGACAGGCCACTGCAGAGCTGTCGGCTCCAGCCCCCGATGGGCACACTGCGAATATGACAGGTAACTGAAGAGATGCAGCAACGAAAATCCCTGAAACTAGCCCACTTAGCGTGGCCCACAACCCAAAAACTGCTCTGGGGGTTTTTACCCCCGTTGTCCTCTTGCACGCTCTGCTCCTTGTAGCTGTTTAACTCTGTTTTCTCTGAGATCATCCTCAAGAGATAAAACATTCTCAATGGACTTCTATATGTTAAATAAAGGATGAATAACAATGTAAACGTCCCTAAGGTTGTTGTTTGTCATTTAGAACCAAATGGCATACTGTTCTTTCACAAGAGGCCAGTTAATTGATTTATTGTCTCTTCTCCCCCCCTTGCTCCCAGGTGTTGTCATGTGTGCGCTGCACCCCTTTTGTGAATCTCCCGTCTGTATAAGTTCCTTCTGGTGTCAGTGTGGTTGCTGGATTGTCGAAGTTCATACCCTTCTAAACCTTCCGGTCAGTTTTTTGACTTTTCGTACTGAGTTAAGCTCTATTCCTGTGTATTTTTGGAAAATTAATCGTAAAGAAAAGCGTAATACTTCGTTAGAGTGATATTAATTGGAACGAGCTCCTGAGCCTTTATATCAGTCCCTAGGATTGGGAACGAGTTCTGGTTAATTCATTGTTCCAGTCTGTTCCTTTGAGTCTGTTTATTAGGAACACCTCCAACGCCTTCACCAATCTCCAGCCCTGGGGTGTGTTCCTGCTAAAGCCACTTATCCACTCCAGCATTACCATCTAAGCAGGACGGCCTGCGCCTCCGTTCTGGGCTACAGCCTTTCTCACTGCAGCTACTGTATTCCGGTTAATAAATACGCCCTTGTGGATTATACTTTGAGTCTGCGTTTGGTTCCTCGTGTAGATCATACCAATATGGGGCACTGCACATCCTTTGCTATGTAAATAAATTAATTTTCCTTAAGCAGAAAATAATTTGCTGACAAATAATAAGTAGTATTCCCAGGATTCACCCAGTGCAGCAGTACGCCCTGGTCCAAGAAAGCACTTTCTTCACCCAGTACCTGAAGCAGGAACACCAGGTCTTCAACTTAAATTGTAATGTCCAATGAAGGATGGTGTTCTCTCAGTGATATATTACATCAGAAGCTTTGCAGTTATCCACATAAGAAAAATAAAAATATCACAATTCACTCTGTGCAGTTAAAAATCTCTTTAATCATCAAAAATGAGTTAAACTTAAAAACATTTTTCATTGCATGGAGAGAACGATGCTATTTTAATTATTTTCTTTTTGTCAAGACACTTTTTCTTTTTTTTTTTTATTTACAGACTTTTAACTAGGCAGATAAATTCTCTGGCGAACACTTTGTTTCCAGTAAAGGGCATCAGCATAATTCCCCTTTAAGAAGAGGACTTTAAGAAGAGGACATATATTGTGTTGCTTAACTGATGGACGTAAAACTGAAACCATGAAATAAATGCTGAGAGTGTGGATAGCTGGTCATTGAAACCAAAATTTTCATACATTCAGGAATTTAATTGGAGTATTTAAGGAATTTAAAATGCAGTGGAATGAACAACAGTGCACACTGGGGTTTTCTAGGATAAGAGTTTGAAGTGTCCGAGATATTGTTTTGTTTCCATCTTTTATCATGGAACTGATTTGCCATTGGTTAAGAACTCTGACAGCACATCACAGGAAGACAGCAAACAATGAACAACACAATGTCCTCTACAAGGGGTCGATGATTCTCCTGACTCCATTTAAAAGCCTATCTGGAAAAGTCCTGGCATTTTCCAAGAGAGGCCAAAACTCAATGAGTGCGAGTTCCAAGCAGAAAGCCAGGGGAGACGGTCCCACTGTGTTCACACATTCATTTCCCAACATTTGAATGGAAAGAATACCATTCACTGCCCTTCTACTCATCATTCAGACAGGAAAAATATCTTCAAGAGGACAAGGGCCATTAAACTCAAATATAAAAGTCCATAAACCTTCAGTTCAAAGCTGGCATCAAATTCCACGGAACAGTGGAGCCTATAGCCCATTATCCCATGCTAATCCCTGTTGCTGGGTTACCGGCCGTCAAAAGAATCTAATTCCTCAGGATTAGTTAGCAGAGTATGACCCATTTTTTTTTTAATATGAGGAGAAATAGCCACTCTTTGCAGATGGGAGATAACCTGTGGCCAGCTGGCACACCTTTCCTTCAACAAAATTTTCATCCTAAAAGAAAAAGGTATTTTAATCTGGGGTAATGACGGGGTTAATAGGGAAGGGGTTGGCTGTTGCGGTCAATTTTGGCCTGCAGCCCAAGGAGAGTTCTAGGATTCACCAGGGGGCCACAAGCCAAACAAAGAGGCCTTTCATCAGGTAGACAATGTCTGCTCTTCAACTAGCAGGGTCAAGCCTGAAAGGAGGGCGAGGCCATTGTTGAAGGCAGGAGTGCTGTATCTGTTAAACCAATGAAGTAACCCCTGAAGCTACAATTAGAGAGCAAGGAAAGTTCTTTACATCACAAGCAGAGCGCAGGAAACACTGTTTAACTTTAGCCAGAGAGCAGGAAATACCCCTTAAACTACAGTCAGTACAGGAAACAGCCCTTAAACTACAGTCAGAGAGCAGGAAACACCTCTTAAACTATAGCCAGAGACAATCAAAAGACCCAGAAACTTGAGTAGAAAACACCCCTTAATCTACAATCAGACAGCAGGAAACAGCCCTTTAACAACAATCAGAGAGCAGGAGACACCCTCTAAACTACAGTCAGAGAGCAGGAAACAGCTTTTAAACTACAGTTGGAGACAAGGAAAAGACCCAAAAACTACAGCCAGAGAGCAGAGGAGACCCTAAAATTAGAAAATTGAAATCAAAGAGCGGGAAACACTCTTTAAACTAAAGAATGAGAAGTTAATGAATGAAGTAAAGTTAATGAAAATTCGGTCTAACTTAGCAGAATTTCATTGTGTTCTATCCTATTATATATTTCCTAGACTTTCAATGCTGTACTCTGATAAAAATGCTAACCCCCCCCCCTTCAATTGTTGGTCCCCCCTGTGCTACCCCACTTCAAAAATCCTGGAACCGCCCCTGAAGGACCCGCAGACAGAGAGCAGGGAGCACTGCTTGAAGTGCCGTCAGAGAGCCGAAAAAGACCTATAACTACAAGTTTGCGGTCAGGAGCGTGACGCATTTTAACTACGAGTATGAGAGCAGGAAACATCCTTGAAACTACAGGACCCCGGAACCACAGAGAGAGTGTGGAAGATCCTCCAGCACGACTCCGAAAGAGGAGACTGGGTCAGCCGTACCCGGCGGCAAGTCAGAGAAAGTGTTGACATCAGCCGCCCAAGGTCACGAAGGCAAACGCCAGCAGGGATGAATCACTGAGACTCTGGACAGACGTCTCCACACTGGAAGACTGCAATGACTGGTTCAGAGGTAACATCAGGTGGGATAAACAGTTGCCAACGTGGTCCATGCGTGCTGCTGCATCGTAACACTTTGTTAGAGACTCGTCAGTAGCGCAGACCTGGGGCAGGGAGCCTCAGGCCTCAAAACTTCCTCAGTGGAATATTTGCTTTTCTCAATCTATCAGCAGTGTACAAACCTGCATTGGCGCGTTACCTGCGAGAAGATACAAGAAACATCTTGGAGGATGACATAGGTGGACATAGCTGGGGCTGCCTTACGTCATCCCAAGTCATACGTGACTTTGTTGACACTAAATACTTGACCTGTACATGTGCGAGATGGATAACATCCAGCGTCAAGCACTACCTCAGGTGGTCAGTAAGACTGAAAAAGAAAATCCTTGACGCTACAGTCAGAGAACCGGAAAAGACCCTGAATCTACAGCCAGAAGGCAGAAAACACCCTTCAAGCAACAGTCAGTCAGCAGGAAAAGACCCTAAAACTACAGTCAGAGCAGCAGGAAAAGACCCTTAAACTACATACAAAGATACAACTCAATATAGAGAGGCCAACAATTTCAAAATGACATTGCAGACAAAATCAAGACTGGCATAAGGACCATTTCATCAAGATCAAGCAGTTAGAGGAATGAACTATGGTGAGAAAAGTTATACAGACACCGCACTACACTGGGCCAGGGGTACATTTACCGAAAGCGTAGTTGCTTACTATGCTGGCGACCTACATAGCTGCCAGCAAAGTTATACATATATACATACATGTACAGTCAATGGTTCAAACTGTTTCAGTTAGCATCTGTGCTTTCAAAAAATGTTCCCAGGGGGGTGAAGCTGTCATGTAAAAACTTGGCTGTGATGAAGATACAAATGCAATCAATGGTAAGAAAGCAAGTAAATCCAAATACCAGACCCCCCACTCAACACGCACACGAGCACACACACATACGCATACACGCGCGCGCACACACACACACAAGAAAGAAAAAATAAACACCCCACCCTTCGCATTGGCATCTGGGCACGGCACCAGCAACGCTCCCTGAGGGAAGGAAGGGCCTCACCTTAAAATGCCTTCCTTCGAGTTAAAGAAGGAGAGAAGAGAAGGAGATATCATTTCAATTCAAAAGCCCCTTATTGGACATAAAGTGTATCAAACAAACAGCAAAAATCCAAGTGTTATACATAAACAAAAGAAAGAAGGAAATAAACAAAATAAAATTAAAGTCAGCCAAATCCGTACATCACCGTAGTGAAGAAGGAGAGGTTAAGGCTAATAATTAGATGCTAATCGGCAAACTAATATCATATTCATTTACAGAACACAAAGTGTCTTGCAGCCCCCAGATATCCAGAAATTGTGCACCATTCCCGACAATTTTATAATAGGAATATTCTACTCAATCTTGCAGTTACTGATCCTTTAAGCATTTCAACAACATTACACAAGCCAACTGTTCTGATGCAGTTTTTTCTGGTCTTCTAGATTGCAAACTTTGCGGCGCCATGCAGATAATTTATCAGGGTGGACTTTGGTTTGGTCTTCCGTGAACATAAAGGCCCATAATGAAGACCTGATCTGAGAAAATGACCCAAAGCGTGGAAAACCAACTTTAAAGGAGTTCAAATAAACCTCCTAATATTGGAAACTGCACAAACAAATGACTAATATTTTCAGGAATCGGACAAAAAGGACATCCCACCCCAATGCCTGGATCTAGGAGGGCCACACGCCTGTTCGTGGCCATTGCCCCATGTATTATCCTCCATTGGAGGTCAGCCGTCTGCTTACAATGGAAGGCTTACACACGGACTGCTAATTGCCTTTAGGTGGAGGGTCAGAGCCAAAAACCTCAGCCTGCTTGGATGCTCTCATGTCGGTCAGCCACTCTGCATACTGTACTTCAACACAGGTAACATGCAGTGCCTTTTTTCCTATGGTGTTAGGGTCACCGAGTTCAGGGGTCCTGAAGGACAGAATACAGTCCCCATCCTCTTGCCACTCATCCACAGCAGTGACATTCGAGGATGGGAAGACGTATCCCTCATTCTCCCGCCACTGCTTTGTCCCATTAGCTCCAAAAGCCCATTGAGCTCTTGTAAGCGATCTCCAGGCTTCAGCCACCACCTGATTCATTATCTGGTGGGACCAAACACCAGTTTTTTTTTTCCACACAGCACCGCAACATCAGTCCTCATTGGGTGGCCCAGTCCCGCAGAGCCTGCACTCAACATGAAAGACCGTAATCTGGATGAAGCCAATGTGGTCATTTGGAGAAATTGGTTGTGGAACAATGGCTCCTCAAACACCCTAAGTTCTGGTACGTCATCCATTCTCCTGGAGATGGTGAGAACTCGCCAGACCACTAGGATGGACTCATAAAATGGGGTCAGACCTGTGAGGTCCGCTCCTTCCAGCCGCATCAGGAACAGGTGCTTGTCCAGGCCCAGACGACCAGCCCTCCTCAGTCAAGCACATGCCGTTTCACCCCACCTGTGGTCACTTCTGTGCAGAAGCCTCTGTACTGACTGTAGGTCAAAGGCAGCGACTGGCAGGGACATCAATAAGTCCTTGTCCACCTTCCTGCACAGTACAGAGCTGCCGTATCCAGTGTTGACTCGACTAGAAAAAATGCACGAGCTGGTGCTGCACAGCCTGCAGTACACCTTGTGGCACCTGCAATACCAGAAGCTTGTGCCACAGGGCTGAGGCAACCAAGTTATTGGCAACCAAAACTCTCGACCTGTAGGACAGTTGGGGTAGCAGCCAATGCCATTTAGACAATCAGGCACACACCTTCTCCACGACCCCCTCCTAGATTTTCGCCTGAAACTCGGTGGGGCCTTAATAAGCACCCAAGACCTTCATCCCACTCCTACCCCACTGCAAACCACTTGCTAGAGGCGGCATACTCCTTGACCGCCACTGCCTAGCCTATAAAGCCTCTGATTTGCCCCAGTTCACTTGAGTTGAGGCAGAGAGATAGATGAGGAGAGAGATGGTAAGAGGGGAAGTGAGAGAGAAAGAGAGGGAGACAGAGAGAGAGATGGAAAGATGGACAGAGAGAGGGTGCTCCGGCCACATCTCTCTGCTGCAGCAGGTTTACACTCCTCTTGGATGCCATAACAGGCAGGCTCAGCTGTGCTGCTCTCCAACCTTTGCCGTTCCATGCCCAGAAGGGCGATGAATCGCGAGTTTGCAAATTGGGGATGGTTACGCCTAAGGCTGTCAAGTGCTGCGGCATCACTGTGGTAAACTCCCAGCCACCAGACACCGCATCAAGTTCATTTCCATTCCTCAAAACACTTTACTGAGACAGGAATCCCTTTCTGAAATTACAGATAAAAAATTTTAACAACACATCTTTGATGATGTTTGTGTGTCAACAAGTGACAAATAAAAAAAACCCAATGGGACGTGCAGCAGTGAAAATGGGGCTGCACACAAGCTAAATGTAGTCTTTCAATTTCATTCTGTTCTAAAGACAATGCGCTTCATGGAGACATTCAGAGGAGAAAATGGTATATCACTTGTAACATTCACGCACATTTGCTCGTAAATACCACAGATGCAAAGCCTGTTCATGGCTTTCACGAAGACATAAAATCGGTTGAGGGAAACAGTTTAACAGCACAGGGAACCTCTCCAGGCATTTAGGCATGCTCAGATGAATGCCATCCAAAACGGGAGAATAAGCACCACTCAGTTTGCCAGCAAAGAACCTGCAGAATTAAAAAAAATTCCCCTCCCCAATTCACACAGTCTGGGGGGCTCTTCTCTTGAGGAACACTTTGGCGATCTGTCACTGCTGCCGAAACGTTTTTATGCCCTGTACTTGGATAAAGTCCAGCGTCATGGCAGTGTGCCATCTGGCCAACAGCGGGGGGGCAGAACTCAGGCCTCCGCTGCCCCATTCGCGGCTCTGGAAAAAGACATCAGCAGCATCTGAGCAGCTGGTCCCCTCTGTTTCACAGCATTCAAGGCCAAAACCAGCTTTACTGGAAAAAAGGAAACAGTTAGACCCAAAGTGGAGTCTTTCCAATTGCGAGACGACTGAAAAGTACTTATCTTTTTCAGATATCCATCCATCCGTTCCCATGTTTGGAGTTAAATGGAAACAAGAGCATTTTAACTCTCCTAAATAATCCATACATGCGCCTGGGAAAAAAACCATTGTGCAGGTGTAAAACAAACCCAGGAGGTGAATAAGAGATATCAGGATTCACTGACCTCAGGTCAGATTTCACCAGCAGATCCAGCATCCTCTCCCTTCGGGAAGAGATTAAGCTGTATGCGCACCCGGCCGCTGTGCTACAGTAAGGAGTCCACAGTCCCTGAGCACAACAGCACTCAAGACTGCAAAGATACACTCATGATGCTGAGCACTAGCTATGCATGTCCCACGCAGAACAGAGAGACACTAACACACACACACATACCAACGGCAAGTACGGAGAGACATATACACGTACTGCAGACCAGTACATGGACAAGCACATGCATAACACAAACCAGCACTGAGACACACACACACGCGCGCGCACACACACACACACACACACACACGTACAACAAACTGGTGCTGAGACATGCACACATACCGAAGTCCAGTACTGAGCCGCACACACACACACACAAGCACGTGAACACACACACACACGCAGCACAGACCATTGCATGGACACACACGCATACCACAAACCAGAACAGAGAAACTCAGGAAGCTCATTTATCTTGATCAGAAGCACAATCCTCAAGCCAAGCGGCCTGTTCTTAACATTATGTGTCCTTTATACCTCATACTTTACTGTGCTTCACACTGAAATTTCCTGGAATGACACACTAAAGTGACTCCCCCAGAATCACTGGTGCTTTAAAAACATGTAGGAGGCCCTTGATAGCCTCCGACAGCAAGCTGTGCGTCCTGAAAACCCATCAGGAAGCAGGAAGGACAGCGAGCCAGAATAAAATTATGAGCTCAGAGGAGGAGATGCACCGGGCTGAGGGAAATTTCACCAGACTATGAAGAGCTCCAGTGAACTGCAAATCCAGGTAATCAGCTTCAGCGGGTCCTGCTGGGACAGAATTCCCATCTCATTTTCCAAGCATCTGGGAATTTACGCACACACCTTCACCTCACAAGGCCCGGTGGCCTCTGGCGATAGAGAATATTCTGGTTCCATGTTCATTTGTAGAGAGTAGTAAAGATCATGGTGTAGATTTCCTGACAGGCTCTGGTTTGTTTGCCGTCACCTAGGTCAGGTAAGTGTGCCTTAGACCGGAGGGGAGGACTCAGTGGAAGGGCTGGGGTGGGGTGGGGGAGGGGGTTCATGGGCTGGGCATTACCTTTCTCCCATGAAGGTGAAGCAATGCTTTGTGTCTGACATATCTGCTCCTGGTTGCCACGGCAACCATTATCCAGCCACCTTTCACCGGAATTTCAGTGCTTGAGGGCAGAGAGATCACACACTGAGGTGGTGACCTAAATCATAAACTCAAGCTCAAAAGCTGCTCGTCTGAAGGATGCAAGTCAAAATATGCGTGTGTGAGCGAGTTCATTAAGGTTTTTACAGCGTCTGTAGTCAGTTTAATATCCTGCTCAGCTCCAGAGGGACTTTTGACTGATATTTTCTGAATTCTGGGTTTTCCAGAGACCTGTATGCATTCTTCTTAGACATAACCTAGAGAACACCAACTAAAAACAATGCTCAAAAACCGAAGACCAGCAGTTCTGGATGAAAGAGCCTTTTTTGCACCTGCAATGGATTTATGTAAACACCCCCCCCCCCAAAAAAAAAGAGATGAAAATGAGACAAAAATACATATTACTGTATGTGTTGGAATGCAGGGTGTATGAATAATAGCATCCATTGAGTATCAATGTAATCTGTTTTCATGGGCCTTTTTGGCCACAGTATCAGCACTTTGGACCAAATAAATGCCCAGCTTTCTCCGTCCATTACTCGTGCAGTCCTGAGGGAGTCACGCCACTCCTCGCGATAAAGCCACACTTTACTCATACATCACACACCCCTAACGTACGCATTACACACCCTTACAATTTACATACACCACACTCATTTTCATTTTAAACCCCCATGATTTTCAAGATTTTTTCTGACAACTGAAAATGCTGGCCAAAAAAGATAAATCCACCGTGGAAGAAACCTTTTAATTAAAGATGTTTTATTTTGAAAAATAAAAACATAAGTAAATAAATAAATAAAAATCTCCCGTAAATGACATCACTGACACCAATATGTGTACTGTTCACATGAATACTGGGCAGTTCCAAATGGCTTCGGAAATAAATCTGTACGGTGCAAATAAATGTTTGTGAAATAGGAGCAGGAACAGTGAGCAGACTGCATTCCGCTTCGTCACTGTTTGAGTTCAGCATCTGACGGGAACTTGTGTTTCTGGAGTCTTTTCGTACTATTTCTGTGTTTGATTTATAAAAGCAGAGCAACAGCTGGGCCTGATTAGCAGAGATGGGAAAGGTACTGGTGTCTCTTCAGTACATGTAGATCCCGGGGATAAGGAGCATAGCAGGAGGAAATCATTAACCCAAACCCTAAAATACCCCACACGCTGATGGTTACAAAGGACTGAGAGACACACACAGACACAAGCGGAAATACACAGACATGTATGCAACAGACACACAGAAAGACAGCCGTGCAACCACTCACACACAGATAATCTCACAGACACAAAGACAGAGAGCCAAAGAAACACACAGACAAGTATGTAACAGACAAACACATAACCACTCACACAGACATTTACACAGACAGACACACACAGAAACACAAACATATATACAGACACAAAACCACTCACGCTCACAGACACACTCATACAGGCAAAGACAGACACACATCATCAGATAAAAGCCAGTTCCTGGAGAAAGGGTGAGGGGACCTCCATATGAGTTAAAAGGCCTTTACATAACTCACACTACTATAATATGTTGGGTAACGCCACTCAAATCATCACGGTCAGAAAATCATTCATCTGCACCACGCCCCACAAACCTTTACTTCCCACAGAGGGACGAACGTGCCCCCCACTGCCTGCCCTGACGGACAGGGAATAAGAGCTTGCGGTTGCCCTCGCGCCACGCCCAGCTCTGGTACGCGTGAGATCACCCCGCTGAATCCAACACAGGCCGGTGAGGGGCTTTTAAAGCTGAGCCATGGGACTCCAGCTCGGCCAAATGCCAAGCTTCGCTGCACCTTTTTAATGGCTTTCAGGTGAGGGTGACTGCAAAACGTAGAGTAAACTTTTGAGAGAAAAAACTAGCTGAGGCGAAGTTCATTCTCCATTACTCATAAGGTTCCCAAAACTGGTGTTCCCCATTAAAAGTTTTAAGAATGACTGTTTGGGAACTGGCTTAATTATCACAGCTTCAGTGCTCAGTGATGTCACTGCTGTTTGACCATAAAGCCACCTCCTTATCCTGAACGGCGTCTGTAAATATCCAGTCATATCCAACTCTCTCCAGATAATGGCAGCTGCTTAACTGCCTGCAATGCAATTTAAATGGCAATGTAAATGTCTCATTGAGGGAATGTTTACATAAACTCAAATGTCAGACAGGATTTGGCCTCCAGTCTCTAAAGAACCTCTCACAAAATGTACAGTTGAGACAATAAAAAACGTTAGTACCGGAAGTGGATGTAGCAGTAAGCCATGCAGAAAATGAACTGAACTCTTGCACTGGGCTACATTCAGAAGAAAGGACCTGTAGGACCCCTACAGCTGCTGTTGCTTTGGCTTCTTAAGTCTGGATTGACAGCAAATTGCATTTGATTCTGCATTGAAGTTGTGATTTAGCGGAGTTATAACCTCCTAACTGAAATTCATTTGGGGGGCATGATTTTCAGGCGTGCATCTCAAGAACTACACACTCCATTTTAGCGCAAGAATCATTAACATGAACATGTTTGTGCTTGGAGGGTCAAGGTATAGAGCGAGGCAGGTCTGGTATTAGGCAGTGTTACTAGCAGAGGCCAGAGTCTGAAGTATGGATGAGAAACAGCCTGGAAAGCTTCTGATTCTGAGAGAGATTATACTGGAGTGCTGAAGAAATCCTCAGTACAATTAGCATTAGCACACAACCATCAGTATGACAAAACCCCCTTTCATCGCACAAGGTATAATTACGGTTTGCGAAGGTTGTTCGGCAATGTAAACTATGCACTTTAAGTGCAGGGCATGTCCATCAGCATGACATTGAAGAAGAGGACAGAACAAATGCAAAGCACAAACAGCTGTTGGCCTCCGCTTGCGAAGATGCACCAACATCAAAGCAGACGGTGTCTGGATGGACAGAGCTGAAAGAGGGAATTCATAATGTGCAGTTCTGCATTACGGGTGCTTGCACAACTAGACGAACCTTCAGAAAATCTAATTAACAAGCTAAAGTCGACATGCACAAAGTAAAAGGAGGTAATTCACCAAATTCTGGATAAACAACCATTTTTCCATCATATGAAGGATTGCTTTTGCCTCTTACTAGATTTTTGTTTTATCTCTTTGAGGCAAAATATCTACCGCACAATTGCTCATTGTAAAGTTACTTATATCATTGGACCCCAGGTTAGAATTTCCCAAACTTGTTATCGAGTGACCTTTGATAAAAACTTCCTGGATACAACTTATTTAAAGATACTGATAATAGTAAAAAAAACAAAAAAAGGGAGAGAAAACAGAAAAATGCGATTGCCAAGATGTACATAATTTTAAGGTCTTAGTAAGTCTGAGCCTCACTTTTTCATCAAGTTATTGGGAATCAGTAAAAACAATTTGCCCCAGTATTTTGGTGCACAATTTCCTTTCATTTCCTTCACTGGACACAGATGTAAGTCACATATAAAGCAGTTAGGCAGCAACTTCTGGTTTTGGTTGTGGACCCAACAGCACAGAGCTCTTCCTGTCAGAGCCGAAATTCAGTACAGGAGTCCATCCATCCATTTTTTTTCTATACCCGCTTATTCCTCACTAGGGTCACGGGGCGAGCTGGAGCCTATCCCAGCTGACTACGGGCAAAGGCAGGGACCCACCCTGAACAGCTTGCCAATCCATCGCAGGGCACACACACCATTCGCTCTCACACTCATACCTATGGGCAATTTGGTGTCTCCAATTAGCCTGATATGCATGTCTTTGGACTGCGGGAGGAAACCGGAGTACCCGGCGAAAACCCACGCAACACACATGCAAACTCCACACAGAAAGGCCCCAGGCTGGATTCGAACCCACGACCTTCTTGCTGTGAGGCAACAGTGCTAACCACTGTGCCACCGTGCCGCCCCAGTACAGGAGTCTTTCAGAAAAATCTGCTAATAAGCTCACGGGGTGGTCTTGATGCTCCTGCAAGGCGGTGGCGTCAAGGACCCAAATTTACAGAATGTGTTAAGCATACTGGACCGCTATCCATCTTGGGCGGCACGGCTCCGGACTAGGGTGCTCAGCTGTGATCCACTACCCACCCATTCACCTCACCCAGTAACCTCGCCCGGAATTTATGGCACTGGTGTCTACACCAAAACGGGATTAAATTTCAAACATGGGTTAATCTTTCTACAGTTGCCACAGCGAAGCTATGCAAAGGGCATGTCCAAGAGTCATAAATTCAGAACTTCTGATAAGCACCAACAGAATGTAGAATCATTGTTTGCCTTAAAATCAGAAATGTTGCCATCTATCCATAAACTGAGACTAATAAAATTCAGGGTAAAAATCACGCTGTTCCACCGTGTGGTCAGCCTGGGAACACATCTCTGCTGACAGGTCTCGCGCACTCCATCTGAAGCCGTGCAGTACAAGCTTCCGCAGGGACTGCGCATCCTTTCATCTCTCATAATGTTACACAGGCCCTCCTCACACCCGGCCCTCATTCATTTCTGCATTTCGCACACTGTGCTGTGTCATTTAAGCGCAGCAGCTCAGGTTTCAGACGAGCCTCAAAGTCCCCGCCCAAAGCTTGCTAACCACATATCCCTAACCTTCTGCTAAAACTAACCTCACCGTCTTCCGAGCAATCAATCCCGCCTGACACACCTTTTTATAATAGACTTCAAAAAACAAATCAACTCTCAGAGATTAAAAATATACCCAATTCATGTTGTTTTAAGTTTGTTTACATCAATGTTGGGACCAAGAACTGGATTTGCACTCTGGCTGGGTTATTGTTGAGTTGGACCAGTACAGATGCTCGCTTAGCTGTGAAATTTAGAAACACAAAACACTTTATGCATAATACATAAGATTTTCACTTCAGACTAGGAACAATGAAAAAATTCATTGAGTCAAGTCACGACAGAATTAGGAACCAGATGTCTACCAAAAAACAAGAAACGGCTGAGCCAAGAGGAAGGGATCCAGATGTGTCATTTTCATGAATCAGAGCAGGATGTGATAGCTGTGGTTTCTCCAATTGGACATTATCGTTTGTGATATCTTACATTAAGCCCACATTTCCTGTAGTGTCACCATGGAAACTCATAAAAGCCAGTTACTTGAACTATGCCAGCAACAAAGCATGCTGGAGCCTGGGCACCTCGGCCCAAACATTCCGCTCCGGAATGGTGAAGTACTAGAGTGTAGTAATGAGAGTCAATCCATTTTTAACACGCTATACCTCTATTATATAAGGGGCCTGCAGCCCTGGTACAGAATATCCGCGGCACCAGCTTGGTTTTTTGTTGCTCCTTGATGATTAAAGTAGTCAGAAACATTTCAACTGGATTCTGGGGCCTGAAATTTCCACAGACTGATATGTACGAGCATGGAGACTAAGGACCAGCATTGGGGACTCTGTCACCATCCACAACGCCCTTCGATCTTCAATGGCCTTTTTCCATTTAAATAATAAATGAAACATAGCATAGGTATTGTGAGCAGACAGAAAGTCCCATAACTGAGCAAGAAATAATCTCCCAAAATCCTCATGAGGCAAAGCAAAATAAATCTCACAATCCCTCGCATGTGATGCAACAATAGGAATGAGTGAGAGCATGTAATCCCCGGGTTTGTAGAAGACAGGAAGGAAAAGGTGAGACAGACGCCTTGCTGGAAGCAAAGACAATTGCGTCACCAAAATTACATAAACATCTTATTGTTGGGTGAAACACCAGGAATTAAAAAAACAAAGACCATCACCTAAACTCTTCTTCACTTTGAGCTTGGAAATCTTAATGCAAGTGATCACCAAAACAAAAAAAATACCCGGATGTGGCTTTTTCGCCAAAATTTCTTACACTTCCAGGACTGCCAGACTTGCGAGCACAGCTTGCATAGTGGCATGACAAAAACAATAGAGGGTATCGCTAATACGAAGAAAATGCCCAGACATAGCACTTTTGGCACATTATCATGCTACATCCAGCATTCACCTCCGGTGGATTGTTGAAATCCTGTTCATCGTTTACCGTCAGCTACCTAAAGTTTAACAAAGTACGCACGCATACATATATATGGTCATTGTGCATACAAGTCTCTCATCCAGGGGTACTTCTGAAGTTTTTTCTGCTTATTTTTGTTCGACTAACACATGGCAGCTTCACAGTAACGACCCATGGCCTTAATGAGTACAGTTCAGTTACTGTTGGGCTCTGCAGGGACCGGAAGTGACTGGGTTACCAAACTATCCCATAATGCATTCGAAACGGGGCACGGATGCAACATCCGGGCATTTTTTTTTTCGTATTAGCGATACTTGAGAAACTGCAAACGATACGAATGCAGAAATCAAGCCAAGTAAAAGTAATAGATGCTTGCAGAATTAATATGGCTTCTACGCTCAGTATCGCACGGCTGTAAACATGCATGCTAATCCAACTTCTGCCCCCAGCTGCATGAGGCTGGAAGCCACTTGGCCACCAAACTATCCCATAAAGCATTGGAAATGGGGCTTGATTGCAACATCCGGGCATTTTTGCATCGGTGATCGCTCGAATTGGACACTGGGGGGTCAATTTCCCTCATAATGGCGTACTCCGCCTATAACATCTTTTGGGAACATTTCCATTGATTATTTGGGTATATAAACTCCTCCAGACAGGTTTGCAAACCTATGTAAATCTAGTGCAGGCAGCTAAAATGTTAACAGCAACCATGCAACCAAATCGCCTACAGTACCCATGTTGTCACTTTTGTCTTTAGAAACATGATTTAGGCATTCTGAGCGAAGAAACCACATGACAAACCACATTTGCTCATTGAAAGTCAGTTATTTACCTGCCATCTCTTCATCATGTACTTCAGAAAATGTCTGTAAAACACTGAAATGCGTCATGATTTCACTTGCAAGAGCCACAGCTTGAGCTTGAGCCTGATTCACATTCATCTGAATGGTCTCTTCTGGCAAGAGGCCCTAGCAGCCTCAGCAAATACAAATGGTTATATGTAAAAATAAAAATAAATAAATAATAACAAGCGGTGCCAGGCACAACAAACCGCACCCCTCGCACATACTTTCACCAACTCATACGAAATTCAATAGGGATCTCTTCTGGGTCAGTGGGAATCCCGATACCAAATTTGGGGTGAATCTGGCCATTAGTTTTGCTGCTCAAGTTTTAACAAACAAGCACACAAAAACACAGAAACAAACTGAACCAAAAACAGTACCCTTTCCCTCATGCTTCGGCTAGGGCGGGGTAATTAAATCTAATAAATACATTTTTTTATTTATTATCAGGATTTGAAAGACTCTGACTCACGATTCACAGTCCACAGGGACAGAGACTGTGGCACCATTTTTCTACCCTGTGTCATCTGCTTTATTAGCAAAACATTAACATTTCCACAAATGCTTCATACAGGAGAGGTCAAGGGTGAGTGTGTGTGTGTGTGTGTGTGTTGCGGGGGGGGGGGGATTAAAAGTATAATCCCCAAACTATCAGTTCATCAACCTTGACTGAATTTCCAGGGGTGGTCCTCCTGATCTGTGCAGGTACATGCACACATGCAGGGAACTATTTGACATGTATGCAAACCCACCTAATCCCCGTCAACACTTAAACCAGTAAGATAGGGTAAGAACTCAGCAGTAAATGCGTTTAACACACAATTGAGTTCAACAGTGTAATTTATCCACTGTCATTCTCTGATCAGTGGCCCCCTATTCTAACCAACCACAGCCCTGAAGAAAAGCTCTTTCATTTTTGGCGAATTTTTTAATCGACTGGAAAAGCCATGGATTAGGGCAGGAGTGGGGCGGGGTGTCATCAAGCCGCTGAACAAAAGAGCCCCTCACCCCCAAGTCATTCCAGCAGAAAACGCCACTGACCCACGTTAAGTTACGAAGCAGTTCACAGGGACATTAAACTATGGTGACTTGGAGACAGCAAAAATCCGGAAAAGAAAAACTCTCACTGAGACTTAAATATTTTGTTCTCTGAAACGCACTGACATACAATATCAGCATCAACCTGAAAACACACCACACAATCAAATCAGTCGCCGAGCAAATTTAAACGGTGTGAGTTAGTCAACCACCGCGGTACAAGTCCAGACACTCAGCGGGACTTTACAGCAACATTCCGACTCAAAGAGGCGGGATACTTTCACAGGAGAGAGAAAGTCCCCCTGCCAGACAGCAATTAATTTCCCACTGAACACATGGAGTCACCAAGGCTCACAAAAATTTAGAGCATAAAGATCCTTGAAAAGCTGTAATGTAATTCATGTCATGCAAATATTTGCCACTAATGGTGCCCACATTTACTTCAGATTGTGAGCACATGTGTTTGGATATCCCTGAACTCAAACAAATCAGGCAATGGCAGCGGTGGGAAGAATATGTGTGGCAGGCAATAATGAGCATGTAATCAGATCAGAGAGGATATATACATCAGTCATTCACAGAAGAGAAGCCACTCGCATACATTCTCTCATCCCATAATGAAAGCATTTATGCAATGAGTTCATACACACTATGTTGTCCACTGATTGGCCTGGAAGCTTGAGGCCAGTTCATGAAACTGTGCGACTTAAAAAAGTAAATTTTTTGCGTAGGTTTTTTTGCAATCTGGCACTCATGAACCCTAAATCTAAATGAATACCATTTTGATCACTTATCGCCAGGTTTAGAATAAGCACAGGTTTTGCTTATAATTTATAAGTATCCAAATGATAAAGTAACCACAAGTGGTTCAATTTTTAACACAAGTCTCAATGGTAAAACATGGGGATATCCGTTATGCATGCTTGCTTTCGCTAGACGACAATGAACTGTTAAACTGTTAAACATTAATTCATAAATAACAACTGCATGAACAATGACAGTAGACCTGCAATTTAAAACACTTCAAATTTCAGAATTTGAAAATGACGGAGAAGTATGAAGTATGGCTTGTTTGGAAGGGTTGCCAGGGGATAGGCTCTTCTCTCCAAAGAGAACATGGCAGCATGGCTTAGGTTCACAAAGTTGCATCAGAATAAACCACAAACCTACTAGAACAATGTCTTTCGGACAGACAAGACCAAAGCGGAGTTGTTTGGCCATAATGCACAGTGCTACGTCTGGCGCAAACTAAATACAGTGTATCAACACAAACACCTCATACCAACTGTCAAGCATGGTGGTGGAGGGGTGATGATTTGGGCTAGTTTTGCAGTCACAGGACCTGGGCACCTTGAAGTCACTGAGTCGACCATGAACTCCTCAGTATACCTTAGTATTCTACAGTCAAATGTGAAACCATCTGTATGACAGCTAAAGCTTGGCTACAATTGGGTCATGCAACAGGACAATGACGCCAAGCACACCAATAAATCCGCGATAGAATGGCTGGCTAGAAAAGAAAAAAAATCAAGGTGTTGCAATGACTGAGTCAAAGTCCAGACCTCAACCCGATTGACATGCTGTGGTGGGACCTTAAGAGAGCTGTGCATAAACCAATGCCCTCAAATATCAATGACCTGAAGCAACGTTGTCAAGGAGAGTGGGCCAAAATTTGTCCAATACGATGTGTTAGACAGATAAAATCATAGAAAAGGATTAGTTCAAATTATCGCTGCTAAAGATGGTTCAACAAGCTATTGAATTATGGGGTGTCCTTAGTTTTTCCACAGTTGACTTCAGCATTTTGGTTGAATCTGGTTTAATTAATTATGGCACAGTGGAATCGGTTGTATTGTTTTGCTCCAGAGGTTAGATTTACCTAATTTTAGGAACTGATAAGTAACTGCTGTTTTTTTTAATGTCCTGCTGTGTAAAACCACAGAACTGAAAGAGGGAGTACTTTCTTTTTCTCCTGAATGTAAACCTGGGGCTTCCTTATTACATTACGTATACCTGGTTCTTCATTATCACACGATGTATACCTGGAATCCCATTATCACACCATGTAAACTGGGTGCTTCATTGCCACACTACGTGTACCAGGTGCTCCACAATCATACCATGTAATCCTGGTGTCCCATTATAACAGTATGTATACTGGGTGCTTCATTATCACACTATGTATATCTGGTGCCCTATTATCAGAATGTGTATGCCAGTTGTCCCATTATCACACGGTGTATAGTGAGTGCTTCATTATAACACTATTGATACTAGGTGTTGAGGTAAACAGGTAGTAATTACTGTATACTTCCACCACTTCAAAGAGAAACACTAAGTAGCCATCGAGTACATCCAAAGCTGCCACATAAAGTCTAAAAAATACCAGATAACATTTGCCTTAAAGGCATAATACTTTCTTTATACACAAAACGTACATAAAAATCGTAAAGTAGAATACAGTTTAGATGTTGAAGTCTAGCATTGCAGGAAAGTATGCTGTTACCGGAGGCAGAGTCAAATTAGCCAAGATGTTAGCGCCCTTAAAGCAAGCTGAGATCACTGGTTGGGCTCTATAATGAGCTTCAATCAGACAGATGAAAGATGAACGGGCCGAGAGGTGCTAAGCGCGTGAAATCCGATCCCACAGCGTCACGCTAAGCCTGGTGTAAAAGGGGCCGCTGTCATTTCAGCAGGGGTGTGGACTGGTCCCTCCTGGGCCCGTGCTACAATAGGCACGTCCTGTCGTCTGAAACCTCCCTCCTTTACAGCAGGAGGAAGGGCTGCTTTGCCGTGATTTCCAATTCAGGATCTCGCCATGCTGTAGCAGTCTCCTATGACACATCCTGTCCCCACCTGCTCTGCAGCCCGGGGCATGGGCACACCAAGAGGGTCCAAAAAACAAACAAAAAAAACAAAAACAAAAGAGATGTGCCCTTCAGGCAGAGAGATGGGTTATCTCATCAGCAAGGCTATCCAACAGGCAACAAGGCCCCAAGAACCCAACCATTAGAAAGGGATCTCATTGAACCATTTACAGTCAAATAAGTCTACTTACACAGCTGGATATGTTCTGGTATAGGGCAATTCAATTTTTCTGGAGGGTACCAATATTTCTGAACTTCATTACAGAGATTTCTGATGACCACACAGCTTAGCACTGGGTCTGGTTTCGTGACTTCGGGGGGGAATCGAAAGAAAATATAATTCAATTAACCCAAAAGTACAGAGTGTCTTCAAAAACATCTGAAAATATCCATAATGGCCCGCAGCAACCTTCTGCGACAACTGATTTTGGGAATACTTTGAAACTAAACTGAAATAATAAATGCAGTAAGTGAAAAATCCTTTCAAGTCTAAACAGAAAGCAAATGCTATGCCCACACAGTGGTTGTTTTGAAGTCTGCCTGTTTGGAACAGCGGTAGTAAATGTACAATTGTTACAGCTGGATCAGGTCATTTGAATCGAGGGGGTGTAAGAATGCAATGAACTTACTCAATAACAATACCACGAATTCTTTACTAAACCAATCACGGAAGGGATCATGAATGATGGTCATTCAGTTTCCAGTGTTATTTTGAAAGAGCTTCTCCAAAAGTACATTGTAATTATACAGGCCTACAGAATAGAAAATAAATGGCTCAGACTCATCTGCACAGGAGGTCCATAAGTGGAGGACAGTGAACCTTTGTACGTATCTTCTGCATTTACACATAGAGAAACAACAAACTCAGTCTCTGTAAGAGCTGTACTCAAAGAAGGCATAACAAGAACCGTCGATCAAATATTAATGGCAGCCCTCTTGATTTCTCAGTCCTGTCCACCTGACAGCTGCACAAGTCACAGATACAAACTTCTGCCCAATGACCTGCTCAGTGAAAGATGTAAAAGTCTTATTGGTGAGCAGCTGGTATGCAATAGTAAGCAAATAAAAGACTAAATACATTTTCCCATAGATCAAATCAGCAACACACACCTTGTTGTCAAAGCCAATGTATTCAGTGGTCAGTTAAATGGCCCAGAATCATAAGTATAGCCAGCAGAATAACAAGCATGAAGCAGACTGTTTGGACTGAGGAAGCATCTGTAAATAGGGGGATTCATTCCCTTGCAGCTCTGCTGCAGAGCATGGATGCACCCTATACGGATGGGCTCCATCGCTTGCTATCTGTTATTCTAGTGCATGGATGGGCACAATGGTATGATATCTGATAACGCTCTGCTCTGGCATCTCTTTAAGTTGAATTCCAGTCCAGACAGATAAAATTGCAGCATTTCATCTCTCACTAGTGACACCTGCTGGTCAATCGGATTCCTGAAAGTCTGCCTATCAAGTTGCACATGAATCAGCAGCACAACTACATATGGTGTTAAAAAAAAAAACCCAGGGCTTGTCTTCATGCAAGTGACCGCGTGCCACGATATGCTCCTGAGTCAATGGAAGCAAGTTGCTGCCACTGACTTAGCAGTTTGCCTGTGTTCAAGGTGGGGGGTAAAAGGGACACAAGGGGGGGAACCCCCCCACCCCCCAAAAAAAAGAAAACAGTGGCCAGCATCACATGCTTCTGAGAAGACCACCTTCTGGACTGCACTCATCAGAATCAAGAACAGGATAGCAAATACCTCAGCTATATGTACACAACATGCCATTATTAATTATGGAGAGATGGCAGGGAAGCAATAATTTATTACTCGACAATTGAATGCCCCTGCAATGGATTTTCTTCCCCTATTGTGACAATGCAAAAAAGAGCAAACTCAAGATCTTTATGCAAGCTTGAAAATAAAAACTGTTATCAAAACAGTCACAGGCAGGAATTTAATGCAAGGGTAACATGCAGGAAAATGGTCTATTTGTTGCAATATTCTTTCACCATAGACTGTATAGACAAGCCATTGTTCTCCAAAATCCAGCACAACCATTTATCTGAAAATGTCCCCTAACAGCTCAATGTTATGTTCTTGCAAACAGGGCTATAGTGTGGGTCACAGTTTAGAGGCATTTGTCTCTGAAAATAGACGGATGCCAACAGTGCTCTACAAATGTTCATCTCATTGGTGTCCTTTCAGTGTACGAGATTATAGTTGAGCCCTAGAAAGCCAGTCAAAGCCAACATAAGAATATAAATCTTGGCGATAGATCTCATGCACATCCAATAATATAAATTCAGGCAGTCAATCCATTTACCAGGGCTCATAATTGGAACAGATCTTTGCTGCAATTCAGGGCCATTAGACAGTTCATGACGACTGGAACTGTGAAGTGTCGATGCTGACCCACAAAATAACAGCAATATTTCCATGACCAGCCATCCTGTATGTAATTTTGTTCTGGGATAAAAAATTACCAATGTTTAAATTCAGTTACTTCAAGATTGATTTAAAGCGCAGCAGCTAGAAAGCACATCATTAAATGCATTTAGCTTTTTTTTCCAAAGAGAAATGGCCTGATATTTCACTAAAAAGCAGAGTTTATTAATCTAATACAAATTTTCTGCCAATAAACTGCAGTGCGGAGAGCTTAAATTAATCCAGATTCTCATCCAAAACAGTGCTTAAGCCACCCTGCTCTTTCCTATGCTCAGGGTGACTCCCTCATCCACTGCCTGCAGCTATCTTTCATTTCATGTCTTATCTTGGCAAGGGTCTGCAGCATCCTCTGATGTCAGTCACCTGCATATTCAGGATTAAGAGTACAATTCTTCCAACTCTTATCTCCAGCCAGAAAATCACCATGTTTCCGAAAATTTATCCGTGAAGACTAAACTACACAAAGGGGTTTACTTACAAGGAACAAGTCTCCTTAATATAATATTCTCAAAAAGGAAAAAAAGAAACAGACCTCCCATACAGTGCCTCGTTGACACGATGTGTTCATCTCTAATCTTATGTGTGTACGCACTGAAAAAAAAACATTTCGGCGGTGCTTAGTGTACAGACCACATCCTATGGGACCAGCGAGCTCTCCTCCAGAACGGAATGTGTTCAAACCAACCATACCATCCAACTAAGCTCGCCAATAAAAAAATAAAAAAATAAATACGTCCCACACAACTCGCGGAAACTAGGAGTAAGCCACAACAGATCTCATAATACACCCCACCCACAGACTTTCATTCATTCATTTCATCTGAAAGCTGAGTGTACATGTTATGTTAGGCTAGTTTCATATGACACCAATCATTTCCCTTGCAATAAAAAAATCAAGGCGGCCCAGTAATTGAAGAACAACTCACAGCAGCGCGCCTTTTTCAAATAAAGTTTTGCCTCAAGCTATCAACATATAATATCCACATGCACTCTTGTTTAGGGTGAAGATGAAACTCTAGAGTGAAGCAGCTTCAAACGTCAGCCACAAGAAACAGCGGGTCAATGAACGTGTCCCGACAGTGTACGCAATAATTTGAATAGTTGCAGGGCTGAGGAAACTATCGCCAGGGGTGCAGTGAGCCACTTTGACAGTAGTTGGATATTCATTATCCCAAGAGCATGAATATTTCATGGAAGTCAGAGGTAAGGTTTCAGTAACAAGTGTACAAGCATCCAAATAATTCTGCGCACTCTCACATTAATAGACTCAATGTGGTGCAATGAGAATTTGTTCAAAAGTAATATTTCCTTGTGCAGGCTACAATTAGTACTTTATTGAAACAAAATGCACGCATCACCCATTGATATGTGAAGTCGTAATAGAGAAAAACTTCAAACAGACAAATGCAAGAACTGCTTATGCTTCTCAATTTTTCATATCCGCCTTCACTAGAATTGCACATAAAACCGCAAAAAAGGGATATAAAGTGAAGTTTCTGGACTATATTTACAGTAACTAGGCAACCAATAAACGACTCGGCAATAAACGACCAACAGGTCTCAGGTGGTACAAAATCAGACTGCATATTTAAAGTCTGAGCCTTACCTGGCCATTGCGATTCTGCAGGGGAGAACGAAAGGAGCACAAAGCAGGCTACCAGCCCAAGCCACGAGGGACACCTGCAGCTTGGAGGCATGCTGAGTCTCAGTTTTATTTCTTTAAAACTTTTCCTTTACGCAGAAACAATACACTTTTGGTGCATCTCAGTCTCGGCTCGCCAATGCAACAGACTTGGTCGGATTGACAGATCGAATATTAATGAAAAGCCAACGGGACTCCCCTCACGCCAAGGCTCCTCAGATCAGCAATGAACAGCTGATGAGACTAGAGAGAGGAACTTGGTACTGCTGAGAGCGGAGAGTGACCCGCGGGGTCTGACTGAACACAACCTCTGGGTCCTAACGCCTCTAACACGTTCGAAGCAGCCGAGATCGGCGGATTATTGCCATACACGTCGAGAAAAGTAATTGTCTAGTAATTGTCTGGTAGCGAAATCACAGACAATAATGGTTGGATGTTTTGGGTTTTATGTTAAATAGCATAAAAGTAAACCAATGAATGAGCGGATATCTTCCCTATTATTAAATACAAAAAATGAGCACAGTTATTGTAACAGACCGCCCCCCCATGAAACTGAGGAAAATAATTTATTTGCCATTTCTCATTCCACATTAAATCACATGTCGCGGACTAATTCCAGGTAGGATAGCCTTTTGGGAAGAACTGGAAACAATACACAGGATTATTATTCATAATTTACCCAGTTTGTGTTATTTTTAAGTTCAGCATTTTGAAAATGAGAGAAGTCACTGATCGCCAAAGAATTAAACACTGGTCAGGTCGAGTCGCAAGGAAGACGATGGCTATTGATGACCCATCAATTCAAAAAGCTGTGAAGAAAACCCCTAAAATAGCAGCCGGTGAAATGATTGGCAGTGTTGGGAAGGGAGGGATGACAGTAACGCAAGGCACCATACACAGGTGACAGATGACACTTGAAAGCAGGCTTATGCTGACAATGCAACTAACTCCTGATGGCGTAAAAGCCAAAGTCCAGATAATAATTCATCAAAAATACAGAGACTATTTAACCTAAGTGCTGGAATAATGAGTAGTAGATAAATGATATCAAAATATAATTTGGTTAAGAGAAGGAACAAGCATCTTAAGTTATTATTAATTACTATTAAGGGTCATAATGGATTTCAAACTGACATTGAAAATGCATTTATATAAAATCGAATCTGTCTAAATCACTGCGATTTTGAACATAGCATGCGTTATTTCAGTTTATAAGGCAAGACACACACAGGTGATTAATTTAAAGGGGAAAAAAATCTGAATAAATGCATGGTCAAACATCATGCAAATGCTTCCATTTATTTTTATTCCTGGATAAGCAAAGCTTTGGATGGAGGGTTGTGATGAGACTTGAGCATCACTCACTAATCAATCAATCAATCAATTTTCCATTAGCACGACCATGAGCAGAAAGATAAATATGATCTTGGCATGGATGAAGGGGTCCGTAATTCACAGCCAGCTTGTCCAGGGGTTAACAATAATGTCACTTTGATTCTGCCATGGATCGAGTCCACCTGAAAGCTGGAAAGGTCACTGCAAATCAACGTCCACTTATAGCAGGGGTCACCAACTCTGTTCCTGGAGGACCACTATCCTGTAGGCTTCTGCTCTACCTGCTGTTCAGCACACCTGATTCAACTAATTAGCTACTTAACAAGATCACGAGTTGGGCAATTGAGTGGATAATTAGTTGAATCAAGTGTGCTGAACAGCAGCTAGAGCAGAAACCTACAGGATCGTGGCCCTCCAGGAACGGAGTTGGACCCCTGACTTATAGCATGTGTATAAGCTATGATGAACCATTCCTGCCATGATGGCAGTGGTCTCCCCAGGATGACAATGACCCAAAGCTCACAGGAAAGGGGGGTCACTGAATAATTTCACGAGTATGAAAATCATCCTACGCTTATAGTGCTGCCATCAGTCACCAGATCTCAAACTAACTGAACCATTTTGGAACGATGTGTTATCCAGCACTCACCTTTACCATCACCAAAACACCAAATGAGGGAATATCTCCTGGAAGAAAGGTACTCTATCCCACCAGTATCGTTTTACACTAGTTGACTCTGTGCCATGGCGTGTTGAAGCTGATCGGGCAGTTTGCGGAGGCACAACACCTAATTAAGACAGTTTATATTGATTTTTCCATGAATTTGTCACGTGTCTGTACATACTCTATTGCTTGCCAATAATGCCATATTTGAGCTGCTTTTTGGAGGTATAGGTCAGTAAATACACATTAATCATCTAAGCATTTTACATGTAAGGGCAATAAAAATCATACACATTGTGAACTTGAGGGATTATGAAAAAATAAATACTGAATTAGGTTTCATTAGACTGCTAAGTTTGTTCAAATTAAGGAGCAAAATACTGCCAAAAATAATTAGGAGTCATTTATCATAAAATCAGAAGATGAGAACCATACATGACAAGGTACCAATAAACATGATACTTTTGTTACTCTAAAACAGATGTGTAATTCAGCATGTGAAGTGAAAGATGGAGTGCTTACATAACAATTAAAAATATTCAACAAATCTCTCAGCTTAAAGGAGCCGTATGTAAGAAATGTATGTAGATTAATCATAAAATGGCCCTGATATATCACCAGACATTAAGGAATGATGTTAATTTCAAATACTTATATCACTGACAACAGTAGTCCAGCCAGAATATTCTCATTACAAAAGCGAAGTTGCAGCCCACAACTAATGTTGATGCTGTCATTTTTTGTTTTGGCCTGTTGCGCTGCCCTCCACCTATCTCCCAATCACAAAGTCAGGAGCATTTCAGTAACCTGGTTGCCAGTTACCACTGAGCTGCAGCTACCAGCGTTTCAAAGCGCAAATGTCTGACGTTACTAAACCTAAAAGGCCTCTTTATGATTCCGAAATACGTCGTGACAAAGTCAGAAACAAAACAAGGATCTGTATAGAACCAGCGGCGGCTCGTCGGCCGTAACAAACGGAAGCCAGAACCTCGCCCTTCAAGGCGTAATGACTTCAACATTTCGTAGTTCACTTTTCTTTATTAGCAGTTGCTCATACGAATTGGTTGAAGGACAATCAAATTTATTTTCGATAGCAAATGACGACGCAAATTATCAATACGTTATAAATTAGTTTGCGAGGCTTCTTTCACAAGAAGCCACTACAGTCCATTTTCTACAATCTTAATATAGAAAAAAATAATGCAATGTTGCACAGCTTATTGCGTAATGAGCCTCACTAATCAATTTGCGCATCTATGCCGTTTCGTGAGCTTCTTGAGCGCGGAATTTATAGCGTCGGCCTATGGTAATTTATGTCGTAATTTATGTGTGAAAGAAAACCCCTCAATTTCGTGGTGCAATGTAAAACAATGCCATCGAAAATAAATTTGACTCAACTGACTGTTCTTCTAACAATTCGTATGAGCAACTTCTGATCAAGAAAAGTAAACTGCGAAAGGTTTAAGTCATTAAGCTTTGAAGGGCGAGGTTTTGGCTTAACTTTGTTACGGCCGACGACCCTCCACTGTTTAAATGAATGATTGAAAACAGGTGATGAACAATCATTAACATTAAGGGATTGTTTGGGCTTCCCCTGTTTCCAATTCACGAGCCGCCACTGTATAGAACATACCTTTGAAAGATGGAGACGGCTGAAGGTGGAGAAGAATTTGAAGACCGACGCTGCTAATTTTCTCCTGGACAGGTAAGATTCAGCTAACTTTGGCTAACTTAATTCCATTTAATGTAGGCACGGACATTTCAAATATTCTCTACAGTGGAATAATGTTATGTATGTTTGTTCATGGTACGTTAGTGCATTTGCAGGTGGGTCATCGAATTGACTAGGTAACAAATTCTTTGAGAAATAAAAACCGCTACTCGTCATTGCTGACATTAGCAATGCATTATTAGAGTCCACATCTCTGGCATTATGCTGAGACACTGTGAAAACCATTCTAACATTAGCACAGCCATTATGGCAATATGAAATGTAATTGAGACAGTACATCGGTCAAATGAGTCCTTGTAGTAGATGTTCTTGCTGCATCCGGCAACCTAGCTGGCAACCTCTCGTGTGGGGGAGAGGAGGAGGGGATTCTGCGCTCTGCAGTATTTTGAATGAGATTCAAAAACCAGTTTTAGCCACAAACTTTCATACGGCTCCTTTAATGGAAAAGAAAGCAATAGAGTATAAGATGAATGAGACCGATGTTTGAAAGGTTGAAATTGCGGAAAACTCAGTTGTTAGTTGTGAAAGGTTTGGCGATTGTTGAGTTCATCATCTTTTGACATTTTTAGGAACTAGTGAATCAGTTTTGTAACTGATGTAACTGGATGTTTTCTTTTATGTTTATTGTACATTAGACTTTTTTGGCCTATATTTTTAATCTGAAATATATATGAAGACTCTATTGCTAAAAGTGCTCAAGTCACAAAATATCTATTTTGAGTAAATTGAGGAAATCAACTTTGGTGACTACAGAAGATATTTCACTGTCCTTATCTCACGGGGTGTGAAAATGTGACATTAGGACTTTTAGAACTAGGCTGTTAATACATAGTACAAGAGTTAATATATGAAGTGCACACTGCCATGACTGAAATAAATGAAGAAATAAATAAAGTATTCCAAGCAAACTTCACAAAAAACCCAGGCTTAACTTCTAACTTCGAAAACAGAAAAAGCAAAGGGCAACAGCACAGCAGGTTTCTCTGGACAGAGAAACCACTTCAGCCTCCGCAGCCAGCACCCTGCAGCCAATCAATGACCTCAAACGCTCTGCCAAGGCAACCAGTCGGAAAAGGTGGAAATTTCTTGACTTGCCAAGTCAGTCACCTGATGAAGATCCAACCGAGCAGGCATTTCACCAGCTGTGGGGGTGACTGAGGACAGAAATCTCCCGAAACTAAGATCAGCCGAGGGCAGCAACATGGGGTCGGGAAAGATATTTCCAGAGACTTTATTTTTCATCATGTCTGATTGCATTAATTCCTGATAAAATTGCACATTTCACACCATAAACTTGCCATGCTTGTGGAGAGTACTGTAGGTTCAACAAAGACACATTTCCCTCCGCCGCTTTAGACCTGTTAAATTATGAGGGTAAATCAAGGCTTAACTTGAGCTCACTTTACAGGAAACGCAGTTGGGTTCATCTGGCCAGATCCCAGGGGTTGCGGAGGATTGTTACCAAAAAATGTGATCTTGTTTTCCTGGTGACCAGTTTCCCCCTCTTGAAGTTTAAATGAGATCAAATTCCTTGATTTGAACTCTTTATTATGTGAAAGATGGGTGAGTTACCACCCAACATGCTTCTATTTGGAAATCTGACTAAGTTCAACACAAAATTAGCTGCTGTACAATTCCATAGTCCAATAATACATATTATCTCACAGGTCTTATCAAAATTTGAAGGTTAAATGAACCGTAAGATTTTAATTATAAAATTTCTTTAAATATAAAAGTTATGCAGGACGGACAATAATATTGATGGACATATACTTTCTGTCTCAAATTCGTAGGGTTTCCTTTGAAACTTTAAATAATTATGTTTATTTGTGGTGACTTTGATTACTCTGCCACCACATTCTATTTGAGATGATGGCGTGAAGGTTTATCCCCTCCTCTGTACTGCAACTTCCATGTTAATTCACGATTCAGAAGCATCACACTTAGCAATGGCGAGAGAAACTTTGCTCTGGTTACTTGACAATATTTACCAAGTGATTCAGGCAACCTGTGAATCATTTCTAACTCCACACCCACTCCATTCATCCTGCAACACATATTTCCTTATCAGTATACCTGGTACAAAAATTTGTTTGGTTTCCAGTTGTTATTTTTCAGGACTTCATCTTGCCTGAGTTATCATGGGTCAATATCTTCGAATTTGGGAAATGAAATTATGGTCAGATCACGCAGAATTATTCCCTGTTATTTGGAAAGAGCAGAGGAGGTTGGAAACACCAATTGATGGGGCGAGAGTACCAAGGCTAACTTCAAAGGATAGCTTGACCATTCACAAACATGTCATCTTCTTTTCCTACACTGGAAAGAATGTCCATGTTCTCATTTCTGGGATGAACTTGTCATCACAGAGCTCTCAGCGGAAACAGCTTTCAGTTGGTTTAGTGAGGACGGGGGCCCTGAGCTTTTGTGCTAACTTAATGGCAGGGAAAATCCAGGCTCATGGAGAAGAACGTCCCAAGTGTTTGCACACAGCTATTTACTCTGCAAATACAGCTAACATCCTTCTGTGATTTTGAGACCTTCCGCCAGTAATAATGACTCATGTGCAATTCTTTTTTTAAATTATTTATGAAATCTTTTAATAATTTAAGTAATGCCCTATTGAAACCCATTCTGCCTGAAGCCCAGGCTGCGCACCTGTAATTCATGGAAAAAATACCTTCTCTGGTAAAGCGAATGACAGGAGATGCAGATAACCCCGTAGCCTTGGCCAGTGGGGGAGGCATATTCTGAGTTCCTTAGATAAAATCTCTTCTTCCACATTCTTTGCAACAGGTGAACAGATGGACAAAAATGTTCACCATTTCAGAATCCATCGAGACAACACTCTTTTTAAGCCAATCTACTCCTGTTGAGGGCACCCACCATTAATTATAACAAACCCAAAATAAATGTGTGAAGCATATATTACCACGATGGCCTTGTTTGAAACTGCTTCCTAACCACTTTACCCTGGTAACATGCACAATTGACTAAACATACTGCAGAGTAACTTGTAATGCACACGGTTTCTCGCAGGAGCTGGTCACATCCCAGCAATCTGTTAGATTATTGGATGACTTGGACTGTGCTGTGTAGACTCCGGTTCCAAATTGTACTGAATGATGGAGCCAAAACTCAGTGCTTCTGTTAACCCAAATTCTTATCACCAAGCCTGAGAGAAGTCAGTGGCTGATGTTATGGTGATTTGGTCCATTGTTCCATAGTTTATGGACATTATATGATCTCAACCCCATGCTTAAGCACAACCTGACTAAGACTCATAATTGTCCATCTCTTCATTCGGATGTTCAGATAACCCAAGACTGCAACTGTTTATGGCTTATTTATTTCATTATTTGATGTTAAAGCTGCCTCATGACAGATCTGCTATGATTATATCTGGGTTTACTTTACGTTGAACCAGCCATGTTTCTCCTGTCACATATTCGGTTCAGGGTGCTTTCACTCCCTCCTATATTGTATTACAACTGTGTAATTAATATGAGTATAAATGAGCTTGTCCTCGATACAGTTGGCCTTCCTCTCAGGACTCGCCCAGTGCTCACTCTTTCCACCGCTCACTCGCGCGAGAGCTCATTCACTCTACTAGGCACTCCTCCCAGAGCTCACTCCTGTCACTGCTCACATCCCTCAGTGCACACTCCTCCAGTGCTCATTCCTCCCAGTCCTCACTCCTCCCAGTGCTCACTCCTCCAGTCCTCACTCCATCCAGTCCTCACTCCTCCCAGTGCTCACTCCCTCCAGTCCTCACTCCTCCCAGTGCTCACTCCCTCCAGTCCTCACTCTTCCCAGTCCTCACTCCCTCCAGTGTCCACTTCCTCCAGGTCTCAGTCCCTCTAGTGCTCATTTCCCCTAATGTTCTCTCCCTCCTGGATCACTCTGTTGTGTTCATACCTCCCTCTGCTCACTCCACCTCATATTCTGTTCTGTCAGCGAGTTCATCTTGCCTTTCCATTCAATTTCTAGTTTTTTGTATTTATCACTGTTGCTATTTATTACACTGTACATCACTGTGTTTTATTATTCCCATTCCCTGTTTCTGTTCCACAACTTTGTTTTGTTTTTTTCACTCCTGAATTAGCCCTCAAAATCTGATTGTTGAGCGATTCTGTTCATTTTCTCATTTGTAACCTTGTTCCTAGTCACTCCTCTTTGTTCTCCCCGCACTGGATTGAGGTTTGTACCGTCTGATTTGTTTACTTTATTAGTTCCCCGTTTCTCCATTCAGTTTGCATGTCTGCTTCTTTTCCTGAGCAACTTTAAGAGCCTTCTGTGTGCTGAGAGTGTTTTCCAGGTCAGATTTATTTTCGTCCAAGTTTTTTGAGTTTGCCTAGTTGTCTGTGTACCGTGATATTCCTGGTTCCGAATGTGGCTGGTTTCTCAACTTATGATTCTGTCCTCCTCATTGCAGCATCTTACCATTTGGCTTTCAACCCTCCGCCTGTTTATTGACCTTGTTTTGGATGTGTTTTTGTGCTGCATTTCTACTGATTGTTAAGGAACCAGACTGCATGACCTCTCCTGCATTCTCAATAAAGCCTGTGAAAATTATCCTCCATCTGAGCCTGAGTCTCGAGTCCCAAGTCTGCCACGTTGCCCCAGAGCTCACTCCCTGCTCTCAGCATCTGCAGGAGGGGGAATCTGAGAGAAAGGACTACAGATGTGAGAAATATCTGAGTGCAGCGCTTTGTATCTGTAGGCCTCAGAGCCCGTTTGGACATGCCGTTACCATGGGGCCTGAGCGCATTCCACTGATGAGCAACGCTGCTTCTACAAACCACACTTCCAGCATTAGGGAAAGCGAGACTAGAACAAAAAAGAGGGGTTGTCTAAGAATCATAATATATTGATTAGCCAGGAAAACAACAAACACCAAAGAGTAAAAACATAATTACCTCCCGTCTAATACTTGGTTGGTCTTCAGCGGGCCACTGAAACAGTTTTTATCAAATTGATGGTCACGTGAATCCCCAGGTTTTCCCAACAGAATATTTCCCAGAGCATCACACTCCCACCTGCTGTTTGTCTGTCCCCCCCCCCCCCAGTGCATCTTGGTCCCATGTCTTCCCCAGGACACTGGACACAGTTGCCCACCTGATGTTCATGATGAAGATGATAAATGGGACTCATCGGACACAGCGACCTTAGTACGCTGCTCCAAGGTCCCGTTCCAACGTTTGCATGCCCATTATGGATGCTTTTGATGATAGTCAGCCCTCCAGACTAGTTATTCTGACCGGCCTGCATCAGAGAAGCCCTATGCGCAGCAGTGAGTCCTTCACTCTGTGGTGTGACTTAGTCCTCTAGTAATCATCACAAAATTTTCTTGTACTCAAACGACTGTCGCCCTTCCCCTGGTTTGGACCGATATACTTCTTTTCCTTTGACTGTCAATGATCCATGGCCGCTCAACACCCCATCGCCAGATCACGGTTTGTCTCTTTTGGACCACTGTCAGTCGGCACTTACCACTGCTGACTGAGTGCACCCCACACGCCTTGCGACTTCGGAAAAGCTCTGACCCAGTTGTCAGGGCATTTGGCTCCTGTCAAAGTTGCTCAGGTCTCATTTCTGCTGATTCCAACACATCAAAAATGACAACCTACTATTTGCTTACTGTCTACTAACTGCTCTGAGATATTGACATTCTCCAGTATTTTGAGATAAACAATCAGCCTCTTCAAATGTGAGTGATCTTAAAATTTTTGTAGATCAGTGTATGTAGCAACCGATTCTCAAGAAGTGACAGTGTTTAAAAAAAAACAACATTATGCAATGCTTGTAATGTATGTACATTAAATGAGTTCCATGGTAATTTGGCCTCTTCGTTTGTCCCATCTTAGCTATTACAGAGCAATGGGCAGCCACAGTGCAGTTTTCAGGGTCCAACTCCAATTCTGCAGCGAAGGCGTTAGTCAGGGGCGGTTGCGAGAGGATTTCTTTGAAGATGGATGGAACCCAGAGTACAAGAGACCACATGAAGATCACGTAGCTCTATGGTGTGAGAACCTGGATGGGTGAGACTGAAATTAAGAGACTCTGTTAGTCAGTTATGGATTCCAAACTACATTTCCCACAACATCCATGCAGTGCAAATGAACAGGTTCACTTTGCACACCAAATCTTCAACTTCAAAGATGAATCACACACTACTTCTGGCTGTAGCTACTAATGTCAATTCTTCACTGCACTCACATGAAACCCACACTTAATTTAAAAATATTCATAACTTGATAGCTTGATTCTATAGCCGGTAATATACAATGGCAATAAAATATATCAATTAATCAAAGCCAACGGTCTCTCCACAAGAAGAGAAGCAGGATTCCTCTGAGGACTCAAAGGTATGACATCATCTTGTCCTCTGATAAATGCACATGACATGGAGTTTTTTTATTTTTTTGGAGGTATTCAGGTGTAGCACCTGGGGTGAGTGCACACACATTCACAGCTGTCTTACCTTAGCTGGGAGCCATGAATAGTTGACCAGCACCATAGTTTACTGTTCTGTCTCGCTGGACAGACCCTCAGGCTACATAGTACCATGACTCTTCCCTCACCGCTGTTTTGGGGGAAAATTCACAGATGACGGATGTGCGGTGCATATATGGGATACTATACTGCAGGAGGTTCTGCACTCTAAAAATAAGACTTCATCCTGAGTTCACCACTCGCTGAGCTTATAAATGATCTTAGAGAGCTTTTCAAAAGAGTTAACCACGGTGTCCTGGCCAAATTCCCACAAAAACTGCTTTTCTGCATCAGGCCACCTGAGAGTCCCTCACATCCGATGAGCAGCCCTCCCCACCTCCACTCCGCCAGTCCTGACCTGAAAAGAGAACAGTCCTCAGCTGACCTGCATACAGTCACCCCTGACCTCTCATGCGGAGCTGGACCCACATGATGCGCACATTGAAGGCCATGAGCTGACGCTCGCGCCTGAACTCTTGCCTCAGTCGTGTCTGAACCCTTGCCTGAGGCTTGCTGCCGTCCAGGTGTCTCTACATGCCTGCTTCCTCTTCCCCGCCGCGGAATTTTCTATTCACGGCGAATTTGTGGTCGCAGGTGCAGACAGCATGTGAAAATAACCCTGGTCACATTTTGCAAGAGGAAAACCAGTAAAAACAAACTGTCGCCTGAGCCATAGACGTTGTTATACTGTACCACTTTCCATCAACCGATTTCTGGGGCATTTCAGTATTCAACTCTCAGCGCAAAAACTTCTGATAACTTCAGAGGAGCAAAAAAAAAGACACAATTTGGACTGAGGTTGGGAAATATCTTGAAAAAGATACAAGATTTTGACAGTGACACAACTCAAAGGAAACTGGCAGTTGATTATTTGCATCCATATGGTGGAACTACATACTACCATACAGGAACTACAGCTGTCTTCATATGATCATATTATGTCACTCTCTGAGGACAGCGATGAGCAAAAAAAAAAGATAAGCTACAGCAAAAAATATACGATACAACCCAAGCAGAGCAGGCCCAAAATGGATCTTATCCCTTAGTTCACAGCTGAAATGTCACCCGTGCAATGCATTTCGTGCAGGTAATTCCCCCAGATCTTTGACATGGGATGAAACATCTGAGAGGGCTCAGATTATGTATATCATGTGGCTAATCAAATGGCCCAGTGCCATTGGAACAGCCACCTGGACAAAGGGAGATGTAGCCTCCAAAATATATGAGTAAATGGGAATTTAATTAAATAAGGAAATAATCTGACCATTTCTGAATTTGTGTCACAACCCTCATGTGAATTCCTCTAGTGTGTCCTCCGGCCCAGCAGCTTGCTTGTCTATTAGAAACATATACCACTGAATATCACCATCAGTTCATCAGTCCATTGTCTAACCAGCATAACTCCTGGTCACGGTTACAGGGGGCTGAGGCTTATCTCAGCATGCAATGGAGCAAGTGGCCTGGACACACCCTGGACCATTTGACAATCCATTGCAAGGGAGTACTCACTCATGCCAGTCGGAAATTGAGAGTCTCAAATCAGCCTGTCAAGAATGTCTTTGGACTGAAGGAGGACATCAACATGAACACTAGGAGAACATGCAGACTCCACGCATGGATTAAACCTGCGACCCTACAGCAGTGAGTCAAAAGCGCTGCCCACTGCGCAAACGTGCTACCCACATCATCTTTGGTCCTTAAAATAAACGAGCAAAGAAAATTTCAGACTAGTTATTTGCAATGTGATTTACTACGCAAGGGAGTTTTATCACCCTGAAAAGGCTGCAGGGCAAGATGTGAAAAGAGCGGATTTAGATCATTCATCACTACTCAGCCAGTCCAAAAATGGCATCCTGGCAGCAGTGCTTTACCTTGGCCTGAGGAAGAGTTTTCAGCAACTCATTTTTTGAGGCTAAGAGGCTGGATTACGGCTGCTTTCTCCAGGGACAATCCACTCTAGACGTGTCACATCCTGTCCTCAACCCTCAGCGATTCAGAACTGTCTTAAATAGACCTATGGCATATTTTTCAGCTTTACAAATTTTGATAAATTGGAGGTTTCACTGAGTACTGCCAAAATAAAACTTTGACAATGATTTGATAATACTAACAGTGACGTGCCGTCGGAGGTCAGTTAGGTGAGGCAGAATCCTCACCGTTGAAAAAACTATAACTCCCTATTACTTTGCTTGATTAGCAATCAGAGGATTAATGAATTAATTTGCTAAGACTAAACAGTGGAATGACGTGCCAATTTCAGTGTCCATGACATTATTGCTCTGTGCATCAGACATAAAAAGCTCACGAGACAGCAAAGTTGTTCATATTTGCTTACAGGAAGCCAACTCAATGCCAATGCGTTTAATGCTAGGTCAATATGTTTACAATAATGTTTTCCCTCTTAAATACCTGCTTTTTAATGCCATTAAAAAAAATGTGAGTTTATTTTCAGTCTTTTTTCATAATCCGATAAAAAAAAAGTCAAAAACGATCCACAAAATTACCGAGAGAGTAGGGATTTTTTCTAATTAATTATTAAGATTTACATCCTTGCAGACTCCTATCAAAGTGTAAACATAAAATTAATCTTTTTGTTATTATAAATGGATAGATTGTCACTCAGACAGTACGTGGAAACAGGTTTACAACATACAGCGATAAAAGGCGAAGCCTCTGCCTCCCCTGACCGCATGTCTCTGACACTAACAGAATAGTAAATTTCAAATCAACCTAAGGGCATACAACTACTTTGTCATGCCATGAGCATTCACTTATCTCCACCATAAACTTGACGCACAGAAAACAAAATGCATGGCCTTCGATAGAAAGATACACATTATTATTATGTTTAAAACCAACACTCTACAACAGTGGTTCTCAAATTTGGTCCTGGTGTATCCCTGTGTATGCTGGTTTTCGTTCCAACCATTCAAAGCATCTGAGCAAGCTGTGAGTTTTTTCTTGAGCAGGTGCTTTGGATGTTCAGAGGGATTACATATCTTCTCAATCATTATTTTTCGAGAAATTGCTTTGATTTCATATTGTTCTTATTGCATTATGACAAACAAGCAGATAAAAACTGGTAACACAAAAAAATAAGGTTGTCGTTGATGTTTTTTCTTCCTTAAACATGAACAGAATTTTGATTTACCTCAAACCTAGTCCAGGTTTCCAAAACTCTTCACCGTGGAAGGCATCTTCCAAAACATTTTCGGTGAATAAAATGAACTAAAATACAGTTTGAGTGTCGATGAATGGCTGAAATGCAAAGAAAATGCTGTCTTTAAACTTACCTGAGTACATGTGGACAGGGCCTCAAAATCATTTACTTTGGCTTTGAATTACTTGTTCATTACTCACCAGTTGGTAATGATTGGTGACCAGGTGTTGGTCTGTCTCCAATTACCAGCCCATTGATTCAGCTTTCATGTATTTGATCAGTTAGGGGTAATGTTCCTCCTCTGATGCAAGCATATCTTCGCAATATAACGCAACATGTCCACAGACCTGTCATAGCATATTTCGCACATTGCTATTTTTGACCAAATAACGTGATTAAGAGCACAAGCAATCCCACAGGAAAAGCGACTACTTATTAAAAGAATATTAGAATGCTGTCCCTACAGCAAGGGCATATCCCAGAATTGCCCAATCCTGAATAAAGTCAAATTTGACAGAATGTGGCTGGCCAACCCTTTTAAAAATTTGCTATAGTTAAATATAGTTTACAACTGTAAAATCGATGTAAACTAAAGTAACTGCGTTTTACTACAGTAAACTAAAATTTGTTGCAAATATACTACAGTAATTGAATGTCATTGCTATAGTTTACTATAGTAGAGTTTGACTTTGTGTTGTGATTTACTTTAGCATCACTATAGTAAACTACAGAGTATAGTATATATAAGTATATCTATAGTATCTATAGTAATTCTGCCAAAATACCATAGTTTCTATAGAAAACTACAGTATTTTCACTGTAGTATTTTGTGGTAATTTTTCATGGGGGAAAGGAGGGTCCCGGGCAGGTTATTGAACATCAGACTCCTGGGTAGGGGTCACACGAGCTGATTTCTAGTGAGAGGATCCTTCAACTGTCACATTTCTCCCCCTCTTTCGGGAGCGTGTCCTCACACTCCATGCTTTACACATGCTGCTATCCATTAGGCTCCCCCAGATCCTGCCGATTTCGCCAGAATGTGGCAGGCGGGGGATTGAACCCCAGACTCTCGAGTAGGAGTCACATGCGCTGACTGCATCCCTAAGGAGCCAGGCTTGTTGGCAAGGTAGCCAGGGCGCATACCTATTAGGAGGCATCTAGTGAGAGGACCCATCAACTGTCAGGTATATATTGCTCAGTAACTGAAATTTCGCATTGAAATTAATTAGAAACTGACCAAAAAAGTCATGATTCTTCCTTGCGAGGTTATAAATGTCCGCACAATTAAACTGTTGAGGTAAAAAAAAAATGCCACTATGATTCCTCAGTTAAATCATCATGGTTATTTGTTGTGCAATTGCTGGAGGCACCTGATGAAAAAAGATTCACGCCAATTATCAAAATAGCTGTTTAGATATTGCCCATTTCCCATTTTTAGCTCATAGCTTTAGCTATGAGTTGATATGCTATTGTGGTTTTTCGTCCGTTGCCCGTTGTCTGTCACATATGACAATGTGGTTGCATCTGCATTTCAGACTCTAATTTGAGCAGTTTTGTGTAAATGCAATTCTTAATGGCAGCAGAGGGCAGCTGAGATTTATTGTGATGATGCGCTCTCCAGCTCACATCTATGAAAGGGATCCTCTGACATCTCCCCACTCAGTGCAGTAGAGTAAAGCTTTCCATCACTGATCCTGCGGGTCTTTCAGGATGTGAAGTACTGATGAATTGTGTTTGCTTTGCACATAACAGCCAGAGGGCTTGTACATTCTTATAGAGTGACTGAATGAACTTACCGCACATTGATATCTGACAAACACAACAGAACAGGTTCTGAAAGTGTTCCATGGAAGAAAGAGATAAAAACTTTAGACAACCTGTCTGTCAAGGAAAGAAGGACTATGAAAACAAACTGATTTATAAGATATGCGACAGAGGTAGGAATTTTTTTTCTAATTGCTGAACGAAAGCATACTTTTCATCATACATAAAACCATCATCCATATTTTAGAAGCAATTCATTATGAAGATATTCGTACCTCTCGAAATAGGCATTCCTTCAGAGATGGCATTCTGGAATTCTTCACCTCTTGAACAACATTAGGATAAATAGCTTAAATTTTTGGGAGCAGAAAAAGTGTTTAATTAATTGCAAACCTGAAGCAAATTTTATAAATCAAGATAAATCTGAAATAACAGTTTTTTCCTTCTCATCAGGCTGATAAATTCTGAAACATTTAGCTGCAGCCCTGGGACCTGAAGTATTGTGATCAGTCAATTGTTGTAATTATCCCAGGAACTTCAATGCTTAAGTTTCCGCCAAGGTAAAAGGTAAATAAATAAATAATATGTCAGAAAAATACTTGTAAATAAATATATATCCGAGCATGTCTGAAACAGACATCACTGTTAGGGAGAATGGATATCAAATGCAGTACTCAAAACCAGTAAGATCACTGCAAACATTTTATTTTGCAAGTTTCAATTCATTGAGGCGCAAAGTTGAACACATGGTCACAAACTAAACCCGCTGGAAAAAAGATGCACATTGGATTAGGACATATTACATTTACCTTCACAAGAAATTATTTATTTATCCTTTACATGTAGTATCACTTAGATCAGATCTCTTTTGAGGGGGAACATCATAGAAGTGAAACTATCTTAGCCAGGTTATGTCATGCTTTGGAAACAAGCTTAAGTTCTAGTGGATGGACATATTGGCAGAGACGAGCACCTGAGACTATAATTGTCAAACATTTTCTACATTCAAAATGACCTCTTCAAACTTCAGGTTAAAAATCCATGTTGATGGACAGGACAGTATATCAGCAGATGGAAAATGTTTACACACGAACAAGCTTACACTTGTGAGGTAAAAGCTATCATTTCACCTGGCACACAAACTCAGGCTCAGTTCCTGATTGTCTTGCCCTCTGACTATAAGTTAAGGATAAATTTAAATCCAGTTTTCTTGAGGATGTAGTTGTGCTCACGCATTCTATCACTGTCAAGGGAAAAACTACTATGAATAAAATTTCCAATTTATCTTATGCTGTTTCGGCAATTATTTTGCACTGAATACATAATTTATCACTTCTTTGCTGGCAGCAAAAGTTTACAAAACCAGCCTAAGAGTTTGTATACACAGTAGCTAAAGCCTCATTTATGTGATGGCATTGAACCTAAATCGTAGGCACAGCATAGCTGCATTCCCGATGCCATAGGTCATCGTGCACCTCCTCAGAAATGACCAAACAAACTGTAACTGGTCTGTAACTTGGTAGCATCGCATTAACATTTTAGCGGTGTACAAACAGAGCGACACAAACACACCAGGGCAAAAGTGCAAATGCTCATGACCATGCAGCCGACTCGCATAGGAGACACTGCACGCCGTGTGTAGATTCAACGCAGAAGCACAAATCAGCCTTTAAAACTGCTATTCTCTAGCATTAGAAACCCATATCAGGATCTCAGCTTGTCAAAAGGACGTTTATAGGCTTAAAGTGAGTTTACAGCCTCTCAGTTTACATCTTCATTGTGAAAGTCTTAAGGTTCATGGCTTGCAGCTTCTTTTTTTCTGCAAAAATTAGATACTTGATATGCCATAACATGCAAAAAGCGCAAACCAATTTATATACCCAAACTTTTGTTCTAAGAAACTATTTGAAATCAGTCCTTAATCTAAATAGCTTCATTTTACAACAGAACCAGGACTGGAAAAAGCAAGGCAAGTTTGAACACCCACTCACCGTTGCATACAGATAGACTTGTGTCATGTTTCCCCTCAGAGCACTACATTAACAGCCAGCAGTTGCCCAAGGGCACAGTTGTATATGTATAATTATGACACAATGGAAGATATTGTGTTCAAACACTCATGGTTATCAGGATAAATCGGGAAGCAGGCTTCTCACGCACTCTGACGCTAGCTTAAAATAAATGCAAGCACGTGAATTTTATGTCTGTATGCGAGTGAAACTGATTTAGCTTAAAATATCATCAAATATGATTTATATTATAAACCCCATAAAGACCAAAGAAACCATATGTGGATATGTGAAATGCAGCTGCTTGATTCAAATCTGTGGAAATGTAAGCCTATTTCAAACACAGTGGACTTGCGATGAAACAATCAAAATGTGCCTGAGGCGTAAAACAAAAGATTAATTTCAAGGGCTTTGTCAAAAATAATTTACTGACCACTTTTGTGCTCAGAACTATTCAAAAATGAAAGAATAAACACACGATGTACTGCCATATGAATAATGAGTTTGATCTGCAAATACTAAGCCTCATGGGGTGATGAAAAAATTCTCAAAAGAAAGACAAATGTGTTGTTTCAACTTGAACTGCCTATTCCCACACAGTGATGATAAAAGAAAACCAATACATTAGCAAACCAGCAGGAACACAAAGGCAAATATTAAAATATCAGAGAAAACAGTTTAGACACAGACAACGAGCAATCAAGGTCATCTTCAATATAAGCAAAGATTTGTACTGCCACATCACAACTTGCACACTCAGGCATTCATCCGAATTTCGAGCAATATTCATCAAATATAGTTATTTAGTTAGCTGGATATTCACAATAGATTGCCGCCACCAGCGTTTTTACTGGAAATTAACGCAACTGTTTGGCCAGAGATTCACTGACCCAGCCCCTAACCTCTAGACCAGTGTTGCATTTTCCCCTTGCAAAATAGAAAGAAATTATGAGATTGGCTTCCGCTATCATGCACCACAACCTCAACACTCCTCTGCACAACAAAAGACTGACCAAATCACTCAGTATTTTTTAAAATTCACTTTATTGAATTTGGAAGACACAGGGGTACCGGCATACAAAATGGAGATTATGTGCAACCTACCCAAGCCAATAGGTCCCAAAACTCACCATTATCAGGCTGTGATTGAGATACGTAATGCAATGATATCAATGGTAAAAAATGATAACAGTAAATAAAATGAAAAATTGGGAATTAAATTAATGGAACAATTGAGTGAGGGGAATGGTTTAAGAAGGCAAGCAGCTACCTTCAGCATAAGACAAAACAGTTAAACAGAACAGTTAAACTAAAATGGTCTCCGTGCTGTATTTAATGTGTTTAGGGAGACAATTTTTTTGAGTATAATACACTGCAAAACTTCCTTATTCCATCTATTTAGAGAAGGAAGAATAGAGGTGTCAAGCCAATAAATTTGTATAGCCCAGCACCCTAGGCCGTGTTATGTAGGAGTTTACTCCTGGGGGATGAGGGCGAGTGGGGTAAGAATAATGAGTACGTTAAAGTCCTTTTGTGTCCAAACTTTGATCAGTATTCATCAAGTCTTAGGCAAGACCGTAGCATACTCAGAAGAGTAAGTATTGGGAACTGTAACATGCATTGCGATTGTCACATGTCATCTTTATCAAATAGGACTTTGTGCTATATATTCCATGTAAAATTTCACACCCCAACAAACCATGCCTTGTGCAGATTGAGGAGGGATGACCCGTGCAGAAAATGTGATCCTATTTACCCACAGGTTACCCAAGTCCTTTTCTCATGTACTTTCAGAGCGGGTGCGAGTGTCTGATCCAATATACTCGATCCAATTGTAAACAATGGATACAAGGTGCTTTTGCTTTGGCTCAAATATTATATATGTATTGATGAGTGTTTCCAGAAGGCGGTAAAAGATGTGAGGGTACTGTGATTGAAAAAAAAAGTGTTGAAATTGGAAAAAAACAGAGCAGAGTGATAAGCAGAAATGGAATGGTGGTGCGGTGGGTAGTATTGTTGACTCACGGAAAGATGGTTGTGGGTTTGGACAGCTGTCAAGTACCTCTCTATGTAAAGTTTGTATGTTCTCCCTGTGTTCTTGGGAGTTTCCTCCCACAGTCCAAAGACATGCATGTCGAGCTAACGGGAGACTCTAAATTAGCTATAGGTTTGAGTGTGTGACAATGGTGAGTAAATGGTGTATGTGCCCTACAGTGGACTGACGAGCTGTCCAGGGTGTGTCCATGCCTTTCGCCCATAGTCAGCTGGGAGAGGGACCAGTTCTCCCTCGACCCTGATGAGGAACAAGAGGCACAGATAATGGATGAATAGCCTGGAATCTAGTCTCTGACCCAGACACAGCCTGCAGCCATCAGATCTGGAAGAGGCCAAAAAGGAGTGTAAGGGCGTCCCCCCTGGGGACATTCAAAGCCCACCAGAGGATGCTGGGGTGAAGGTGGGATATTAATTAGCTGCAGGCAAGAGTGATGCAGCAACAGAGAACAATACAGCACTGCAGCAGGCAAAGGTATGTTTTCCATGGAGCCAGAGCAGATAAGCAGCTCATATAGCCCACCATCTAAAGGGGGAGAGCAGTGTCTGATATGCATGGAAGTGTCTATGGGAATGCGGCCATATCTCGAGTTGACTCTAGAACTAGCTCCGCAAGTTGCACCCTATTTTTTGAAGATTGCAGAACTTATAACATATTGCAAAGTTGGGGAGTTCAAGGCATTGTTATTATTATTATTATTATTAATAGTAGTAGTAGTATCATTATTTAGTATTAGTGTACTGGTTCTACTAGTATGAGTTATCATCTTCAGAACTGAAATGCAAATGGAATCATTTAAAACGTATTATCACAGTGCAATGACTATCATTTTCAACCAGTTTTCATTTGATTCTTTGGAGCTCTTCATGCTTCATGTCAGCATTGTTTGATCAAGCTGTATATCTGAAGCCACATTACCCAACCTCAGTCACAAAAAAGACCTGCTGAGACAGAGGAGAAATGTCAGGAATCTGAAAACTCGGCCTTTGTTTGGAGATGGGGCTCAGGACCCAGGAGCATCTGCATCCACAGAGCTCCGGATGTGAAAACTTCCCAGATACCCAGTGCACTTGTGCGAGAGCCAAGCAAAGCAGGGCCCAGCTGTCTCTGATTCCGCTGGGTTGGCCTCCGTAACTCATCGGGCATTGGAACTCAGCGTGAGATGGAAGCACTGAACTGAGTGAACAGCAACTGAATATTTCTAACACATGAGACTCTGCATGTGAGTCTTATTACGGTATATTTGATTCTGGAAAATGTACACCTTGAAGACATTTCGGAAAATTCTTGTGTACATTTTGGGGGTGGGACCCTACTGCCCCTGGAGAATGGTGCATGATAGAGGAGGTGCATCGCATTTGTTTTAAATGAAATGATTACAACTGATGGCTCCTCATGCAACATGGCTATATTTAAGCACTTCAAGGCAGTTATGGCAATGCAATGTTTTGGCTGTGCTCTGTGGGCCAGTTGTGTCCCAACTACTACTAGCGACATTTCAGGATCATTGAAGCTTTTAAATTCTGGGCCAAATGCCTATCACAGTTGGAGTTATGACTGAATTCTGGCAACCAGATTTGGATGGATCCATCACCATCGTTTAACCGCGGAATTTTGGCTTGGTGAAATGTAAGCTGTGGACCAGCTCAGGGCCAGAACAGTCCAAGGTCTGTTTGTTGAGCTAAATGGTTCAATCTGGGAGCTCTATAGAGGGTTACCTAACCCTTTGATGGCGAACCTTTTGGTAGAGCAAACTCTGAATCACTGTATCTCACTGAAACCTTCCTAAGCCTCTCTATGCTCTAACATTTGGTTGAGGTATGTTAAGCTGAAAAAAATCCAATCAATTACGTTTTACACCTCTTGCAATTAGATACAGTAACTCAAAAAGTGTTCTACCAAAATACTGAGGTGGCAGTTAAAGGTTTTAAGGAATATGACAGTCCTGTAATGGAGACCAGGCAAAGCCTTATTTTCCCTGAAAGTGCTGTTCATTATTATCATCACAATAAAGATTTCAGACCAAACCTCTGATCCAGGTTTTCGCTCCAACAAAAGCAAAGTTCAACTCATTTCCCAGTTCCTAATGAACAGCCGATTAGCTGAATCAGGTGTGCTGAATTACTGTTGGAGTTGAAAACATGCAAGATGTTAGCTCTCCAGGAACAGAGTTGGAGATCGTTGCTCCAAACAGCGGGCGAGAAAATAACCAGACAGCCTTAACTGAGCCCTCCTTTGGGCTTCACTGAAGTGCACAGACCTCAGGAGCTGCCAGACTCCCAGTGGGAATTTGTCTGTGCTCTCATGGACCTCACGAAATCTGCGACCTTAAAACACATTGTGCAAACTGAACCAAGTCAAGCAGTCTTTCATAGAGCCAGATTTACAGGTCCATCATGGTTTTGTTAGCTGATAGAAATCACAGAGCACTTGCTGGTCTTATATATAACATGTCAACATTATTTATCACTAATTAAAACAAAAAAAAAAATAAAACTGACAAGCATGCTACAAAAAACTGAAAGAATTCTCTTAAAACTTAAAGAATTAAAAAAAAAAAAAACTTATTAAATAAAAACTGGAAAAATATGAATAGAATCCATCCATCCAATATCTTAACCACTTCCACTTAATCACAAGGAAAAATACTGGAACGGAATCCATCGCAGGGCTCACCTGCCAATCACTCATACCTACGGGCAGTTCAGTCTTCGGCTAACCGAGCAAGAAACATGCACTCCAACATGTGATAGTGCTTTCACTGCATCACCGTACCTATTAGGCCAATAACTGAACCTCAAATTAACCCTGAAAGCGCTAAATTTTTACTCACTCTATCCATCCAAAAGTCAATCATACATTATTTAGTTGACAAGTGACCTTCAGAAGAACATCACACCGTAGGTACCAGTGAACCCTTTTGAAGGCCTCTGCCAACAAATTTTCCTACTGCAAATTGCCAAAATTGATGACCTTTTAAAGGCAGAGGTCTTAAATTTTGCCTCATATACTTTGCACGTTGTGTGACTATAGCAGTGATTAGCACTTTAAGGGTTAACTTACTGACTGAAAAAATAATAAAGCCCTCCAAATTAGAACATTGTCTTAGTGTATGCCAGTGGAGACTTCATATTGCATGAATATCTCATTTAAAAACAAAATCAGATAAGAAAAAGGTTCTAAAATGTGTGAAAAAGCAATCAAATCTAATAAAGTTTTAATGTTCAAATTAAGACCATTGAGATTTTTTTTTTTTGAAAATACTGTCACTGACGAAATACAGAGAAAATAAATTAAATGGAATTCTTTGGCAATTACGGGACTTTACTGAAAGCCATTTGCTGAATCAATTTATGACGACTTTCATCTGACAGATTTCTAAGCTCCATTCACTCAGTGAAATAAAAACGTTTTAGCGCAGCTAGAAGCTAAGGCCTAAGCGTGATAAATGGAATGAATGATAGTTGTTTTATCATACAATCTTGAGAATGTTTGTCAGCCATAATTAAAAAATTCTATCTACTGCGGATTTTGACTGAGCCAGGAGCCGTCATATTTCACTCGTGAGGAGCAGCGTCAGGTAGCTGATTTACACACGGAATACGTCTCCTCAGGGGAGAAAGCCGGCTCGCTCCTGATAACCAGCTAAGATATGCTGATTGTTGCTTTATGCAGGTCACTGCGCACCACTCGCTCACTTACAGGCAAGGCTCTGCTTGCACTGCAACGCAAATGTGACATCGACGGCTACTCTGGGGAAATGGGCAATAAGTGCATCTCGGACGGTCAGGGCACCAGGAGATGTCACAGCAGTTCTCTCCAAACATCACACTGATAGCTCCATGCATACACAGTACAGAAACCCCATTCAGCATCCTCTTTCACATCCATGCTGTTATTAAGTACGTAGCCATTAGAGCAAAACCATTCTTTAGCCCTTTCTAGAACACCATTACTAGAAGGGTCATCTTATCTTCGGCCAATATTCCAATCACATGTATGAGATCTTACATCTCTGAGGGCTAATGCTAAGCCACTCAAGGTCATGAGATCAGGGAAAGATCACAGCTACTACCCATCACAAAAATTTACCTTTTGAAGAAGCTTGATGAAGATTTTCTATTATGCTGCAGCTGATTCCATATTTATAAAGGCCAGCGCTAGTAGGCTCTCCAAGTCCTAAGGCATGGACTTGAACCGAAAAAACCCCCAAAAACAACAGACAAATGACTGAACTTGGAGATATGAAAAACATGGGTTGAAAAATATGAGTGACAACCGGCACTGATTCTTGGGAGCCGGTGAGTGGCGCTGTGAAGGCTCCATGGTCCTTCTGTTTGTTGAGTTGCACCCTCTACGGCACCCTCTGCCTGGAATCTGTCTCCTGAGTCCAGGTGCGCAGCAAGGAAAGGTCCTGTCCGCACATGCAGGCCCTCCTTTAGCATACTTTCCGCTCTCCGCACACCTTCTGTAGTGGATACTTCCCCCGGGGGCCAGCGGGCTGTGAGCGAGCAGCTTCTACCAGGCATACATTTAAGTCCAGGTTCCTTTCCACCCCTGTTATCTCCCTCCATATCTCTCCAACCTCCCTTTTCTCGACAGCTTTAATTACAAAAGCACAGGAAGTCCAGCTGCTGGAATACCACTTATCCACCTGAAACCATACCACGTAAAATTAACACCTACCACTAGATGAGCACAGATTTTGAAGATTAGCTGCTAAGCACCAAACAAACAGCCATTTTATAAAAACTGTAAACATTTTTTGTTTCTTCAGGTAAACAAAGAAATGAGATCCTGAGAAATATTTGTGGTGAGCATTGTTTCAGGATTTTTCTCACGGCCAAGATTCCGCAAATACAATGAAACGACTGAACCAACAACTGACGCCTCCAAAGCTCCATAAACACCACAGGGGAAAATTAAACGAATATTGGATTAAAGCTGTGAGCAATGAGGCAGATATACAGTATGATTTTTCAGAGCCAGAATAAGGTTCATGGTTGCAAATAGGATTGGCTCATTTTCTTTCTCTGTAGTGCCACCTGTTGGTGACTAAGCACACTGCCTTTCCGTCAGAGTGGACATTATGTTTTCTAGCATACTGGTTGGCATAAAGCTGGAAAACCTGACCAGCAGTCGAAGTCGAAGCGAAAACTGATCTATTTCAGTTTTACTACGGTATGCTGCATGATTTTTTGATAGAGCGGGGGAATTTCTTCTTTCATTCAATATTCTGAATTTTTTATTCAAAATCACAAGTAAAAATACAACACATCAACATCATTCTTTGCTAGCAATTATTTTGTATTTCATTGTCCGGGATTTGTTTTTATTTTAGATATAAAAGTCTACCCTTAGTCTATTTGCAGTACATACTGCCCAAAGAGATCTGTTCATAAAAATTTTTTTTTAATTAAATTCCCCTTTCCATAGCCAGGGGTTACCTACACCCAAACATCTAAAACTTAACAATGTGAAAAGATGGAATGTGAGCTTCATTGACTGTAACTAGGTAAAACTTGCACCAAGTTTTTGTTTAAACACTGGGACATAGCCTGAACGCAATTAATAACAAATAACCAGCCACCAGATGACAGCAGTATGGTGGGAGACTATCGTTAGATGTTCCTCATGAAGTGGCAGAACTTAATGCTTGTGTCGGATGGTTGGGCATTCTTACAACATGGCACTGTTACCTCGCAATAAGGAGGTTTCAGGTTTGAGTTTGTGTGGAGTTTGTATGATCTGTCTGGGTTGGTGTAGGTCTACTCCAAGCACTCTGGTTTCCCCCACCCCAGAGGACATGCGCCACCAGCCATTGCCCCTGACCAAAGCTCTGGCTTTAGAACTGGAGTTAGTCCCTGCTGGCTGCACTGTGGCAGCCCACTGCTCCTATGTTAGTGAGATGGGTCAAATGCAGGGGACAAGGGGACAAGTTATTCCATGGGCTTCAAGAAAGTGTATGTTATCTTACAGTGGATATCTGGGCTGCATCAGCAAACAGTGTCAGTCAGTAAATTCCATCTCCGGCCTCCTTTTTCCAACTACCGGTACAATGCCCCACAATAACGCGGTTCGAACTTTGCTATGGACTCAACCAATTCTGCGTATGAGCTGGAATTCTCTTGCAGTCTTGTGCCTTGTGTTTTCTAAGTCAGGTCTGAAAGAGACCCAGGCAGCTCAACAGGTCCTTAGTCACAGAGAAGCAAATAGGAAATGTAAACCACACACAGTAGTCTGATAAGAATACATACAGGGATTTCGAATCTCTACTTCTTGTTACGTAATACTTTTTATCTTATAATCCATGCTAGATATAACAAAACAGTTTCATTTCATAATGATTTTTGAATTTTGAGTTTCCATAAAGATACTGGTTTAAATGCTGAAACACTTGATGTACGTAAAAAAAGTAGTAGATCTATCAAATAATTTTTATATACAGAAAGCAATTCCTTTTCTTTTATCCACAGAAGATCACAATAAAATAAATCTTCCCTCCATATCAATTCTCCTCACACACACACACGTGTTTTCTCCAAAATACTTGACTGAGGAGAAGAGCTGCAGTTAAAACCTAAAACCTTTTTAATTCTGATCATTAGCTTCTCTAGGATGAATCTCCAACTAACAGAAACCCTAAAGTGAGTTTATGTGACCTTGGAAAAGATGTTATATATTCACTGCCCGGCCAAAAAAAAGTCACCATATGGAAATTAATGAACAAATTCTATAATTGGATCATTACTGCGGTTATTAATATGTTTCAGCTGGCAATTATCATTTTAACCCTGACTGATGAAGTGCGTCGCTACTCATTTCTTAAAAAATCATGTCGGAAGACAGATCCCTTGATGGTGGAAAAGGTGTTACAGTATTTCAAAACGGGCAAGTTACTGGCCTGTATTTAGCAAAGAAAACCATGAATGACAAAAACAAGTATGAGAAATCATTTTCACAAACAAATTTGCCACCACAAAGTCCTGACCTTAAATACAATAAAAGTTATTGGGATGTGCTCAAGAAAGACCACCGAGTGGTTCAACCATTATGTCGAGAAGACAAGACCTCGACCAAAAATTAAGGCATTTCTGATCGAAAATAAATGTTCTGGCATTGCATATAGTTGTCAAAACAATGACAAGACAAATATGCACTGTAATCAAAGCTACAGGGGTTCCAACTAAATATTTGAGTATGCAACTTTTTTTTTTTTGCCAGGCAGTGCAATAGCAAAGTTTGTATTCTCCCCGTTAAACAACATATTCTTCAAACCTCACCCCACCCCCATCCTTGTGTCTGGAGGACTGTTGTTGACTTAGTTTACAGCTTCAGAAAGACGCTGCTTACAGCAGCCTTCACACCACCTATCATTACTGTCCGGATGTTTTGTGCTCACAGATCATCGGCGCTCTCCGCATTTCATCAGATTTACGAAACCAGCCTTTCTTCTCCCTGTATGTATCTGAGGTGATGACCTCATTGAATGCCTAGGGAATAACATATGGGAACAGACTTGCTGGCGCTAGAGGTGCTTGAAGATGAAAATTAAAAAAAAGAAAAGAAACCAAGAATGTTAAGTCTTATCTATATAAACAAGGGGTCTGCTGGGGTTGGTGTCTCACTAGTTTGAGACAGAAGCATTGATGACTTGAATACCTCTGATGGATAAGCACAAATGGGCTCTGGGAGAAATATCAGTAAACAGAAATACACAATGCTTCAATACAATGGCAGTGAATAATTCTCATTATTTCACACCTTTATAGTATTGTCAGTTTTTGCTGCCGCCAAAACTGCAAATTTTTATGAGTCTGGAATAGAAGTGCGCCCATGTCCTAAAAATCCACACAAAGCTGGCCATGGGAGTTAAAGGGCTCTGATAATGATGTCTGGCACTCAGTGGCCAATATATGATTCCTTCAGTAAGTCTTAAATTGTTTGATAGTGAGTTGGGGGGAGTTAGTTTGGTCTCACAGCAAGAGGGTCGTGGCTTCGAATCAACCTTGGCCATTTTAGTTAGGAGTTTGCAAGTTGTCCTTGTGGGCATTTGGGTTTCCTCTGCATACTCTAGTTTCCTCCCAGAGTCCAAAACATGCATGTTAGGCTTATTGGAGACTCCCCATGTCAATGGTGTGCACATCCAAGATGAGTCATTGATGTGCACTTGAAGGAATCCCCTGAGAAGGTTCACTACCGTTCCAAGTTTTCTCCATTCAAAGACAATGGCTCTCATTCCAGTTCAGAGGAGAACCTAAGAAGTAGCTCGGTAAACCTTTCCAGACTGGTAGATGCCAACGACTTTGTTTCACATCTGTTGTTGAATTGCTTTAGATCGCAGCATCGAGTGCTGCTTTTGCATACTTCACACTGCCAGACAGGTTTTATTAAGGATTGTTTAGATTCAACAGGGCTGGCAGTAATCATGCCCAGGTGTGTCCAGTAAAATTGAACCCAATAGTTCATTAATTTTTTTAAATGGCAAATTTAGTAACTTAGGGGGCAATTACTTTTTCACACTGGGCAAGGTAGGGCTGGATACCTTTTTTCCTGAAATAAATTAAATCGTCATTTAAAAATGCATTTTCTGTTTGCTCTGGCTATCTTTGTCAAAAATTAATATTAGTTTGATGATCTGAAACATTTAAATGTGACAAATACGTGAAAATTGACATCAGGAAGAGGAACCATATCTTGTCACAGCACTGTAAGCGCAACCAGCTACTGGTGAATCCCTTTCAGTTTGGCCTCTGTTCTATCTATGCTTGGCATGAAGACACTAAGCTGTTAATGCTCCCATAACAGTTCAAGAACCGCAAGGCTGACCACCATGACAAAGGCGGGAAAGGGAGAAGAAATTGGGATGTTTGCATGCATGTGTGTGTATGTGGGGGTTGGGAGGGCATGATAAGAATTTGGAGGGTTTGGATGAGATGGGGGGTGGTGTGTGTTGTGTGGGCTTTTTTGTGCAAAAAGACTGGCAAAGTTGGATATGATGTATGATATCTGGGAATACCAGCTCTCCTGCACGCTGTTACTTGCTGAATAGACATTCAAAGTCTGAAATGAATTTTGCGACCCCATATCTGGAATTTGACTCAAGGTCATTGAAACCACTTTTATTCTCCACTACTGAAACTAAACAAATCATATTTTGGTACTACTGCCTTTTTTTTTGCTTGTTCCTTTCTTCATTTTCTATAAAAGTATATCATGACATATTTAGGCATGGCTGCCATTTGGTAATTCGGGATTGTTTTATTAGTCCATACATGGGACCTGCATGGGACTGCAGGTCTGGAATATGCTCTTGAGTAACACCATGTGGACGGAGAGTAGAACTACAGCTGAGTGAAATGAAGTATGAGTGAAATTATTCATATTCCTTCAAAAGGTAATCAAAGCTATTTGCTCTCTAAAAAATATAACTTAGGTTCCTGTTAATTAGCATATGCTACAGCGCGGAGCTGTGAAGTGACCTCTAGGAAACAAAGTTGTCATCTACCCATTATCCAAACCACTTCCTCTTCATGCTGGTCGCATGGGAGCTGGAGTCCATCCCTGCAAAACTATGGGCAAAAGGCAAAGACTCACTCTTGAAGGCTTGCCAATACATCGCAGGGTGCATACACAATTCACACTCCATTCACTCACACACTTATACCACAGAATAACTTAGAGTCTCTAATCACCCTGACATACATGTCTTGGGACTGTGGGAGGAAACCCACCCAAACACGGGGAGAACCATCAAATTTCACGCAGAAAGGCCACAAGCCAGATTCAAGCTATACTCCCTACCTTCCTTCTGTTAGCCAGTGGTGCTACCTACTGCACCACCTTGTGGCCCACTAAAAAAGAAGAATTTATTGGGGGAAAAACTGCAATGCCTCCCGTTGCCTCTTTGCGAAATCCACCCATGCCTTTCAAATTGTGTGGTTTTTTTGGGAAATGAATGGACCATGATGGTTGCATAGGTCTTATTGTTGCAGCCATAAACAAGGCAGATATTTGGCATTTTCCTAAGGGAATGATCCACAATTACGAATCTCTGAGTCCAATGCCATTGACAATGCATTCCCTGCCGCTGGCTAGATACCTACTGTGATGTAATCACCAAAGATGGCCGAAGATAAATTCTTTCTGACATCGCGATTTGCCGTGATTAAAATGCGAACATATTTGTAACGGCTGATTATAATTTGAAATGACCAGTGCACCGAGGATGTATTTATACTAACGATTCTGGGGTTCAAATCTTTTTTTTTTCTTTCTTTTGGATGAAGAAGCATTTAATTGCTAAAACAAATCATTGCAAACGCAGTCTAAAACAAAGTATGAAGGCACACAGACTGCCATTGAGAATGTAGTCTCAACTAATCAAAAAAGAGGAATGTGAATAATTTTGAAGGTGTTCCAAAAGGCAGTTTCAATGAAAAAAATGTTGGTCATATTTGATGATGCCATACATTTGAATACATTTGTTTTCCAATACCTTTCCATAAAGTCACTAAAACTGCGCACACGCACTCACATGTTAGTGTGCATGCGCAGTTGGCTTGTGTCTGGGTTTGTTAATGGCCGTGTGATTTATATGAGTTTGTTTCTGGTAAAAATGTACCGACTTTAAAGTGATGTGGCACAAAGTTTTGCAGGAACGTGACAATGTTTTCGATATCGTGTTGCTGGCTATTTGAAAAAGGTAGACATCTCACAAACTTTTGTTACTGCTTGGCTGTTTTCTTTGGTAGGCCTCCAAAAGTTAATTTGGATTGCACAGTCTTGGTCATATTGGTCCAGCTACTATGCTTAATATGATCCCCACCATGCTTCTGAGTATATTATACAGTTTAAGTTAACAGTGTGATTTAAAGGCTCTCTTAGTTAAAAAAACAAAAAACTGAAAATCAAATTTGCTTGTGATCATATGATCATATCAGCGATACCTATAATTTACCTTTTAAGCTTTTATCGGCTGATACAGATATTATGCTGATAATATTGCGCATTCCCAATATTTGTCTGGGCGGGTTGGATATTCCTGACCTGATAACTCAAAAAGTCATGAACGGCTTGGCACAAAATTTGACATGATGATAGCTGGTCGTCCAAAGATGCGTTGATTTAATTTTGGAAGTGATCCGGAATGTATTCTATAACAAAAAGAACAGATATAGGGCCTGGTGGAGGTATGCACTCCACTGAGTGCCCCCTTGTTGATCACTTCATTAACTGCAGGGATAAACTGCTGTCAAGTAGCACTAGACCAGTGGGGGAAAGAGGGGCAGTTCAGGACACAGGAGGATTGCAGGCGAGCCGTTCTCACATTCAAATAGCAAGGCATTGCCAGACTACTGTCATTTTATACAAGAGTCAACAAAGTGGAATACAGATACATGTGGATAATGGTTGATGGGGGGAGCGTGACCTGTACAAGGGCAATAACTTAGGCCTACATTTCCTACATTGCGCATGCGGATACGGAAATTCGTTAATTAGCAAATTATAGTAAGTTTATAACTGGCATAAATATATATATATTATATGCCTTCTCTCTACCAAAATCATGAAAATAAACTGAAATACGAAGGAATTCTAAATGTCTTGAGCTGAGCTATAAGTCTAAGAACGGCTGATAAGTAATCACATTAGATCATTCTTATTAGATTATGACATTCTAAATATTTATCAATCCGGTTTTAGACCTGGGCATAGTACTGTTTCAGCTGCCACCAAGGTTTTAAATGATATTACGCATGCCCTGGATAATAAATTAGATTGTGCTGCCCTTTTTATTGACCTCTCTAAGGCCTTTGACACTGTTGACAATGCTATACTCTTTGGGCATCTCTACCACATGGGTTTGATAGTAACTCCTGTAAATGGGTTGAGAATTATTTAGCTGGCAGAATTCCAGTTGTGGTGACTGATGGTTACCAGTCAGATGTCTTAAATGTCTGTAAAGGGGTACCGCAGGGCTCTGTTCTGGGACCTCTTTTATTTTCTGTATCTATTAATTAACAGCTTAATCCAACTGTATGCAAACAATGCAGTCATCTACTCTATTGTTAGGGTTATTGTTATTATTATTATTATCTATTGTTGATCTTGCTCTTCAGAATCTGCAGTCAGATTTTTGTATAATCCAAAGATCTCTTTTTAAACCCTATACTGTTTTGACTGACAGAACTCACCTCTGTTGATGGGACCCTTATTTAATGAGTTTCTTGTCATACCTATTTAGGCATTTGGGTTGATGAACTTTTAAAGAAACTGAAACCAATACTGGCACTCTTGTGCAGAAATAAATCTTGCCTGACACAATGCATAATGTCTTTTTTATGAGATGTCATTTAAACGCATGCTTCTTCCTCTACACTAAAGCCAATTGATACAGTTTATCATTCTGCAATTAGATTTATTACAGGTGGGAGGTTCAGAACCTACCATTGCCAGCTTTATCATAATGTAGGTCTTTAGCTCTGTGAAGAGAGCTACATTGCATTCTGTTTGTTCACAAAGCCTTGCTTAACAAACTACCTGTTTATTTAACAAGTTTACTGACTTAGAAGTTGTTTAACTATGGCACTCATGCTCAAAATCACTTGGATCTTAATATCTATATAGGACAGAGTTCGGAAAATTTGCCTTCAGTTACTATGCTCCCTATAAATGGAATAATCTGTTGGCAGAGTTTAAACTGATTGCCTTGATTCCTTTTCATCATTTTAAGCATATCATGAATGATTTTATGCAGTCTGAATGTGCATGTACTCTATGAGTTACATCTTTTGTATTTAATTATGTAATGTTACTGTTGTGTATACTCATTTTATATTTTTATTTATTGATTTGCATCACATTGACTGTTGTTGTCAGGGCGTCATTGGAAAAGAGAGCTTGCTGTCAATTGGCCTTCCCTGAATGAATAAAGGTGAAATAAAAAAAACCCTTCCTCTCTGTGAGGCTGCAATCTAGAATTATAACACCTTAAATAGGGTAACATATAAATAGCCAGATTTGGCTTCTGCGCAAAGGGGTTCAATATCATCAATACTCTAATAGCAGACAGACCTGTCCCAGCATAATAAGAATCCAGTATCAAGAACCCCCTGTCAGAGATCCAGGGCTGACAGGAGGTCCTTGAAAATGTAATTTTTGACTTCTGCCCATGAAAAAAAATTGTATTTTGAGAGGCCAATAATGAAATGAGAAGAGGTAGACCAATTTTGTTGGCAAATTCTGAAAGCCTTGGCCCCAATTACTCAAAGTAGCAATTTTAAGCCCAAAGCTTTGACTTATTTCCAAACTACTGGCATCCGAACCCCCTACACATTAATATTTGCTAAAAAGTTGGCACCGCTGTCCCATTACTGAGGGTCTAATCTCAGAAACCCTTTCTGAGAGGAAGCCTAAAATTTTGCCTCTGTTCGTTACATATTTATAGGTACTCTCATTGCTAAATGAGAATTGGTGTCCATGGCAGATTCCATAACTCCGGTTGAGTTCATGTGGAATGACTGGATTGCCATAAAAATAATAATTATAGACAATGAGTTTATCTTCCCTGGGGTTTCAATACTGACCTTCAATCCTTCTCACACTGCAGGCCTACGGCAGTTTGGAGTCAGAGCAGCAATCTCTGCTGGAACTGCCTTTGGATCTATGTTTAGCCTTGGCAGGCAAGTGAATGGAAGGACCAGCTTATCTTCATTGCTGTCATCGGGGCTGGCAGTTTTTAGGGGACAGCAACAGCTGCGGAAGCATTTAACAGTCGTCCACGAACAATGACACTCGGGGTGTCTCAGGACTGAGCGTGACAGAGACCGCGAGGTAGGCGTTGAGCGAACACAACCTGGCCATTGGAGAAAACAAAAAATACGAAATTTCATTGTAACACAGATCGAAAGAGCACATGCTGTGGGGAGCCCACAAGATGGACAGACAGAGAGTGAGAAGCTGAGAGAAGCAGGAGACGCCATTTTCTTTGACAAGGAAGGATTACAAATTTTAAGTGGAAAGACCTGAGCTGACGGCCAGCCAGGCAGGAGACGAGACAGTCACTTTGGGGAGTGCAGTGGCATGCGGAGTGGTGGAATGTACTCTGAGGACAGTCCCTGAGGTTTGCGAAGAGGTAGGTCATGCTGCGCAGTGATAGTGGGGGCAGGGGTCATTCTAATTAAGCCAGAGCAGAGAACTCTGGAGCTCTGCTCAGACCCAGAGGAAATCTCTCTCCGAGAGACCAGGGACCAGCCACGGCGAGCGCCTGTCTACCGGTAGGAAAGGCTACAGGACGATTACCGAGTTTTTCCACCCGAAAATTATAAAGCTGGCACTTGATCTCATTTGTCTTCATTCTTAAAGCTAAACTATACAAAGAGAAATTCATGCCATTTATCAAAATTACAGGATGCATTTTCATTTGAGGGAACGCTTTAACTTTGTCCAACAGTTCAACAAAATATCTGGTATGATTTTCAGATGAGTGACAGATATGTATGTTGCTCATGTCAAGTTCACCACATCATGCCCGTTTAAAAAGCTCCCGAACTACAAACAAATGTAATCATTATCTACTTCCTGAAAATATATCAAGGTAATGTGTAAACCTAGACGATTGTAGAAGCAGAGATTTTGCTTTGTAACACGAGCAATTTTTGCCAAGCGGATTCTAACGTGGGTCTAGCCTGAGACAGACATTAGGGAGTCATTTATGTTGCTGTAGGACGCCTGCTCAGGGATCGTCTTCCCTGAAGAGACAGCTGAACCTCAGCAGGACAGAACCATGCGGTTTTACTAAAAGCGATACACTGCAGTCAGCATGGGAAATTCCTCACAGCAGGCATGCCAGTCAGCGAAACGCCAAAAAACTTGGGGGGGTGAAAACATCTTTCAGCTGACAAAAACTGAGAAAAAAATGCTAGCGATTTAATGTTTGGTTGATGGAATTTGGTGGTTTTCTGCAATAATTCTGAACAGGGCATTTAGGCTCAGGCTGGGTGCCAACTTGGGTGTGGCTGGCTCCGGTGTTGGGATGTCCCGGGTGGGAGAACGATGCAGGGCTTGTATTTGTGTGTACACATGTGCCCCTGGGTGTCCTTTGTGGTACCTGACACAAGCTCTCTCTCTCTCTCACAGACCTTTATTTAGGCGGACTATTTACAGCCCTTTCTGACTAAAATACGGCACCAGCTGCGCTGCAAATGCTGTGTTGTGAAAGGCTGTTATTTCTCCTTGCTGCTGAAATCCTCCTTTGGCTCACGCTGAGTGATCGGGGGACTGTTGCGTAAAATTCAATCCTGCGACATTTGGGACACTATCTCCTTTCAATTCCCAGTATCATGGAAAAAACCCGGTGACAAAAGCAAACAACATGGTCTGGCTCTGTTTCTCGTGGTTTGGGCAAGGCCTCTTATGTTACACCGAAGATGGTGATATAAAATAATTGTATTCCAGTTGGTTTCATGCTTCCAGCTCATCAAACACTGTTTGGATCAACCAGATTGCTAATCTAGCCAGAGACAGACACTCAACTGCCAGCACTTATTTTTTTCTGACTGGAACGGAAGTAAATTCTCAGAGTGATGTTCTGAGATCTCATGGAATGCCCTCCAAGAGCAAAGGGGGTGGTTAGGACTCTACATTCATCCCCATGATTTCAAAATGAGATGTTTGTTGTACATGTGCCCAAATATTTTCGGCCTAATAGGGTATGACTGGTCAAAACCTCTAGCTATTTGGGATCCGAATTAGGGTTCTCCACTGTCTCCTTGGCTGTCTGTCCTCTTCAACTCAGACACTCCCGTGTTTTCTGTGACATAGCGTCAGAGGTAAAGAAGTCTCTCACCTTTTGAAACATAATTGCTCGCTACCTGTTCTAATTTAAGGTCTTCTGATTTACAATCAAACAATTTAATGAATAATTGAGACCGATACATAAGCCTATGGTCATTAAGGAACTGCTAATTAAGAAATGACAAAGAGATAACGAGTAGGCTTCACTGAAAATATAAATGCAAAACCCGTGATATTGTATGGATGGCAATAATATAAATAATTAATCCAAAACTTACTCTCAATTCCATCTCCCTCTTTAGCATTTTTTTCAGCAGTGTAATTACCTTCACCAAGGAGGAAATGTTTTCAACCTGTTTGTTTGTTTGTCTGTTTGTCCATCCATCGGCCTGTCTGTTAATAGGACAACTCAAAAAGTTTGAATGGTTTGGCACAATATTTGGTGGGATGATAGGTGGTAGTCTAAGGATGAGTTAATTCAATTTAGGAAGTGATCCAGAACATAATCTGTCGCCAAAAGTACAGATATGTGGCGTGGCCGAGGTATGCACTCTACTCTACTTAATTTAATTTATTCAAAAATGTTTTCAGTGTTAGAACGAATGCACTTGGGAAACATATTAAGCTTATCGAATTACGAACATTGTGCAAAACGGCGTTGCTCCTAAGCTTAGCAAACGTGTCATTTTATGATATAGAAGACATATTGACATTTTATGTCATCATTTATCCAGAAAATGCTTGATAACTGTGTGATGCAATGAACTGTACTTCCAGTGAAAAACTGGCTCTTCATTCTACAGATTACTCTTCATAAATGAGTAATGTTTAGTTGCCTTTTAGTTGTGAAGAAAAGCAGTTACATACTTGCAGGCATAATGCAATAATAGTAAATTTATTAAATTATCTTCCAGCACAAGTCTTCCTCAGTTCATTGAGGGAGGATTCAATACCCTGAAGAATACTTGCGTCAAAACTGGCGGTGATTTATTTGATGAATTAAAGTAAATGGGAACCAGTTTGGCATTAACATGCATTCAAAAATGAGATTATTGAAAGGCTTTTATACCTTTGATAGCACATTTCAAATCCCGAGCGAAAGAGGTTATAACGTACTATGAACTGAGTTATTTTTATGAGGTTTCTTATTGTGTTGTCTGTGTTATTCCTTGCCAAAGTAAGAGGAGAAAGTGATGAAACATTTTTGCCAGAACAGAGGTAATGGGCTAATTGGTGATGTTTACATGTATGTTCCCAGCACTGTGCACTGAGAGGAGGAGGAGAGCTCAGGTAGCTTTTCGGGGAGCCGGCATCCTTTGGAAGGTGAGTCCAGTAAACAACTGGAGATGGACGTTTTTGGCGGCGCTCCACGCTTCTTAGCATACCCCCGGCCAGTGATTGTGCAGAGCGGCACAGATGCTGCCCTAAAGTGCCAGATCAGCGGGGATCCCCGTCCTACCGTCATCTGGGAGCGGAACAATGACCGGATCCACCCCGAGGGTCGGTACCGGCTGTTTGAAGATGGGAACGTGTACAATCTCATCATCTCCGGAGTGAGCAGCGAGGACAGCGGCCAGTACATCTGCAAAGCCAAGAACAGCATTGGAGAGACATACGCCGCTGCGACACTGAAGGTGGAGGGGGAGGCGCAGGAGGAGGAGGTGCGGGAGGAGAACCGGCCGCGTTTCCTTATTAAGCCCCTCTCCACCCGCGTGGGCCGCGGAGAGGACGCTGTCTTCTCTTGCAAGCTCTGGGGCAAACCACTACCTGAGGTGGTGTGGGAGAAGGATGGTAAGCGGCTCAACGAGATTTTCGAGAGCACGCACTTCAGTGTAGGCTACCAGGACGGGGGCTGGTTTCAGCTCAAAATCTTCAAAACTAGAGCCCCTGATGGTGGGGTGTACACCTGCAAGGCCAAAAATGAGTTTGGAGAGGGTCTGGCGGGAGCTGTGCTCCTGGTTGACGCGGGACCGGGACATGAGGAAGAGGTCACCCGAAACGGCTATGCTAACGGGCACTGGAAAGCCCACCACGGAAAGGCCCGCGGCAACCGACAGGTGGCCACTCGGCAATGGGATGAGCCCCTCCCAAATTCAGCCAAAGTGAAGATGTTCACCGTCACAGAGGGAAAACACGCCAAGTTTCGTTGTTACGTGACGGGGAAACCCAAGCCTGAGATCATCTGGCGGAAAGATGGCCGAGTGATCCTGTCAGGTAGAAGATATCTGCTGTATGAAGATAGGGAAGGCTATTTCACACTCAAAGTGCTCTACTGCAAGCAGCAGGACAATGGAGTTTACGTGTGTGCGGCGTCTAACACGGCTGGGCAGACGCTTAGTGCTGTCCACCTCACTGTGAAAGGTAAGAGGGACACGATTCATTCTCATTTGGCTTTGTATAGACTGAAAGGTGAGCTGCAATAGAATGCCAGAGACTTATTTTTGGGACTTGCTGGATTTTGCTATTGATGCCTGTTGAAATGTGTTGATAGGAGGTCTAAATGATGTCCTGGAGGGCCATAGTTGCAATTTTTGTCAGTCAGCAACTATATAAAAGCTAGGTGTGTAGACTGAGCGGATTGAATTTAGCACTGCAGGACACAGCGGTCCTCCAGGATTTTAATCTTGCATTCCTGGTTCAAGGCATCCCTATTTGCTGTATAGAGTGTTGCATTGGGGCCTGCATGGAGATGCCTTCGTAATTTATAATTGTGCAGCAATAATCCTGGCAGTAATGACGAGTCGAAAGGAAGCATACGGCACGTTTCAATGTGCCAGCTGCCTCTGTGTAATCTGTCAGTTATTTGGCACCTGCTGTGTCAAAACGTCTCAATCTCTAATCTACTGGAACATTAATGAGATGGCGGAACTGCGTGAAATGCACATTGGGAGTTCTAATGGCACCAGACCGAGATGGCGTCCACTTGAGCATCATACAATCTGCAAATTCACTTATGCTGTGGAAGGCCTGCAGTCCACACGTGACACTGGCTCGGGGGGGCAGGTGGGTTTTGGGTTCCTAACATGACTCACAAAACATTCTGAGCTGTGGGTTTGGCTGGGACCACAGGATCAGAAGCTGGATGCAGGCAAGGTAGCACGTTAGCACTTTTACAGAGCACTTAGAGAGACAAGGGGTTTATGACTAACAGTTTCTTTGAGCTAATAACGTTTATGTTTCTAATGTGTGTTGAAACATGGAATTCGCAGCCAACAAAAAGTGGAAAAAAATGAAAAAGGGGTAACAGTAAGGTCTTCACTTGGATTAATGATGTCATGGGATCTCTCAAGTATCAGAAAATATCAGACGAAACCCCGACAGAAAAACTGAACCTTGGATTTGGTTGGATTTTTCAAGAGGAAAATGATCTAAGTCGTTCATCAAAATTGACACAAATAGTTCATGAACCACAGATTTAAGGTTTCATCATGGCCATCCCAGTCTTCTCTCTTTTGACCTAAATAGAAAATAGAAATAGAAAACCTGCGCTAGAACGATAACAGTCCATAAATATGGATCAGAGAATATGAATGATCGGAACAGATTAAGCATGGAAGAGCCGTTCCAGATCCCATGCCTGTTGCAACCTCATTTTACCCAACACGGGATGACTCGGAGATATCTTGGCAAGGTATTATGAATAATGACAGAATTATTCACTGAAGTAGATCCAATAATTATGTCCATTTGTATTTCAATTAAAGGGTGTCTTTTTTTTTAAATAATTTGAATTAAATATTGAGTGAATAAAAAATTTACCAAGTGCGCCAATTATGGAGGGTACTGCTGCTTAGTTGGCATTCCATAGTATTTTGATCATACTATTGAGCACCTTTCAATTCAAACTTTATTTATCAATTAATTCATTTTTTGTGTTTTTTAAAAATGACATTAAGGTCAGCGTTTGCGCTAGGGCTAACTGGCGCTAGAAATGCAATCAGATTATTTTCTTGTGTGTTTACAGTTGCCAATGGAAAAAGTTTAATAGGTATATCCATACCCTTATTAAAAGCAAAAGCCATTCAGTATGGACATATTAGCTGAGAAGTTTAGAGACATTTTCCAGATGTCTCTTTTTTTCCTTCAATCCTAAAATTTAAGGTTGGACTTTTGTTTATATTTGGAAGGAAAGTTTGGGGGGAGGATTAACCGCGACCTTAACAGCAATGTAAGGGATGTGCTTCATACACAGTTCAGGTGCACAGAGGACAGGAAGTTGAGGACTGGAATTGGTCGTTTATTATGCCTCCTGTGCAGCAGAAGGCACGAACGAAGCAATACAAAACAAACAGGAATCGAGGTTCCCTAATATAAACACTATTGGTAATACAAACACTGGGCATAGACTGCAGTAACAATGTATTACAAATAGAAAACAAACAGGAAGTGAGGTTCCTTAATATAAAGTGCTGGGAAAACGATAAACATCACTAAGTTAAAGTTAGAGTAGAAATACACGCGAAATGCTGGCATAACGTTTAAACGAGACTAGGAATGCAACACAGGTATGCATTTACGAGACTTCGCAATGACTAAGGGTGAAGCTCGGTCTTAAATAGCAAACTGCGACCACACAGTGGAAATGAGAAACAGATCCAGATAATGATTGAATGACATGAGATGAGGAATGCAGTCCGGGTCTCAGCAGACAGGTGAGCTGAACGGCTGGAGGCGTGGTCTTACAAGCAACCACAACCTTAATTGCTTGAACACTTGTGACATCCCTCCTGAATCTAGATTGCCAAATTAGTGAACTATGTATACAAGGATTCTCATACGCAACCCCATGTTGCCATCTTGGGCGAGCGAGACAGCTTGCGGCCCTGCTTCAAAGCATGAGCCTGTCACCCGATGCCTCTTTTACACTCAAAGCTCGAAACTTCGCAAGCTCAAAATGAGGACAGAGAATCCCCACCATATTTTTTTTTGTTTGCGGCATTTGTTTCTGATATGGATTGAATTTCATCAGCAGTGATTTTTAGGGCTGCAATTGTGGGGTTATTTGTGGCTGCGGTACTACGTGTCTGTCTGTCCCTGTGAGAGAGCTTTGACTTGCAACCGCAGTTCCTACTCTGCTGTGAGGCAGTATCTGCCCCATTCCCTGTTTCTTTTATTTTTCCATATTTGTCTCACATAAATGTTTCAGCTCAGCAAACTAACTTAAATATTAGAGAGATAACCAACCTAGACAAAACATTTCAGTTTGAATGATAATTCTAATTATAGAGGAAGAAAAAGCTATCTGACCCTACCTGGCCTTATGGGTCATTCCATGTCAAATCCCCCAATGAGCTAAACCTCACCATCTACAATTTTGCTTAAAATTTTGACCACCATATACTAGTCCCAAGAGTCCCAGTGCATCGCTAATTGGATAATAATTCTCAGAAAATGGCTGGACACATGAATTTTAATTTTGAATTACTCTATAACTAAAAATAATTTGTTTCCAGGTTTTTGATATGTTGTAGATACCTCATAAGGGTACAATTTGGTGTTCAAAAAAATTCAAGGTCACGCGACCCTCAAGGTCCATTCTGAGGTCAAAATATAGGTCAATTATTCATCACACCCAGAGTTAACAGGATGAGTAAAGTATGGCAGATTTGGAATGCTTGTGTGATTCCCCTTCCAACAATACCTTGTCAAAATCGGTGAAGTAGTTTTGGAGATAACTCCAAATTTGAAGAAAATCAATAGAAGTGAGGTGTAGAATCCCACTTTTTTTGGTGATATGACATGGAATGACCCTTGTGTGAAAAAAGTAATTACCCCCATAGTTACTGAATCAACCAAATAAACTAATTTAATTGATAATTGGATTCATTTTCACCAGACAGACCCAGGCATGATTACTGCCAGCCCTGTTGAAATTAAATATCAATTAAATAGAATCGGTCTGCCAATGTGAAGTAAGCAAAAAGCAGCCATGATGCCACAATCTAAAGAAATTTAAGAACAGATGAGAAACAAAGTTGTTGGTATCTATCAGCCTAGAAAACGCAATTTAGCCATTTGAAAGGCACTGGAACTGCAGTGATCACAGGAACAGCCAATATCAACAAATGGAGAAAACTTGGTAACAGTGGTAGACCTTCCCAAGAGAGGACAGCCGAGAAATACATATTAAACAAACCCAGTCTGACATCTAAAAACTTCAGGCCTCAATTACCTCAGTTAAGGTCAGTTTTTACAATTCCATAATTAGACAGCGACTGCAGGGCAAAATGGCATCCACGAGAGAGCTGCAATGCGATAACCTCTGCTGACTATTTGCCCAAAAACATGTTGATGACCCCCAAGTCTTTTAGAATAATATTTTGCCAATAAGAACAGCATTACAACAGTCATACATGGTGCAAAAAGCGTGACGGTCTGGAGCTGCTTTGCGGTTTCAGTGCATGCAATAGTCGATGGAGCTGAAGGAGAATGTCTGGCCATCAATTTGTGCCCAACAGCTCAAGCACAGTTGCATCATGGTGCAGGACAATGATCGGATTCAGAAGCAAGCGAGCAAGTCCAACACTGAATGGTTCAACTGAAACAACATAAAAGTTTTGGAGTGTTCAGTCAAAGTCCTAAGTTGAATCCGATTTAGATGCCATAGATTTAGATGTTTTCACTTTAAACAGGCAGTGAATGCTTGAAAGTTCTTTTGTGCGGCTGAATTAAGACAATTCTGTCAAAATTCCTCCACGGCAGAGTATAAGACTCCTTGCTAGTTGTTGCAAATTTTTGATTGCAGTTGTTGAACCCATTTTAGGTTTACGGGGGTAATAATTTTTTCAAATGAGTTTTATATGGTTTTAAACACTCTTTACCCCCAATAAATGAAATGATCATTTAAAAGTTTTTAGGTTTACTCACATTTTCTTTATCTTATCTGTAAATTAGTTGGATGATCTGAAACATTTAAATATGACAAATAAGCAATTTGCCATTTTTAGTATCCCGCACATACTGACAGAATTTCCAGTACAATTCGCCTCACCAAATTAAACACTTGTGCTGTTTTTGTGGATGACACACCTGTAATTTGGGCATCAGCTATTACATCCTTTGGAACTCATTATGAGGACACTCTACATATCTTCATCTTTCCTTTGAGAGTAAATAAGCAGTGCTGCCCTTACTGAGGGAAATGCAGTTGGTTTGATCTCATGTAAGGAGACACATGCCGCTGATTGGCATTAAAAATGATAAGCGTTACTTGCGTAGACATTTTTATAATTGAGGTCTAGCTACAGTGATTCAGGGCTGCTTTAACTATTTTGTTCACCGTCTAGGTTTAGACTATAAACATGTAATCTGCTCTGTTGAAAGCCACACAACTTGGGCATTTAAGAATGCATAATACTGCTGAATATATCTGAACTGCAACATGACACACGTGAGAAACAAAAGAAAAAAAAAAAACTACTTTCTGCCTCCTTTTTGGCCACTGGACTATGTCAAATACAGTTATAAGCACGCTGTGAAGACAATGTGAAATAAAGCACATGTCTGAATGAGGGAGCAAATCCATGCAGTTAGTCCAAGCTGTGTGTGTTACACTTTACCTTTTTAAGAGTGGGCATGAGCCCTGACAGCTGGCCTACGATGCGAGGCTAAATTTAGCGGCTGAATCATGCAGCGGGTTATGGGAATGGTGGGCAGCAGACTGCCTTCAAATTCAGGGCAGGGAATCTTTTGGAGTTGGTGGGGGAACATCGGAGTAACTCTCTGGAGGTTCACCTCAGCACCATTGCTCATTTTTCACAAACTATGGTCACAGAACTATGCAAATCTACGGTCACAGAGTGGTGGGGAAGGGGACTCATATTTGGATTATGAGAAACAGCACTTTGAATTCTTAAGTATTCCCTCACTAGCCTTAAGTTTGAAAGTAATTTCACACCGTCATGGACAATTTTGGAGTCTCGGTCAATTACAGCATGTAAATTCATCAACGTTAATCCACCATATCTGAATTATCAGCTTGCAGGACAGAGTCTAATTGCTTGGTTTGTCTTTATTCTGAAAAAGTATGGACCTATGGGGTCTATCCATCCATTTAAACAGTGAGTAAACAGATACTAGACACATCCGCACATTAGCACAGTACCTTTAGGCCCGTTGCACACACTACGCATAGAAAATATGACCAAACATAAGCACTTGAAGCTGTTTGCTTACATGGTATACACAAGTAGATTGATATCTGTCGGTGCAGCCTGAGGTTATATATATTTCTTTCTTATATAAAGCATATAAAGGCAAAGTGGCGCGGGAAAACCAGGGGTATCTAAAATGGCTGCCGTGAAGGAATGACTTCTTCTTTGGTATTGCTATTTACGATTAAATGACTCTGAACTGCCCCTACCTGAAATATATGGCAATGCAGCAGATGTTTGCATCGCCTTACAAATTTTGGGCTGCCCATTTTGCTACGCAAGTATATAAGGAACAGCTCTTGCATCATTGTCTGCATTGTGTCTCTGTTCATTGCATAGACAATGTAATGGGCTTAAGCAATACTGAACTGTGTAGCCAATCTATGCCCTTGTGTTTTAACAGGATAACTATCAAAGTATCCCTGCAGCATGTAGCACTTACATAAATATGAATAAGTATAATAAAAAAAATCACAATTTGACCCTTCAGGGTGCCTCAAGTGAATTCTGCCGTAGTAGAAATGTCTGCAGTGTCAGCAGAGGCTACGTTCTAAAGGTTATTGGAGCTCACGGCTGTTTTCGGGCCAAGGTGTTGTTTCAGCTGCTTCTACTGTGTGTCAAATCCCTCAAGCATTTATTCTGAATTATAACACACGATATGACAAATGGACCTGCCTTTACTATAGTCAGCCTGTTGCTAGCCAAACAAACTTCACCCACAGGAACATGTTTCATCATTACTGTTGTCCTTTAGTTAATTTGGGCATTGTGTCAGGTTCTATCCAGCCTCAGTGTGCCTCACTTTTTCGATATAAATTTTCCATGACGCCACTCAGAGTGGTTGGCAACAGCAAAAAATATACCTTCCAGTTCTGAATGGAATAACACGCATGTGAAGCATTTTAGATTCAGGCCCAAACAAGTGTCCCCCCCTCCCCCCGCCCCGCCCCCCTGCCGTCTCCCTCTTTTAGGAATAAATCCTGCATTGCTTATATTAATCCAAAGCTGCCAGATCAACTGAGGCTAAATGTCTTGCTTAAGGGCACAATATGACACCCCTGCTTGGAATAAAACACAATCACTGAGCTAAAAGCACAGTTCCCAACCATGACTAGGCTTTATCAGGTTCTGCTGTTCCCCATTACAAAATGTACATCTCACAGAGATCTTGTGCCATTTTATCATTTTTAAATTATGTCTAGTGATTGGAGTCGGGGATATTTCTCTAATTATTCATTCAGCTAGCAGCATCATATTATTTGTTTCACAACGAGAAATCCCCCTTCGTGCCGCACGGTGTCACACAATAAAGGTCAGAGCTGAAGCCATTGGGAATTTGGACTGACAAATTAAAATGACTATAATATGCTATACTCTCACACAGATCCCCGCCAGCCGATAGGCAGCTGATATCAATACCCAGGTGCAAAACTGTCACTCTTCACCCACTAAATGCTATTCAGATATGACTGCCCAATTCAACTCTTAGATCCTGGGAGCTGTAGAGTCTGTTATTTTTGCTCCAGCTAGGGGTGTTCTGTTTAAATGTGTAAATGAGTCAACTTTTATGAGAGGCTAATCTGAAGGAAAATCAATTTTCATAATTGCGTTTATATTTGGCCTGATATGCGCCGCGTAGGAAGGCTTCATATCGTTCGGAAGCATTAAAACTCATAATTTTAATTTTATTTTCTTTTAGACACAATTGCAGTCCCTACCAAAATCAAAATCCGGGTGGGAAAAAGGAATAGTATGTTGAATTAATATCGTTAGTGGTGTCAATTTACTTTTGCCAACATTACGTTGGACAGCACTTATTTCAGGGCAGAATTTGACAAACAGCGACATCACGAAGAACGCTGAACCACCCATAAGCGGCCAAACCGAGGGAAGTGTAGCATCTGCAGGCGATGACGCACCGGACCAGTGTAAATCCCCCGTTACGGTGGCGCGTCGGAGCAGTGTAAATCCACGGATTATTGGTAATAATGCAATAATAAAATTGAGAACTATTCGTTCTTCCACTAAGCAAGATAGAGAGAACAGAATGGTTGACAAACAACACAGGCACTATGATTGCTTTTTCATCTAGCGCCATTATCATGTCACATCAGGCTATTTGGGCTCGTTAATGTAGAAATACTATGAAAGCAGGCAATTAGGAATGTCTCCCGAAGACCTGTTAAATAATTTTACATTCGTTTTTGGTTTTGGTTTTCGAGTTTCCTTGTTTTCAACTCGCACCGATCGGCCATATCATTACAACCAGCAGCGAGAGTAGGGAACAAGATTGACTTTTGTCCGCCACACTTGCCGGTGTCCAAAATATGTTGAATTGTTCATTAGTTTGCTAGCCAGCTTGTCGGTTTGCTAGCATTCATTACAATGGATGTGGTTGCCCTACACAAAGCCCATAAAATAAAAGCACGAGAAAAAAAATCAACAATTTATCGGTAATACTGAAATAGCGAGCTAGTTACCAACGTAGCTAGCAAGCTAAAGTGATATCGAACTCTATAATGCTATAGCTAGCTAGGTAGATAGCCAACTGGTTAGCAGGTTTAAAGTAGAGATGGCAATTTCGAACCTTTGAAACCGTTTTGAAACCTTTGAAACGACCACCATTTCGAAATGTCCCGAATTGTTTCGAAAGCAGATTTATTTCAGTAGTGGACAGCCTAGTGGCAAAAACTTTTACTGCAGCTATTAAAATGTTTTGAAGTGAAACAACACATGATCATTGCCGGGGCGGAGCAGGAAAAACGCAATAGTCACGTGACAAAAGTATTGAACCAGAGTCGTTTACCCGTGTCAAACCCAGAAGTTTCGAACGTGTTCGAAACCATTTGAATCTGCGTGTCGAAATTGCCATCTCTAGTTTAAAGGCTAAACTTCGCCAACACTGAAATAGCGAGCTAAAAGTCTTGAAACAAACGTAACCTAATGAGTCAGTTCAGCGCAGAGTAGTTGGTTGCTAGGCCAGCCATGCAGGGATATTTTGTGCTGCGGTCTGCCTCAGAATGCAGTGGGTTACAGTGATTTTGTGCTGGCTTCACGTGGTATTGGGAAGATGATACTTTCCATGTGTGAATTCGAAAATACGAGTACATTGTGTTCAAGTGCTTTTGTTGTTGGAGCGAAATTAAAAATGGCGGACTCATTATTTACCATTGGCGATGAATCCTTGCTCGCTCTCTGCCATGTTGAAAAGGTGAAAGGTTATTTCATCTCAGCAACTCGTTTATGAAAATTATCTCCCAGTTCCCCAGTGGTAATTACGACGTGAGAAGGGATTCGTGCGCAATTTTCGCGTAGATCACTTGTATTTACCATAATTCCTACTGCACGTGAAGCCAGCATTATACCGGCATGGAACGCGGCTCAGCTAATCACATTTCAGGATGGGAAGCACCCATTTTAAAAGAAATGTTAGAGTTGTCCTGGCCTTGACAGATCATTGTATTGTTCTTTTGTATATTATGTCTTAAGATGATAGAGGAAAGTTGTTATTATTATTGCACTTAAAGCAATTCTTACCTTTCTGGCATTTTTACACTTTTCTTTTGTAATCTTAAAATGCTCCTAATAAGCGTATGGCACACTAAAATGTAAAAGAAATCCACCAGGTGTTGAAACTCTTATTTATTATTTATTATTATAATATTTAATTCTCATATACTTTGTATTTCTGATAAAAGTCTGACCAATCATTTTCTTTGGTCCGAATAAAATGATTTGCCGAGCTTTCTGCCTGTCATCCGTCGCAGCGCCCTTTCCAGTGGCCAACAGCTGTCACCGCTTGCGAATCACACGCCTCCCTGGCAGAAAAAAATAAATAAAACGACGCATTTGACTGTAAACAAACGGGTGCTGAAATGCTATAATTACAATAATAATTTTAATGGTAGTTTGTCAGCCTACAAAGGTAACTTAACGTTACGAGGGCATTTTATTTATACCACATATTGAATGGAATATTACGTCATTACGGTTAGTTAGTTTTCACTTACTGGAGCCTCTGAATCTGACTCCATTGACCCGTTTCACTCTCCTACGAAAAAAAAATATTGCGTGCGGCGCGAGGAAGTGAGCAGCGCGAGTGAAACGGGTCAATGGAGTCAGATTCAGAGGCACCGGTGTAAGTGAACACTAACCAACTGTTATGAAATAATATTCAAGTCTATATGTGGTGAAAAATAAAATGCCCTCGTAAAATTTAGTTACCTTTGTAGTCTGATGAACTACATACTTTTTTTCATAGGTGAAGTCTGGCAATCGGGGGAATAGGGTGGGACTTTGGAGGGAGGCGGAGTTGTTCATGTTCAAATTTTTACTGAGTGCTGTATAACATCCCAGAAAGATGAGAATTGCTTTAACCACATTTTCTTGGAAGTTGTGTATCATTCCTGCCCTCTGTAGTCTACTGCCTTAACGGAGAGTCACAATCTTTTTCTCTGCCATTAGAACAGTTATGCGTAACGCATTCTGATTGAGCTTTTTTCGCTGTTTGACCACCGGATGACGGGATTTATTTATTGGAGTGAATAATGTTGCTCTGGCTATAAATCGTCAGATGAGGGAATTCACGGTCCTTGGGCGCAGTGCGGCATATGGACAATACAGCAGGGAAATACTGTAAGTATTGAACGGGTCAACATTTTCCTCAATAAATAGATTTCTAATTGAGCTGTTGACTTGAAATTTTCATCATATGCTGGTAGCAACCCAAGTAATCCACGCATACAAAGAAATCGAAACAAGTAAATCCATAAGTTAAAATTGCTGTAACTTATATGAAGCGGTGGTGACGGGCGCGTGCTTCGGAGGAGAGCTGCGAGTTGTCTCACTCTCCTAAGTTGGCAATATAGGGGGCCGCATATTCGAAAAGCCTTGTACATAGTTCCCTGAATTGGACATTCCAGATTCGGGTGGGATTGGAGATGTGAAATTTTAAAGAAAAATGGTCGTTTTCTGAGCTTCTTGTCCGAAGCCTATGAGAGCAGCTCCGCCCCCCATCCCCAAGCCAGGCACGGGAATGCGCATCAGTTTCTGGCAAAGGAGAGTAGCGACTCAGGTACAATATAAGTACATGATAAACAGACACTCTCAGTGATTGTCGTGTGAAATCCTCACTGAAAACAGGGACCAACGACACATTACATCCATGCAGAAACTTTGGTATGACTGGCTTTTTGAAGGTAGTAGCAAAAATGAGCTTTACGCAGCTAAGCAAGCTGTTGTCGGCCACAAATAATGATGATTCAGGTATAAACTGACATTAACAGGATTAAAAACCACCAACAAGACTATCCGAGACTGCATAACTACAGTAGAGTAAAACAAAGCTACCTGTCCAGTAGCAGCAAGGCTAGCCGTGCATCGGTTTTTTAAACCCTTTGTTTCCTTCAGTTTTCCCCATTGAAAGCGGCACCGATATAAATACAGCTCTTAGCCGCCTCGCATTTTTCCTCCTTAGTTCTATTTGTTCCTCTACCGTTTTTTGGCGCTTTGGCTGTTTAATTGTGTATGCCGTCTCCTGTAGCGCTGGGATTGGAAGCTTCATTTAATGTATAGCCCCATTAGATATTTATTTACTGAGAAAAATGTTGACACGTTCAATACTTATTTTCCCCCCTGTATATGACAAATATACAAAATAAATTCTCCTACCAAATGTGTTCAGATAACTAGATGTGAGTGTTTATATTTTAGATGAATATAAAGTCGTTATAAGTCGTCATTTTTCTCCATTTAAACATTTACTCATTTAATTTTAGATTAATATAAAGTTGTTAAAACATGAAGCGTTTCATTTTTCTCCATTTAAACATTTACTAATTTAGCGAGATCTGCCCATCCCCAGCTCCAACCATCCGTATTAACTGCTGATTTCACTAGTCAGTTTGTCTCAAGTGATGGTTGCTCACATGAAAATGATGTGGTAAAAATGTTCCCTTGAAAGTATCTTTACTTCAATCACCACAGGGGACTAACATACGTTTCAGCATCAGTATTCTTCAGCTGACACGTCTGTTAATCCCCCGTAGGTATTGAAGAAATGTCTTAAAGTGTGCAAATGTCTTTTTCCTATATTTGATATACACTACCTGACAAAAGTATTAGGACGTTCCTCATTCTCTCTCAACTTTTGATGTACGTGTTATACTATATATGCAAGTGTTTTAGGAATTTAATGGTGTCCTAAAATGTACATGTAAACATCACTGAACATTGTTGATCATTTGAGGAAGCTACAGATATACAGTACATGTTGGCATATTTTTTTCTCTGTACGAAAAATTCAGTTTTGGTCTGTCACAAGTCAGAGATATTATCATAAACTGTGCTTGCAAGATGGTAATTTTCAAAGTTACACGTTTCAAATTGTGTCCTTGTCACAATGGAAGGTCAATGGCTACTATTGATCCAATCATTATGATCAGGTGTGGCACATGGGGTGATTTTGATTCTCTATAAAAGGAGGGTCGAGACGTACGATAATTCAGTATGGTGTATCCAAAATGGGGTCTGTATTTTTAATTCAATCAACAACAATTTTCAAATGTGATACATTTAGTGTTTTCTACTGCGCTGTAAGAAAATCACACACATAAATAGTGATGTCCTAATACTTTCGTCAGGTAGTGTATTTCACTATTGGATGTCTACGCGCCTTGGAGTGATTCTGCAGGAGAGCAAAGCATTTTTTTGGTTTCTCTATAGTGATTTCTTTTCAGAAGTATCACATTTTGCTTCCTCAGTACATTCTCCATTTTGTATTTTGTATCATGTTCTACATTTTACCACTTTCTCACTGTGTCTTTAATATGATGTAAAAAAAATTCATTAGCCCATAAAAACAAAGTAGATAAGATTAAGAAATGTAAGGTGCCTTTGTCCTATTTTTGAAGAAAATAAATTTCCACTGTTTGGTTTCATAAAATCTTTGACTTTCATTGGCTCTGGGTGTATGTTATGCCTCACAAAACTGATTCTTCCAAGCATTGGTTTTCATATTTTGGACCCATGTCCATTCTGGTGTGAAAAAGCAGTATAAAATCGTGATCACTTCTTGTTTTGCTAGAGCCATTGGTGCGCTTCAAGCAGCCGCTCACTGACCTGGAAGTGTTTGAGCGGGAGCTGGCCGTCCTGGAGTGTGAGGTTCCAGAGGATTCCATCCCCATCACATGGTACCTGGAAGACCGCAGGCTACACCCTGGAGCCAAGTACGGCATGGAGGAGTGGGGCACCAAGCGACGTCTCACCATCCGTGACACTGGAGCCGACGATGACGGCATCTACCTGTGTGAGATGGCTGATGGTGGGAGGAGCATTGCAGAGGTGGCTGTAAAAGGTAAATGTCAATCGCTAACAAAGTATTTACCTGGTTTTCTTGGTCCGTCAATCATTCCCTCAACTGTGTGTCTTACAGGTAAACTCTTAGCTTGACTCTTATGCAAACCCTGGGTTTTAGTCATTTATTTGTACCTTTCCATTGTAATATTACCTATGAGTACTCAAAGAATGATACTGAGTTTTCTAGATTTGTTCTGGAACAAAAAAGTCCCTCAATTACTGTGATTTCTGAGTGTGTGCTGTAAATCCTGTTGGAAGTCAAACCTTTCTTTCTTTTGCAGGCACAATAGTTCGTAAGCTTCCACGCAAGGTGGACGTTCTGGAGGGAGAAAATGCAGCCTTCTGCGTGGAGGTGGAGGAGGAAGAGATGGAAATCCACTGGTACAAAGATGCTGTGGAATTACGGGAGACCCACCAGACCATCATTAAGTCCTTTGGCAAGACTCATATTCTGGTGTTTGTCAACGCCTCCCCCCAAGATTCCGGCAAGGTGACGTTCATTGTGGGCAGATCCAAGACTACATCACAGCTGAGAGTGAAAGGTTAGAATAACTATACTGCGTTTACACATTCTTGTGGTGTTATGACCATTTGGTTAATCCAGACACAGCACACCAGAGGTTATCAAAATCACAGAGTTGCAACCTCACGATTCAGTGGTGAGGATCAGGCTGATGCAAATCCAAGCTACTCTTCTCTGCCTTTGCTAATAACCGAGACATAATATAGCAATGCTAATGCTGAAGAGGGTGTATGGTTTCTCACATTGATTAGAGCTTCCTCAGGCACGGAGACACGAATGGTTGCAACAGAGAGCACATTCCCTTCATTGTGAACGGCCACACTGTAGATTAAGGGTAATTTTTCTACAAAGGAGGATTTGTTGTATTGCTGCCTGAAGCAAGAGAAGTGAATGAAAGTCAGTTGATGAGGACGCTACTTATAACCTGAGTACAATTGAAGACCCTATTGTTAAAAGTACTTACGTCTCATTTTCACACACCATGAGTGGTAAAACCTCTTGCAGTTTCCGAAGTCCACGGCCTCAGTTTTCTCAAAATGTGGTCAAATTACTTTTAGCACTGGGGTCTTCAATTATAAATATTTTCTTCACCATTTTGTTCTTCTTTATACTATATTTCATTCAGTTAGGTTTGTCAACTAATATTTACACATGTAAAAAAGTATTCTGAGATGAGATGTTCAATATTTGCAGTATAAACATTATGCAAATGAAGATGTCAGACTAAGGTCCCTCATTTTCGTATGGCGTTGCAATTTCAGCCTGGGAACTCAGTTTGCCACCAAGCAATATTTGATTTCAGCGGTCTTCTACACGTTTTCTCGATGAGCTAACCATATAGACCCATCTTATTTACACATACTTTCTAATCACATGCAGCTTTTGCTGTCTTTAACCTGTCTTAAATTTGTCGGCCATCGTATTTGCTCCGGCTTTCGAAGTTATCGCTGGTTTACATATTATTTATTCATTTCACGACATTACTCATTGATACAATATTATAATATGTAATTAATGCATAACCCGCCAGCAGTTATGAATATCTAGTACAATCTTCTCTCTTCCTCTCCCTGTCAGCGGTCAGACACAGTCCCCCCAGCTGTCCCGTAGGGGTGCAGATCAACACGGAGCGGGCGAATGCCGCACTTCTTTCCTGGTTGCCACCCAATGACTCACGGCGGAACCCCCCCTCAGGGTACGTGCTGGAGAGGCAGGAGGTGGGCTCTCAGGAGTGGCTCCAGTGCCTAACCACCGACTCGGCGACTGCGGTGGAGATTCTGGGAGACAGTGTGCCCTGCGAGGCAGATTACCGCTTCCGCATCTGCAGCGTCAACAAGTATGGCCGGAGCAGCCATGTGGAGTTCCCCAGATCCGCTCACCTGGGTAAGCCTGGGCGTCCACATTAGAGCTCCCATTGAGCAGGCAGTCCACCTGAGAAAGCATGGGCATCCTGATAAGGAACGTGGTTGAGCATAGAACTCATCTTGGCAAGCCTGAGTATCCTGATTAGAGCTTATATTGGGCAGACGGCTGTCCAGGTAAGCCTGGGTCTCTTGACTAGGCCTACCATTGGGGATGTAATTGGCTCACCTCAGATTGACCATTTTGAAGAACATGATGTGTTGATTAGTTCAATCAGATGTCATAGTGCCAGGCTATGAGCTGAGCTAAAGCAAAAACCTGCTTCTTCTCTGTAGACGCTGTAGCTCTGAGCAGTCTTACCATGGCAGTGCTGATTATGCAAAAATGTTATGAATGTTCATTTTAAATGAAAAGCCTCAAAATTTGACTAGTCACCTTTCTTCAGTCCCCGTTGCTAAAATACAGACGCCGCTGCAAGACGCTCTGGTGCCTGAGGGCCAAGACGCCAGCTTCAGCATTGAGCTCTCAGCTTCTGTCATTGGGACGTGGTTTCTGAACGGTACCCAGCTCCAGGAGGATGAGCGGTTCGCTATTCGCCGATCGCGATCGCATCACTCGCTACGCATCAAAGGAGTACGCGACATGGACAATGGAGCAGAGATCACCTTCATTGCCTGTGGAGTTCGAGACTCAGCAGCTCTCTACATCCAGGGTACGTGTCACGCTTCATTTTCCTCGTGTATAGCTTTTGTTTATGTTTTCATTACCATGGTTACAGTAAGCACCACAATATTTGGGACTTTTTTTAAGTTTAGCTGGAGACTACACAATTTTTGATTTGTAATTCAGACAATGCAGTCCTCAGTGCATATTTTTATTTAAGGGAATTTTTATGTCCTTGCATAGTTAAGTGTATGACTTCTACAAAATTGCAGTTCACAGCATCAAATTGAGAAAAAATGGATCTTGAACGTATAATATAGTATATGTCGCTATAGAACATTAGTGTTAATCTTCTGCATCCCATCTTCCTTGCAACAACTGAGTGACAGCAGTACTGGGCTTTTTAAATGATATTTAATGAACTGAACTATTATCACATTTTCAGCTCCTCTGGTGAAGTTCACACCTCTCTCTGAGATGGACAGAAATAAATTTGTCGAAGTTGGCAACCCGATCGTCCTGTACTGTGAGGTGTCGGACCCAGCGGCTCCGGTCCATTGGTACAGAAATGGAGTGGAACTACACAAAGTTGAAGGCCTTAACATCCAATCAGAGGGCAACATGAGGAGGATCGTCATCCAATCAGCTGAACTCTCCCACTCTGGAGTATACAGCTGTGATGCCATTGATGATGTCATTAGATTTAACGTGGAAGTTGAAGGTGAGTTTAGTGTTTTGTGTGGCCACGCTCATGAGCCCTTATGCACTTGAAGTGCTAAATCAGAATCAGGGAAATGTTTTATAACAGTCCCTCGATTATCCTTAAAATAAACCTGCCTTATACATGGAAAGGTTTATATAGCTATTACTGGCCGGTCAGCCATTACTATATTATCATGCAACTTATTATATGATGAATCCCACTGGCGTTAATCGATTAAACACTCTCAGCACCACCTGTGAGGCTTGCGGCCCTTCCGGAGGTAGCCAAGAGCAAGACCGTTGAATCTGGAAGTCCCATTACACTTCATTCTGAGATCTCAGAGCCTGCCCAGGTCAGCTGGTACAAGGATGCGCTTCAGCTCCGCCCACAGTCTGGAGTAGGGGTCCAATCAGAGGACACCACGAGGACACTGGCTGTCCCGCCTGCTGACACTATCCACTCTGGGGCATGCAGCAGCAAGATAAGGGGCGATGAACTCGAGTTCAAAAGTGTGGAAATCAAAGTTGATTCAGCTTCAGTTGATGCAGGTGAATCAAAGTTAAACATGCTTTGGCTAGATGGAAAATTAACAAAAAATAGTTTGCTGATACAACTAACATTGCTGGCAATTTTTATGTTGCTTTGCTCTCCTCAATCAACTTTTTGACTAAACTTCAAACCCCCCCTCACTGTGCACAGCAATACTAAAATACGATTTCAGCTGATTATTGCTTCAAAATTTCACAACACTGAAATGTGAAAGGTCATAACAGTCACGCACCACAGTTAATAACTGCTGTATGCGTTATTTTTGCACAATATTAAAGTATCTGTAGCTCAGCCTGTGAAGTTTTCTGCAACCCCTGAAGTTGAGAGGAACAAGTCCATTGATGCGGGCTGCCCCATTGTGCTACACTGTGAGGTGTCAGACCCTACTGCTCAGGTCAGCTGGGTCAAGGATGGGGTAAAGCTCCACCCACAATCTGGAGTAGAGATCCAATCGAAAGCCACGATAAGACGCCTGGTTGTGCGGTCGGCTCAGCTTTGTCACTCTGGGGTATACAGATGTGAGACATCCGATGATGTGGTCCAGTTCACCGTGGACATCAAAGGTGACCCCACAGTGCGGCCACGCTGACGGCTTTCTATCACACATGAGTCTGTGCACGTTTAGACACAGCTAACCGTAGTGGTCTTTCATGCACAGCGTGCCAAACTTGGGTGTAATTCTCATTGAAATAGACCCAGTTGGTTGGGGCTTTGAAAGCTAGCGAGAAATAAATGCCTTGTCTCTGCGGTAGCTTTTCTCTGTTTGCTTGACGCAGTTACTCTATGACTTTCTTTGAATTGCTCAGTGGTGGCTGTGGCTAAGACAAGGGTAACGGTGCATTTGCTGATGTTGCTGTAATTCACCCCGTGCAGCCCCTCCAGTGAAGTTCTGCAGCATTCCTGAGGAAGAGAAGAGGAAGTCCGTGGAAGCTGGCCATCTTATTGTCCTGAACTGTCAGCTCTCTGACCCCAGTGCTGAGGTCACCTGGTACAAGGACGGCTCAGAGCTCTTCCTGAAACCTGGCATAGACATCCGAGCGGCCGGGATTAGGAGGACGCTGGTGGTTGAATGCGCTCAGCTGTCTGACTCTGGAACTTACTGCTGCTCCACTGCGGATGACACCTTACAGTTCAATGTAAAAGTTAAAGGTGACAAGGCTGTTTATACATTTGATTTAGAAGTGGCTCTTTTACGCTCTTTAAAAGTAAAAAGCTGCTGCAGAACTGAGTAAATGTGCTGTAATAACTCTTGATAGTTTGCAGCTTTGCTACGGATGTTCACCTCTGTGAATGTGCATGTTGAACAAGATCAGGAATAATACGAAATTTCAATGTCATTTTCAATCTAGCTCCACCAGTGAGGTTCGTTAACCTTCCTGAAGAAGAAAAGAACCCGTCATTTGAAGCTGGAAGTCCCATTTTGTTGTGTTGTGAGATCTCAGACTCCAACAGTGAGGTCACATGGTACAAAGATGAGAAGCAGCTCCTACCCAGTCCTGGAGTGGATATCAAATCAGAGGGCAGAACAAGGACATTGACCATTCAGTCGGCTGAGTCGTCTCATGCTGGGGTGTACAGCTGTAAGACAGCTTGTGATACAATCTACTTTAACGTGGAAATCAAAGGTGACTAGAAATTAAAATTTACCTCGGTATCATTTTATGCTGCTTCTTGAACTGAGCCAGTTCACTGGGAACTGCTATTCTAAGATTGTTCTCTTTTTCCAACCTGCAGAGCCAGTCCACGCTAGGCCGTTTAGTCATGAGATATCAGATGACATTTTCCATACAAACATCGACATGAAAGGTGAGTAATGCCTATCTTCATCTATGTTTAAAATTAACCCAGTGCATCTATAGAAATGTTACTAACCATGGGAGTCTGTCGTGTTCTCTGTAATGATAATCGGGAAAGCCTGTGATGGATGCTGTTACTCCCTCCGTGGCCACTGCAGTGGGTTAGCTTTGAAAGCAGAGACTCGTTAAATTCTTTAACTTCTAACAAATTAATTGTGGGGCTCTCACAGAATACATACCTCCACCGGCTGGTTATGTTCCACTTGCTCGTGAAATCAGCTGCAGAATCCGTATTCATCTGGAAATCTAATCAGCTCCTCTCATTCATTCCGTTTAACGACCGATAAAATTTCATGATAATCCGTTGCATAGTTTTTGAGTAATTCTGCTGACAAATGCACGCGCTCACGTACACATATGCAAGCGATCACAACATGTCTAGGCGGAGGTAATGATGGTAGTGGCCCACAAATACAGCAGAGTCACTGGAAAAGAAGCTAGTTTCCAGATAGGATGGGACATTGTGTAAAATGTAAATAAAAACAGACTGTAATGATTTGCAAGTCATTTAAACTCTATAATAAATTGAAAATAGAACAAAGGTAACACATAAAATTTTGAAACTGACACTTTTTATTCTTTTTGAAGAATATCTGCTCGTTTTGAATTTCATGCCAGCCATACATTTCAAAAAAGTTTGGAGGGGGCCATGTTTTCCACTATGTTAAATCATCTCTTCTTTTAACAACATCCTGTAAGTGGTTTGGAACTGAGGAGATCAATTACTGTTGTTTTGAAAGTCAAAAATTTTCTTATTCTTGCTCAGTTTTAGATTTCAGCTTCTCAACAGTGCAAATGCAATTACATTCATGCTGGCTGAGAATGTTTTTCGGAGCCCATGCATTAATTTCCACTGCAGAATCCTGTTTGTTTTTAATGCAGATCCACCTGAGGGCCTGAAGATCATGGCCATTCAATATTGGGTTTTGGCCTTGTCCTTTGCATACAGAGATTTCTCTGGATTTTCTGATTAATTTTATGATATTACATACCATAGATGAATAAATCCCCAGTTTTTTCTTGCAATTTCACTGTTAAATTGCTGAACAAATTTCCTTTGCAGTATGTACCAGAGTGGTGAAGCCCTCACCATCTTCTGAAATACTCAGCCTCTCTGAGGTGCTCTTCTCGAACCCATTCATATGACTGACCAGTAGCAAATTAAAGTTTTTAAGCTGTGAGATGTTCTACCAGGTACATTTTTTAGCATTGTAAAACATTTCCAATCTTTCGTTGCCCCTGTCCCAACTTTTTTGAAACGTTGCTGGCATCAAATTTAAAATGAGCAAATATTTTTTTAAAAAGAATAAATTTCTCTGTTTCAACATTTGACATTATCTTTTAATCATTTTTTCTTAAATATAGGGTTTAAATGATGTGCAAATCATTGCATTCTGTTTTTATTTACATTTTACACAGCATTCCAACTTTTCTGGAAATGGGTTCTATGTATATTTTATTAAAAAAGCTCATTCTTTAACACCATCCTGTCTTGCAGTATGGCGGAAGTTTTTGTTTAAATTGCAAAATCATATAACACTGCACAATAAGCATCAGGAGTGACGAACATCTAGAAATCTGCTCATTAACACATCTCAGATTAAACAACTGGAAACAAGTAAAAAAGGAATTGTCAGACTATGCCTAAAAACCTCTCTGGCTTGAGCCACATATTTGGGCCTTGTGGCCTGGGAGTAACAGTTCTTAACACGCTTTTTGTGTGTTGGACCTCTTACTGGAAGAGAGAGAAGAAACAATTTTGTTTTTGTTCATTCTCCTTTAATGCCGCGGTTTTCACTGCATACATATAAATGTTTGGGAAACATTATTTTGTGCTTATTTACAAGTTTTTATGGCCAGCCAGCACTAAATGCTAACATTTGTTCCAATGATTGTGCGAACAATCAAGGTATTGTATTTGGAGATGTGATCCGAAACTATTTTTTAGGCATTTTCAAGGGCAATTATTTGTCTTTTTGGTCAATATTTCCTTTATTTTATATTTCGTAAAAATGTTCAAAAATACATAGTTTAATACATAATACATTGCTGCTTCACAGCAAGGAGGTCGTGGGTTCGAATCTCCGATAGAATCTATGAACAATTTTATTAAAATACACTTGTACAAAGTAGAATCCTCTGTTCATACTTTGTAATGTATGTACAATAATGGGAGCATTGTAAAGCCCTGTTAGCAAGTGTTAACAATTCAATGAAAACATTTACACACTGTAAAAATTGATAGCCCCATTAAGTGATGTGAACTTTATTTCTTCTCTTTAGCTCCACTGGCCATGACTAGTATTAGAAATTAGTTTATATGTGTTCAAAAGTAAAATTTTTAAAAAGTTATCTAATTGTCTCCGCTAATTGAAAGTCAAAACAAAGCTTGACTTCAATGTGAGTTAACTCGTATTTAGTTGAGATAACTCTCACTTTTAAGGCAGCCAATGAATGAACTTTTTTTGTAAGATTAACCAGCTTGACATTTATTACTGAGCAACAGAGTACACCTCCAAATCATCACACCACAAACTGCTTTTTCCATTTACATTCTGTCAAGAAGTATGGTTTAATGGTCTTCCTGGTCTCGAAGCCATCGCTATGGCCTGTTAGTCACCATTATGCTCAGCTTGCCTTCCCTGCCTCAGTCACTCTTTCACCCCCTAGCTGTGTCCTAACACTTGCCTCAGTGCTAAGCTAACTTCAGGTCCACCATCAGCTATGCTGTTTTTTAACCACTTGATTAATATTTGCTCAATTTGCCATAATACTGTTGAATAGATATGTCTCCTGTGTCTTAATGTGTCTTGTCTCGTAAAATGTTGGACTTAATTGCAATTGGGATGCGAATTGCAAGCAGGATTGGTGACGGTGGGTTTTTGGCCAATATGGTGCCTAATTGCATGTAATATATTTATATGTAAAAACTGGATTGCATTTCTGATTATTATTATTATTTTCATTATTATCAATACGTTCTGATGGACCAGCCAGCTGGTATTTTGTTGTTCAGTCTTTTGGCCACTCCCCTCCCAGCTGAAGGTTACTGGTCAGTTTAAGAATTCGGTCTGTTATATATCAAACTAATGAGCCGCTATTTATTGTGACTTAGGAGTAATCTGCTGCAAGCAGAAACTCTTCTAACTTTATTGAAAGCCAAGTTAATGAATGTATCAGCCAAATGGGGGAATGGGTATGCTTCTGTATGCTGTTTCTTTTGAAAACATAACAAAATGTTTGTGACTTGTTTTGCAGACCAGAGGTCTGGTCGATCCTCTTAAATATCTTCCCTTTGCCCTGGATATTTCTTTCATTTTCTAGAAACTCTTCAGTCCAGGGGAATATTCACATAAATTTAGCAGATGGTATACATGCAGTAGCTATCTAAAGAGAACATAGGCACGGAGAAAAGAGACAGTTTATTGAGATGTTCTTTAAATGACATTCAGAAGGAAATGTGGTTTACTGAAAACCTTTCTGTGTGTACACCAAAATAACCTTAGCTGCATCAGTGGATGAGACAGCTGAACCTGAAGCAAAGAAGATAAGGTACACGGAAGAAGCCCCTCCCCCTGCTCTCCACAGAGAGGTCATAAGCCCCATATCTGAGGATGAAACCAAGCCCCTCCCACAAACAGAGCAGTACATCCAATCAGAGGGCACCGTGGAGAGACAGGATTACCAATCAATGCCCGGTTCTTACTCGACTGAGTTGAAAAAGAAAAAAAGCCGAACTGGTCGATACGTTGAATGGGATAGCACGATGGAGAAAGTGATCGGACAGTCAGCTCAGCCCCCTCGCATTACTCCCTCAAGAGATGTCAGATGTGACTCAGGACACTCCCTGCAATCGGAGGACTTTATGGAGGTAGTGACTGATCCACCAGCAAAGCCATCAAACTTGACGCTGTCAACAAAGGAAAGCACTAAAACGGGAAAATACGTCCAATCAAAGGACATTATTGAGGAAGCACCCCAATGCATGAAAGTGAATGACTCGTCTGCAGAGTCCTCTTACTTGACTAACTGGACAAAGAACAGTTCTGAGACTGGTCAACATGTCCAATCAGAGAACATTATGAAAAGAGTTACACATGACACAATACAGCCCTCTTTGACACATGTGACAAAGGACAGCAGAGAGACTGGACAAAATATCCAATCAATGGACATAGTGGATAGGGTGACAGATCTATCAGCAGAGCCTTCATTGACAAATGTGAGGATGTGCAGCAGTGAATCGGGGAAATACCTCCAATCAGAGGACATCACTGAGCAAGCAGGTGACCAATCAGTACAGCCCTCTTATTTGGCTCGTTCACAAAAGAACAGCACTGAAACTGGGCAATGCTTCCAACATGAGAACATTACTGAGCGAGCACATGACCAATCAGAGGAACCCTTGCATTTGGCTCATTCAAGAGAAAACACCACTAAAACTGTACGATACATCCAGCCTGAGGACAATAGTGAAAAAGCAGATGACCAATCAGAAGAGCCCACACATTTGGCTCCTTCAAGAAAAAACAGGACTAAAACTCTGCGATACATCCAACATGAGAACTTTAGTGAGCAAGCAGATGACCAATCAGCAGAGCCCTTTCATTTGGCTAGTTCCAGAAAGAATGGCACTGAAACTGCGCAAGACATCCAAGATGTGGACATTAGTGAGCAAGCAAATGACCAATCTGCAGAGTCCTTTCATTTGGCTCAATCAAAAAAGAATGGCACTGAAATTGGGCAAAACATCCCATTAGACGACATTGCACGGCAAGCAGGTGACCAATCAGAAGAGCCTTTTCATTTGGGTCATTCAAGAAAGAATGGCACTGAAATTGAGCAAAACATACTACTAGATGACATTACTCAGCAAGCAGATGACAAATCAGAAAAGGTCTCTCATTTGGCTCGTTCGAGAAAGAATGGCACTGAAGCTGGGCGATGCCTCCTATTAGACGACATTACTCAACAAGCAGATGACCAATCAGAGGAGCCCTCTCATTCTGCACGGTTAAGAAAGAATGTCACTGAACCTGGGCGATGTATCCTATTAGACAACATTACTCAGCAAGCAGATGACCAATCGGAAGAGCCCTCTCATTCGGCTTATTCAAGAAAGAATGGCACTAACACTGCGCAGTACAACCAACATGAGGATATCAGGAAGCGAACGAATCAAAAATCAGCAGAGCCCTCTCATTTGGCTCATTCGAGAAAGAATGGCACTGAAACTGGGCGATACAGCCAACATGCGGACATTGATGAGGGAGCAAATCACCAATCAGCAAAGCCCTCTCACTTGGCTCAGTCAAGAAAGAACAGAACTGAAACTGGGCAATGCATCCAGCAAGAGGACTTACCTGAGCGAGCACATGACCAATCACCAGCGCCCTCTCATTTTGCTCATTCAAGAAAGAGTGGAACTGAAACTGGGCAATATGCCCAACTAGAGGACATTACTGAGAAATTGAATGACCAATCACCAGCACCCTCTCACCTCACTCGTTATGGAAGGAACTCACCTGAAACTGAGCAATACATCCAATCGAAGGACATTATGAAGAAGAGAGTGACAGACCAATCAGCACAGCTCCATCATATGACGTACTCAAGAGCAATCGAAAGTGAACCTGGACAGAAGCTTCGATCAGGGGACACCGCAGAGAGACAGACTGCCCAATCAGCACAGCCACCTGACTTGGCTCAATCGAAAATGAAAAAGAACAGGACAGTCGCAGATGAAGATTCCACAGCTTTTAAGGTGGATGTTGAAGGTGATTTAAATAATCATCTCCATCAAAAAAGCAAATACTGATGTGAGCACATCAGGTTTTGCATCCAGCTGTATTGCTGGAGTGCATTTTCTTTAAGCTATATTTGGCATTTGTTGAACACTTTCCTCAGTGCAACACATTCTTGAAAATAGATAAATTACTTTCAATTGGCTTCTTTCAGTTTCCTTTAAAAATTTCCTCATTGTTGACATATCACAGTTTTAGAACTATTGTCCTTTTTCTTAAAATTAGTCAAATCGTACAATAATACATTTATTAACACCAATGTTTTGTAAAATCTGAAACAGATGTATGCATCCCTAGTAAGTCAAGCACTGTTCATTCTTGTAATTCTATATGGTCATCTCCTCTTAACAAGGAAACTGAAATGCTGAAAGTATATTGGAAGTAATTCAGTAGTGAATTTCTTACAAAATTTTTGAGATATTTAATCAAACTGCCCAAAAGGAGCAACAGACTGCAGACATACTAAACAGTAAGGATTTTAGTTCTGTGCTACCATTGCATACATTTCAATGGCATTATGAAACTCTCCACTTAAGTTTAAACAATCGTATCTCCACTGATGAAATTCACAGCACCTCCTGAAGATGAGAAAGGCTATATCGTTGACACTGACTGGCCCACTGTGGAGCACTGTAAGATATCTGATACCACAGCCCAAATCATGTGGTCCAAGGATGGTCAAAAGATTCTACCGCAGCCTGGAATAGACATCCAATCAGAGGACACCACAAGGGAGCTCAATGTCCAATCAGCAAAGCTGTCTCACACAGAACTGTATGGTTCTGAGACAATGGAAGATGCAAGGCAGTTTCATGAGGATGTCAAAGGTGACTTGCAGCTGGGTTTCTGCTGTGTTCACGAAGTAACCCCACTTACTCCTGCAAACGTGACTAACAATGAAGGCCGTGTGCTTGTCTTGGCGTTTGTTAGATATCTAGAGACCCAAGTCCTCCATAAATTTCCACCATTACCCACATCTCTCCTCGGAATTAAAACAAAATCATGAATCTAAATGTCACCTCAAGAGTGTGCATCCAAAAATTAGCCTAATCTTAACCAAAACTAGTCTGGAAACATTCCATTTCATTTTAATGAACAGAGTGTTTTATATAAATTTAACCCTTTAGCTCTGCCAGTGAGGTTGTCCACACTCCCTGAAGTTGAGAAGGACAGCAGAACGCCGGTTGAAGCTGACCGCTCCATTGTACAGCACTGTGTGATCTCAGAGCCCACAGTCCAGCGACCTACCCAGGTCAGCTACCACCAGGACAGGCTGCAGCTCCTCCCAAAGGCTAGTACAGACAGCCAATCAGAAGGCATCTCCAGGACAATAGATGTCCGCTCCACTGAGCGCTCTCCCTCTGGAGTTTACACTCCTGAGAAAAAGGATGATGGCGTCCAGTTTAATTTGGGCTCTGAAGGTGATTCCCAAATTCTCTCTTAATGAACAAATATCCTAAATTAATCCAACAGATTACTGTACACCGACATGACTAACTGATGGCATGTGTTTTGCATGGCTCTTCAGAACAAAAACAGATCATTTCAAATGAACTCCACTACAACAGCAATTGCTTAAGGACTTCTGACTAGAGGCTAAGAATTAACTAAAACAGCAATGTCAACCATTAAATAGCTCTTTAATTCCTAATAAATCGATCAGGACCCCCTGTTCCCATTGGATGTTTCAAAGTCCAAACTAAATGTATGCCTTAACAAAGAGGAAAAGCAGCCCTAAATTCAGTTTGGCTTATTGCACAGAAGCAACTAGAGGCTTAGTGTTCACCATTCACACAGGCATTTTGCCTTTTACATTCCTTACAGTCATTTTGTCAAATAGCGACACAATGATCAACACTTTGAGGATTGGTCTCTAAAGGCTAGATGTTCCTGGGTATCATTTTAAGCAGTGGGAAGCTTCTGTCTTGGGTGCTCTGTTTGATATGCATTTTTTGTTCTGTCATATCTCAGCTCAAAATAATGAGCGGTTGATTGTTTAAAGATGCTGGTAAGGTTTTCTTTGCATGCACTAGCTTCTTCGCAATTTATGGCTGATGTCACCACTCCAGTTTAAATCAAAGTCTGGAGCAAGACACACGGCTGCTTGATATAGGTGGTAAATTCAGCTTTGGTCTCATATGACAAAATATACTCCCCATAAGAAGATCTGAGATGTCCCACTCACAAATCTTGGTTTTCTTCAGCCTCTTGGCAATTAGATTCTCATTGTTATTAATAATGGCTTTTGCTTAAAAAATGAGTTATGAAAGCCAAAAATGCCATGAACTGTCTTTTTGCTTACTTGATAATCTTTGCATTATTAACCCACTCGGACAGACAAGTTACACCATTTTTGCCAAACTGTTGTTGACCAACAACATTTTTATGTACAGAGCTTTCAGAGTCATCTGTTTTTGCTTTGCTATTTATATCTGCTGGATGCAAGACATTTTAGAATCGCTTACACGTGTTGGTTGCAACGCTCTTTTATTTTTGAAAATAGACGTGCTAATTATTAATCGCATTTTTAACACTGGTTAGCTTTTTGGCAATAAAGCACTTTTAGAAGTGACTGCTAAATAATATTACGATGTTTTTGAATGGCGAAATGACTTTTTCTTTGTACGCATTATAACATTCCTAGCTCCAGCAGCACATTTCAAAGAGCTGTCCGAAGTCGAGAGGAACTGGTCCATTGAAGCAGGCGGCTCCATTGTGCTACAGTGTGAGATCTCAGACTCTGCTGTACAGGCCAGCTGGGCCAAGAATGGGGTGCAGCTCCACCCTCAATCTGGAGTGCACATCCAGACAGAAGGCCATACCAGGAAGCTGATTATCCAATCAGCAGAGCGTTCACACTCTGGTGTGTACAGCTGTGGTTTTGGGAATGAAGTCATGACATTCAAGGTGGAAGTTCAAGGTGATTTTCCAGTAATTGTTCCTATCTTTTTAATTAGCATCTCAACTCTCAAATATGAAATAATTTCTCCAATTAGCCCTTGCCAAAAGACTGATCTATGAGGGATGTATGTGCAAACTGTTCAGTAAAAATTCAACCCTGTCATTTATTACTCAGCAGGTTTCATAGACTGTCTTGTTCAGGTAACACTTTACAGTAAGGGCACACTAATTAACATTAGTGAATTTACTAATAAGCATTAACTATCAGTTAATTTCCAGTTAACTAATGCAGAATGCTGAATTAGCATTATGCAACCTCAATTTACCATATCTTAATGGTCTTTTTCACCCTGGGAAAGTTGAAAACCTCCGTTAAGTAACATTTAAGAAACAATTCAAAGTATTAAACTATTAAATAATGTGAGGTAATGTCTTAGTTAACATGCACACCAATAGAAAACAATTACTAGACTCATAAGTTAATTATATCCTCGAACGCCGAATGGCGTTCCGGGGATATTATGTTTTTGGTCCGACCGCCGCCGCCCTACGTGTTAACACGATAACTTCAGTAATATTTCAATAAGAAATTTCAAGCTTTGCATATAAGTAAGTATTATAAAGAGGAAGAACTGATTCGATTTTGGACAATTTACGATTTCTAGATTGGCCACCAGGGGCCAAAAACTGATTTAAGTGTTAACGCGATAACTTCAGTAATATTTCAATTAGAAATTCCAAGTTTTGCATATAAGTAAGTATCATGAAGCGGAAAAACTGATTCGATTTTGGACAATATACAATGTCTAGATTGGCCACCAGGGGCCAAAAACTGAAAAAATCACCATTTTTATCATATCTCTGGAAATATTTGTCCGATTGACCTCAAATCAAGTGCAAATGAAAGGTCATGACCTGAGGATGTGTCCCACGATGACATTATACCTGTTTGGTTCAAAATTTTGACACAAGGTGGAGTTTAGTCACATAAAATTAATCATTTTTGCCGTATCTTTGGAACTATTTGTCCAATTGACATGAAACTATGTGCAACTGCAAGGTCATGACCTCAAATGTCACATGATGACATCATACCTGTATGGTTCAATATTTTGCCACCAGGTGGCGCTTTGTGATGGAAAATTACCATTTTGGCCAGATCTTCAGAACCATTTGTTCGATTGACCTGAAATTAAGTTCAAATGAAAGTCTATTCAAGGTCCATTCAAGGATTGAGGAATTGGAGGATTGGGGGCGTTCGGGGATATACCCCCAGCCGTCGCCTCCAACGGCATAAGCCTAGTTTTTGATTTACTGTTAATAAGTCTTATTACTAAATAACTAATGTTAATTAATGTACCCTTATTGTAAATTGTTACCCTTGTTTGCTTACATGAGAGTTTATAAGTTGTTAACCCAGTCGGACAGACTATAGTCACCAAACAGGGTGCCATCCAGTTCCATGTGGCATAGAAACGATTAAGTTACACCTGTTACAGGCAGCATGAAATTTGACAAATAACTTCTTTTTATCTAAAGCTTTCAGAATGTCCGTTTTTTTGTGTGGCTGTCCATATATGGGAGATGCAAGGCATCTCATAAATGCTTTTACATGTGCTGGTTGCAAAGTTGTTTTATTACTGAAACTAGACATACTAATAATAAATGACATTCTAGACTGGGGTTAGGTTTTTGGCTATACAGCACTTTTAGAAATGATTGCTAGATGAAATTACACAGTTTTTTAATGGCAAAATGTCTTCCTTTTGTAGACACATTAACTCTCCAAGCTCCACGAGCGCATTTCAAAGAGCTTTCCGAAGTCGAGAGGAACAGGTCCATTGAAGCGGGCGGCTCCATTGCACTACAATGTGAGATTACAGACCCTGCTGTACAGGTCAACTGGGCCAAGGATGGGTTACAGCTCCACCCACAATCTGGAGTGCACATCCAATCAGAGGACCATGTCAGGAAGCTGGTTATCCAATCAGCAGAGCGTTCGCACTCTGGTGTGTACACTTGTGGTTTTGATAATGAAGTCATGACATTCAAGGTGGAAGTTCAAGGTGATTTTCCAGTAATTGTTCCTGTCCTGTTCATAAGCGTCCATACTGTCAAATAATTTATATTCTTAGCTGTTGCCAGATGACTTATCTTTGAGGTGTGTATGTGCAAAGCATTCAGTGAAAATTCAACCTTGTCCTTCAGTACTGAGCAAGTTTCATAGACTGTTGTGTTTTAGTAACACTTTATAATAAGGGTACATTAATTAACATTTGTTAATTCAGTAATAAGCATGAACTATCAGTTAATATTCAGTTAACTAATGCAGAGAGCTGAATAAACATTATGGAACCACAATGAACTATTTATTAATGGCCTTTGTCACCCATGTAAAGTTGAAAACCTCCCTTAAAGGAGGATTTTCACGCTTACCTGTTTTGACTTGTATTAACTGCAATTGAGTCCAACAGCACCCCCCTCAAGTGGTTCCGCAAGAAAATTAGTCCTTTCCACGTAATTGGCGATAATTGCCCATAATTTCCATGATAAAATCCAAAACGAAGGCCGCCATAGTTTTGAACTCAAGCCACACGAGACAGAGTTTCAGCCCGCGAAAGCACGGGATCGTGACGTGAGCACAGCGGCTGAGAGTGTAAACAAAGCTTCCCTGATCAGTGATATGCATTGTGCCATTGTGTGAGTTTATGACCCTGCGGCGTATTAAATCCCTGTCCTTTGGGAACGTGTTCATTGTCACACCGGCCATCCTCTGTTTAGTGTCGCTGACACAACCGTATGCCTGACAATGCTGCATTTTCAAAGCGATTTCGGATCTGTTCACTGACGAGAAAATGTCATCAAATCGAATGCATCGGCCACGATGCCTGGAAGTGCCAGACCTTCGTGTTGACGTCACAATCTCGCGCCGGAGAGTCAGACGAGACACGTGCTATGGAAAATAATGGCGAAGCCCAATGGGCTCAATTAAATTCGATTATTTTTGGTCAGTTAGCCAACTGAGCTATATTAATGCAGTTTAACTAGTACGAGATTAACAAATTGAAATTTTTTGATGATAGTCCTCCTTTAAGTAACTCTTAAGAAACAATTCAAGCTATTAAGTGGTGAAATAATGTACAAAGTAATGTCTTAGTTGGCATGAACATCATGAGAAAATTATTACGAAACTCGTGAGTTGATTTTTAATTTACTGTTGATAAAGCTTATCACAAAATTTAATTAACGTTAATCAATATACCCTTATTGTAAATTGTCACCATTGTTGGCATACATGAGAGTCTATAAGTTATTAACTCACTCAGACAGACTATGGTTACTATAGTGGGCGCCATCCAGTTCCATTTGGCATAGAAATATTATTTTAAATTAAACCTGTTCCACTGATCATGAAACTATACAAAGAACAAAGCTTTCTCTGTGTTCTGTTTTTGTCTGTCTGTCTGTATCTGGTGGATGCAAGGCATCACAAAAATGCTCACTCGTATTGGTTGCAATGTTGTTTTATTATTGAAAGTAGGCATGCTAATTATATATCACATTCTAGACAGGGGTTAACCTTTTTGCGATACAGCACTTTTAGAAATGACTGCTGGACAACATTACACTGTTTTTGAATGGTAAAAAATCTTTCTTTTGTACACGTTATAACATTCTTAGCTCCATCAGCACATTTCAAAGAGCTTTCCGAAGACGAGAAGAACTGGTCCATTGAAGCGGGCGGCTCCATTGTGCTACAGTGTGAGATCTCAGACCCTGCTGTACAGGTCAGCTGGGCCAAGGATGGGATGCAGCTCCACCCTCAATCTGGAGTGCACATCCAATCAGAGGGCCATGTCAGGAAGCTGGTTGTCCAATCAGCAGAGCATTTGCACTCTGGTGTGTACAGCTGTAGTTTTGGGAATGAAGTCATGACATTCAAGGTGGAAGTTCAAGGTGATTTTCCAGTAATTGTTCCTATCTTGTTAATTAGCATCTCAACTCTCATATATGAAATTATTTATTCAATTAGCTGTTGCTAGATGACTTTATCTATGGGGGATGTATGTGCAAAGTGTGCAGTGAAAAAATTAACCTTGTGATTTATTACTGAGCAAGTTCAATTGCCTTTCTTGTTTGGGTAACACGTCACGAAAAGGGCACATTAATTAACATTAGCTAATTCAGTAGTAAGCATTAACCATCAGTTAATTTCCAGTAATCTAATGTGGAGAGCTGAATAAGCATTATGTAACCGTAATTTACCATTTATTCATGGTCTTTGTCACTCGTGTTGTAAAACTGAAAACGTCTTTCAAGTAACACTTAAGTAAAAATTCAAACCATTAAACTTTTAAATAATAAATGTGTAAAGTAATGCCTTAGTTAGCATGAGCAACATCAGAAAATGATTACCAGACTCATAGGTTAAATTTTAATTTACTCTTTATAAAGCTTGCATTAATTAACATTAGATAATTTAGATAAACCCTTTTTGTAAATTATTACCCTCGTTTGCTTACATGAGAGTCTATAAGTTATTAACCCACCTGGACAGAGTATATTTACCAAAGAGGGTGCCATCCAGTTCCATGTGGGATAGAAATGTTATTTTAAGTTAAACCTGTTCCACTGAGCATGAAATTTGACAAACAACTTTTTTTTAATGTCCGAAGCTTTCACGGTGTTCTGTTTTTGTGTAGCTGTCTGTATCTGCTGGATGCAAGGCATCTCAAAAATGCTTTCACACGTGTTGGTTGCAATGTTGTTTTATTACTGAAACTAGACATGCTAATCATAACTCACATTCGAGACAGGGGTGAGCTTTTTGGCTATATAGCACTTGTAGAAATGATTGCTAGATAGCATTACACTGTTTTTGAATGGCAAAATGACTTTCTTTTGAAAACATTATAACACTCCTAGCTCCATCAGCACATTTCAAAGAGCTTTCCGAAGTCGAAAGGAACAGGTCCATTGCAGCAGGCGGCTCCATTGTGCTACAGTGTAAGATCACAGACCCTGCTGTGCAGGCCAACTGGGCCAAGGATGGGGTGCAGCTCCACCCAAAATCTGGAGTGCACATCCAATCAGAGGACCATGTCAGGAAGCTGGTTATCCAATCAGCAGAGCGTTCGCACTCTGGTGTGTACACTTGTGGTTTTGATAATGAAGTCATGACATTCAAGGTGGAAGTTCAAGGTGATTTTCCAGTAATTGTTTCTGTCCTGTTCATAAGCGTCTATACTGTCAAATATTAAATTATTCATATTTTCAGCTGTTTCCAGATGACATCTTTGAGGTGTGTATGTGCAAAGTATTCAGTGAAATTAAACCTTGTCCTTTAGTGCTGAGCAAGTTTCATAGATGGACTTGTTTGGGTAACACTTTACAGTAAGGGTACATAAATTAACGTTAGTTTATTCAGTAATAAGCAATAATTATCAGTTAATATCCAGTTAACTAATGCAGAGTGCTGAGTAAGCATTATGTAACAGTAATTTACAGTAATTATTTATTAATGGTCTTTGTTACCCTTGTTGAAAAGTTAAAAGCATCCGTAAAGTAACACTAAAGTAACAATTCAAATTATTAAACAATTTAATAATGTGTGAAGGAATGCTTTAGTTAACATGAGCACCATTAAAAAAATGATTACAAGACACCATTAGTTAAGTTTTTATTTACTGTTAATAAGGCTTATTGTTGAATTAACTAATGTTAATTAATTGGATAATTTAGATATATTATTGTAAATTGTTACCCTTCTTTGCTTACATGGGAGTCTTTAAGTCAAACCCACTCGGACAGACTTCAGTTGCCAAAGAGGGTGCCATCGAGTTCCGTGTGGGATAGAGACAACATTTTTTGTTACTCCTATTCCGCTTAGCATGAAATTCAATTAACAACATTTTTATGTCTGAAGCTTTCACAGTGTTTTTGTGTGGCTGTCTATATGTGCTGGATGCAAGACATCTCAGAAATGCTTTCACATGTGTTGGTTGCAACATTGTTTTATTATTGAAAGTAGACATGCTAATCATAAATCACATTCTAAACTTGGGTTAGCTTTTTTGCGATGAAGCACTTTTAGAAATGATAGCTAGATAACATTATACTGTTTTTGAATGGCAAAATTACTTTTTTTTCTGCAACATTCCTAGCTCTATTGGCACATTTCAAAGAGCTCTCCGAAGTCGAGAGGAACAAGTCCATTGAAGCGGGCGGCTCCATTGTGCTACAGTGTGAGATCTCAGACCCTGCTGTACAAGTCAGCTGGGCCAAGGATGGGGTGCAGCTCCACCCTCAATCTGGAGTGCACATCCAATCAGAGGGCCATGTCAGGAGGCTGGTTGTCCCATCAGCAGAGCGTTCACACTCTGGTGTGTACAGCTGTGGTTTTTCTGATGAAGTCATGACATTCAAGGTGGAAGTACAAGGTGATTTTCCATAATCATTCCTTTCTTGTTAATTAGCATCTGGACTTTCAAATATGAAGTTATTCACACACTTAGCCTATGCTCAATGATCTGTGTATGAGGTATGTACAGTTGGGTACGGAAGCATATGGACAATGGCACAATTTTTGTAATTTTGCCACTGCATGCCACCACAATGGATCTGGAATAAAACCATCAAAATATAAATAAAGTACAAACTTTCAGCTTTAATTCAATGGGTTTCAAAAAAAAGTCACAATTACCATTTAGGAATCACATTTTTATATACTGTGCTCCTTTTTCAAGGGCTCAAAAGTAATTGGACTGTCAGTTTCATGATCGTATGCGTTCCGTTCCCTCTTTATTTCATCACAAAAGTTATTAGATTGTTCCAAGTGTTGTACTTGCATTTGGTAGCTGTTCTTGGGAGCTTTTAATATGTGGTCTAAAGGGTTGTCATTGCAAGTGAAGGTGGCCATAATTAGGCTGAAAAAATAAAGGAAACATAATTATTAGACCAATAGCATAGACTTTAGGAGCCACCAAATGAACTGTTTGATACATCCTTAAAAAGAAGGAATACACTGGAGGGCTCAGAAACACAAAGACCTGGATGACCACAGGAGGATGATCCCAGAATTCTTTCCTTAGTGATAAAAAAACCCTTCACAACATCTAGCCTGGTCAAGAACACTCTTGAGGAGGTAAGCATGTCATTATCACGGTCCACAATCATGAGATGCCTTCATGATTGTAATTGTAAATACAGAGGGTTGACCTCAAGGTACAAGCCACTGGTAATGCTCAAGAACAGAAAGGGCAGATTAGACTTCGCCCAAAAACATGTGAAATAGCCTGAGCAGTTCTGGAACAAGATTCTTTGGACAAATGAGACCAAAATTATCTTGTCCTTGTTTTAGAAATGACTGCTACACAACATTACGGTGTTTTCGAATGGCAAAATGACTTTCTGTTTGTATGCATTATAACATTCCAGCTCCATCAGCACACTTCAAAGAGCTTCTCGAAGTCGAGAGGAACAAGTCCATTGAAGCGGGCGGCTCCTTTGTGCTACAGTGTGAGATCTCAGATCCTGCTGTACAGGCCAGCTGGGCCAAGGATGGGATGCAGCTCCTCCCGCAATCTGGAGTGCACATCCAATCAGAGGGCCATGTCAGGAAGCTGGTTGTCCAATCCGCAGAACTTTCACACTCTGGTGTGTACAGCTGTGGTTTTGGTAGTGAAGTCATGATATTCAAGGTGGAAGTTCAAGGTGATTTTCCAATAATTGTTCCTTTCTTGTTAACCCGATGAACCCTGTATTATACAAAGGGGTGGTGACCCCCACCTATGCTGAAACACAGCTCACTGTGATGGGAAACCACCTGATCATAAACAAGGTCAGTTGACAACCAAAAGTCATGTGATCAAAGTCACATGTTTGGAGGCCGGTTTTCCAGCATTTCAGGTTTTTGCACATAAAACCGGCCTATAGGGTTCAAAGGGTTAATAAGCATCTCTACTCTCTAATATGAAATCATTTATGCACTTAGCCCTTGCCAGACGACTTATCTATGAGGTATGTATATGAACAGTGCTCAGTGAAAAATCAGCCCTGTCTTTTATCACTGAGTAATTTCCAAAGACTGCCTTTTTTGGGAAACACTTTACCATAAGGGTACATTAAATAACATGAGTTTATTCTGTGACGAGCATTAGCTATCAGTTTATGTCCAGTTAACCAATGCAGAGTGCTGAATGAGCATTATGTAAGCATAATTTACCACTTATTAATGGTATTTATAACGCTTATTATAAAGTTGAAAACATTTGTTTAGTAGCACTAAAGTAACCATATACACTATTAAACTATTAAATAATGTGTAATATAATTGCATAGTTAAAAATGAACATCATTTGAAAATGATTACTAGTCATATTAATACATTTTTAATTTACTGCTAATAAAGCCTTCGACTGCATTAATTAATGCTAATTAACTTCCTAAGGCCCAACGTCTCCTTCGCGGTAACAATGGCGTCACGGATTTTCAAATGACATGCCATGAGTGTATGACCCTTTAATGCATAATTGCTTTCAAACGGTTCCTGGCTAAAAAATACAAAATACAAAATAACTCATTAACCCAGTGCTTTACCTGAATTCCATCAACCATTCAAGGATTTTTTCAGGAGTGCAACTTCTTTTATTTTAAGATTGCACTTTATCTTAATGTTTTCAGCGTTAAAAAGAATAGGTTGCATTTGCAGGGAAGCCTTCACAGTAAAAAATGGAGTGTCAATATTCCAGAGTAAACCCATTTTCCTCTGGATAGAGTACTTATAGCACTATGCAGAGTGAAATCGTCTAAATGGAAGTGTCAAAAGTGAGAGTCAATTCCCACTTCCACACAAGGACGAAATCTACTCTGCAGGGTGATGATTCCCTATAGTGTCAAATATTTTTACACACCTCATTGTTAATTTTGACACAAAATAAAGTAAAATTAACTATAAAAATCTTACACTGGCTGTAGAGTAAAATTTACACTGATTTTGAGTGGGACCAAATGTTATCTGACAGAGAGTTAAATTCAACTCTTAAAGAGTAAAATTGACACTATGATTTTTACTGTGTTGTTGCACACTGGTTGCCGCACGATGTGATAATAATTACCTCCGCCAAGGAGGTTATGTTTTTGCCTGGGTTCAGAGAAGGCGGGTATTAAGTCAAGGAACAGGTGATTAAATTTAGGCATATCTAGGCCAAAGTACTGCTGAAATATACGCCAAAGTTCAAGATTTCAAGTCTTTCCAATCGCCGTGCTTTTGGGCTTTGCTGCCCCCTGGCGGAGGTCTGCGCTCTCTGAGTGCTTTTCTAGTTAATTTTTGAAATTACCTATGCTTTTTATGTCGAAGCATTGGTCATTGAATTATTTAGTAAATTTAGTTGTTGCCGCATTGTGAAAGTTTTGACTCAAAATTAAAATGCATTCAAAATCATTTAATATACATGCCATGCATTGAACTTTCTAGGTAGCAAAGTCATCCATGAGGTCTTTGCAGACCAGCTTCTGGAACAGCAATTATTTCATGAAACAAAATCGAAACTTATTGAAATACCGTCTTCAGCAGCATTTACCACATAACATTCTACTTAAATTTAAAGAAATTTTAGTTAACTACTGTCCATCAAGGGCATAGGCTTAATGTGAGAATTAGTAGGGACACATATGCGAGTGCGCATAGCACGCTCACTGGAAAATTCTTGTAAATCTGAGTACAGATACTGCCTTTTCTGCATACGGAAATTAGCTGAATGAGTTTTTCTTTGTTTTTTTCAATGATGCTAAGCAAACTGCCTCCGTTATCTTAATAGATAGGTGCCACATACATAAACTTCCGTTTCTATTTTGTTGCGATCCAAATACTTATGATTTGATTGTTGAATACAAGTTTGCAACTGTTGCTAATGTTGAGAACATTTATTATGAAGGTTAGCAATTCCGAACAATTGAAATACTCTTACCAATTCATAAGTTTCTTAATTACATAATGTTTTATTATTAGAGAATGTTAAAAACATTATAGGTAACTTTTGTCTATTAAGCATCTCTCTGTGCGGTCACGCGACTGCAGCCGAGATAAACACTTCGAAATGGACCAGTGACTATCTGTGCATTGGACAAGCCGCAAACCGAGCATTTTATTGGACTGGATCATGTTAGATTAACGATTTACGATAACTTTTTTCTTTCATTTTCCCCACTGATGCAAACTTGGTTAGTTCATTTAAGACTTTCAAATGTTATATTTGCTGAAGATCATGAGACTAACTTTAATGCTTTCCAATAATTCCATACTTTAATTCATAATTAGGACCTCACCTGAAGTGCTGATACTCCTGTATCTTCAACAGCTCGCTGACGTGGTTCCTGCATACAAAATCATACATTAATAATAGCACCATCGTGGGATTTCTAGACTGAAATTCACCTCATAATTTGACCACCCGTGTTATGTCTACTACAGCTAGCAACCTGACTACTGACCAACGTGGCAGAAACCAGGTTTAGTTCGCTTGTGGAAACTAGCGAACATGATTAACTAACATTAGCTGATGAAGAAAGGAGAAGACGCCTGCACACTTACTCTAAGCCGCTAAGGAAATCTTTATTTATTAAAAAAGTACTATGTTTTGATCGAAACGTTGTTCTTTTTTTAGCTTTATGTCATGGCCTGTTTGTCGTTCGTCGCCGTCGTTCGTCGTCGTTTATAGTCGTCGTTCGTCATCCATAAACATCTTCTCCTCCGAAACCACTGGGCCTATGAAGCTGAAACTTGACAGGTACCTTCCTACCCATGAGGACACCAAAATTTGTTCAAGGGGTTTTGCTCCGATTTCAAACATGGCCGCTACGGCGGCCATATTGCAAATTACATAATTCGCCATCTGAAAGCTATCTATGCGCATATTCAGCTGAAATTTGCTATGTAGTCAGTACGTGGCAAGATGCATCACATATTATACGGCTTTTTCGTATTTAGAATTTTGACCTTGCTTTCACCTTCAACTTTATACAACCCCTGCGATTTACATTGAAATCTTTCAAAATCATCTTCTCCGAAACTACTTGGCCAATGAAGATGAAACTTGACAGGTACCTTCCTGCCTATGAGGACACTAAGTTTTGTACAAGGCGTTCCCATCCAATTTCAAACATGGCCACCATGGCCGCCATATTGAAAATCACATAATTGGCCATCTGAAAGCTATTATTGCACATATTCAGCTGAAATTTGCTATGTTGGTAGTAAGTAGCAAGATACATAACATATAATACGAGTTTTCTGTATTTTGAATTTTGACCTTGCTTTGACCTTCAACTTTGTAAAACCCCTCTAAGTTTCACTGAAACCTTTAAAACTCTTCTCTAAAACTACTTGACCAATGAAGCTGAAACTTGATGGGTTAGGACACTAAATTTGTTCAAGGCGTTTCCCTTGAGTGGTCAGGTGAGCTACAGGGCCCGTGGCACTATTTTTTAATGAATAAAGACTTCGCTTGGAGTAAGTGTGCAGGCATCTTCTCCTTTCTTCATTGGTGTGTTTTATTTGATTGCCTTGCACCAATGAGCAATGTGCATATAACTCTTTTTTTGTACCTAACATTAGCTGAAATTATTTTCCAATAAAAAGTAACTTTAGGTAGCTAGCAAATTTTCACTGTTGCCGCTAACTGTTTCTGACGAGTTAGTTTGATCACTTACGCCTTGGATGGTAAAAAAAAAGCTTCTTTTGTCTCCTCTTTTTTGGGTGGCCTCGGTTTTCTTCCTCTGTCAACTGAATAGATAGCTGCCGTTAGCTCGCTAGCTAACAAACTAAAGTTATGTAATGGTTAGCTATGGAAAGGTACTGCAAGCACACTTAGTTATGAGAATGACAGTTAGCTAGCCTGTTACAGTGCTAAGCCGCACAGATTCAAGTTCCCAACATTACACTTGGCATTCAATTTGGCTGAATATTAATACCATTATATGGAATGATATTTTTTTTATCACGCTCTCAGAGAATGAAATTTCTGTAAAAGTGATACGTACCTTAGGTAATATCAAATATATATCATGAGTTGGGCCATGGGAAAAGTGCTATTGTTGTGAGATGAAGAAAAAGTGGAACAAATGCCAAATTATGGTTCTCTTCAATGGGCAAGCCAATGCAAACACCATGTAATCAAAGCCGGCGATGCAGTTGCGCATCGTAAGCTCCGCTTTGGACAAAAGCGTCACAACTGGGTCTAATGTGGCTTATCTGGAAAGATGATGAAAACGAGTTTGCTGAAATATTGGTAGGGACAATCTGGCTTCCCAAAACGTCCGTACGCAAGTCTGCGCCATTACCATCCATGCAATTTCATATTGTAGTCTTCCTCGTTAACGCAAAGCTGTGTGTCATAATTGTTAATGGCAACATAGCTTATTGGCAGCCCATTTGTTCAGTAAATTAATTCAATTTTGTTATCCAATTCTTACTCAGAAATAGTTTGAGTGTTAACCTGCATAATGGCGATGTCACTGGTTGTAGACAGAGTTTTATTTTAGCATGCGCTGCCTTAACATGTGGACTTGACTGGGCATAACCGCATTTTTAGAAACGTTTTGAGGCGCCTATCAAGCCGATTGGAGCGGAAGCAGAAAAAAAAATCCTTTTGTGAGCTGCAGGGATTCAGGAGCTTCGTTAGACATAGATTTTTTATGTTAGGCCTCCTATTAATGAGGAGAGGAAAATGCTTAATAAATATTGCAATGAAAAATAATGCAAGCTGAGGGGAAATGGATACTGACTGATCCACGCAACTGAACAAAATAACACTTAGTTGGTGATTAGGAAACCTAAATGGGAAAAAGTTTGGAGATTTGATGCGCTTTAAGGCAAGATGAGAGCAGTAACATAATCCATCCGATGACAGCCACAGGGTGGAAAAGGTTAATGTATTCTAATTGCAAATTATTTCCCTTCTTTGCTTACATTAGTCTTTAAGTCTTAAACCCACTCAGAGACTAGTTGTCAAAGAGGGTGCTGTCCACTTCCACGTGGGATAGAAATATAATTTCAAGTACCGCTGAACATGAAATTTGACCATTAACATTTTTATGTCTGCAGCTTTCACTGTGTTCTGTTTTTGCGTGGCTGTCTATATCTGCTGGATACGAAACATTTCAAAATTGCCTACACATGTGTTAGTTGCAACATTGTTTCACAATCGAAACTAGACTTATTATTTATAACATTCTTAACATGGCTTAGGTTTTTTTTTTTTTTGCTATGAAACACTTAAGAAATGACTGCTAGATAACATTAGAATGGCAAAATGACTCTCTCTTTGCATCCATTCTAGCTCCATCAGCACACTTCAGAGAGCTCTCCGAAGTTGAGAGGAACAGGTCCATTGAAGCGGGCGGCTCCATTGTGCTACAGTGTGAGATCTCAGACCCTGCTGTACAGGTCAGCTGGGCCAAGGATGGGGTGCAGCTCCGCCCACAATCTGGAGTGCGCATCCAATCAGAGGGCCATGTCAGAAAGCTGGTTGTCCAATCAGCAGAGCGTTCACACTCTGGTGTGTACAGCTGTAGTTTTGCTGATGAGGTCATGACATTCAATGTGGAAGTTCAAGGTGATTTTCTGAAGTTTCTGAATAATTAATGAATTCTATAATGAATGAATAATGAATTCAATAATGAATTCTCTATAGTGTCATTCCATTTCAAATCATCCTAGGTTTGGAACAATTTCTGCTCAACCATCTACGATTTGCCTGTTCATTGCATAAAATATGGAGATTTAGAAAGATATTTCTGAAATTTCAGCTTGATATATCAAATACTTTCCCAGATACATTTTTTCAAATTGTTGGCCATTTTGACAATCAGCACGTTTTTTTGCAGATTGAAATTTTTGAGACAATGTTTGAATGACAATATCTCTGGAGCTATGAAAGATAAAAGCCTGAACTTTACAGTGCCCTTTCTCATCCTGCCATTGATTCAGAATCTGGTAGATCAATGGCCTCCGATTATGGGTGCATTGAACTATGAGAAAAATTGTCAGTCAAGCGTAGCCTCAAATTTCAATATGCAAAAAATGCGGTGAAAGTGAATCAATGGCCACTTTTTTTTGAATCATCTCAGAAATCATCTCTGTGTATAAATATGGAATTTCATAGATACCATTTTAAATATCCATAGTTTATGATAAAGAATGTGTCACGCAAATCAGATATGGTCAAGCAAAAGGCCCCTGATGATTTGAGATGGAATAATCCTGTACACTTAGCCGGGACCAAATGACTTATCTGTGAAGTACATATGTGCACAATGTTCAGTGAAAAATCAATCCTGTTATTCTTTTCATGGACCTGCAGCAGTCACTTACTGCTCACAAGAAAACTGAACTGGCTGAACACTGAGAATCAACACGATAGAGTTTATTTAGCACTGAACATGATTTAAAATTGAGAATGAGAAACATGTGAGCTGATTTAGCAATGAGAATGAACACTGGTGAATAGATTTAACATTCAAAATGAAGACACAAGAGAACAGATTTAGCACAGAGAATGTGCACTCTGGAGGGTTGATTTAACTCTGAAAATGGACACTTCAGAGAGTTGATTTAATACAAAGACTTGAATTTATACTTTTTATACTTTATTGACTTGATAAAGAGCACTCTGCAGAGACAATGTAAGACTGATAATGAACACTCCTGAGAAATGGTTTAACACTCAGAGTGAAGACTCTAGAGCAGGGGTGGGCAATCACAGTCCTGGAGGGCCGTGTGTATGCAGGTTTTTATTCCTATCAATTACCCTGACTAATTGAGTTAATTGATTGCATGCACAAATATAGATTTTCGCAATGATTCGATCAAAGGAAAATGTTTTATGAAGGGAGACAAGATTAGTCTTTGTAGTTTCATGATTATTTAAAGAAATGCTCATGAAACGTCAGATTTCATAAATGGTTTGGCTGATTGAGACAATCAACTAATTAAAGACCAGACGTTGGTGTGAAAACCAGGGACAGATATGGCCCTCGCTGCCCACCTCTGCTCTAGAGAGTTTTACTTAGAGTCTGGCTGAGTGACGATTTTTCAGAAAATGTTCTGTCACTTTGGGAATACTCCACATTGTGAATTTTAACTGTCACTCTCTGATTTGACCATCCTGTTTGAGTAAGCATGACTGTGTCTATGCAGTATAGCTCTCATATGTAATGAGGGTAAAAACAGGAAGAAATATGTTTATAAAAATAAATACTCATTGCTTTCCTACAATATGCATGAAAATGGTATTTGCATGGAACATGGCCATGACTGAAAAGATATTGCCAGGGGCAATTAACTTCATGGGCAAAAATCCCTCACCTTTTAAATACTCCTCAGATTTACCAGTGAAGTTCTCAGAAATCCCAGAAGCAGCAAAAAGCATGTCAGTGGAAACGGGCAACCCAGTGGTACTGCAGTGTGAGATCTCGCAGCCCAGTGCCCAGGTCAGCTGGTACAAGGATGGGTTACAGCTCCAACCACAATTTGGAGTAGAAATCCAATCAGAGGGCAGGACCAGGGTGCTAACTATTCAGTCAGCTGAGCTCACCCACTCTGGCACATACAGTTGTCAAACAGCGGATGATACCATAACTTTCAAGGTGGATGTGAAAGGTGAATATGATTTCCTTTTTTCTCTAAAGTACTAACGAACATAGGATACTAAAGTCTTATCCACTAAAATTCAAGGCAGCTGTTTGATAGTGATGACCCCTTTAACTGTTGTGTAGCGTTATGTGCGCAGGCATGATTGTGTGCAAAGTAGTGTGTTCTTATGAGCGGCCTGTACATTATGTCTGTATTGAAGGTATGTATACTCGTCTGTATTGTTTATATGTATGTATGTATATGTGTCTGTATTTTATGTAAGTCTTTAAAGTGTATGTGTTTCTGTTTTGTTTGTATGTAGTATATATATAGTATATATTTACAACCACAGACCTAGTCTGCAGTATTTGTAGTAAACTCTGCAAGTCGCTCCCTGGCTTCAAGAGTCACTGCCGATCTCATCTGCGTAGGAAAACAATAAGCCATCGGTCAACTCGCCAGCGATGGTAATGCTTGTCTCACAAGTAGGACAGCCATCAGTATATATGTTTCATAATTAAAGACAGCAAGCTGTAGTAACTTTGAAATTTTTCATTTATGCTTATATAATTGTATTTGAAGAGTTGGATGCAAAAACCATGAAATTCATTTGACCTTCTTTGTCCCAGAAATACCCATTGTGGTGAAAGGACATCCAACTTCAGTCAAGTGTTTTGTCTCTTTGTCTGCAATCTTGCTCTTGCTGTACAAGAAAGATTAAAAAAGGACAGATGAGCCGTGCAGGAAAGCAGGGCAAGCCAAAGTACTATGCTGAGTTTACTTAGCTGCCAGTTATCCACTCTTGTCATTTAGTTTTATCATCATTGATGTTTATTCGCCATATCACTGTCACACTCATCTGTGTAGATAATGCCATGTATCTACTCTAGCTCGCTAATTAGTTCTTCATCCAGTTTTCCACGAGTGCTAGCTAGCTTACATTACCTATGATTCAGAACAGAACTTTGAATTTGTATCCCTGAAAAATAATCCAATTGTGTAACTTGTCCTACACATAGCGAATAGGGCTGATGAGCTGTTTTACCATACTAAGGGCACAAAACTACAACCCCAATTCCGAAATAGTTGTATGGGATGAATTGTAAATTGTGAATAAAATCAGATCACTTTCAGATCACATGAGCCAATATGTTATTTACAATAGAACATAGATAACATTTCAAATGTTGAAACTGAGACACTTTACATTTTTATCCACAAAATGAGCTTGTTTCAAATGTGTCCCCAAAAAAAATCTGGGACACAGGAAAAAAGGGCTGAAAATGCGACTAATATAAATAAGTGTGAGGTTGCGTTTAGGAACCAGAAAAGACCAAAAATATCCAGTAAACTTGATCTTTATTGGATCTGGGGTGGAAACCCCTGCAGGGCAGTAAACAATGGTACTGAGTCCAAAGGGGCTCAATTAAAATGGACAGCAGCAAAGTGGCAAAGTGTACTGCGGTCAGACGAGTCCGAATTGGAAATCATGGGCGTCGTGTCCTACGGGCTAAAGAGGAGAAAGACCACCCCTCCTGTTATCAGCATTCAGTTCAAAAGCCAGCATCTCTGATGGTATGGGGATGCATTAGTGCATATGGATTGGGTCACTTGCAGGTTTTAAAAGCAGCATGGATCCTGAAAGGTATATAAAGGTTTTAGAGCAACATATCCCTGCCGGACGACATCTATTCCAGGGAAGGCCTTGTGTATTTCAGCAGGACAATGCCAAACCACATACTACAGCTATTACAACAGCATGACTTCATAGTAGAAGAGTCCGTGTGCTGAACTGGCCTGCCTGCAGTCCTGATCTTCCACTGATTGCGAACATTTGGTGCACAATTAAATGAAAAGTCTGTCAAAGGAGACCCAAAACTCTCCAGCATCAGGAAGCCTGTATTAAACAAGAGTGGGATCAAATTCCAATGGCTAAACTCAAGAAACTTGTCTCCTCAATGCCCAGACGCCTCCACTCTGTGTTAAAAAGAAGAGGGGATCCTACACCATGGTAAACAGGCCCCTGTCCCAACTTTTTTGAGACCTGTAGCAGCCATCAAATTTGAAATGAGCTCATTTTGTGGATAACTACAGATCCAGATGAGAAACGGTGTGCCCTGACTAGCAATTGGTTGTCTTCATGTGTTCAAAGTACTCAGGTCAGGAATGTAGGAATGCAATATGCTTAAGTCCACTTACTTGGCTGAAGAAAGTTCTTAAGCCCAAATTTCCTTAAATAATTCCTACTACATGAGTATTTATCCCCAAAAAAGGGGTTGTCAGCTCTGTATATCACCAAAAAACAGAAGTAGGCTCCATAGTGTGATACCAGTGCAAAAATTGATCAGCTGCCTGTTTTGAAAACTTAAACCCCCAAAATCTCAACAGTGTTTTTTTTTCACAAAAGTACTTTTAACACCTTGAGTCAGATACCAGAGTGGGTCATAAATTACACTGGCATTAAGGCAGCTGAAAATGGGGCTTTGCAATCTTACTTAACGTCTGAATTTTTAAAAAAAAGAAAAAAAAAAATTATTTCAAATAGCAAAATATTGAAATAATTTCAATGGCAATGCCTTGCATTTATTTTTCATCAATTTTATGCTACAAATATCATAATCATTGTCATTGAAATACATAAAAAATCTCTTGGCGATTCCAAACTCACAGGCATAAACCTGTCATTAATTTTTTTAAGGAAAACACATAAAATATTTAAAATACTGTATGCAGAGCAGAGACAAGCCAAAATCTGGGCATTTGTGTTATTATGAAAGGTAATTGCACTCACTGATTCAGCCTAGGTCCTTGTATGACACAGTTTTGGAAACTTTCCTTGGATGGGTGGGTGGATCTGGTATATTTCTCTCGTTGGCCTAACTTTTCTCTAACAAATTAGGTGCCGCAATGCACGGTGCAGTAATTAACAGCTGGTGATCTAACTTGTGCTAACTGGAGAACTGGCTATTAAAAAAAACAAACAGGCATACTGATATGTGGATTGATATTTATAATTTGTAGAGCAGAGGCAGACATTGATCCTGGGGTGCCAGGGCCGTTTCTGGTTTTTTTTCCATCCAAACCTACATGTGAACCAGTGGAACCTACAGCTGAATAAGCTCATTTTAATAAATTTGGTTTTCATTAATGCATTTGATTATGTGTAAAAGAGCTCACGGAGCATCACCACTCAGGAATTCATAATCAGACTTCTAGTCATCCATCAAACTCAGGAGATCAAGACTGGATGGAACAAAACCAAGGAACGCCACTGACCCTCCTGGTTCAGGGCTGCTTTTCCAAAAGGGGCTCCAAAGAGGTCTGATGTCACAATTGGGGCGGAGCTAAAGACATTATAAAATATTATGGGCCATGCACCTTCATTTCTCTTCCAAGTGATATAATTTCAGAAATAATTGACCACTCTTAAATTCTATGTGTACCACGCATTCCAATGCCAAAAGGAGGCTTTGACGAGCAAAACTATGAATACCCGCGTTCCGATCAGTGTTTCACTGTAGTGTCCCGACATGTACTGGGGATACTAGATTGCACGCTTAACTTATTATTCATCGTTTTCCGAATGATTATCTTCCTAAGGATAGATGAGGGGCGGGTTTTCAAGAATGTGATACACGTTTCTAGTGGTTCTATTTATCGAGGCATTAGCGGTGGCCTGATCAGGTCACAACTGAGAGTATCAGTTGCTGTTTTTCACAGAACTGAATCGCGCAATTTAATAGAAAACCAATTTAATCTCGCTAAGCGCCAGACTAGAAATGCCGTCATTCTGTTAGCTCGCTCTGTGGTCAAGCTTTCATTTTCGCGTTTGAACTATAGCAATGGTTTGCATTGATCACTTTCACATCACAAGTTGGGCTATAGGAAAAGTGCTATAGCCAGTGGCGCCCCCAGGAAATTTTCATAGGGGTGGCCAGTGAAAATCTTGGGGTGGCACAGCAAATCAATCCTCCTTGTGTAACCCAGATTCAGTTCCAGCCCGAGGTCATGTACTGCATTGTGTAAACAACTTCAGCGATCCAGTTGCGCGTCTCGAGGCTCGCTTTGGACAAAAATGAATATTCATGAGTGGTCTGAATATTTAGAGTGGTCAATGGAATGGATTAAACGGTTTCCTCATGAAGTAGGTATGCAAATGTGTTCAGCAGTAAATAAATATATATATACACCTGGCATGTAGCTAACCACTGCCACTGGTAGCCTGTGTGATGTATCACATTAGTTATACGCAGTGTCTAGACACACGACAGTTTTTATTGTTACAGCAGTCGATTTCAAGGGATTAGGATAATGATTCGGGTTTAGGGGAAGGGGAAGGGTTAGGGGTTAGGGTTAGGGTTAGGGTTAGATTAGGGCAGGGCTAGAAATGGGTACTTCCGTACCTCTCCACATTGAAATACATTGCAAAACTGCCGTACCCGTAGCAACTGCCTTAGTTGTAAGGCAGCAGCTACTTCGTAGATAAGAATGAATGGCTGTCTTATTTTTTAGAATCGTTAACACTTTACATGCTGGACTGCTCTTCCTGCTGTGAAAGAGGGGGGAAAGAGGGGTCCATCCATCTTTAATTCTCTGTGCTGATCGAAGAGGAACAACAGCTAACAGCTGAAATCAAAAAAGCTGAAAAAATGCCAACAAAAGGCATTTATCTTACATACTCCTCTTGCTTCTACGTAATTTTTCATGATTTGCTTATTATTTCTAACTGCACAGTCACATCGGACACCGTGCTATAAAGAAAGCTATAAAAAAAATGCCTCACTGATATAATTGGTAAATAATTGTCATACTGTAGTCTCCAAAAGTTCTTTTCACTAGTAAGCATGCCACTGCTGATAGTAATTGCCATTTTAAAATGTAAACCAAAAGTATTTCAGCATGACTTAATTTATATTTGATTATGAACTGATTGATATTACTTTGTAATCACGAAGAGATCTCATTTAGTATCCAGTTCCTTCCTATTGATGCTTAAACAATCATCAGACTGAAATGAGGAAAGGCCTGTATTTTACAAAACTCAGAGATAAAAATTTTGAACATTTGAAAATGAAAATTTCTGATTTTTCCCATGCTGCTCACGTAGAAAACTGACTCTGGTGAAATATTTTTTAAACAAATGAAAACACCCCTAGCTCCACCTGTGAAGTTCTCAGCCATTCAAGAGACACAGAAGAACAAGTCGGTGGAGTCCGGACGCCCCGTCGTGCTGCACTGTGAGATCTCTGACTCCACCGCCCCGGTCAGCTGGTACAAGAACGGCTTACAGCTCCTCCCGCAATCTGGAGTCGTGGTTCAATCTGAAGGGACGAAGAGGACACTGATTTTACAGTCACCTGAGTTCTCCAGCTCTGGAGTGTACAGCTGTAAAACAGCTGACGATATCATCGAATTTTATGTGGCTGTTCAAGGTGATATACAAAACCTCTTCAACAATTATGTCATCTTTTTTTAAAAATTCTTCACCACAGAGCTAACAAAAACATGGTGTATGTGAATGTTTTAGCTCTGTTTTATGAAGAGTCATTTTTTTTTTGGTGCATAATCAATTCATCATACTTTCATCAGCTTCTTAATGCTTTAAATTATATTTTTATGAAGCTGGACCATGCTACATTCATAACAGTTTCAACTGTTGTCTCAACTTCAGTTTCCATTCCACCAAAGAAAACTCTTGCGGGGGGGGGTTGGCATGCCATCTAACCTCTTGTTTTTCTGACCTAATTCCACTTCAGCACTGCTCAGCTTTTATTAATAGTCCATTCGCTTCTGGAGATTTTTGTTTGAGATGTCCAGGCCACTGTTAACTTGCCATAATTGTTCTTCATGAGTCAATGCATGTGCAAAGTCTGCAAATCATGTCTTCCATGTATTGCTCTCATTAAAGGAAAACTGGAGTTATGCTATGTTAGAAATGCATGCAATCCTTGAAATCCCATTCAATACTTCCCCGCAGCTCCTCCAGTAACATTTGTTGAGATGACACAGGAGAACCTTCACAAAAGTGTCGTGGAGCTGGACCCTCTGGTGCTGAACTGCCAGGTGTCTCGATCCGACGCCTCTGTGCTGTGGTACAAAGATGGAGCGGAGATTCAGCCCAGCTACAATGTTACCATTCAGGCCGAAGGCACCATGAGAAGGCTCATCTTGCGGTCCACTCAGCTGGCAGACGCTGGGACGTACACCTGCCGAGCCGGAGACAATGCTCAGATATTCAAGGTCAACATTCGGGGTATGGAGCTGCATTTTCACTTATAAAAGGAAAACTGCCTTCACAGGAACCCTTTTACAGGTGATAGCAGTGAAGAGCATGCCTTACATAAATTTTATTAACTTCACAGAGCCTCCAGTGATGATTATCTATCCGAAGGAGGATGTCCACCTGGACCGGCTGGTTTCTGAAGAGGTGGTGCTCAGCTGCGAGCTTTCCCGTTCAAATGGTACCGTGCACTGGTTCAAAGATGGGCAGAAACTTCAAGAAAGCCAAAGTATCAAACTGAAGTCAGAAGGCCCGTACAGAAGGCTTAAGATTCTCAACTGTGGGATTGATGATTCCGGAGAGTATGTCTGCGACACGGCCGACGACTCAATATTTTTCCAACTCAGCATAACGGGTAAGAGGTCTAACCATTTCAACAGTCGCTGGTTTGAGAAAAGATTCAATTATGAATGTGTTTTAATGCATTTGAATATTTCTGAAATATTTTAGCTGCTTTCCACACTTACCTGGTGCCCTTGAGCATTTCACTTAATCGGTGTCTGTTTTGAAGAGTCAGTCCCATTGCTTTGCAATGTTGTAACCTGCCCCTCCTCTAGAACCACCGGTGAAAATTCTATCACCGAGCCAGTCGCAGATGGAGCTGTGTCAGCAGACCTTGGAACGTATGGTCCTCAGCTGCGAGATCTCTCGGTCCAATGCTACCGTGCGCTGGTACCGTGATGGCCTTGAAGTGGAAGAGAGCGAGAACCTGATACTAGAGGTGGACGGTGTATACAGGAGAATGATCATCCCCGAGACCAGCGTCCAAGACTCAGCAGAATATGTGTGTGATACCGGTGATGATTCAGTGACGTTCTTTGTGAACATCGCAGGTACTTGTTTTTCTTTGTACTTTCTGGAGTGGATATGTTTATGCCAATTCAACTTGAAGCAACAAAAGTGAAGACTGCTGCAGTGATCACAAGATCTCATGTCGTGATTGTTTCTATTCAAGACTTAATATTAGGTGATATGTCCTCAAATATACGGCATCTCAAGCAACTGCTATCGCATTGCAAGACTTAAATCTCCAAGCTGATCCTTTGATTCCTTATAAACTACATGACATTCAAGTAGACTTGCTTTTGATTCCCAGTAAAAATTCTATTACTTGCAGAAAATATAAATTCCGGCACGTATCTAACTCCATAGTATACCTGATGCTGCAGTGAAGTTGTGTATCTTTTGCTTATGCTTTTGAGCAGAGCCCCCTGTGAGGTTTGTGCGACCCAGAAAGATGCCAAGTGCCGTGGCAATTCATGTTGGGAAGCCTTTGGTGCTGGAATGTGAGGTGTCTCGCCCCAGCGCTGAGGTCAGCTGGAAAAAAGATGGGGAAGAGCTGGAGGAGAGTCGTAATGTCACCATCACTGAGGATGGAATCTTCCGGCAACTCACCATACACGTGGCAAAGCTTGAGCACTCTGGGCAGTACATGTGTGATGCCAGGGATGACGTAATGGACTTTCAGGTCAAAGTCACCGGTAAGAGCTCAACGAGAGTTTGCCCAATGAAATAAAACGGCATCACTACTCTGTGAAACTATTATCTCGTTAGCATTATGCCCATGGCAGCATTGTGCCCATACCCAAATGAGCCTTTTTTTCCTCACTCATTTGATTTTTCTGTTTCAAATATTCAGAGCCACCAGTGAAAATTCAGAATAAATCTGAGCTGAAGACAGAGCAGGTGTATATGGAATCGGACGACATTGTACTGGAGTGTGAGCTCTCTAGGGCAAGCGGCGTGGTGCAATGGTCCAAAAACGGCCGGAGTGTGGAAGAAGATGAACACTTTTGCATCGAAGAGGAAGGAGCATTCCGCTCGCTCGTTATCCTGAATGCCACACTTTCGGATGCTGGAGAATACACTTGCCACTCCACACAGGACAGCTTTACCTTTCACATCAAAATGAAAGGTCCATCAAGTTCTTAATGTAAAACTTAACTAGAACAGCACTCAGAGAGCTCAGACCTCCGCCAGGGGGCAGCAAAACCCAAAAGCTTGGCGATTGGAACTCCGGCCCATTGGAAAGACTTGAAATCTTGAACTTTGGCGTATATCTCAGTTGTACTTTGGCCTAGATCTGCCAAAATTTAATCACCTGTTCCTTGACTTAATACCCACCTTCTCTGAAAAATTCATCAAAATTGTTGCATTACTTTTTGAGTTAGCTTGCTAACTATCAAACAAACAAACAGACATACAAACAGACAAACGCTGCCTAAAACATAACCTCCTTGGCGGAGGTAACCAGAAAATGCACTGTAGGATACACTGCATTGTAGAGTCTGCATATGATTAATTTCTTGAGTCATTCATCTCCTCCCATTTGTGTAATAATCCAGATTTTGTTCTATTTACCAAGAGCGTCCGGTGTCCATCATCGGTAACTCGGAGAGTCCGGAGACCCACAGTTTGTTGACGGGGGATGATCTGATTCTGGCATGTGAAGTGTCGCGCTCCAATGCACTAGTGCAGTGGTACTGTAATGGGAGGCTGCTGAACCCGGATGTGCGCACCCATATCGATAGCTACGGCACCGTCAGGAAGCTTGTCCTCAAGGAGCTTTGCCCGTCTGACTCTGGGGAATATGTATGTGACGCCGTCGACGACAAAATGGTCACCCTTGTTAAAGTCCAAGGTAAAGGCTGTTCTAATTTTAGGTTGACAATTTGGAGAAATTTGAGCTGAATATTACTGAAGTTAGTTTACTTTTTGAATTTAGTGATGATATTAGTTACATTACAATTATTATTGCTTCCAGAACCTCCAGTCAAGTTTCTAAACAAAGAGAGGGCGAACCTGGTGACGGGATTTGAAAACGAAAGTGTGACATTGTCAGCTATGACCTCTCGAGACACGGCCAAAGTTAAATGGCTGAAGGACTGGACCCAAATCTCTGGGGAGCGCTTCCATGTGAGGCAAGAGGGGAACAGGCATTACCTGACTATCGATCCCCTGCACAGGTCAGACAGCGGAGGGTACACCTGTGACACCACTGGGGACGAGATGCACTTCAGCCTCCTGGTTAAAGGTGAGGGGGTGGGACGTGCAGGCTTTGGGGTTATGTGCCTCTGTGCTGTGACGTCCTCTCTACCATTTCCCTCTCTATGTTGCTGTCGGAGTTAATCAATGAAAATTCTAAAGTAGGACAGGCCAACTGCGGCTCCTTATAATCGGCAAATGAAGTGGAGATTAGTGGAGAAATGTGTATAAAATTTTCAGAAACAGATTTTTTAAATGAATCCCAATTTTCTGCTTGATGAGGTTGCAACTCTTGACTCAAAATGATCATTCTTGACTAAAATATCCAGTTTAGTAAGGACAGTACAGTATTTACATGGTCCACCCCGCCATCTGTTGATACGTGCTACTTGAGGGCCATGGTGGTGTCAGGACAAGCTATGTTACCCAGATCTCTCTCACCCCAACAATTTCCACCACCTCCTTCTAGTGGTCCTAAGGCAATCCTAGGTTAGCTGAGAGACATAGTCCAGGTCCTGGGTATGTCCCCAGATCTCCTCCTCTGTGGATGTGTCTTGATCATCCCCTGAGGGAGCCACACTGAGCAAATACTTCCCAAACATCCAAACCACCTCAACTGACTTCTTTCAATGAAGAGTAACTGCGACTCTAATTTAAGGTCTTCATGGATGATCAAGGTCCTTGCTCCATCAAGGATTGTAAGCTTCAAAAAGACCATATTTCGAGTGCTTGTATCCAGCATTTCACCATTTAGTCACCACTCATATCACTGTAACAGTAGGTGAGGGGAGGGACAAAGACTATGGATCTGGATCTGCTCCTCACCACCAATGTCCAGGAGAATGGATGATATTAGCAAGTCAACAATTGGCCCAGTCGCACCGGAAATAACAGGAGTTAAGCAAGTTAAATTTCATTGGACTTATTGTTCTCTAGCAGCTACTCCTAGTCAGCCAAGCGGTTGTGGTGCCACAAGCAAAATGGACACCGACTGCTTTACCCTCCAGTGACACACAGTGCAGTGAGAAGTGCGTCAGCATAATGGAAATAATGTCAAGGCTTCTGGGCACGGAAAAGGAGGAGAAATAAACAAAAAGTCTCGAGATACTTGAAGTCCTATACCTGGGGTAGTTGTCTCACCCTCATTCAGTAGAAGGGGACAGACCATTGTTTTCAGTGAGAGAACCATGGCCACAGACTTGGACGTCTGAAAATCATGCTTGTGTATTTCTAAAGTCATAGTGTATTGGGGCCAGTAGTGCACTTTGGATGATTATCCAGCTGCATAACCCAGCTACACTTGAGCTTCAGTTCAAGAACTGATGGCTGCACGTTCTCTGGCGGAGGGCTGACTTCATGGCTCCATCAGATATGGCAAGTTTCTTTGGTGGTGAGGATGTAATTTGATAGGGTGCTGTTATAGTGTTGTGGTGTGTTCTGTTTGTGAGAAGTATAGGAGAGGATGTGTTTTCATGGAGTAAGCATTGTTAGTTGTATTTTCTGTTTTCTGTTGGGCAGAAATGCGAGTGAAGTTTGTGCAAGGGCTGGAGGACGTGGGGGCACATAAGGACAGCATGGTGACGCTGCGCTGCCAACTGTGCAGAACCAAAGGAGACGTGCTGTGGCTTAAGGACGGCGCAGAGATCACGCCTAGCCAGCGACTCGCCATCCGAGCTGACGGCCCTGAGCGCAGCCTCACCATCCACCGCCTAACGCTGGAGGACGCCGGAGTATACACCTGCGAGTCCAAGGATGACCGCACGAGTGCTGAGCTGCGGGTGGACAGTGAGTGGTATAAACGAAGATGTTTGATGACTCTTATGACACTGAGTAGCTTCATGTGACCTCAGGATATTTTAAACCGACTGTAGCTTGGAATTTCCTAAAGTGAACAATTTTAGGTTCATTAATGAATCAGAATTTCAGTGGCGAAAACCTAGAAACTCTCTATGCGACAGACGCATGGGTGAGCTAGTGTTTTTATTGAGTAAGAGTACTTAATCACTGTGCCTTCGTGTTTTATGTTCATGAGAAATATGGGTAGGTATGTGTGTTAATAGTTAGCATTGTTAGTTACTTATGTAAGTAGTGTTTACCAAGCGAAAGTTCTATAAGCGAGCAGGTACTTCAGCGGCTAGAGAACAGATTAGAGAAAAGCTGAAAGTTATGGCATTTTAATATATCGAAAACATCCAGCCTTAGCACATTCAGCAAATAAATATGGGTTACTCTCCACAATACAATAATACAGTTTTAAAATACATCAAATCACACTGCAATTCGTCAGGATATAAAAAGTGATAGAAAACACCGAGCGTGCGGCATCACCATTCAAAAATTCATAAAGCCGAACGCACGGCGATAGGCTCACTCAGGAGTAAACTGCAAGGTGCAAACACACAACACAGCATATATCGACACAGCAATACATTGGGAGAGGTCAATCCACAATAAATAAATGCTTATGAGCAACCAGCCAAAGATAAAAAATAATTCAAAGATGTTACACATACAACAAACAATTCGCTGGCAACCGCACGGCAAACAATACCCAGGTGGAGAATTCGAGGGTCGGGACAGCGCTGCCTTTAATTTCGATGGCCAAGAATCTTACCGCCCTTTACCTCTACCGAAACTCCCCGTTCAACTTCACATAAATCCAACAATTCCTGTCAAAAGAATAGGCATCGCTCCTCCGACTCTCACCATCTCCAGCAAAGCGGCCGCCATGCCACCTGGAAACAGCGTTTTTTATTCTCCGGTGCACTGTCAGACACACCTCCCGTGACCCCATGACATCATCCGCCGACTTGTTGGAAAGGACAGAGATAAACCAAAAAATTCGAAAAGTAGACAGAGCAGAAAGACAATATCCCAACACCCAAGGTATTGATTAAAATCAATATTTAAAGAAGTACCCTCACTTTACCCCTGTTACACTTATGTTGGTGGTTTCTTCTTAGGTGAAATGCCAATGGAGACATTTCAGTGGCTAAATTTACATTTTACCTCAGATTTCGTCTTCTCTAGTTTTGGATTTTCTCAACTTTGTTGTATGTCACACTGGACAGAAATGTCTGATCCAGATTTAATGTACAGACATACAGCACCAGTCAAAAGTTTGGACGTACCCACATTTTTCTTACAATATATGTTAAATAAAGGAATAATCCGCCTTTATTTAGCAAAAAAAGATCTAATTCTTAAATCCATCAAACTAACCATCATTTGTTGTCATATTTGCGGAGCATTTTCACTTTTTTTTGTTTTAGCAAAGGCAGTCATATGACTGTAATTAATTTGGAGCTGGAAAGTTGTCTAACTTCCCATAGACGTGCTTTACTTGTGGTGGCTTTTCATCAACCTTTTTGCCCAATAAGTCCCAAAACCGCTTGATTTTAATTCGGCTGTTGGAGCTTATTTGTCTGTTTACTTTGCAAAATATGGCTTCTTTGAGAATTCTAAAATTTTGGACACTATTCAAACAAGTAAATTATTCTCTTTTTACTCCTGACTGTTTACCTCTTACCAGGTTCCATTTGAGATTTTATAGAGAATTAAAGCTGTTTAAATGTCTATAAAAACAGAGTGCTGTGACAGAAGCAAAGCGTGTCCAAACTTTTCACTGGTACTGTACTTGCATGCTGTGACATGGCCGGGTTATGAACGGATTGGATGACTTTTGCCATTTATAGTGCCCCGTATTGTGGAGTTCATCGCAGAGCTGCACAGCACCACCGTAATGGAAGGTGAAGTTGCCACCTTCAAGTGCGTAGTCTCACCGGAGGATGTTCAGCTCTACTGGCTAATGGACGGCGAGCGCATCAATCCCAGTGATAAGTTCCGGATATCTCGTAACGGGCTCTGTCACATGCTGAATATCCACCGCTGCCAGGTCTCTGACAGCTCCAAGATCACGGCGGAGGCGGAAGGTGTGGTGTCGAGAGCCAAACTTCAGGTGCAAGGTGAGACAAATTAGACGGTGAGGCATCCTACCTCCAACAGCGAGATCTTTAATGTCTGATTTTACGACTGTAGTGACATTCCTCTACTTTCCACTATCTGCATTCATCCAGGGCAGCTTGTATTTATGTGAATAGTTGTTACATAAGCTAAAGTAAATTTTGAACTCCGCTAATTTGCTCATCTATGCTTTGAGACATAATTAATAGATACAATATTAAAAATGACATTTGATGGTTGAACGCTTGATTTTGAAGTTTGGAGTTTTATTGGGTTGGCTGCCAGATTTAGAATATGGATATTATGCACAGCTGAAATTGCAGTGCTTTGCACTGCTGAATTTGAGACTAACGGGGGTTTGTCCTCTCTCAGAATCTATAATAGACAGCTGGTGCCTTTCCATATTATTAGTGAAGTCTTACCAAAAATTATCAGAGATTTTTCAGATTTGACTCCAGTGATTTCTGGGAGATTCGACTATGAATTTCTGGGAGATTGTTCTGTCTCACAAGCATAATGTGACTCTGGGACATTCTGGAAGACTAGAGGTTTAGTTTAGTTTATTTTCAGCCTACGCTGACTAAATAGGGCAATTACGTGAAACAACTCTGGCAAACCAGTGATAAATAATAAGCTCTTCAGCTGGGGTGGGGTGGCGTGTCTACACACGAAGGTGTTTAACGGCTGATGCGAAAGAATTCTGCCCTCGGTAACTGATATAGACGAGTGGCACAACAGCATGGAACTGGACACTGGGAGGGATTACTCTCCTGCTGTGCGCTGGGCCATTCACCTTTCTGTTTTGCCAGTGAGTGACAACATCTGCTCTGTTTAACCAATGAGTTTTACTGTCTCCTCTGTTGAACCAATGAGTATTACTGTCTATTCTGGCTAACCAATGAGTGACACCGTCACCATTTCTGTCTCCAGTCTCAAAACAATATGACACCATGTGCTTTGTTTCTGATCAATGGTTGACATGGTATCCTTTGTCGAACCAACGAATAATGCCGTCTCCCCAGTTTAGCCAATGAGTGCCACATCTCCTCTTTCTAACCAATGAATGACACTGTTTCCTTCCTATAACCATCTCCCCTATCCAACCAATGAGAGGCACATCTCCTCTTTCTGACCAATGAGTTACTCTGTCTCCTCGGCCTAACCAATGAGTGACACCACTGGGGATTTTATTTTACCCATTTAAAGATCAAACATGAATTACTTTATGAGCCACCCCAGAGGTGCTTAACCTGAAAACAGGAACCACATAATCTCTGTGAGTAAGCTGTGCTCACTGTGGTGGACATCATGTACCTCACTGTTTTACTGTCCTCTGGTACTGTTCTTGACAACCATTTAGTGATAAAGAGGGACAGTATTCAGGTTCCAAGTCCAGGAGTCAGACAGTTAAAATCAAGGCAATGTGTTTCTCCCATGCATGAAAAATTGTCGTAAAGAGCAAATCCAGGTAACTGCAACAGGATACTGAGGGAAATAATTGTTCTTGTTGAACCTGCATTTTACACTCCTGTTTCAGGGCTTCGTCAAAGCTAACGACACTTGGAGGAGCTGATATTTTCCCTCTCCTCCGCTGTTTAGAGGCCCAGGTGCTGTTTACGAAGAAGATGAAGTCCGTCCAGGCGGAGGAGTTTGGAGAGGCTACCCTGGAGGTGGAGGTCAGCCCTGAGTCTGGAGAGGTACACTGGATGCGGCAGAATGTGGTGATCCAGCCGGGGCCCAAGTTTACCCTAAAACAACATGGGCACAAGCGCAGCCTAACCATCCACAACCTGGGCCTGTCTGACCTCGGGTTGTACCGCTGCGAGACCCTGCATGACTACACACAGGGCAGACTCAGCGTGGAGCGTAAGTGTACAAGCGAGACTCATTTACACACACACACACACACACACACGCACGCACACACAGGGCAAACTCAGCGTGAGTGTACAAGCGAGACTCATTTACATTCACACACACACACACACACACACACACGCACACGCACACGCACAGACACAGGGCAAACTCAGCGTGGAGCCTCAGTGTACATGTGAGTACACACAAACTCATGTACACACACACACGCACGCACACACACACACACACACACACACACACATACATGCAGGGGAAACTCAGCATGGATCATGAGTGTAAGTGCACAGACACACACGCAGGGGCACATGCAGACGCGTACAAACATACACACGGCACACTTATAGTGGGGCATGAGACCAAACAAACTCCTACCAACTACCATCTGTTTTTATTTGCTTAGAGAGTCCTGTGTCGGCCATAACTGCAGCGCATTATCGATGCTGTTTTTGATGGAAACCCCAGGGTGCCAGGGTAATCCAATCGATGGGGCTTGCATGACTCTCATGAGAGGCCTGACTGTTCTCAACAGGTGACAGATAGGGCATGGATTTCCAAGGAGGGCGAAACACACATTGGTTTCCTAGCAACGAGATAATTCAGTCATGAATTTCAAAATGGGAGCCAGTTTCACCGAGGCAGGTTCTCTCTGCCTAACCGATGAACCGTATGCCCTGGTGTCAAAACATGGTACATGGCAAAAGAGTATCAAGCTCAAACTCGGGCATGATAACTATTTCCATCCTATGAATTTCTCTTTTCGCAACTAGCTGTCGAGCTATCATTGCAAATGTACCCTTTCAGGACACATAACATGATGCATGTTCTGTACATACTGTTATATTTATGTATGCTTTTCGGAGCCCACCCGTGCCGGGGGTAAGGGGTAGAGAGGATGATCGCCACCTACAGCTAATCAGCGACCCCTAATGTAGATCTGGATGCCTTTTCATTACGGCTAAAGTTACGCGCTAGCCTTAAAATCCTGGAGTAAGGTCATCAAGTGCCTGAAATAGACCTGCCTTGTTCCGCGGGGGACAGATCTGAGACAGAATAACTGGAAACGTGTACAAGAGCCTGAATATTGACACTCTTCGGCCTCACGCTGTGAGACAACGCGAGTGGCAGCTATGCAACACGCTAACGTGCTACGTGCTAACCCAGCTTTGGGACCCTTATCCATCTCATGCTTCATTTCAAGGGTCAGTTGAGTCAGGGAGTGTAACCTGACCGGCACAAAAACAAGACCACTTTACTAAGCTGATTTAAATCTAGGACGTGCAAGTTTAGTCCGTATTAGACAGCCCGTGTCATAGCAGGCTAAAACCTGACAGAAAGAGGTTTATTTAGAGGCATGTGATTCATATGAGAAAAGCTGACAGAAGACATATAGCACTCAGCAAACTTTGGAAACTGTCCATTAAAATTTGTTCATTCATAACACATTTTCGATTATTTAAAGATAACCGTGCTTTTGTACTAGTTTGGCAGTTTCTGTGGATTCTGGAACTGGGCCAGCCAGGGAAGTTTCCCGACTGATTGACTGGCTGTCTGCATGATGTGCCTTGTTAACACTTGTGGGAGATGGATTGCACAATATGGCAAAGGCAACAGAGGGAGAAATCTGTGCCACTTCCGTTAACTGCAGCGCAATAAACTAAAAAGTGCCGTGCCGTGCTCTGCTATCATCAGTGGTATGGAGGCAAAGCCAAACTGAGAACAATAAAGTCAATCACACGGTGTTTAAAGGTGGAAATGTTACAACATATTCTCCATGGTCTATTTCAAGTAACTGGAGTATTATATTAAATTAATAGGGTATATAGTTTATAATGAATTCATGATTATTGGACTTCATGCAAGTAATGGCTGTGTATTTAGCTCTCTTCCCGATAATTTCTACAGCTTGCTCCAAAAGCCGAAACAAACATGAATGATGACACTGTCCCTGCCAAAAATGTCAGTTAGCCTACGTGTTGCCTGTCAAACAGATAATCTGGAAATATCTGCTGGCTATTATTTGAGTTTGTCATTTGTAGCATTACCTTACCATCTTGCTTTTACTGGGTTTTTTGTGAGCAAACACTCGCTAACGCAATGGGTAACCACTGTCCTCTTTAATTTGAATTCCATCTTACGCACATAGGTGACCCCATAAATATTGTTTTTGCCTCTTTAAAAAATAAGGCTATTGCGACATAAATATTGGTCTTTTTTGAATATGTAAATTAAATCATTGCATCTGGTATTTTCACTTTTAAGCTACTGAGGCTTACATGATTTGGGAATCTCAATGTGATCGTCTGCTACCGTGAGACTCAGTGCTAGGAAAACATGGCAGGCCACAGAGTGATGAATATTTCAAGTTTGTCTCGCTTTCTCTGTGTGCAGCTCGTAAAATCACCCTGCAGCGGGGACTCAAACCGATCGAAACGTTTGAGCGCGAGACCGCCTCGTTCGAGGTGGAGCTGTCGCACGCCGACGTGGAGGGGGTGTGGCAGAAAGATGGGATCCGCCTCAAACCCAGCAACCGCTGGCGAGTTAGCACCAAGGACCACGTGCACAGCCTCACGCTGTCCAACCTCACCACTGAAGACACCGGAACCATCAGCTTCTGCGCTGAGAGTCTGAAAACTTCCGCCAGACTCATTGTAAGAGGTGAGGAATAGAGTACAGGAAGAGAGAAGCTGTTTCTCATTAAATTACATTATATTTCCACCATTGCACATACCACTCATATCCAGAATATGCATGAGCACATATCCAGAACATACATACAGGGACATTCGTAAGAATCTTTATAATCATTCCCAGATTGATGCTCAGAATTACATAAACCCTCCAGGAATACAACATCTACGAAAAAAAAAATGTATTCATGTTAAAATAAATGACGTTGTTGAAAAAATGCTTTAAGGGGAGATGGGATTCAGAGCAGGCTTTGGATTAATAAATTATTTGTATTATTGACATCTTCACAATAACACATGTATTACATGTACAGGGTCAATATTGACTATTGGTGATCTCTTTGTCATTTCTGAATTAATTAGCTCTAAATCTTTATAGGCTGCTGTATTGGTCTTGAGTATTCAGTAAATTGTTTGATTGTTGATCAGGTGTTTTTAAACGGTTACAGGTTAAGAGCAATTATGAGCTAGAACAGGGATACTCACTCTTTTCCAGATTGAGCCGCTGTGGGTGCAGGCTTTCATTCTAACCAACCAGTCACACTCCTGATTCTACTAATCAACCCTTGAGGCTTTTGCCAAAGACCCGTGATTAGTAGAATCAGGTGTGAGACTGCATGGTTAGAATGAAAGCCTGCACCCACTGCGGCTCAATCTGGAAAAGAGTGAGTATCCCTGAGCTAGAAGGAGAGCGGCATCTATACCTCTGACAACATGCCAAAAGACAGTCTCGTAACGCCCACATTGCCCCTAGGTGGAGTTGAGGTGTAAGAGGTTAAAGCTTAGATACTGTATGCTCCTAGGACATAGGACAAATGCAATATGAGGTAGGGTAGGAAATAGATTGAAAACTTTTTGATCACAAAGCTATAAACAAATCTTGGTGTGACCACATGACTGTAAAGGAGAGGTAGGCAACTTTGGTGCTGGAGGCCACAGTGTTTACTTGTTTCTGGTGTGATTCTTAACTTGTGATTCATCTCAGCCTCTGATTGGCTAATGAGTCCACACATGTAGTTCTCACAAGAGTTATCCACCCAAGTTCTGAAATTCTGGTCAGCTGATAGCTGTTCGTGCATTAATTGCTAATATTTCATTTATCATCGTGTGATGGATTGCTTCCAACTCCATCTTTGTGCTCGCAGAGCCTCCTGTGACCCTTCTGAAAAAACTGGAGGACCACAGCTTCCCTGAGGGCTCTGCTGTATCTTTGGAGTGTGAACTGTCCAGGCAGAATGTAGAGGTGAAGTGGCTGAAGGTAAAGACACCTTAGGATCCATTGTGTGAATCCATTTTAGTATTGTATTTAGTATAGTATTTAGTATGGTTTAGTATTACCGAGTAAATTTCGTATTAGTACCAAATTACTTTGCTAATTAAAAACAGTCAATTTTGTCAGCCACTGTGCTTGTCATTCCATACTGTCTCTTGGTGGAAGTTTAGAATTCAACTCGAAGCTCCTCAGAGGGAATTTCCACTAGAGAGGCATTTGAGAGCATTTTCCCTACTGGCATAGGATTATACTCAGTTCCCAGGACGTATCGAGTGCACCATGTATTGAATGATAGAAATGTTAGTTAGCCAACCATGTAACCAGCAGGACTGTCAGAACTAGCAGAACATGGCAATAGGAAAAAGGCCAACATCCTTCCAGTTTTGCGCAACTGTAAATCTGTGGTAGTTCTTTACCATACATAGCACTTAGATTTCTGAGTCGATAAAACCATAAAATGTTTGCTGTATAAATATTTTGGTGTCCTTATTTGCACTCTGTCACCCTGCTTAATTTGGCCCTCTTCCTCTGCGCTAGGACATAATATAGGCCTCAGAACTAAATTTGTGTTTCCAAATGCAATTGTTCCTTTTAAAGTTTCAATCATTCATTCTTGTTAATGGGCATCCGTAAAGTTCGCGGAATATTTTTGAAAAATGGCAAAAAAAAACCAACAACAAAAACAATACAATCTGTGAAATCAATTTAACCAACTGGCGAGCTCAAAATTCTGCGAAAGCAACAAACAAACAAACAAACAATGAAAATTGAAGAGGGCAATGAAAGGTGAGGGGAAAAGTTCTTCCTCTTAATTGCAGAATGGAATCGAGCTGAAGCCAAGCAAGACCCAGCGCATCTACTCCATGGGCAGGAAGCGCTTCTTCCAGATCATGAAGTGTGAGATCAGAGACTCGGGCCTCTACACATGCGATGCTGGCGACGTCAGCACTTTCTGCTCTGTGGAGGTTTATGGTAATCATGTACTATATCCCTGTCAGCAGACAGGATACTAATTCTGTTCATCTATCCATGGGTAATTTACGAGCCCACTTAATCACTGATGCTGGTTTTTTAAAATGCTTTGCAGGTGAATGGCACCATGCTCTTTTACGAAAGGCTGAGCTTTTTCATTGCTAAATACTGCCACCTCCTGGGGATAAGGTGCAAATGCAACTAGTAAAGCAATTCTTATAGAACCTCCCAGGGGTCTTGGTATGCTCTATGATTTGCCTAATACTTAAATGCAGTCAAATGAGGACAAAGTCTGGACCAATTTAGAGCAAGTACGGTATCCTCACAGTCTCAACTTTCTGAAGTATTCCAAAAACTCAATGCAGGTCTCATCTGCCAAAATTGTCACTTCAACAAACCAAGCAATAGCAGCACTAACTAACTGAAACATCTTTATGTTTGATTGTGAGAAATTGGTATTTAGTCCTTGATATTTGTAGTTGGCATTTCAGTCCCAGCTTTCAGTCATTAGTATTTAAGTCCCTGTCGTGAGTAGTGGGTACATAGTTCTTGAAGTGAAATAGATTATTTTACGTCTGGTTGTGATGGTTTATATTTTCCAATGTTGGGATTTTATAGGCTGTCATCACCAGACAAATTCGCAAGCAGAAAATTCGCTAGCTTGTAAATTCATCTGGTTCCCAGGCTTGGTATTTTAGTCCTGGTTATGAGATTTAGTGTGTTTATCTTGCCTACGTGAAATTGTTAGCTTAGTCCTGGTTTGGGCTGGTGGTATTTCAGTCCTGGGGTGGTGAAAGATGCTCTCATGCATTCCTCCACGGCAGAGCAAGAGGTCGAGATTGTGCAGGGCCTGGAGGACCTGGACGTCCAGGAGGACCAGAATGCTGTCTTCATGTGTGAGGTGTCCCTGCCCGACATCTGCGGGGAGTGGTACCGTGACGGCGAGAAGATCAAGCCCACCAGCACCGTCAAAATCCGCCAGGAAGGCAAGTGCGCCACAAACGCGAGTACACACTCTCATCCCAGAAAAGATTCGGAATTGGTGACAATTCTAGAAAAGTATTACCGTCGCGCTCTGCCGTCAGGTGCATAAAAACCAACAGTGAGACAACTGAAGGAGAAAAAGGTTCGCACACAAAAAATGATTCACAAATTTAATAACGACTAGCTGCAGGAGAGCAAAGCGCAACAAACGTTCCACCCTTACGGTCTTCGTCAGTCTGTAACACAAGCACTGCTTTAAGAGCTTATATAAGGATTGTCACATGTCAAATGCCAATAAACTCATTAACAATCACTAATTAAACAGATTACATATGCAAATTAATAGCACAACAACAAAGCAAGAATGCATTGAGATGATTGTGTTTGCATGCTGCACAAACCGTCAGGCGAAGCCGTCATCAGCAGAATGCAAACCAATTATCTAATTGTATGGATGTCCATTTGTGAATATTAGTAAATGTTATAAAAAGCAGGAGGGTCGAGTTCTTTATTAAGTCCAACAGGGGACATGGAATTTAATTTATATATCCAGTAAACTTCTCTTTGTAGCAACTTTTTTTCAATGTTGCCATCCGACGAGGCAGAGTCATTTTTTCTATGGAAACACATTGCAATTTGCAGAGTGGATGATTAGATTCAGCGAAATGTCTAGCAACTGGTGAAGTGATATCCTGTCTACGTATAGCAGATTTGTGTTCTGTTAAACGAGTTCTTAAAGACCGACTGGTTTTTCCAGTGTACACCTTTGGACATGGATATAACAGCATGTAAATGACATTACCAGTGGTACAAGCAATACATGATTTAATTTCAAATTTTGCTCGGCATTAACACAGTTAAAAATTTACATTTTATGAGAGTAGTACAAGATAGGCAACTACAACATGGGTAGCAACCAATAATAAAGGACTGGGGATTTTTCTGAATGACGTTGGATCTGACTAACATGTTAGATAGGTTACGAGACCTTTTGTAAGTAAAAAGTGGAGGATTTCAAAAGGCTGATTTAAAGTAGAATCGGAGGATAAAATATACCAGTATTTATTAACTATGGACTTGATGTTACGGCTTATATTATTGTAAGTTAAAGCATAATTAACTTACAATAACATAGTTTGCGTTACACACTGAAGAAGACCGTAAGGTCGAAAAGTTTGTGTCCTTTGTTCCCCTGCAGCGAGACGTAATTTAAATTTGTGAATCATTTTTTGTGTGCGAACCCTTTTCTCTCTGAGTTGTCCCAGTTGGTGGATAAAATGCTCCCACACACACATACAGGCATTAATGCACACAGACGCACATACTCAAACACTAACCCACAGCCAACGCCCATGTTACGCTCTCAGGCAGAGTCTGGTTCTCATCTACTATCTGCAGGTACATCATGCAATCCATCATGCTATGAATTTACTGAGTTGTACTGGGGCTTTAGAAGAAAAACATCTCAGGTCCATCACCATACCTGCTGGTCAGCGTGGTTCTCGACTGATTGGCCATCTTAGTCTTCATGCCACCTCCACCTCTTGTTTTTATAGCCAAAGAGCTCTATTTTCATCTCATCTGACCTTTGAAAGTTCCACTTTTGTGTGGCAAACTGCTGTAGCACGACTTTGTTTTTTTTTTTTCGATGAAAACACATTTGTTTCTTCTGGCAATCCACAGAAACATTTTGTAGTTGTGCACACAGAGTCTGGTTATGGTTTTGGAGACCTCACGACATAATTTACAGTAGTGTGAAGTGATGATTATATACTTCAGAAAATGAAGATGAATCAAAATCAAGTACTATTCTGATATTTATTTAATGTAATATTGGATCATGTACATCAAAATAAGAAAACAGTATATAGCAAAAGCAAAAAATAATACTGTCTTTTTTTGAGAAAAAAGGTCAATGTATACAGTGGCCAACCTTTGCTTTGATTACAGCATTTAGTCTTTCAGGCATAGTTTTCACATATTTTTAATTTCCTTACTAAAGCATTCCATATGGTTTGAAGTTCATTTCAGAGATTCTTTCGATGGTATAACATGAATATTGCTCAATGAGATTAAGTCTGGACTGTGAGCACGCCAAGTCATAACTTTTATGTCACCCGATGTTTCTTTCCAACAGAGATCATTCTTGCACAACTTAGAAATGCGTTTCGGGTGATTATCTTGTTGAAAATAAAATCTTCAACCAATCGATCCCTTTCAAGATGGTAATGCAAGCCTCATAAGGATGCTGTGATACTTCTACTGATCCATGATTTCATTGATTTTTATAAGATCACTGGCCCCTTTTGAGCAGACTGAGCCCCAAACCATAATATTTCCACCTCCATGTTTTACTGGAGGAGTTAACTTCTTTTTAAACGTTCTACAACTCTACGGCACTCATGAGTTCTGCGTTTGGGTGAGGAAATATTTAATTTAGATTCATTGGTTCAAAGGACTTGTTCCCGGTCCATTGATTCCCAATCCTTGAATTTCTGGGCAACCAAGTTTTTTTTTTTTTTTTTTTAATGCTTGCAGCTCTTGGCAGCGACACGACCAATCAGACCATTTTAACATGGGCACCTGGTAATAGTGGATCTTGATACAATCATCTCTTCACTTCTGGCGCTACGAATATCATCGTGGAGTTGTGCAGTCAACTACCGTTTTTTTTATTTTTATTTTTTTTTTAACTTGTCATACAAAGATATCAAACACCAGAGGCATTTCTGTTTTGCACTTCTATTGCCACTAGTTTTTAGCGAACCAGTCTATTTGAAACACTTGATGGTGTTTCTTACTGTGCTATGGCAGCATTTAATGTTTTGAGCAGCATGTAATGCCACAATGCGGTTAAGAACAATTTCAGAGGGCTCCTTCCGGCGTGCCATCGTGTTTAACACTGTGACTCTGCTCAAAGTTCAAGTCACCTTATATACTGGAACAACTGACCATAAGAGGTAATTTTGCAGAATGATGTTGCCTAAAACCAGTTTAAACAGTTTTTTTAGGATCACTAATCACGGAATGGGACTTCAAAACATTCACTCAGGCTAAGCAAGAGTAAAAAAAAAAACACTTTTTAATTGCCATAAAAATTCACGTTTTCAGTTTTCATTTATTACCCATATTTTTTCCTCAATACACTTGTGTGAATTTTTTTTGTTCTCATTTCCTACAACGGAATTTCAAAACATTTTCATCAAAAAATTATGAAAAAGTCTTATATTGCAACCCATTTTTAGATGAATGTGATGGTGTATAATCATCACTGCACACTTTTATATATCTGCTAGTCTCAAACTGGAATCCTTGGAACTTCCTTTACCCCTTGAACCGTACTCTTCACTGTACAAGAGGGGTCGCATTTAGCATGTTGTTTATTGCTTTTAGTCCTCTGTCTTTCTGGTGGAGGGTAAGCTATTCGAACAAATTTTGTGCTTGTAGCTTATCCACATGTAGCCTTGCTACGTGCTAAGGTTGGAGCTACAAATATATTTCTTCCTCCAAGTGGTTGTTTTATCCATAAATTTAATGGCGGTTCATCTTATTGAGAAATTCTAACTCACTCAACTGATGCCTTCAGATTTGTTGACAAGATTTGTGTTCCTTCAATGCTTGGCACTGCAAGCGGCGACTGTTATGTATATGTAGCTGAATTGAGTCACCGTTGTTCTATTGCTGAACTGGGCAAGTCTGCTGCAAAAGCCGGTGCTACAAGTTTGTAATGGTTGTTGCCTGAGGTTGGTGATTTTGTTGATTGGCGGTTGTCATTGAACTGAGTAAAGCTGCAAACTGGGGTCAGTGCCTTTGCAGCAAAACAATTACAGCTCCATACCAGTCACTGCCTGTGATCAGAGCATCAGCGGATTGGCAGCAACTACCTAGCTAGCCAATTTAGCCAAATAATTGGACTGGTCTGTCATTATAACTAGCTGGATAATCTGAAACATTTAAATAAGACAAATATAATACAGAGGAAATTGGGAAAGAGGCAAGTACTCTTTAACAGCCCTGTGTATGTGTAAGGGCAAATAAAAACCTGTTTTTTATTTAACGATACCTTTAAGCAATATACTAGCAAGGACTGGCACAATAGCTCTGAAGCACTGATGATTATGTTAATCCAGAACAGTGCAGATTCTGAATTCATGCAAATGACATCAAGCACACAGAGAAGTGTCAGAATCACAACTGTAACCACTACTATCATGTACTGAACTCACCCACATGATATGTTCAGGTGCCAAGCACTTCCTGCTTATGTGCAACGTGAGGGTGGAGGATGCCGGGGAGATCAAATTTGTGGCCAAGCAAGTGGAATCCACGGCAACCCTGGAAGTGGAAGGTAAGAATCCAATATCTGTCTGTCCATACATCCCTGCCAAAAATAGTCAATTTTCACGCACAGTATTCTTTTTTTAAATCCAAGTTCAATTACCTTTTCACTACATTGACCTCTTCCACCCGAAATTTTCTGTGCCGTGTCGCTGGAGGAATGAAAGCCCCTCAAGTAACTTCACCTTAAAATCCACGTTAACACCAAACCGGTTCGTAACTACTTTTGATAATTAAGAGAGAGGGAACAACACCAGTGTAAGGGAGGTGCTGAACACAGTGAAAATACACATGAGAGGAAACACAGGTGCACACTTGTAGCCACACTGGAACAAAAATTAGTTAATTAAATCATAACGGTTTCGACATAAGTCTTCTTCTGGTTATTGAATCATTCTTCGAAGCCCTGAAGAAGCCTTAGTTTTAAACGTTGGTAATTTAAAAAAAAAAAAAAAAAAAGATTGTTGTATTGTGCCTGCAAGTGTGCAACTGCACTTCTTCACATCAAATCAGCAACCAAACATTAATTGGCTCATTTACAAAGACCCATCAGCAGAATTACCAGCCAATTTGTTTTTAGCTGGCTTCATTGTTCTTTGCATTAAAATGTTATCCAGCATTTTCCTATCCACATTCATGATGTTATGAAATGTCAGTATGTCTTTCTGTATCTCATAAAACAACATATTTGTTAGCTAGGCTTAGAAGTGACACATTTTTAAATGTTTTCTTTTTAATACTGAAAACATTTTGAGTAAGTTAATTGACATTATGAAGTATACTACACTGCTGAAAAAAATGCTAAAACAGGAGACAGAATTCAGACAAAGTTTTGGAATAATTCATTATTTGTATTGCCATCCTTAAAATATTGAGTATTTGACATTGTTCGTGGTGATCTCTTTATCATTTCTTAATTTATTTATCATTATAGACTTACATATCAGTCTTCTTTATTCAGTAAATAAATTATTCGGTTGTTAAACGGGAACAGGTGGAGAGCAATCAAGAATTTTCAGAAAATCTGGAGGACTTTGGGTTATGACTTTGGAGAGGTTAAAAGGTCCTGTATTTCACAGATTGTCAATAATTTTCGACTATTTACTCGGTTTGGTAAAATGGTTTTGATGCTGTCTGCATAAAAAAAAGAAAAATTAAATTTTCGGAATCAAGAGTAAAACCTGTCTGTACTGTGCAGTACTATTCAAATGACTCCCCTCTGAAAGTCAACTGGGATGAAATCAAATGCTTACTCTTTCAGGAATGACACTACAGCAGCAACACTGAATTCATCTTGTTTTATGTTTGTCAGATGTTTGGTAGAGTGAGGACCAGCCCTGGTGCTAGAACAGGGAATTGGGGGGCTCAGACACACCCCTTTATTATACCCTCCGCAACGAAGTTTAGGGGGGTATACTGGATTTGCTTTGTCCGTCCGTGTGTGCGTGCGTGCGTGTGTCTGTGTGTGTGTGCGTGCGTCTGTGTGTCCGGACCTAGATATCATAACCTACTCATCCGATTTTGAAAATTTTTTTTCTTGGTGGAAGGTCTATTGACTGTGGTACTGCCCGACTACTTGTTGTAGGTCTGATGGTTGCGGGGGGTATCCTGTAAGCCATGCTTACTGACTAAATCTAGTTAGTCCTGGCTAGTTCAAAATCATTTTCCTTTATTGACGTGTTTTCCAATTATCGTAATTGGCAACTGAAGACACGGTTTCTCTCCATATGCGATCTAACAGCGATGAAATCATAGGCTAAATTCAGTACAAAAAATAATTTACTTATTAATAGGCTAATGCAGTTGATTGAACTGGTCCGCATTCCAATGAAATATCGCTTTTCACTCTCGGTATTGCGTGGGTTGATAAAAAAAAAAAAAGTGGCACTCGGCAGTTAAATAGGCTATAAAAAACATGCGGCTGAAGCTATTTGTGCAGGTATGCAATTTTGAATAACATTGATTTAAATGCAGCAAATACGCATCCAGATGAATGATTGTCATCTTACCTAATCGGGGAGAACAAGCAGCACCTGTGAACTGTGGAGAGCTCTCGGAGTGAACCTTCTGTTAATTATGACAATGACTGAGAACAGGTCAGGACTAATAATGGTTTTTAACGGATGTTTTGTGCACCCTAATTATCAGTTCTGGTTCCGCCACTCTACTGAATTTAGCCCATGATTTCATCGCTGTTAGATCACATATAGAGAGAAACCGTGTCTCCAGTTGCCAATTAAGATAATTGGAAAACGCATCAATAAAGGAAAATGATTGAGAACTAGCCTGGAGTAATAAAGGATGAGTCTGCCCCCCATTTTCCTGTTCTAGCGCCGGGCCTGGTGAGGACCAAAGTACTTTACGGGACATTACAGATATTCTGGAACCCAGGCCCCGGGAGTAATCTTAGAGACAGCATTGCCAGAGCCCCCTGTATAAGATAAAGACACAGTAGCCCCAGGAGCTCATACAAAAGCTAAGGGCACAGAAGCCCCAGGACCCTATAAGCAAGTAAATGGGAGAGTTTTCCCAGGGCCCAATTAGTGCGGAACAGTAGCCCCAATTTCCTTTAAATAAGCCAAGGGGCAGTTGCCACAGGGCCTTGTGAGTATGCTAAGGGCACCATAGCCCCAGTGCCCTGTAAGTAAGCTAAAAGGAAAACAGCACCGGAGCCCTTTTAGCTACCTAAGGGGACAGTCACCTCAGGGTCCGAGAGAAAACTTAAGGGGACTGTAGGACCAGGGCCCCATTAGCAACCTCAGAGGACAGTAGCCCCAAGGCCTTGTGATTAACCTTATGCTAACTACCAGCAGCTGTGGGTAAATTAGCTTAGCTTTATTTGTTTAGGATTGTAGATGTATTTGAGGGATAATGGGGATAAGAGCTTTGTGTCCATGTTAGCTGTGTGTCTGATCCTGTGCCACGTCTGTCCTCGCAGAGATGCCCGTTTGTATTGTGAAGCCATTACGGGACAAGACAGCTCTGGAAGGGCACCGCGTGATACTGGAGTGCACTGTGTCCAACCCTCGCTGCAGCATCCGCTGGTACCAGGGCAATAAAGTCATCCTGCCCTCCGAGCGCTTCGAGATCTGCAGTGAGGGCTGCCACCGCAAGCTGGTTATCCAACAGGTGGCGCTAGAGGACGAAGGAACCTACAGTGTGCAGGCGGGGGAGCACATCACATCCGCCAAATTGACAGTGGAAGGTCAGAGAGCAGGAACTGTAATGCTGCTCAAACCAAACACCGCCTTTTCTCTGAAGACAATCACCGCCCTCTTCTCTGAACACAAACACCATCTTTTCCTCTGAACACATACACCGTCTTCTTCACAAAAAAAACTGGTCACATGACTCTGACCTACATCAGCCTTTTTTTAAGGCAACAAAACACATACCTACCTCTTGATAAGCCAAAAACCACCCAAACACTAGCCTCTTCACAGGGCAACAAAGACACTTAATGGAGCAATCAGCTGACCCAAACTTCCAAACTCAGTACAGCTTTATGCTTGGGAATAGAAAAACTCTGACTGGAAATGATTATTTCCAGCTCGCAATTTGCAGATGAGTCAGGGCGCACACAGCATTGAAATGTATGCTCTCAGAAAGCATTAGAGGCTGTATACTCACGCTGGTCCTTCTCTGCCTCCACCAGCCCAGCTCATTGTGATGGTGCGGGACCTGGAGGATGTCACCATCACTGCCCCTGACGCGGCACGCTTTGAGTGCGAGGTCTCAGTTCCGGTCAGCAAGCCTCCTAACTGGAGTCTGAATGGGAAAACCTTGCACGCCAGTGCCGAGGTTCGCCTGGAGTGCCGGAACACGGTCCACAGACTGACGCTGACAAACACGTGTGCGGATATGTGCGGAACTGTCCGGTTCAGCTGCGGAAAAGCCAAGAGCAGTGCTACGCTCACTGTCATGGGTACGACAGTCATTAATAACCTATACCTTAATTAAATAAGGGAAACTCTAGGCCCACTGTCATGAATGCCACAGTCTTGAATTATCTGATCACTATGCAAACAGGTCTAGGCTTTAAGACAATCAATGTCATAGTATAGATCCATTACTATCTTAAGGCCAGAAAATGCATAGTGAAGTCCATAGGTATTTGGACACAGGCATAATTTTTATGATTTTGGCTCTGTATGTCAGGGGTCTTAAACCCTATGCTGTAGAGCAGGGGTGTCAAACTGACCCGTAAACGGGCCAAGAGGCTGCAGGTTTTCACTCCAACAATTCAGAAGCGCACCTGATACAACTAATCAGTTGTGCAGGCCTAGATCAGTTGATTAAATCAGTGCTTTCAGGTGAGCTTCTGCTTGGTAGGATTGAAGACCTGCAGCCGCTTGGCCCGTTTACGGGTCAGTTTGACACCCCTGCTGTAGAGGGTCAGGGGGATGCAGACCTTAGTTGCAAATAATTTCACTAAAACACTAGATGGGGGAACTATTGGAAACTGAGTGAAACCAAAGATGCAGAGCTTGAAATTGCAGCTCTAACTGAAGGTTTCATTTTTCCTCAAAAATATTTTACAAACAGTGTAGGGGGGCTCAAAAGTAACTGGTCAAACTAATATCATAAATAGAATTTAGAATTTGAAATGTTAATACGTGGCGGCAAATCCTTTGCCGTCAATTACTGCTAGAAGTTTGGAACCAGTCAGTAGATGTGAAAAGATGCTACTTCCTTCCCTGGCCATGCTCTGCTAGACCTTCACTGCAGCAGTCTTCAGTTCCTGCTTGTTCTTTGAGCATTTAACTTCAGTTTTGCCTTTAGCAAATGAAATGTCTGCACGATTGAACTGAGGTCAGGTGACTTGGCCACATGTTGGAAATTCCACTTCTTTCAAAAAGCCTTGGGGTGCCATCACAGTTGGTTCCAGTCATTATGCATCAGCACTGTGAAGCACCTCCCAATGAATTGTAAAACTTCCGGCTGAATCTTAACAGATATAACAGCCATATGCATGTCAAACACCATCCTGCTGCTGTCATCAGCAGTCACATTATCAATAAATACATAAATGCCCACGTCTGAACTCTACCTTCACCGTGCTTCATAGATGCGTTTATATACTTCAGATAATAAGGATTTCCTTCAGTTATCCTTTCTCTTCCCTTTATTCTTCTGCAAGTTTTGACTCGTTCATCCATAAGATGTCGTACTTGAGCAGTGCAAGGTTTTTAGTTCCCATATGGCAAACTCTGACCTGGTCTTTCGGTTTTTGAGATTTAATAATGGTTTATATCTTGTGGTAACCCCCTGTTTATACTCAGATTAAGTCTTATCTTGATTGTTGATTTTGACACAGATTCACTTACATGTTTGAGGGTGTTTCTGATCTCTTCAACAGCAGTGCTTTCTTCACCAGAGAAACAATTCTTCTGTCGTATATGATAATTGTCATATGTGGTCTCCAAGGCCTTTTTGTGTACCTGAGCTCACCTTTGTTTTCGTTCTATTTAAGAGCATAACCAATAGTTGATTTGGCTGCATGTTGCTACTCTTTCAGGGGTTTGTTTTGATTTTTCATCCAAATACTGGCTTGCTTCTCGGGTAGAAGCAGCTCTTCAGACCCCATATTGAAACTGATTCCAAATCAAATGTCATACATTTGATCAACTGAATGCCTTTGATCTGCCTAATAGTGAGTAAAATAATGAGGGAATAACATATTCATAGTCATGGAACAGCAGAGCAGACTAATTTTTCAATTAAGGACTCAGACTCATACATGCTGTCATGCAAACACCATTCACCCAGTGGATGTGTGTCGTACATACCCGTGGCTAAAACAAGAACTTATGGACCCAAATGTATAGCATATCAAAATGTGTTTACTACACCCTCAAATTACTGTGGAGGTAAAAAAAGAGGAGTTGAGAGATATGATGTATTGACTTTATACATAATACAGAATATTTCCATTGGCAGTTATGCATTTGAATGTACTCATGATTCTTTCTCCTTTTAAATTCTGTGCAGATGACTAGACCTGCAGGAGGAGACATTTTGAACCATCTGGACTCGTGGATAACTTTGGCAATCGCTGATGAGTCAACTTATAGTTTCAGTATCAATGGAAAAAAAGGATAAGACAGCAAAGTTTGTTTTGACAAATTGAAAAAGTAGTGTGATTGGAGACTGAAGCAGTGAAAATTCTGCAACAGCGCAGTCATGGATTGACGGTCAAATAAAGCAGTTTTTAAGCGTCACGAAGGCGCTCTGGGGGAAAAAAAACAACCAGAAATACGGAAAACTGAGGCATGAAACAAACGTCATGCAACTTGGTGATTCGAATAGAACCACATCCAGTCTGATTTTTTTTTTAAAACGGCCAGCAGAGGTCGCCAGAGTCACTCTGCAAGTACAACAATCAGAGGGAAAACAGGATGGATCCATCTACACCGCTACTCACCATGACCAGTGCCCTCTTCCTTTAGGCAAAACATTAAAATACTGCCATGTAGGGGCCTAAACTAAGTGCAGGCGAAACTGTGATGGTATATCTAAACCTTAAATATTAATATTCATTTAAAGTGCCCCATTTTTTATGGTCTTAGAGTGATTTTGTTAAGCTTCGAAATCAGGCCCTAAGACCACTTAAGTTCACCTTTCTTATAATAAATTCTGCAGGAGCGGGGTAAGAATGCACAAGTTCTAGAGCAAATACTGATTTTTAATTGATAAACTCAGTCAGAGAAAAAAAAAAACCTGATATTTAATTTAATCCCATTTCATTCTTGATATAATGTACATTGTTCCATATTTATCCATGTAAAGATGCAATTTTTTAAAGCTTTGGCTGCTTTTGTGGTAGGTATTCGTGGAAGGGGACAGATCTTAAAGGGGTTTAATGAGACTGGAGAAGAGACTGTATGAAGAACAAAGGGCCAAAATGGTTGAATAATTAAGCGGGCGACGAAAAGGAAGATCCAGGGGACTGAAGTAACACCATCACTGGAGCCATTTCCTTCATTACTGTTCACTCTCAATGATGAGATCAGTGTTAAATTTACTATCAGCTGCTTTGTATTGTAACTCACTAAAAAAAAAAAAGATTTTCTAAATTCTGTATTTATTTTCTTTTGACTACGCCTTAATTGCGTCCTGTGGTCACCCTAATAGCGCTCTTTTTTTTCTTCTGTGTAGTGGGTGGCATTGGCTTCTTTTGCTGCTTTGGTAACAACTGAATGAAATTACAATAAAACAGGATTGATAACGAACACACTGCACATCACTGAATGGCAATTTGAGTGAAATGTATTTACATTCGTTTTAAACACAAGAGTTGAAATTGATCAAAAATGAAAAATAATCTGAAGAAAACTTCCACAATTAGGTTACAATAGCTTTAATTTAAACTCCATGTTCCCAGATTACAAGTATATTATATATTAATGCCAGTTTGCTTGCGTTCTATCAAACATCTGCATACATGCATACGCACGTGTGTACATGTTTGGGTGTGTTTAAATACTGAAGAATATACAGTATAGACAAGGGGACAGAACTGTGACTGGAGAACATGCCTGTCTGACTTTATGGAACTCAAAGGCACAGAATCCAACAGAGATTTAGAAATGGACTTCAGAGAGGTACAGTTTTTTTGCGTACAGAATCATGATAGAATCCCTTGCAATTTCTACGTACATTTCTCATCAGATATTGACATTTCCACCCAACTAATGTTTCTTTACACTGAGTGAAATACTGTCATCTCCATTGTGTCATTTATCCACGATACATGTTGAACAAACAAAAAGCAAAATCCCAGCACTGTCACATTTTCAAAAATGCTACTGCTGATGTTCAGATGACCATCAAAAAAAAAAAAAAATAAAATGTTCTGAGATTCAGTAGATATCACCTACAAAAATTCATTCATCACTGCATGTGCCCACTGATCCAAGGCAACAGGCTGTTACTTAACTCGTATTATTTACAAAAATCGTGACACAAAAACTTGGGGTTCCTCAAAAATGTTTAATATATTAATAAATTTACCCATGCCTTGAGCAATGTTCTTTCGAGCAACTGGTCTAAAAAAGACACAATTCATAATACTAAATATAATTACAAGCTGTTCAGGAATGGTATAACAGACTGCAAGTCCAGAATGAATCCCTACTATTGCTAAGGTAGGGGGAGAACTCCCTCTGTCTCTTCACCCGACAAATGCCAATTATTAAGAGAACACAGCTTGCAGTCTGTGCAATCCAGGGAGAGGAGATTGAGAGGTTCTGCAATTGTCAATTTGTCACTCCTATTCTTACTGTGACTATTTCATGTTCTTTTTGCCTATTCATGCTGAAAGCCAACAGTAGGGGCTTCTGTCCACAGGCAGCTGTTCTTGCACTGGCAGCATCTCTTTTATGCGCAAATTCTCTGAAAGTTTAGCGCTTTCTGCACCAGTTCGCTCTCACGGTCAGGTAAAAAACAATGACTGTACATAAAGATGGATGACCAGACAGCTCCCTAAAAGTGATGCTAAAAACATTTTGTTTGCCACCTCATGGCTTGCTGCAGTATAGGTAATAAGCTCTGCTCCCTCCATGCTAGCAGATGGGACATTGGCCAAAAAAAAAACATTTCGAAGTACGTATTAAATTTTTCCCTAAAATGGCTCCAGCCATTTTAGGTCGCTCTTCCTGTGCTGATATTTGTTCAAGTGTACATTTTTTTCTCATAAGTTTGGTTTTAATGAGTTAGTTGATCATACGAGAAGGGGATGTAAAGTTATGATTGAATACAGTGATTGACAGCTGCTCCAAGCAAAGTAGTTGCGGAGGCTCCAACAGGCTACTATTCAGGAGTTGCGCATGAAGTTGAGATTTAAGTAAAAGCATAAACCCAGAGTGATTTTGAAAATCCTACAAATTGGCCATAAAATGCTCCTTCACTCCAAATATAGTGTATATGGCCTAATACGCTTTCTGCAGTGAAGCTACTGCTGGAGGTAAAATCAGTCAGCTAGCAAGCCACTTAAGCTAGATTCGGTAACTGGTCACCGCAGTAAGCAACGAAAATCCACGGCAAATATGTTCACCTGTCTGAACATATCAATTAAGTGTTAGCAGTAAAGTTATTCATGGGAAGTTAAATCTGTGAGCAATATTGATGGGCAGACCGACTCTTTTCACAGTATCGGATACATTGAGTCGTTAAAATGATTTTATTAATTTAATTTATACCTTGCTAGAGAGAAAATGTACTGTTACATTCTGTGGTTGCAACTGCGTTGTACCCCCCCCCCCCCCAAAAAAAAACCCAAACTGAAGAATGCCATAATTGACCAGTCGAAATTGAATATTCAACCATGTAATGACCAACAGCAACAGCGAATGGGAAAAGGAGGGGTTCATGAGAAATCGGATGTTCGGCAGGCTGACATGGTACGTATCAGACACGAAAAAGAATCGGCCAAAAAAATTTGTCTGTTCATTTTTGCCAATCAACTAGTTAGCTAGCTAGCTAGATAGTGAAGCAAGACCTAGTAGCTGCTCACCTTAGTTAGCAAGGAAAAATCAATAATATTCTCTTTGCTCTAAACATGGCCTGATGTACTGTTGTGCAGCTCCTACACTGGGTAGTAAAATCAGTAAGCAAGCAAGCAAACTAGTAAAGCAAGATTTAGTGACTGGTCACCTTAGTTAGCTAGCTAGGTAGTTAGAGCTAACGCTAGACCACCTAATAGTGGGGGTATACTTTGCCATAGACTGCATTTGCTTTGTTTTAATGGTTGTTTTAGATTTTTTGAAGGGTTGTACTGGGTACTCATCCATAGACCGGATATGAGCTACCTAGTAGATGGCATTCGGCACACCTCCAGTTTGTAGAAGCGGATCAACCCCTCAATCACTACTGCGCAAACTCCGGCTCCAAATGACGTCATCAGTGCAAGGGGATGGTGTCAGGGAGAAATGTCAGTGGGAAAAATATCGGAGGTAAAAGGGCAGATGTAAAACCTATGAGAGCTGCCGTGCGATATAATTACATTTCAAGAGGCATCTATGGTGCTCTTTCTCTTTTCAATAAGAAATCCTTCCAACTTTTTTCTCCTCTGACATTTTTACACCGAACCAAGATGACAGCCTCCAAATCTGGGAGGCTCCATTTCTTCATCCATTTTTATATGCAGTCAATAGATGAAGTTGGTTAAACTTTTGAAACACCGCCGTGCTCGTCAATGTCATTTCTCTCTCATCGACTAATCAAAATCAAGAAGATACTGACAAAAACGAGGGCGAAGAAACCGATTCAAGCAGTCAGACGACCCTATTATTTATGACCTTCCACTAAATACATAAAATCAAAAGCATGGAGGGATATTTCCACGTCTGTTGGGATGCCATGCGAGTGTCTTTTGTCGCAGTCATACTTCTAATCCGTTTAAGAGAAACGTTTAGGTTTTTTTTTTTTTTTTAAAGTTTAGGTTAGCAGACACGTTATCTAGCAGTAATTAACATTAGCTACTACTGTAGAGATCAACTGCAGTAGCTAGGTAATGTTACTCTTATAATTAAGATTTTTTTACTTGCCTGATCAGCAAACAATCATTCGGGCAGCTGCTTTCCAATAGTTTCATTAATCTTTCCAAAGTAGCACAGAACTAGAGACTTTACATTCGCAACGATGAATAGCGGAAGAGCGAGATGGCAGTTCTTGTAACTAAGCAACAATAAGCGCTTGAGAGAAGTGTTATAAAAGTGAGGTTACGGGTGGCTCTAGTGAAAAAAAACGGCTGCCAGTGGGTACAAGCCCTGATAGTTTCAAATAATGCAAACCTGATAAGACTGCTAATCTTCAATCGGCAATAAGTGTGTGTAAACCTGCATTCCAGGCAAATACTATTTCACCTTTGTCATACCTTCAGCAACATGCAAAACAGCAGAAATAACAAATAACAAGCGAAAAAACACTTAAAAAAAAAAAACTGCAGCCTGATTCATAACAAAGCTAATAACATACAAGAGAAAATGAGAAATGTCTTCAAGTCATGAGAAATGTGGAGGAGGGATATTTTTCTGCATGTCATTTTCTCATACACTGCTCTTCAGACCTTCATGGACAACCGTGTGCACACGCACGCACGCAGACACTGCCCATTACTTTAGGAACACCTTCCCACTCATACTAATAGACTACATTGAAAGGGGTTATGTGCGGAGTTGCAGTGACATGCTTCACTAAATTGATAAGCAGGTTACCAGTGTAAACATGCAGATATACCAGGTGGTCAGATAGTGCATACGCATAGTACTGTTCAAAGATTTGAGATCACAGAGTTTATTCTTTTGAAAGATCAACAATAATAATAATAATAATAATAAATTTTAATTCAGTCTTAACGTATAATTGCAAATCCCCATTTAAACAGCCATTCCTCCAGCCTACCAAGACCACACTGCCAGAACAATAGCATAGATATGCAAGGGGTTTTCTAGTTCATGAGAAACCAACGGCATGACATTACGCACAGCACAGCAAAAATTCAACCCAATATAGAATTTAAAAACATTTCTGTGTGCTGCACAACTCAGCAAATTATTTTTATTTTCTTCAGATGTTAGAAATGTGCTTAATATAACAGGAGTAAAGTTTTTAGTACCAATAAACAAAATGGTAGGGTAACTTTAAGGTTGAGGTGACTCTGGGTGAGCCAAGTAATCTGGAGTTATGTCTGAAGAAGATGGGGCAGTGCAATAATAAATAGCGGCAGATTTAAAAATCAAGCATTTAAGTACGAGCAATTTTTGACGTCATCATAGTCTTGGATGCAGTTTTGGAAGGTACTGTAATATGGCACAATTGGCTTTTTACCATCGTCTGTTAAATGAAAAAATACTTACATTTTTACACCAACTTAAAATACAGAAAAAACAAACCAAATGGTCTTATTTTTGCTGTAAAAGTGTATAAAAATACATTTCTAATATACAAGCTGGGGTTTTTGGGGCCGCCAGCAGGGCTGAAAAAAAGCACAGACTCGTTTCCAGCCCTCTGTCATTTTGCTCATCAAGCTCTGATGTTGAAGGGAAGGTGTTCACTCCTGCACTGAAAGGCAAACATCCAATCACAATTTAAGGTTCAAACAATAACACATAAAAAACACAGGAACATGATCAGAAATCTGTCTCATTTAGTCCCAGGAACAGGGAAAAATAATAAAGGATGAATTTACATCACATGCCACAAATGGTGACAGATAGGCTTTGAATCATAACACTGGTTGTACTTAAGACTTGGTTCACTATTGAAAAACAGTCAAAATATCAAAAACAGACTAAGATGTATTTGCAAACTGAATTAAACATGATTATTGTGTTAAAACATTCTGAATACTGTGATATCACCTTTAAATTTTCATCATAACACATGGGTTAACAAATTAATCTGCTAACTCAAAGCTGGAACAGTGCAAGGGCCAAATTCGATCTCTTCCAGACAATTACAAGGGCTTTTAAGGTCAAGGCATTAAAAGCTGGGAATAAGCGAATTTGGAACCAAAACGTAAGCCCTCACTGCATCAGCTGAGCGCTAGCACTGATAATTCACTAAAAAGATTGCTGCATAACCCATTTTATGGGACGTCACGTTGAAACGGGGGTCCTCTCTCAAATGTGCCTTGCAGAGAAAAATGGACAGTAGCGAAGAACGGAATAGCAAATTTTCAAGTGTTAAGATTATTCTACAGTTTTTTTTTTTTTGTTGTTGGTGATAAAAAGGTTCTCCACCGTGAGTTCAGCCTTCCAAACTGAAGCCTGTTTCCTGTGCCCGCTCCGGCTCCGCACTTCCTTAGAATGGAATTCTGGGTAGGCGTTTGAGGACAATGACAGCAGCCAGCCCATCTCGTGAGAGGCAGAACGGGGTTCACCCGGCCCCCCCAGCCTCTGTGGCCCCTGGGGATAGCCCCTCCCTCCCCATGACATCATGTTAACTTGCAGTCCTTTGTTGCTTTAGAACAGTATACACGTCCTCCACCTTACTCAGTCTCTCGAAAAATGGGATGAGGTCCAGCAGCTCCGTGTCAGACATGTCGTCGAACCATGAGGCAACGGGAACCTAGACAAGTGGGCAAAACAGACACAGGGAAACACAGGTGTAAAAACACAGGATTCACGGCGACCTACCCATCTACAGACAAAGGCATGAACAGACAGGATTCAAACTCGCCCGTTCATCTTCAGACAAGAATATTCAACGGCTGAAATGCTTGGAATCGGAGATAAAACTGGCTCTGAAAAGTGGGAGTCCGGAGACTTTTTTCCCTCCCTTTTTAGCCAACCTTAGCCTGGCCACTAAAGGATTCACACTCAGTTTAATGAGTTTCACATAGTATCACATAGATGGAATAAACTTTGCACAGTTGATGCCATCATGTGTGGGTGTGTTAAAGGAGCATCTACAAAAGGCCATGTCATTTACAAGCAAGCATTGGTCAAGACCAGTCACTTCGCAAAAAACTGATCAAATAATCCAACAGATTAAAGTACAACGTACAATTCTCAAGTGAAGCCACTAATATTGGTGTTACCGGAAAAGATTAGCTAAAAAGGCTAGGGAACTATGAAGTGCAACAGAAGGATGCTGAGCTTCACAAATGTGAAAACAAAATTGGGAAAACAGCTAACCATTGAAAATGCCCATTTGACTATCAAGGCAATAAGTTTATGTTTAATGGCGAAGTAGTAAATCTGAGCATATTTTAACTGCACGCTCTGTTGAGGGGGATGGTTCTAGAGGTGAAAGAAACACCAAATATCACAGAGATTAAAAAAAAATTGAAGACATTACTCATGTCTTGAGATGTGAAAATCTCCTAAACTACAAGCAAAAACTACCAACTCACTCCAGTATATATTCTGTAGACTGACCATCGCAGCGACCGAAGCAAAGCCGTGGATATCACCGGTCGCAGCAACATTTGCTTTACACTTTGAGCAACTGTTGCATTAAGGTGGCTGATACAGTCACTGAAGATGCCTCCAGGGCTTTTTTAATGAAGTGAAACTCTAAACCTTTTGAAGCCTCGGTTGTGATGGTAAAGTCTGGATCAGGGGTCAGAACCTTCATTTGAACTGGTTCTGCTCGAGCTCCACAAATAACTACTTAATAACATCAACAGTCATGTTTAACTGGGCTGCAATGAAAATTATAAGCCAATATAAACAAACCAATTAAAATCTTACAGATTACCACTTTAAAGAGCAAATATTCAGTTATTTTAATATCTTAAACCGAGAAAATCCACAAAAAAATGACCACTGGTTAAAAAGACAGTGCAGCAATAACAATGTAAAGATGCAGCCAACAATTATTTGTCAAATAGCCGATCAACATCAATCAACATCAGGCTACCAGCAATAACTTAACAGAGACATAGACATACAATTTACTTACCCAGAGTTCCAATCAGCAAGACCGTAAAATGTCACTGCTTAACAACGAACAGCAGTCCCACCGTAAACAACGTTCTCTAGTACTGATACCAAATAGATTTATGGCGATGAGGCGAAGGAGCACTTACAGCATTGTCTGGGTGGAAGATGTAGGAGGCTGGCGAATTATCCACAATGATGACCTTGTTGAGGTCTCTGCCCAGACGGCTCAGGTCCTTGACGTAGTTGCCACGGTGAAACACGCATGATTCGCGGAACAGACGGCACCGAAAGGCTCCCCACTTGTCCAGCAGGTCTGACACGGGGTCTGCGTACTGAGCAGGAGCGCAGTACAGCCAAACGGCCACCAGGGAGAAGCAAAGCAGCACAGGGAGCCAAGCAGAGAACGCATGAGATCCTATGACATCACTCATCCTCTATCCATTTACACGCTCCATTAAGCCACATCGATATACAAATAATTATATATCGATATGCCCTTAACTCAAACTCAAAAACAAGAAAATAATAATATTTCTCTCTCTTTGGATTTTAAAGCACAAGTGCTGGCAGTTTAAGGCCTGTATCACAAAGCAAGAATACAGAGTTAAGTGGATGGCTGTTTTTAATTTCAGAACATGGGAGGGGTCGATGATTAACGTAGGGCAGAGGCCCAGCTGAAACTCCAATCCTGTTTTATGTTACAGGTCTTGATATTGGTGGTTTTGATTCAATATACCATCATCACCAGACCAAAGAAAAGTATTCACTCAGCTCAGCTGATGTCCTACAAATAATAATGTCATTTCAGCGACACACAAGGCACAGTACAAGTACTGACAATGAGAGACCAGCACTGACTTTGTATGAGCAACACTGCCAGTGATGAACCAATACTGACTAAGTAACCAGCGCAAAACTAACTGACCAGAACTGAAGGAGACAGTAAGGTCTACAAGTGACCAGCCCAGACAGTGAGGGACCAGAACAAACTATGAATGACCAGGACTGAGTGGAACTGACTGAGAGTGACTGATACAGACTGTAACTGACCAACACTGACCAAGTAACCAGTATAAACTATGACGCCCAGTGACTGATAATTCCAGGAGAGAGGTCAAAAAGGATTGTAATTGAGCAGTACTGACTGTGAGTGATTAGTATTGACCATTAACAACTGTAAGATACCAGTACTGACTGCAACAAGAATGTATTGACTTAAAGACCAGCACTGACTGTGAGTGAGTTGCCTACATTGAGAGACAACTGTACTGACAGTGAGTGAACAGTATTGATTGAGTGTCCAGCACTAGTTACAAGAGACTGAATGACCATTACTAACTGCGAATGACCTGACTTGACAGACTGACTAGTACTTGATGACCAGTCCAGACTTTAAGTGACCAGTATTGACTGCGTAACCAGTAAAATCAGATTATAAGTAATGACTGTGCGAAAACAGTACTGTCAATCATCTATGCTGTCAATGTCTGAACACAGAATGTCTGAACATGCTGGCAGAGTGGTGACCACGGATTTTTACTGGACAGGAATATCTGAATAGTACTGACTAATTTACCAGCACCGACTGAGACACCAGTCTTGACTGTAACAATAAGTTTTGACTCACTGACCAGTACTAACTGTGACTGACCAATATTGACTGAGTAATCGCAAGGATTACCACAGACCGGTAAGCAGTGACCAGAACTGCCTTACCCTTTCCTTACACTACATTTTCCATTTCTAAAACACTGAACATAAATGCACACGTCAGAATGTTCAAGCTTACTGTAATTTATAATGTACACAGTAAAATACATGTTATTTCACACGCCCACAGTCAGTATAAATGAGGACGCTTTTGAAGATATGCTTTTTCTTTACCGGAGGCTTGCAACCTACTAATCCTGAGTCAACTAACAGTAAAACCACAAAGCAATTTCAAAACCACGGTTACACTTCACAGTGTTAGTTTCATCAGCAGCATTTCTGCATGAGAAAATGCACAGAAAACACAGAGATGATACTGCACAAGAAGTTCAGTGCTTCTAAACACTAGAAACATGCATCTAAGAGAAACAGTATTTGGGTGAGGCATTTCAGGCCACATTTAATTTGACAAACTGAGTGTAGTGAAAAACATCAACATCTTGATGAGATGATGGTCTTACTTTAGCGAGACTGGCAGTGAATAACACACACTCAAACAGCTCTCCCATCCGTTTGAGAAACTCGTCAACATGTGGTCGTTTCAACACGTACACCTGAAACAAAGATGACATTAATGAATGGAAACGTGCGGAGCATTCTCCTGACAAAGGCCTGTCTGTGCAGTACTGTCAGCTCGAGGCTCTACAGAGGACAAAGGACCACAAGACTACAGTTAATGTTCCACTGCTGTGCATAAGGCGGGCTGGCACAACACCAGCATTAGGAAGCATGGAAGAGAACCAATCAGGAGGCCAGATTTTCTGTTTCCTTCCGTTATTGGCCAGGTTAGCAGGCCATCTAGTGCTAATGAGAAGTACAGTTGTAAGCTATCACTAATATATACTAACTGAAATATGCAGGCACACACGCATAAACATAAATACAAACACTTAAACATACACATAAATCCATATTGATAATCATAAATTCACAGCCATATGTACTTGTAGACATTAATGCACAGAAACATGTACACGCATAATGTTACCATGTCAGGCTAGCAAGAGGGGAGTGGAAATAAAAACAAGACTCCCCAGATGATTTGAGATTTCTCCAAACACACACACCCGCGCGCGCAATCACACACTCACCCGCTCACGTGCGGGCACCCTTATATACAACAGTTCATATTCCATAGGATAAAGGCAAACATTTCAGTGATAAAATATGTAATGCTCAACTAATGCATGGTAGAGGGGACACCCCCGGCGACAGAAAGACGACACAGAACTCTCTTCCCCAGCCCACACCCCGGAATCCTCCGCAGAACCAGCAGCAGCTATGGGCCGTGCTCCCGAACCAAGTCATCCCGAATAGGCTTTCCCTGGAAAACAAGCCTATCCTGGATTACTTGAAGCAGGCTCAGGCCGGGGAGGCAGCGCTTCTGCGTTCCTGCCGACAGCAGCGGGCATCAGTCGCTGCTCCACGTTTCTCCACGTCACTCATCACGGCTCCGCTAGGGCTCGCAATGTTAAATCACCTTAGTTACTAAGTGATGGGTCAGACCAAATTTAAATGATATACACTGCCTGGCCAAAAAAAAGACATTAATAAGTTGCACGCTGTAATATTTTGTTGGGCGGCCTTTAGCTTTGTTCGCGGTGCGCATTCATCATGGCATTTTTTTTCGACAGCCTTATGCAATGTTACAACATTTCTTTCCGATCATAGTTGCATTTATTTTTGGTCAAGATCTAATATTGAATACCGGAGAGTCAAAACACTCCATAAAGCCAGCGCATCCCAAAGACTTTCAATTGATTAAGGTCTGGAGAATCTGGTGACCAACTCACAGGTGAAAATGATTACTCCTGCTTGCTGAACCAATCTTTCATAATTCTCAATTCTCCTTCCTCCTGTCCTGCTGTTCTCCTACAGCGGGACATATTGGGTGCGCTCTCCCATGATCTGGAAAAACTTAGTGAATATATCAGTGGCAAGTACCGGTATTCTTGCAACTGAACAAAAACCTTTAGATTCTGGACTTTTCCCAACCGAAAAAAATAATAAAAACTTGATTTTGACAGTTTTTATTTGACAACTCGAATAGCCAATGTTTTAAGATCCTTGCCACACATAATTACTGGAAATGAGGTTCAATCTCAGTTTCTCCCATAAGTGACATATGTAGTAGGTTTTTCCAGATCACAGGAGCCCTGTCCTGCAGTACTCCAACAGCAGGAAAAACTAGACCCTGTCCAGCAGTACTCCTACAATGAGACACACTGGGCCCCTTGTCCTGCAGTACTCCTACAGCTTGACACACTGGGCCCCTGTCCTGCAGTACTCCCACAGTGGGACACACTGGGCCCCTTGTCCTGCAGTACTCCTACAGCTTGACACACTGGGCCCCTTGTCCTGCAGTACTCCTACAGCGGGACACACTGGGCCCCTGTCCTGCAGTACTCCCACAGTGGGACACACCTGGCCCCTTGTCCTACAGTACTCCTACAGCTTGACACACTGGGCCCCTTGTCCTGCAGTACTCCTACAGCGGGACACACTGGGCCCCTGTCCTGCAGTACTCCCACAGTGGGACACACTGGGCCCCTTGTCCTACAGTACTCCTACAGCGGACACACTGGGCCCCTTGTCCTGCAGTACTCTTACAGCAGGACACACTGGGCCCCTTGTCCTGCAGTACTCCTACAGCGGGACACACTGGGCCCCTTGTCCTGCAGTACTCCTACAGCGGGACACACTGGGCCCCTTGTCCTGCAGTACTCTTACAGCAGGACACACTGGGCCCCTTGTCCTGCAGTACTCCTACAGCGGGACACACTGGGCCCCTTGTCCTGCAGTACTCCTACAGCGGGACACACTGGGCCCCTTGTCCTGCAGTACCCCCACAGTGGGACACACTGGGCCCCTTTTCCTGCAGTACTCCTACAGCGGGACACACTGGGCCCCTTGTCCTACAGTACTCCTACAGCGGACACACTGGGCCCCTTGTCCTGCAGTACTCTTACAGCGGGACACACTGGGCCCCATGTCCTGCAGTACTCCTACAGCGGGACACACTGGGCCCCTTGTCCTGCAGTACTCCTACAGCGGGACACACTGGGCCCCTTGTCCTGCAGTACCCCCACAGTAGGACACACTGGGCCCCTTTTCCTGCAGTACTCCTACAGCGGGACACACTGGGCCCCTTGTCCTGCAGTACTCCTACAGCGGGACACACTGGGCCCCTTGTCCTGCAGTACTCCTACAGCGGGACACACTGGGCCCCTTGTCCTGCAGTACTCCTACAGCGGGACACACTGGGCCCCTTGTCCTGCAGTACTCCTACAGCGGACACATTGGGCCCCTTGTCCTTCAGTACTCTTACAGCGGGACACACTGGGCCCCTTGTCCTGCAGTACTCCTACAGCGGGACACACTGGGCCCCTTGTCCTGCAGTACTCCTACAGCGGGACACACTGGGCCCCTTGTCCTGCAGTACCCCCACAGTGGGACACACTGGGCCCCTTTTCCTGCAGTACTCCTACAGCGGGACACACTGGGCCCCTTGTCCTGCACTACTCCTACAGCGGGACACACTGGGCCCCTTGTCCTGCACTACTCCTACAGCAGGACACACAGGGCCCATGTCCTGCAGTACTCCTACAGTGGGACACACTGGGCCCCTTATCCTGCAGTACTCTTACAGCAGGACACACTGGGCCCCTTGTCCTGCACTACTCCTACAGTGGGACACACTGGGCCCCTTGTCCTGCAGTACTCCTACAGTGGGACACACTGGGCCCCTTATCCTGCAGTACTCTTACAGCGGGACACACTGGGCCCCTTGTCCTGCAGTACTCCTACAGCGGACACACTGGGCCCCTTGTCCTGCAGTACTCCTACAGCGGACACACTGGGCTCCTTGTCCTGCAGTACTCCTACAGCGGGACACACTGGGCCCCTTGTCCTGCAGTACTCCTACAGTGGGACACACTGGGCCCCTTGTCCTGCAGTATTCCTACAGCCGGACGCATTAGGCCTCCTGTGCTGCATGTGAGCAGCGGTTTTAACAGGCAGGAAAACCCTGCGCCAGGAGGACAGCATTGATGGGCAGAGTTCTGAGAAGGCAGACAGGATGATGCTATTCTGTCAGGGCTCCCAAAATAACCTGCCTGCTGCCCCGTCCCATCACAGGGGGGGTAAACACAGACACACAGGAGAGGGGTGCTGCATTACAAGAGTATTAATCCAGAGCAACTAACACCATGACAGAGTACATGCGTGTGACAACATGCTCGTGTCTAAACACATGCGCTATCCCAGTGAGTCTGCACGTGTGCAAACGTCCAGTACTACCCCAAAGTCTTCGGAAAATTTTGTAAGGCTGAGATAGTTTAAAAAATTAAATGAAAGTTTTTAAATATCGAAACGTGTGACATAAAGAGCCACAATTAGAGAAAAAAAAAACTAAATCAAATATATATCTGCTGCAACTTGACTACGCTTCATCAAAAAGTAAGGAACACTGCCAGGTAGTTCTAGGGTTTTATCATATCTTGGTTTTGGTTTTATATGGAAATCTGGTAGGTTGTTCTAAGTGCTTACAGGAGAACGTGCCCTTAAAGGACGGACTCATCTCACCTGCCTCCGTCTCACCAGATTATTCCAGAAAGCCTAAATGATAACGAGATCTGTGCTCCACGGGGGCTGTACCATGTATTAGTCGCTTTACGAATTAAAACCATTTCTCTGTAAAATTTGCTTTTTTAAATATAAGGTTTGGAAATTTTAAATGTGCTCATTTCTACAAACATACTAGTGCAGAAATCTAAAACGTAAACAAAAACATCTAAAGAGATATTTATATTTTAAACAAACTGTAGGCGCCTTGCACAGGGCTGAGTGTGTGTGTGTCTGAGGACAGACTCACGAGAGAGAGTCTTACCTGATGAACTGTCCCATCAATCTCCACTGGAATGATAAAATCAGCATTGTTCACGGGCTGTTTTGAAGTAAAACAGATATCAGAGAAAGAAATGCATCACCAATCTGCACAGACGTGCAGGAAACATCAGCTTATCATTTAAAATGGCAGTCGGGCTCTGGGCCAAAGGACATGAATTCAAGGGCGGCGCGACGGAGAGCAGAAAGCAGCTCATGTTCGGATCACATCTCTCCTACAATCAAAAACAAAGCTGCCATAAATAACAGCAGAATGAGAGCAATAATAAAATACTAATTACAGGATACAGTCTGACAGCTACAAATCAAACCACTCACTGGACTTTGCACCCAAGATACTAGCTTATATTTTTAATCACCCAAAGGGGACTATAGAATATCATGACCTAAATTCAAACAGGGTGAGGTAACTCGGAAACATGAGTATGAGTTTATACACGTCATGCTATACGGTATCATCATGGATATTACACTGGAGGGTTCTGGGAAATTGAACTCAGTTGACAGAGCAGGAGAATATGGGTGAAACTGGGAGGAGACATTTTATAATCAGAAAACTCGGCTGCGGAAAAAGCAGTAACACCGGCCAACTCAACTCCGAAATACTAAAAAGTAAAAATGCCTGGAATTCATGAATAATTGAAAAGTTTGTTGTAACGTGTACTTCTACTGTTTTATGGCATTGGGCGATATAGCTAAAATGACAACAAATGCACACCAGTGAATGAGCACTACAGCAATGATTATGTAACTGTATTCAGGCCAAGGACTAATTCTCAGAGGAGTCTGCACTCGTCAGGGCCTGCTCTTCAGTAAGAACATGGATGAGGATTCCCCCGCTGACTGCATGCGTTTCACCAATGAAACACTCATTTCGGGGACAACAGCATGTCTGGGAAAGTGCAATCAGCTGGACTTAATGAGGGAAACTTTTTTCACCATGCAAGAATGAGAACAGATGTGTGTAAGTGTGTGGCTGTGTCAAAATGCGTGTGTTTGCGTGAGTGTGCGTGAAGGGGGAGGGGGTATTGGTCAATGCAGCCAATCAGAATGCGTTCACATCTACTGAGTGACCAATACAGCGCTATGAAAAAATATTTGCCCCCTTTGCGATTTGTTCTATTTTTGCATGTTTGTCATCTTTAAATGTTTCAGATTATCAACCAACTTAATATCCCAGTTATTCCTAACCATGTGGATATATAATTGCCCCTCCAACACCTGGTTGTGCCATCCTTGGTGGCAACAACTGCAATCAAACAGCGATAACTGGAAATGAGCTTTTTCATCATTGTGGAGGAATTTTAGCCCACTCCTCTTAGCAAAATTGTTTTAAATCAGCCACATTGGAGGGTTTTTGTGAATTAACCACTTGTTTAAAGTCATGCCTCAGGATCTCAATCAGAGTCAGGTCAGGACTTCAACCGCGCCACTCCAAAACCTTTATATTGACTCTTTTGAGTCCATCGGAAGTGGACTTGCGTAATTGCTTTGATTTATTATCCAGTTGCACAACCCAGCTGCACTTGAGCTTTAGGTCAAGAACTGATGGCCAAACAGTCTCTGGTGGAGGGCTGAATTCATGGTTCCTTTAGATATGGCAGTGGGTCTCAAACTCAGTCCTCACTGTGCACGTTGGTTTTTATTCCAACCACAACCGCAATCTTAGGATTGTTGTTGATTTGTCGTAATTGCATGCGTTTATGTTTAGAGTATCCACAGTATATTACCTCAAAAAAGTGTCTGGGGTCCTGAGATGTTTATTGGCAAATGTAAGACGAAGTAAACAAAGTTCTGGAACTCATAGAAAAGCATTTTTGGCAAATGTCAGATGAGTCATCAGTGGCACTTGCCTTGCAGCTCTCCCATGGGAACCATTTTTACCCAGTCCTTGTCTTACTGAGGCATTGTGAACCTTGACCTTATACAAGTAATTATATATTTTTTATGCATTTGTCTGGGTTCTTATTTGATTTCCTGGATGAGTTGTTGATGCGCTTTTGGAGGAATTTTGATAGGCCGGCCATCTCCTGGGTAAGTTCAGCACTGCTCCATGTTTTTCGCATTTGTAGATAATGGCTCAAGCCTCGGTTCCCTGGAGTTTAACAGCATTACAAATGGCTCTGTCAGCCTTTCCAGACTGATAGACGTCAATGACTTTATCTCTTTTGTTCTTGAATTTCTTTAGATCAGGGGTTCCCAAACTTTTCCAAATCAGGGCCCACTTGAAAATGTAAAAAATGTCCGCGGCCCACCTTTGTCCTATAAACAGTACATAGACGAAATTATGCATTCTCAGAACACTTAACAATAATTGCTGTTGTTGTTAAGAAAATAAAATAAATAAAATAAATAAAAAACAACAACAGTAATTGTTGTTTTTTATTTATTATTATTATTATTATTATTATTATTATTATTATTAAGATTCAGGATTGAAATGAAAGCAGGGGGATAAAGGAAGCCCAAACTTTTAACACAAGACAGTGCACACAAGACAGAATTAATTATCGAACACCGTACGTGCGCCTCCGATTATGACCCCTGGTCATGATGACCAGAAAGCTACGTTCCGATCATATAAGGTTCCTAAAATATTGTGAGGTCAATAACACTCAATAGGTTATTACTTCTAAATATTTTTTAAAATCATGCAATAAATATTTTACAATAAAAATCACCAAAAAATCATATTTGCAAAAATGAATCATATTTTTAATGACCTCTCACGGCCCACCTGCAGTACCACCACGGCCCACCAGGGGGCCGCGGCTCACACTTTGGGAATCACTGCTTTAGATCATAGCATTATGAGCTACTTTTTGCCGACTTCACACTGTCAAACAGGTTCTATTCAAGAGATGTTTAGATGCAACAGGCAGGCACCCATCATGTCAGGGTATGTCTAGAGAAATTGAACCCAACTATCAACTAGACAGTCGGACGCCCGCTGGTCAATGTGTATCCCGGACCCCCTGTAGCAATCGCTCCCAAACTCAATATGCTTCGTGACCTTACCACACACAAGGTCCACGCCTAATATGAAATGGATCGGTTGAAATTTGTGGCCTTTAGAGCACTAACAAAAAAAAGTCTCTACAGACAACGGCAAGAGCGGACACCGCGTGACGACCACTGATCCAAAGTATCCCGTCGGCCTGCAATACAGTTAAATTTGTCAAAAAAAATATATAAATATAAAAAATATAAATATAAAATAATATTTAGTAGTGAAGGGGGTGATTACTATGTCATGTAAGGCCAGGCAGGGTTGGGTAGTTTTTTTGGTGGTTTAGATAAATCCCTTGAAATACCGCAAAACATGGGGTGTCCCTGCCTGTCACCCATTATATGCCAGGATAGGCATTGCGGACACCTCTGCGCCACTCTTTGATAGAAATATCCATGCATGTCATGAAAAATAAGAAGTCCATATCCACATTGTGATATACTAGAAACAAATGCATAAAAATATAGGAAAAAATTAACAAATCAAATCAATGAATTACCAGGTTCCCAATCAAAGTTGACTGCAGGGATGAGAGCAGGGTTCGGAAAAAAAGAAGGCGACTACACTTGCAGCACAAGGGAGGATCTGGGCATGGCCCCCGATGAAAATTATTTTGAAATTGGGACAGCATTTCATGCAATCTGGCACATTTCTACACAAGAAAATCACCTTCTCATTGTCAATAAATTACCAAGTCTTGTTAGAGTGTTTACCATATAAGTATGTATAATCACTGGCGGGGGCAGAAAATGTCAGTTTCTCATGCAGCATTTTCCAATCCTGACTTAGGTCAAGGGATCTCATAACACACATCAAGACTTTCATCATGTTTACAGAAATATTTAGAAAGTCAGTTCACGCACAAAACTTGTAGTTCAGTTTTCTATAAAGGACATTAACCAAGGTATAAACAAGAACTAAGAGGTAGTTCAGTACCATGATTGATATCCAACCACTCCAACTTTAATCTAACTTCTTTCTTGATAGCAGGACGTGCTACTAAAGCTACACCTCCGCGCACAGTCAACTTATACCATAGCATCGCTGCTAAGAGCTTGCCTCAAGTTATCCTTATCCTGTTTGCATTAAAATCCAGACAATTGGGCGTCCATACTTTCATGATAGAAATTATTTTCTGGTACGAGACAAAAACACGAAAATTACTTTACTTAATCGCAGGAATAAAGTTTGAACAACACGATTTTCTGTTACCATGGACATTTCACATCCCCGTATTTGACACGCGATCGTAAATACAAACATATAACCATCTATTTTGGAAGCAAATGATCGTTAATGTAATTAATTTCAAGCAGAGTGGTTTGAAAGCACTTGAAGCACCCGAGTTCAACAGCCTAATTTGGAGCTTCCTAATTATTCTCAGCGTTACTAGATCTGTGCAAAAATATTACCAGGAATTACTAGCAATACAGAAAAAGCCCACCTAGTTGAAGAGTTGTTTATCCTTCATGGTGCACATAAGTATGTTTATTAAAACTTAGCTTAAGAGGACAAATAACTGCTGTGCACACGAAATGCACCGATTTAAGATATTAAAAGCTTGTTAAAATCCTACGATTGGAATTGTGGTTGGAACAGAAACCAGCACACACGGTGGGCCCCCCAGGACTGATGGTGGGGACCACAGAGATGATGCATGCAAGGACAGATAAATAGGCGGTGCCCTCTCTCTCTCTTTAATCATGCGTCACATGTTCAAAGCTGTGGTTGGCATCAGGAAAATGGAGGCTTCCGTTTGTGGTGTGATGTGAGCAGTCCGTCAGCAGTCGAGCTCGCACTTATTCACCTATGTGAATCTGCATCTGCCTTGTAAGCATCTCCACTCAGCCCAATGATCCGCCCCTCGAAAGTCCTAAGAGGTCATGTTTGGCCAGCATTACGGGGTTATTTGCAGACCCAGGATAACTGGCAAACACATGCGTTATGTGTCGTTTCGTGATTCATGAGAACAGATCGCCTTACAGTTCACATAAATGCCACCATCATGCCGCACAAATCCTGTCACCTCCACAGATACCACACCAAAAAAACTTCCACTAACATCTCCGCAACGTCTCAAAAATCACCTGGGCGGCAAGAGGAGTCTCTTCTTTCCTGAGATAAATGTTGACTAATGACAGTTTTTCAATCCTGATTCCTTTATCGCCAACCTCCAATGCTGACTGACATGCCCATGGTTCATTAAGGGCCAGTATGATTGAGAGAGAAAGGAAGGGGGGGAAAAAAAAACAAAAGCTAACATGAACCCCGCCATGGACATGATGTCAAGATCATTGCTCCAACATCTGTCGGCTTTCATGCAGTCATACTGGGGCTAAAATTACCTTCATTTACTTTCCAATAATTAAATAAAATTTAAATTTAAATAAAATAACCTCAGCACTAAACTGAAGGATAAGGCAATGCGGGACCTTTTTAAATAAGGCTAATGCAAGCCGGTGCAGTTGCAGGTTTAGGAGCTGAATCAATAGGAATTAATATTCAAGTCCAGAAAATTTCACGATTTCTGGCAGTAGGCTTATTCATTAAATTGGCTATTACTTCATAAACATAATACAGTCAGGGTAACAAGAGACATGTCAATATCAATGGGCTCTTTTTAATGAACTAGTTGAAGAAATATAATTGCATGATATAGCCTCCATGTAATTTTCCAGATACATAAAATTATGTTCATTCCATACGGTACTTCATATTTTACTGCGTTTAATCTCAGCAAGGGAAATTCTGAAGCCAACGACACAATTAATTTCCAATATGTATCCAGCTGGACGATGAAAATTAGGTCCAGAAGTAGCCTAATTAATCCTATCTGGCGATAGTTTTCATCGAGGGACGGCACTCTATGTGAGCAAAGTCACGGAATCAGAAAACTTCAGTAAAACATTAGGGTGTGTATTTTATTATTGCTCATTAAGGAACTGTTTAACCTGCTTATTATTTTAGGTGTACATTTTTCATACATTTATGTAAAAAATTGCCTGTTTTTTAACCTTAATTTGCCTACTGCATTGCCAAAAACCAATGAATCCCCCCAAAATTTACTTTACAAGTAATCAAGACCATACGTTCTTCAAAGCACACCTCAGAAAAATCATGTTGAAAAACCTATTTATTTATCCACATTTCTGGAAAAATGAAATTGTACTGTTTTTCATGCCTGCGCTCATATGGAAGTGGGGAACACTTGTCATTAAGGCAATTGCATATTATTAATGTAGTCACATCCGCGAAAGCATTAAAGGATCAGTGTGTAAGATTTAGAGCCACCTAGTGGTCAGACTATAGATTACAACCAACCGACGATTCCTTTTCTCAGAAAACCTACGGTGGCAGCAAAGTTTGCAAAAACGTGAAAGGCGCTCTCTTGTGTCAGTGCTTTATTCATTTACTTTTTTCCCCATTCTGGACTATTGTAGAAAAAATGGCGGCGCAACATGGCGGCCTCCACTGAGATAGACCCGCTCCCATGTAGGTTTAAAGAGCTTATTCTAAGCTAAATGAAACTCAAAGTTTATTGTTTTCATATGATTATACCCTAGTAAAAAAGTATTTATGAATGTTATATTCCATTTTTGCCAAAATATCAATCTAAATTCTACATACTGCTCCTTTAAAACGAACCAAGATACATTGAAAGTAACCATTCAGGGGAACGTTTCCGAAATCCTTGGTTTGAACCAGACAATGGAAGTTGTTTAAAGATAGCAAATAGCAACACTTTTGGGAAAGATAACCCCAGCTCAGTAAATTGCAGTATGGTTGCCCACATTCTGTTATAATCTTCCTCAGTTGCTTGGCTACCACAGCAGCTAAAGAGGATGTGTAATTCACTATCAGATTTTTATAGAGTAGGCCACAGCAACGAATCAATGACACATTTTCGGGACATAAATAATATTATGCCAATATGGATTCAGCTTCTAAACATGCAACTGCAATCGTAGACGGCTTGCATTAGCCTTTAAATAAATACATTTTAAAAAAAGGTCCCGCATTACCTTAATCAGTAGCTTGACTGAACGGGGCAGATGAACTACGAAAACTTGCAGTTTTATTACTGCAGGGTTTTTGCACCCCCAACCTTAACTTTGGAGGTGCAGAAGACCCAATGCCCCCCCCACAAATGGCGCCCATGAGCAGAGGCATCCACAACCGCCTTACCTTGAATGAACTGTGCACTAGTGTTTCATCCAAATCTATCACCACACAGATCTTTCCTGCATCTTTTGACTTTATCTGAGGAAGTAACGGCTTGGCAGGAACCTGTGAAAAGAATGACACCTGTTATCAAAGGAAATGGCAAACGCCTGAAGACAAATGACCTGCTTGTCATCGGCCCTGCTGCCGCTGAGGATCCAAACCCAGACATCGCTAATGAATACAGTGCAGTCCAAAAATATCTGCATACACATATCGTCCACACACATCTGCAGTCACACATTCTCTGCTCATGGCTGTACACTGGCATGAAAACAACGAGTAATATATTGTCTCAGATGTACATTGGGAAAAAAAAAAAATCTTCCCAAGCATTTTGATCAAGTTTTCATACTTAAAACATTTCTTGAGCTTCCATTTTTTTCACAGGAAAAAAAAAAAAAAAAAAACTCTGAAACTGATGTGTTTTTTTTTTTTTTTTTTAATACCAATTTCTGGATAGACAAAATAACTTTTCCTACCCTATAGACAAATCAAGAAATGATTCAAAATGATCACACATCAGAGACCGAATTTCTTCCTGGGATTTTTTTTGACTACAGTGTTGCAGCTGAGCCTGTCCACCAGGGGGCCCAAACAGGATCTTTGGCCAGATTTCTGGCATTTTGGGGTGGGAGAGCATGTGACCGTACCACACGCGCTCAAATTACACCGCCATATCGAACAGCTGGGCCAGACATCTCCAACAGAGCGCTGACCGCTCAAGGCACCAAACTGAAACTAATTCTATCAGGAGTAGGAAATTTTCTTACTAAATAAGCAACTTATGACAGGCTGATCTGCAGAGGATTTCTGACTTGAGCTTGGTTTACATTCGGGCTTATGGTGATGACAGTCTTATTTTTATCCTGTGTTTGTATGTGTGTTCGTGTGAGATATAAGTGTGAGGGGGAGGGGGCAAAGACTACTTCATATCCGCTAAAACACTGAAAAAAATGAACCATAAAAGAACCATTTCATAACCATTCAAGGAACTTCCCTTCGGTCATGTCAGAGATATACCTTTGCACAATAGTGGTTTTAGCCCGGATGTAACACATGAGCTCCAATCACACCAAAGCCCCATTCTTCCAGATTGTACAGAGCAAGGTCTGCGCACTGAGGATCTCACTCATCCTGCTCACATTACACAGCTACAAAATGCTCAGGAGAAAAGCAGTAGCCTCAAATAGCCGCTGTAACCCTGCGGGATGCATTTAAGGGAGCACATCAGTGGAGCCAGTACCTGATTTTCCTGCGGCATACAGTACAGACACTCGCAATTCTCCCATTCCTCGCTATCCTCAAAAGCCTCTTCCTCCTCCAGATCTTCATCCTTGCCAGGGCGCTTTTGTTGTGTGATCACCAAGTACTCAGATGGGTCAGGTGTCTCTGAGGAACCCTGCGGCTCGGACTGTGAGGCTCCTTTGGAGAGCTCCTCTGGTTTGCAGCCCTCAGAGGATCCGGTTTGCGGGCAGACTGTGTGGTGAGCTGAAGATTCATGTTCCTCTGAGGGCTCAGTGTGTTCGGACACATTGGGTAGTTCAGATGGAATTTGAGGTTGAGAGGTCAAGTCCTCCTTGGAAAATTTGTGCTCTCCTGAGAGTTTGTTAGTTTGGGAGAAGTCTTGTTGGCCAGATGATTCACCTGGCTCAGATAAAGCCTGTTTTTCTAAGCTCTGGCAGCAGTCGGAGGGACTACTTTCATTAGAGACCGTACAGCATGCAAGGACATCACTCCCCTCACATTTTTCACTGTGCACAGACGGCTCACAACGATCAGGGACTTGAAACAGATTCCCGCCTACTGGGCTATCCTGGTGCACAAACGACTCTGAATGTTCAGGGCACTTACCCTGTTCAGAGAACTTGTTTCCTTCAGAAATGTCACAATGAACACTGTGCTCACTGTTGTCGACTGGGTGTATGATCTCCGACGACCCTTGGTGTTCCAATGAGGCTAGCTTTTCACTTTGTGGCAATACTTCACCGTGCTCAGAGACTTCGCTTTGATGGTGAAGTCCATAATCTTCAGTTTCACTCTGTTCATACTCACTTTGTTCACATGACTCACTTTGTTCATATTCACACTGTTCAGAAGACTCACTTAGTTCAGACTCACACAGGTCAGAGGTCTCAAGTTGTTCAGATTCGCACTGTTCAGAAGACTCACTTGGTTCGTATTCACACTGTTCATAAGACTCACTTGGTTCAGACTCGCACTGTTCAGAAGACTCACTTGATTCAGATTCGCACTGTTCAGATGACTCACCTAGTTCAGATTCACATTGTCCAGAAAACTCACTTTCATCAGAAAACTCATTTTGTTCCAAATGCTCATGTTCTTCAGATAATTCATAATGGCAATCACAATATTCAGCCAGATAACATTCTTCGCAGCATTCACTTTGTACAAAGTTCTCATTTTCATCAGAAAAGTCATTTTCTGAAGAAGAATGCCATGCAACTGAGGTTTCATGTTTTTCAGAATAGTAAATATTTTCAAGGAGTTCACCAACTCCAGAAGGTTCGCTATGTTCTGAAAATTCACTTTGGTCCGCAGACTCACTTAGAACTGAAGATTCGCTTTGTTCAAAAGACTCAGACTGATCCGAAGACAAACTTTGTTCAGAAGATTGACTTTGATTTGAAGACTCAAGACAATCCAAGAGCTCATTTAGATTCCTTACATCACCAATTTCAGAAGGATGGATTTGATCATTTAACTCACCATCACCAAGAAGCTCACACTGATCAGTAGGAGCACTAAGTTCAGGGAGTGTGCGGCATTCCACTTGGAATTGCATTTTTTCCAAGATGTTCACATGGTGAGCTACCTTACATTGCTCAAGGGGTTGCCAGTTTGCAGGGACAATGCGTGCAGGAAGCTTGCGTTCGTCGGTTGCAGGGTTCTGCCCTAGCTGCACAGGTGCATCACATTCTTGGCCATTTTCAGTGACCTCAGAAACCTCACATACCTCAGCAGGCCTGTCTAATCCAGATAGTCGCCCGTTTTCAATGATCGTATGGCGTCCATGAAATCTACAGCATTTGCATCCATTTTGCGGACGTGGCCTACCGTGCCCAGGGATTGCACAGTGTACGAGGTCATTTTGCTTAAGGTTCCTGCCTTTTCCGGGGATCCTCAGGACTCCAAAAACCTCACAGTCTCCCGAGAACTGGCTGGTGCTCAAGGCATTCCCTTTGCCCAAATGCCCATTAGGTTCACTATCGTGACCCTGTATGGAGGGATTAGTCCCGTTACAAGGTTGACAGTGTTCCGCCACTTCGCACCATTCCACAAACTGGCCGCGTTCAGGCATTCTGCAAGAGGAGCTGCAGCGCTCAGCGATATCATTCTTGTCCGAGGCCACAAGGCATTCAGGAACCTTAGATAATCCCACGCAGTCGCAACACTGAGAGCGTTTGAAGTGTTCGGAGGGCTCTGAAGGTCCAGAGGGACTGCAGCACTCAGTCATCTTGCCGGGTTTAGAAACCTCGGCACTTACATGTGCTCTCCTATCCACACTGTGCGTCCAGCACCGACGTACTGCACCTGGCTTAGAGGAGACGCCTTCTTCGAGGGTCTTAAAATGTCGAGCGGCTCGGCAGCCTAGGGGGATCTGGCAGTGTTGAGGGAGGGAGCAGTGTCCAGGCAGCTGGGTTAGCTTAGGTGACAGGCAGAGCCCACCGTCCCCCCGAGGGTCCAGTGTGAGCAGGGAGCATGTCGACATGGTCCGAGGGTCACACATCTACACTGCATGGTGCACTCAGACGCCCCCAGGAGCTCTCAGCTTGTTTATTTTGGGGCTTTAGAGGCGTGACAAATAACTCCTGGAATATCAAATCACTATAAAAAGCTGAAGAAGGCATAAATCTGACACCCACACCCAGGTCCTTCTTAAACCCCCGCAGCGGCAGTTTGTCATGTTATTTTCCAAGAAAACAGCCAATTAAAACACCCTTTTATGAAAAACTGAAGCAAGAATCTCTGCACTATTGACTACTTTATACCATTTTGTGAATAACATCACTCATAATGGTCATATCACATACTTGATCATCATAGGATACAATATGTAAACCCCACATATCACAATTTTCCATACAGAAATACATTTTTTTTTTTCTTCATATGATAATTGCCCATACCTGATGCATTACTAAAGTAACATGATTCACAGAAGTGTGAAAAACATTTACTGATGTAAGCACACAAACAGGAAAAGGAGGCAAATCAAATGGGTGTCCAGTTTCAGTACTGAGAGCAGTGCTCACGAGATCCCAGTCTCCGTATAAACCCACTGAGCAAGGACCACACACACACACACACACACACACAAAAAACACAAAAAGAGATCAATAAAAAAAGAATAAAATGAATGACTCAACGAAAACTTGAAATTTAGCTCAGCTCATTTGATGGGACCTCAACAAGCACTCTTGACAATTTTAATGATCCTGAATCGAGTAGATGTAACGAGCCCCAAAAACTCAAGTACAAGGAATTTATTTTTTTCCTTGATTTGACTGTATATGCAAAGTGGGGTTCTAAAAAAAAAAACGGTCTTCACTGACACAGGAGAGGTCGGGACGGATATAGACCTGTAGTTAACACTTGGACGTATAATCACACCACATTTTAGCACTGCCTTACAGCAGGGTTAATGAGACCTTAATGAGACCAAGTTGCATTATGACACTGCTCAAAAAGGACTAGCATAATCAAAGTCATTTTAATTAGCATGCTTCATTTTTTTTTTTTTTTTTGGTGCGTAGTATGTGTATTAGTAACAACGTGTGAACACCGAAGAGCAGAGTTATGAGAGGAGAGAGGGCGGTTGAGTGAGGGAGGGGCTTACTTTCGAGACCGTTCCGTTTTCTTCCACCAAAAGAGGCGCGTTGTTGTTAACAGGGAGCTGGTCCGCTTCGTCGTGACAGACGCAGCAGAACAGACTGTGGAACAGCCCCCGATTTCGAGGCTTCTTTGAAGAGGCCGCATGAGATTGATTCCCTGCACACAAAAGGACAGCCATCTTAACACCTAATGTATGGCACTCCACTACCACCTAATGAAACCACTTACCATTTTGAAGAATGTGACGAGTCATTTTTGCATTTGATGCTCCATACAGTCTACAAAAATGGTAAATAAATACCACAATAAGGCAAAAAGGGAAACTGGCAAGACATTTCTTCCGACATAATTCTAAGTAAAGCTTCAAGAGTTAGGATATCTACATATTAAGCCGGGTGTGTTCATATTATTAGAAACATGGCTATGCAACATGATCTCAGAAGCCTAGACATCTTAAGGAGCCTAAGACAGAGTGAGACTACAAGCTGATGCTACGTACACAAAGTTAAGGACTTTCCTGAGGGTTTAATGTTTTCCTGCAATTGAAACTGCCAAAAGTTAGTGGCCCAACATTAGGTCATTTGAATAAGCAGATTAGAGCACATGCTCTCCAGTTTGTTCTTGGGAGAACAACATTCTTGTAGAAGTAAACATCAGGGCAATACCAGCGTTACTCACGTTACATTTACGTCATTAGGCTACAGTATAAAATTGTTTCACTACTTATTCAATGGACAGAACTTCAAAACTTCTACATTGTGGCAACCTCTGACCATAATCAACTCTACTAACGAAAACCGGAACCCCTCAGTGGTTATGCAGGCAGACTGGATTTCTCCAGCGTTACTCACGTTACTCAAAAGTAACATGGCTTTTTATACCCCCGACGACGAAATGTCGGGGGTATATAGTCACATACCAAGAATTCTGTCCGTCATTCCGTCCGAAGACATTATTTGTCCGATCGATTTCTCAAATATTATTCATTGGATTCCTCTCAAATTTGACACACATATTCTCTACCACAGAGAGACGAGCAGTGCAAAGTGTCGGCCATCTGGGACCATCCGTCCGTCTGTCATTCCGTTACATTTTGTGTCCGATCGATACCTTGAATATTGTTTGTTGGATTCTTTTCAAATTTGGCAGACACTTTCTACCACAGGGAGAGGTGCAGTGCAAAGTGTCAGCCATCTGGGACAATCCGTCCGTCCGTCATTCCGTCCGAAAACATTATTTGTCCAATCGTTATCTTGAATATTATTCATTGGATTCTTTTGAAATTTGGCACACACATTCTCTACCACAGGAAGAGGTGCAGTGCAAAGGGTCGGCCATCTGGGACCGTCCATCCGTCATTCCTTCACATTATTTGTCCAATCAATATCGAGAATATTTTTTCTCGTCTTCCTGTTTTTGGACTTAGACATTTTCAAGTGGGTTCAATGTCAATTTGTCCATTCGATATCACAAATATTATACATTGGATTCTTTTCAAATTTGGCACACACATTCTCTACCACAGGTAGAGGTGCAGTGCAAAGTGTCGGCGATCTGGGATGATATCTCACAAAAATATCGCGGTTTTCCTGTTTTTTTGACTTAGAAATTTTCAAGTGGGTTCAATGTCAATTTGTCCAATCGATATCGCAAGTATTATACATTGGATTCTTTTCAAATCTGCCACACATAGTTTCTAACATAAGGAGAGGTGCAGTGCTATGTGTCGTAGATGTGTTGTTATTTCTGTCAAAACTGATTTTCCGGAATGCGTTAATTTCTATAATCACCAGCATAAAAAGCATGATTAGGGACGTCGGGGGTATAGTAAGCTCTGCTTGTTTTCACTTAAGTTTGGTCCTATTGTCTTGATCAATGATACATTACAGAATAAATTGGATCATATATGTTTAAGCCTTTATTGCTGAAAATTCTAACACAACCAGGATATCAACTTAATGCAACGGGCCCTTAAAACAAAAATGTCTTGTTACTCACGTTACATTACCAATGTTAGAAGTAGGTTTTAAGGATCTGGAGGCGCACCATACTGCATTTTACTGATCATTCACAATGCTTCAGCCACGTCAGCCACTTCTACTCAAGAGGCCGCCCACTTATGGCGCTTTTCCCTTCGCGGTACCTACTCAACTCAGTCTACTCTACTTTTTTGCTTTTCCATAAGGAAAAAGTACCTGGTACTTGGTACCTAATACCGCTTTTTCTGGTGCCTGGGCAATTCTACGGTAACGGAATTACAATCAAGAGTAATTTTCATGTCATTTTTACCTGCCATCTATTACTCTAATGCAGTAGCTACTTGCCTGTGCTTTTATCAGTTCCACTGGCATGCCTACTGAGCTGTATAACACAAAGTTTGGGGGAATCTATTTTGTAGAAGGCTATACGAAGGTGAAAGTGTCGGTAACAGAATTACAACAAATAAAAATGCCATTATTTTTGCCTTTACTTTGACAGGCATTTCTCTGAAATCTGGCAATGATGGGCAGTAGATTTAAGCTTGACTTGGTGGCCTTAAGATGTTGACCAGGCCATGATAAGTTTATACTGACTGGTATGTTCAAAGATATTTAGGAGGACGCCATTTATGAGAAAGAAACAGCGGCAATGGAATTACAAAATGGTAAGGGAATGACATTTTCTGATGATCTACTTACTTTGTTAAACTCAGAATAACAAAGTAATTGAAAATTGGTATCATAAATGATGTTTGTGTTGCTGTTGAACCAAAAATTTGATTAACAAGGCTGGGAAAAAGAAAGGCAATACATGATTGATGAAAATAACTCATTTCAGAACCAAAATGTCAGCTTATAATGAATATCAGGGGTCACATGCATGAAAATTGTTGTTCGTCCACTGACTGGATCCAGAAACATCTGTTTTTACTTTGCAACAGTGTTACAGCATCATTCAATGGGTAAATATTGTGAGTAATGAAGTCGGTAAAGGAATTACAGCAACACAGCCAATGTCAAAAGCACTGTGCAAATCTCAAATTTGTCATTGCTTGCAATATCTATATTCTTTCTAACTTTTCGCAGTCATGCGTGGCAGTCTCTTCAAACGAAGGAAAATGTATAAAATATCAATTACTCAACTTCTGAAACTTGCAAAGCTCAAAATGAACATGTTAACATTAAACACTAGTAAAATGTTCATTATTGGCAGAAGACAAACACTGTTTATACAAATGTGATCCTGTCCCTTCTATCCATCTGTGGCTCTTTGTGCTCCAAGAAGCCCAGCACAGCGTGACGACGGGAGCCGCACAGCTTAGTCGCTGTTTCGAAAATCGCCACTTTGGGTAATTTTTGGGTGCCACAACCACTTGAAAAAAGGGCAAGCCAATCTGGCTGTTTGGGTAGTCGGCCATGACGGCCACACAGGGGGGCAACCACAGCAACTGCCGCTAGGCCGTGGTATAATTCATGCGCTGGTTATGGAAACGTAACTCACAGGAAGAAACACTCAACTATAGATGTCCAAAATAATGAACCACTATGCTCCATAAAGTCCTCATGTCACCTTGTGCTATCTTCTGCTTTTCACTGGCTTTCAGAATGATTCTGTAATTCCATTACTGGTGTAATTCCGTTACCATGTAATTCCTTTACTACAAATTTTCCATGATTGCAGCTAAGTATTAGAGAGGTTAATATCTGAAATTCAGTATAGACATAAAAAGGAAGGGAATTCTTAATAACAATAAAATTAATGCAGAAATAAGACGATGAAGAGAACTATACTGCAATTTTGGTAATGGAATTACATTACATTACAAAATGACAAATTTCACAGTGAGCCACTGGAATTGTGTGTTTCAATTTCCTGCAATGATTTACAGTCTCAAATACTTTGGCTACCAATGTATGGAAATACAGTTAATATCAAGAAATAGCCAAATATATTTTAGGAGTTGTCAGCTTTAGAATAAAACCTTTGATCCTTGTCCTGGAGCAAAAAAGAATTACAAAATTCAAGTCTAAATTTTGAGAAGACCGTCAAAGATATTTCAAAACAGTTTTCAGAGTCTTTGGTAATGAGCCATCTACATGAAAACCTATATATTTCTAGTATAAAACACTTTTTAAAAATTGCTGTTTTAGCAACTCTCAAGGGGAATTGCCCACCTGCTCTTCTGGGGTTCCAAAAACAACCAACCGGGTACTGGTAGGTACTAAAATGTGACGTGACAACATTGCAGCCCAATGATTGGTCAGAGAGAATCGTCACTGCGAAAGACGACTCCGTAGTCAACCTGAGGGCATCTCATTTGAGACTGACGAGTCTCAAGATTAGCGTAGTTATTATGGCCATCGACCTACATTGTTTTAGGCAACTTGCTGATAATACTGTTCATTGCCTTACCTTTCAAACATGTTTTTGCTTGTTAACCAAAGCTGCTACATTCATGAAATGCGTTTCTCTTTGTCTGTGACGCCATTCATGGCAAAATTCAGTGACGATATTGTGTCCAGTTATGTTCCCCTAACTAATTTCCCTTGAGAAAGTTATGTGATGCTACCCCTGTTTGAAGAAAACCGCGCAGAAAAATAACTTTACGGGTTATTTTGATAAATCATTTTTCTCTTAAAGTTATCACAGATGAGATGATGATTCATAAAGCGATGAATTCTGATTCTCTGCCATCTCCAGCGATTTGAGGATTTGCAAAGAGGAACCCTGCTCGGCAATGATCACTTAATTATCCCATGCTTCCACAATTTGTTTTTTTTTTTTGCGGTCAAATTCAGAGTGAAATATACATTCGCTCTCCATGCCTTTTCCGGATGCCATTGCTTTGCGTTGTTAGGTGGTACAAAATTTTTTGTGCAACTGAATGGGACACAACAATATCAAACAGAAAATACAACTCAACACTCGCCGGACTTAAAGTGGTATAACGTGGTGATGGTAGTGTGTGTCTCCTGATTTGAACACAGAAATCTTTAACAAAATCGACTGAGTAAATGTAAACCTCATATAATTGCAGCTACATTCTGTGTCGTGTTGAGGACGACTTCGCAGAAGTATGTGTTGCGCCGCTGTGACGACCAGCTACACTGAGGCTGTTCTATCCTCTGACAGAAAACGACCTCCCAGAAAAGTACTCTATGGGTGGAGTAGAGCCGGTGCCCCGTAGTAAAAAAGCGCCATTAGTTCCCCCCAGAAAAATGTCACACTCGTGGCCCTTTGTTTCTCAGAACAACCAGTCACATCTATTTTCATAATTCAACCAACCAAGTGGTCTCTTCCCAACTTCAGTATGTGATGAGTACCAAAAAAATTTGGTTCGCCTCAGACCTTCAATTTCTTCAGAACCGTACACCTGGATATACCAACAATACAGCCATATATAAATTGTATTGCCATTTCATATTTGAATTTTCAGTGGTCATGTTACACTTCAGCTGGAATTGCCCATCACAAAGTCACGCTTCAGTCAACCACTTCTGGAGTAATGCACACACATACTATACATAGAGTGCACGTGCAGCGGCTCCAGTTAGCCCAATGTGCTCTGCTTACATATACACCTCACTCACGGAGATAAACAGAATTGCAAAACAAACAAGACATTATGTGGCAATCTGAGGGGAAGGAAGCCATGCTTTCAACACAAAACCGCTAGAAGTTAGATCACTAAAGGAACCAGGAAAAGGTCTTTAATGTCCAGAAATAAAGGGCGCGGCTACAGCAACCATTTTCCAGACCTGATATCCCAACATTCAATGCAGAAGCGCATACAAAATAAGCAGTTATTAGTTTCACAATTTCTACAATAAATGCTACATCTAAGAATGAAAATGAGCAAGAATAATGTGTCTAAAACTGTCAACCCCCATCTCATTTTAGGCATATAACATACAGTAACTGAAAATATTTTGGGTGCTTCGAGTCTGAATAGTCTGTGCGTAGTCATAAGCAGTAGATAGATTTCTTCTAGAATACAAATAATTGTGAATGATGCAGCCTAACGGAGGTAAATGTACAAACTGAAGAACAGGGAATGAGAGAGACGCTCCTTGAAAGAAGAGCCCATATCTTGCCTGTAAGTTCTGTAGGTGCGCTCTTCTGGGAACACAGACAACATAGCACTTCATACGATCGCAACTGCGAACTCGCAATCTTGGTGTTAAGAAAAAGCCCTTGTTTTGGATTTAAATAATTTCCAGGGTTCCGCTGGTCTTGTCTGGAATATTTGATCCAGTTATAACAGAGCAAATGAGCGAGGTTCACACTTATGGGATTATTTCATTCGTTCCAATTGAGCACTCTTAATATCCAGGTCATGAATATTCATTTTTGTCCAAATGAGGCTTGAGATGCCTCCTTTGTTTACATCGTGTTTGCAATGGCTGGACCGTAATAGAGATCCATGATTTGGTCTTTGTTCCAGATTTTTCTTCATCATGCAACCATAGCACTTTTCCCATAGCCCAACTCATGACACATTTCTGATATTACCTCAGGTATGTATCGCTTTTGCAGAATTTTCATTATCTGAGAGTGTGTGTGTGTGTGTGTGTGTGTGTGTGTGTGTGGGGGGGGGTCATCACTCCATGTTAAGTCATGCTGTTAATATTTAATCAAACTGAATGCGGAGAGTAGCGTTAGGTGAATTGGTAAGACTTAGAATAGTAGCAGGTTAGCTAAGTGCCTCTCTCGTAACTAATTTTCCGTTACTTAGCTAGCCTGCTCACAACTCCTTTCAATAACCATTATGTAACATTAGTTTGTTAGCCAGCCGCTCTGTTGACAGTGGAAGACAAGAGCAACGCAGAGTGTGGTGTACGCCCCCGCCTGTATGTTGATCAACGGCATATTGAGATGGCTGCTGTGGCAGCCATATTAGATATCGCACGACGCTGGTTTTCGAAAGGAACCTACAGCTAGCCACTCCCAATACGCCATTAAGAAATGGCATCAATCCGACGAGGGATTCTATTGTTATCCCATGGAAACGAAAAGACCACGGACGACGGGCAGGCGACGTACGGACATGGTGTCGACATAACGCCCCCTTTCCTCTTTGGAGGGCGGGGACATAAAAACTGATTTAGCATGTGTTTCATGATCTTCCCTATCACTTAACTGTGGTACTTTTCCCATGGCTCAACTCATGCCGTGAAACTGAATCTTTTCCCTTTGCTTTATACGCTTGGGAGTGTAAATGCCAGACCTATGTTCGATTAATTGCCCCAATTGTACCCAAATGCTGTCCACACCTCACATCAGATCCGACCTCAACGAGAGCCACCTCCGCACATGACCTGGCTGACTGTCTGGGCCCCGATAGGGGCAAGATCCAATCTTGGAGCACAGACTTGACAGTTAATGCATCCTGGCTTGAGCGGATGACACAAATCACATTGAAAAGGCGAGCATAATCAGGGCCTTTGCCAACATCCTATTTGAGTCCAAAGTGTTACCCCTCAGGTTTGAAGCATGCTTGAATGCTGCCCTCACACTGGGTGAACTGTTTGAGTGCAACATACCCAGATCAAAGAAGAGGGTTCGAATACACACTGCTACCCTTACATCTAGCTTTTCCAAATGTCCAAGACACAGACTGACTCAATGTCGATCCTGCAATCAAAATCCATGTGCTTGCGGGTACATGTGCATACGCAAATGGGTTACTCCATATTAAACCGTACAATTCACTGTGTTGTATCAGAATGGTCATTAAAATTTTTTCTAAGAGAATTAAATGATTTCCATTGTTCGCATTTATTCACTCCCAGATTGAAGATATCCATACGAAAAAAAAAATCAGTTATCGGCCCAACAACACCGCAGAAAAAGGGGTCTGCTGATGTTAGCCAAGGCATTGTGAAAGACATATTTTGTTTCAGAATTTGGCAACCAACTTCATGAAATGCTCATAACATGTCTGTTGAAAGAACGTGAAATGAAATATTTTATCCATAATAATGGTTTCAATTGTCTGCACTAAATTATCGGGACTCGTCTGATCAGAAATGCAATTTGTAATGACCGCTGTGGGCGTAACCAGTGGCGTCCTCACATGTTACGTCCATCCCTGTGGGTTAATTTGCATAATTTACACAAATGGCGTAAAGATGACCTTGGCAAAATAAGGCAGTCACTTCCTGCATCAAAATTTCACAACGTGTTTTGACAAATGTGGAAAACATATTGAAAAGAAAGTATAATCAATAATTCAATATTTGTATAGTTTCTTTTTTGGAAGAGTATATGTCAATATGTTTTCCACATTTGTCAAAACATTTCATGTATAATAAAATGATGCTAAAAAGCAATGTATAGTTTCTTTTTTGGAAGAGTATATATACCATGCTTTTAAAATTATATTAGAAAAAGAAAAATTTTCCGTGTCCAAATATCGTGTTACAATCATAAAAACATAAACAAATATGCGTAGATTGTGTCCTGTGTTACGACGAGTCATTCAAACCCTGAACAACTGAAATATTATGAATCACAGCTGTTGGTGCTATTATTTTGCGTTACAAGCTTTATGTGTGTGTGTGGTCATCCAACTGCCTGTGGATTCTGGGCAGAATTTCATCAGAAACCGAATATTTGAGACATTGTTTTGGGTACAACTCGGATGCGATCAACTTCATGTCTTTGATACACCAAAAATACTATCCATCCAGCGGATTTTACCAAATGTAGCATTGATGTAAATTATTGACTTGCACTGCGGAAACACCTTACCAAAAGGTTGTTTTAAATTTTGGAGAGGAGTCAACAATAGTTTTTTTTTTCATAATGGTGTCCCTGTTACATCCACAACATATACCGCTGGTTTACTAGTAACTTAATTCATACTATATATGATATTTGATTATTACATTGACTTAATTCAACACTTATCAGGCAAAAGCGTTTACAACTATTATCTGTCAGTAGTATCATTAAATTGTTGCACATGCTATGAATTGTATCCTTGTTATATCCACAACGCAAGATGTACATGAACAGTAATTAATTGTATTATTTTTTGGTAAAAATAAATTAAAATCATTGCAAATTAGTTTTTTATTCTTTGAAATACTTCTTGTAAATAAAATAATATATTCCTTTGGTGATTTAGAGCAACAAGTAACCAGTTGCAAAATATTGACTATGCATTGCACTGAAGCCAGGGGAATGGAATATAAACATGGAGGACAATTGTCATGAAAAATATCCGTTTGTGTCCTCGTTACACCCACAATGTCCAGGTAAGAAGTTAGCTGTCCAGTTTAATTCAAGTTAACTCAGGGATCGACCTCACAATGATGATGGCCCTCTATGTCAGACTTTCCACTCAGAAACCTGATCCTTGATTACAACTCAACAACTCCTAGCAGCCAGTGGTGACAGAAATTAGACGCCCAAAATTTGGTGACACCAGTTATGTCAGACATAGATTCCCAGCTCAAGTAGAAGCAAACACAGGTGCTAAAAGACCTTTTCACCGAAAGATGCGACGAGCCAAGAAGGCCTAGAATTACATGTCCATAAATTAAACGGATGAGACCAATGTAGGTGTTGACATTAAAAACAGATATCATGATTCATCCGCTTTGATTTTTTTACCCACACCTCTTCATGTAGAAAGCATTCCATAATACCCTTAACGATGATAAGACCAGCACTTTGACTGACTTTGAGAAAAGCCACGAGTAAGCCCAGACCGTAGCTTTAATGAGTCCATGGGACAAGCCTGCACAGTAAAATAATTTGTGTCCTGATGAACTAAGAAATTCAGCAAAATGCTGCTCTAGTGCAAGCAAAAGGCAGTCAATCAACAAATTCTGTACAGCTTGCCTCAAACCTCCTGTCTTTGGTGAATCAGCTCTTAACTTTTTGCGCTCCATCTAAGTGAAGGTCTAAGAGTCACCATAAATTATTTGACAAGCATGGTAGACTACAAGAACAGGATTAACAACCACTTGACCACTGAATGCTCATGTCCTGTTAGTTTATTGATGATGTAATATGCAGTTTGCTTTATGTGCATTGGTTTTTCACACATGTAACACCGCAATTCGGTTTGTTTTGAATTTCTTAGGTTTTAAGTCTATTCTGTTTTAACTTATACCTGTTTTAAGACTGTGGTTTGTCGTTTTATGTGAAACTTTTTGTGCTACTGGCGTGGCCAGGATTGCCCTGTTGAAGAGATTTTAAATCTAAAGGGGAATAGCCTGTTAAAATTAAAAGTGTAATAGAATAAATTAAAATAAATAATATGGAACATACCACACTGCAGAATGCATGCCGATGGTAATACTATGTAATTGTTAAGATATGCCAAGTCCACATATTTTACCCAGAATACAGCGTTTCTTTCATGCCCTTTAATCAGTGATACATGCAGTTTCATGACTGGATCTCCCACAGTCCCTTTAAATTCAAGCCACTCAGTTTTGTTGACTATTGCCACACCAAGTGGCCAATAAGCATTGAATTTCTCTTCTCAGTGGTGAAAGGAACTCTTCAGCACCCCCTGGTGATAAACCCACAAAGCTTCACTGTATGAATTTATTTAGTAATCCATACAAATAATACATGCTTTTTAGTACAACACATCTCCAAATAGACTTTTAAGAAATCAGCAATTAATTTTTCTTAGCTGCACAATGTCCCCATGACCATACAGGCTTTCCACAGGATTTCATCCTGCTGGTAATTATCCTGCACCCGTCACAGTGGAATGGGGAAAAAAACATGAAATCTGTTTCCAAATAGAGATTATCTGGTAACCGTCAATACAATCTACAATAAGATGAGATAATGCAATTTGATAAAATAATAATAATAAAAACAAAATAAAAATAAAGCTGCCAACTCATTGACAAATCCATCCAGACTGACAGGAGCATCGCAGTGAAAGTAATTGAAAAACTGTCAAAATATAAAGACCTTGAAATCGAGACTGAACAAATGTGGGGAATATAAGTCACAACAATACCGGGGTGATAGGAGCCCTGGGACTGGTAAAGAAAGGAATGGAGAAATTCATCCAGCAGATCCCGGGTGACATCAAAATGCAAGAACTACATAAGATCACACTGCTTGGAACATTTCATATCCTAATGAATAAGATCACAAGCACACTCCCTCTCTCTCCCTCTGCCCTCAGCGGGGTGAAGGGCTGACCCACTCCACAGTCCCTCCAGTGTCTCTCCCACAGGCCGGCGTCCCAGCTCTACAGCCCACCAGCAGAGCCAAAGCAGGAAGAGGAAACACAGCAGAGGGGTGCTGAAAGGAGCTTAGGCAGAACACACCCCCTGGATTGTGTGTTTCACACCTAGCGGGAGCAGTGAGCTGCCCTAGAGCCCCATCAGCCGCATAATCCACCAATCACAGGATCCCTCTGAGCCCTCTGCATCACCCGTCAATACAAATCACAGGCATCTGCGTCGCTACGTGTCAACGACACAAAAATGTTACACAATGGCATGCTATTCGTGAATGACCTTAGACCCCTATAATTTGAAAGGCCATAACATAAGTAGCCGGTCAAGCAAAATTCCTCTAAGAGGAATTGCACCCAATCAGGTTACGGTCCTGTTGCGAATTAATCTTATTTGCGGTGAGATGTCCCACCATGTGTATTTTTTTTGGCATCATACAAATGTTCCAGTCTTTTGTAGCCCCTGTCCCAACTTTCTTGAAACACTTTCCTGTCATATAAATCAAAATGAGCAAATGTTTTTTCAAAAAACAACAAAATTTCTCAGTTTCAACATTTGATATGTTGTTTTTGCAATACTTTCAATTTAACCTAGGGTTTAAATGATTTGCAAATCATAGAATTCTGTTTTTATTCACATTTCACAGAACGTCCCGATTTTTTTGGAAACAGGGTTGGCGTTGTATACAATTCAACATGAAATGATCTCTGAGACAGCAGCACTAAACCTATAAAATTAATCTCACAAGCGAAGCACATACAAGCCCACAGAGCAAAATCCAATCAACCATCAACACAACAGCAACAAAATATTACACATGAGATTTTTCACTCAACATTTTGGATGTAACTTCTATCAAGGACAATGTTTCTCTTCACAACTAAGATGGCGGTCCATCACTGATAGACCTCGGTTCCCCTGGTAATGGATTTATTGTGAAAATACGTGGGCCATTTAAAGCGTACATATACAGAAGCATATATCGAGCGGCAATCACTGCATTAAAAGAAGGGGGGGACTAATTGTTATCCCCCGACACAAAGCGCGATGGGGGATGTTGGATTGGGGTCCGTCCGCGCATCCAGGCCACAATGGGGACTAGATTTCTCTGAAACCATTATACCCAGATCCATGAAATTTAGTAAGCTTCATAAGCTACTCATGATCTACGTTGAGTTGGAAAATATCGAAGCCTATTTTATGTTATGGCCGTTGACCATGGCGGGGGATAGTGATGACACAGTCGTCTTTTTATTCGTATTTTCTCCTACACTTAGTGTTCCCCAAACACTCATTTGAGTCATTATAGTGGGTATATATCTCAAAAGGGACACAAGTGATCAATGCCATATTTTGAGCGCTTGAAGGCATGGGTCTTGGGTCTAACATATTAAAAAACTGGAGATGTAAAACTGTTCTTTTTGACTTTATATCACGCCCATCATAATAGTGGTTTGGCATTTGTTTACGCCTAGATACCATGATTTGTGGCTGAAGAGCACACCAATGACTTTTAATGTTCACACCGTTTCATTCGCAGAGCACTGATTATCTACTCTTACCAGCACAGAAAAAATCTGCCTCATAGATTTTAACCAAACTTTGCAGGATGTTAGAGTAGCACAAGAGGAACAAGTGATTACATTTTTGGCAAATCTAGGCCAAAGTACAGCTGAGATATAGGCCAAAGTTCAAATCAAGCTATGCTGGCAGAGATTTCAAGTCTTTCCAACGGAATGGATTTCCAGTCGGCGTGCTTTTGGGTTTTGCTGCCTCCTGGTGGTGGAATACAACAATACCCTACATCAGCCAACGAAAATGAAATATACTAATGCAGAGTTGCCTTGGCGTGGTGGATGTGCTGTGCTCCGAGTGCTCGTTTCATAATGAAATAGGTACATAGGCATTGTTATGAGACATGTTGGTCACCTTACAAATATGCTGACATATAAAGAAACATCAGAATAACTACTGAATGATTGAGATGTAATGTGAATAGAGACCACTAGATGGCAGTATTTACCTTTTTTTTTGTTAAGCCCAGACTGGAGATGGGTTTGGGCATGTTTTAGGCATGTCTGGGACAAGTCCCAATGAAAAATAAAAAAAAGCCTAAAAGGTGGGAGGGGTCGGCAAAAGAGTATATAAGGAGTAAAATTGAGACAGTAAAGTAGTAGGAGAAATTACAAGCAGAAGGATACATTTGACCAGACCTGTCACTCTTTTCAAGACCAGTGTAGCTTTTAGTGGATTTTTGCCTGTGTGAGAGCATTTTCCTCACCCAGGACATCACCAAGCAACCCACCAAAGGAACTGTAAATATTTCTGTTTTTGTATATAATCAATCTTGGTCTGTAGAGTACAGTAGTTTTTTGTTAGTTGCCTTTGTTTAATTAAATGTGTTTTAGTTTTAAAATTTTTGTCTGTCATCCTTTGCTGTCATTAATGTCATAACAAATTGGGGCCATAACAGAGAACAGGTCATGACCAATCATAAATTTCAATTTCAAGGGATTGTTTTGAGCCTCCCCAGTTGCCAGTTCACGAGCTGCCACTGCTATCTATGTTTAAAGCCATGGGGCGGAAAAACCCAAAATTTCAGACATGGGATTATCGGAGGTTTCAGTTTATATGTTCCTAAATATAGAGGTGGGGAATTCCAAAGTACCATTTCTAACCCTGACAAGGTCTTGTGTATTAAAATCATCAGAAAATTCTTTTTTACACAGTAATTATTACCATGGTTACACTCATCTTTTCAGAAAATATTTCTTTTCCAGCTTCCCTTCATTACATTATAATAAATCCGATAGCAGCACTCGTATATAATGACAATTTCTTTTGTAAGTCAAATACGGTGCTGGTAAGAGTAGATAGTGATGCAACAGTGCTCTGTGAATGAAATGGTGCAAACATTAAGTTATTGGTGAGCTCTTCAGCCAAAAATCATGGTATCTAGGCTTAAACAAATGCCAAACCACTATTATGATGGGCGTGATGTAAAATCAAAAAGAACAGTTTTACATATCCAGTTTTTAAATATGTTAGACCCCAGACCCATGCCTTTAAGCGCTAAAAATATAGCATTGATCACTTGAGTCCCTTTTGAGATCTATACACATTACAATGAACCAAAATACACCCTTTTCATTCTGAAGCAAATTCCAAGGTTTTTAAAACATTTAATACAACCATTGTGACTTTGATATTTTTTGTGGTCTTCAGAAAGTTGACTGACAGTTTGCATACCAAGTCTCATGGCTCTATCTTAATTTGTTACAGAATAATAAATGCATTAATTTTAGAAAACATTAGTATGATTGGTGTTTTTTGCGTTTTCCTGGCCACAGTACAGGTAAATTAAACACACTGAGTAAAGAAAAGTAGCTCAAGCCAAGAGTTCAGCATCTTTTCTGATGAAACAAAATTAAACTTATGGGTCTGTCTGCTCTGCAAATGCATGTTTCAGGCCCTAAACTTGCTCCAAAATTATGGCGATTTTCTTAAAACTGACTCCCCTCGCTAAAAGAAGCTAAATCTTGGGAACTGGCAATAATTGAGCTTAATTAATTAACCATTTCACACCAGATATATAAATCTTCCACTGTGGGGAATATATATATATATTTTTTTGGTGGGGAAGTTCCTAAAATTTGGTTGATTTGACACGGAATGACCCTGTTCATCTGTATGCCTGCATGCACCTCTGGATGGATGGAATTTCACCCACATACTGTAGGTATGCACACACATAAACAGGCACTACAAGGTGTGGTTTAATGTATTTTCAGAATCAGTTTTATTCATTTTTGAGAGATGCACTTAAAAGCCAGGCATGAAAATAAATTTTTTCCTGTTATTGTTCCTAAATTTAGATCCACTTTATAACAAGTAGATCAGAAGGATCTAATAGCTGCGACCTCGCCTAGCATCTGTCACGAGGCCTAGTGTCCATGACTGGTGGTTTCTTGTACAAGTGTGATGTCGAAATTGGCAAATGACCTTGAAAATCAATAGGGGACCCTTCCTCAGTACCAAGAAGCTTGTTCTAAGATGTAATAGCCATCCATCAAGTAAAAGTGGAGTTACGGTGCAAAAACTGTGAAATCGGGGCAAAATCAACACTTTTTTGACCGGTGAGACCTTGGGATTCGACAGATGACCTTGAAAATCAATACGGAACCCCTCTTCTATACCAAGAAGCTTATTGTAAGATTTCATAGCCATTCATTGAATTAAACTTGAGTTACGGTGCGAAAACCGTCAAATCGGGCAAAATTGACACTTTTTTTATTTTTGTGACCTTGGGATTTGATGGATGACCTTGAGAAACAATAGGGAACACCTCCTGTGTGCCTAGAAGCTATTTCGAAAATTTCATCGCAATCCATGAATTCTAACTGGAGTTACAGCGCGAAAACCTGCAAACAAGGTCGTGACCTCTGTGAACTTGACCTTTGACCTTGACCTTCTGCATGGACATCACTTTGGTGAAGGCGAATAACTCCTGAAAATTTCATGATGATACGACGACAGGAACATGGTGAAAAAGGTGTCACAGACAGACGGACAGACGGACGGACGGACAGACAGACAGACAGAAGCGTTCATAGAGCTGCTTGGTCGCAGCTAAAAATTAGGATTTACACACTAAAAACCGTGTTTGAAATATAAATCTGGTTTCTAAAAAAAGGAAACTTAATTTGTGTTGCAATCAACATTTCCAAAGTGAAATCCAAAATTCCAAATATAAATTCTCATTTGTAAAAGACAATCATTATTCATATACAAATCTGGATTTGAGGACATGTATGTTGCAATGATTAAAACGAAGAAAAATGGATTTCAGTTAGGAAATTCCAATATCTTCTTAAAAAAAAAAAAAAAAAAGTTTTAAAGAAGTCCAGCTTACCAAAGAGATGGTGAAATCTGGAAAGAGTGGTCCCCTCCCACTAAAATAGACCACTCCTACGCTTCAGATAGATGACTGTGCTCCCTTTCTGAAACTTTATGCAGATCTCAAACAGATTTTAAAGTAAACATGAATTGAGAAATAAAAAAAAATGGGCAAATTATACCTCAACAGAAAGCTAACGTCATTGAGATGATAAATAAAATGCTTTCTAGACACTCATTCGAACAGGAAGAGAAAATTTGAGAGCCATTTTGAACACCCTTTCAACTTGTGCACGTCTACAAAAAAAAAATGATTGAAAATAGCCCTTTTCTGATGACATAATTTGAGGGAAACAGGGACAGTGAGGAAGTCGCATTCATCGACCACTGCCTGCCTGTCTTAATTTGTTCATTTCTTGGTCTCTTCTCATTTTATATTTCAAGCGGGTTAGATTTATGATCGTCAAAGAGCGTGTTAATGTTTGGCTACCGGGTTAGCTCACACAGTGAAGGCGCTGCTTGGCGGAGTAGCGCTGGGCAACACAGCTCAGGTAGCATCTGTGCCCAGTAGCCTTTTCACAGCAGCGGATAACTGGCTTTACGCCGCAGTGAAACAGATTGAGAGGGACTGTCAGTTTTGTACAGGATCATAGCATTGTTCCTTGTTGAAGGGCCTCCTGTTAGTCAGCTGGGCGCTTGTCAGTAAAACTCTTATTTAGCTTGGACTTGTTCGGGTTCTCTCCGCCCTTGCTCAGGGATAGGTTTCCCAAATGCATAGTTGCAAACTACAATAGCAACTTACATAGCTATTTTGATGATATCAAGCTACTATCATTGACTACATAAATTAGCAACTATACTTTTGGGAAGCACATCTCAAAGTTTGCTTCTCGCACACTGGCCGCGCCCGAGGCTCCGGTTCCTACTGGTACGCTTGCAGTAGCTGTTGCAATCAACTGCATCCCTAACATCACTGATTTCATCCTCATGTTCCATCTCTCCCACCGCTCTCCATCGGCGTCATCACTGTCTCTAGTCGTTGAACTTGCACTTGAATCATTCTCTTCACTTTGACATCCAACTCGAGCAAAAATGTAGACATTTTTGGTGGATTTTGACGTCTTGCTTGCAGTGCAAAATAAACTTACGACACCCTATGTGCCACAATTGATCCCAGTTACAGCTCTTAGCCCGATTAACGTTGCTCATCATGGGTGATACCGGGGGCTGCTAAAAGCCCATTTCACATCCGTGATTTTTCTATTCCACTATGATCTACGGGTGAAAAATGTTGATAGTTTGAGAGAGTACTGCATGCCCTTCTGGATAATACCAAACATGACTATTTTTGATTGATCTACTATACCACCCTGAGGTTCTTAATCCAAGGGAGAGCTGTATAAAAGGACTGGAAGCGCAGTGAGTTTGCAGAGGGTCAGTGTAGATGGCTGACAAGTGGCCACCCTACAGAATTAGAGAATCAGTTTTATGACTGGTAGCCCCCACGACCCTTATACTACTGCCAGGTCTGAGAATGCAAAGAAATGAAGACAGGGATGGAAAAAGTGGGCCAATCAACTCTGCACTGTTCAGAGGGACTGTGAGGAGGGATTACAGAAGGTCTCCACCTGCTGGAAAGTCTTGTCAATTACCCTTCATGTGTGGACAAACAAAGAGGGAAGACTGTAGCAATGGAGAGGCTTTCACTCTCCGCAACTTCCCCCTCTATTTCCTACTTCTTCATCTCTATACAGCACAGTGCCAACAAAACAAAAGTGATGCAAGAAAGGATTACTTTCATTATCAATTAATCCGTAATTTTTTTTCTAAATTAAACTGATTAGTTGTCCATTTTGTAAAATGTCCGAAAATGGGGAAATATGTTGATCACAATTTCCCACAGCCACAGACTCCAGTGTTTTCTTTCCTCCCAACCAACAGTCCACGAACCAAAAATATTTAGTTTACCTTCAGAGCTGACCAAAGAAACCAATTATTATTTCCTTTAATTCACATTTGACAACCCGGAATTTTCTTTTTTCTTCTTAAAATGACTCCAAGCAATAAATCAATTGTCAAAATATTTGGTGATAAAATTAAAAGTTGACAACTAATCAATTATTTAATGGATTATCGCAGTTCTGCCACACAGAAAACCTCCTCAAGCTCACGCCGAAGCTTCCTTCAGAGAGAACACACTGTACCTGCAGACAAGCATCAGACAGAGCGCTTTTCCTACTGAAAGTATGAGAGCAGACAAGCCAGTGTGGCTACAAATGACCCAAAAACCATGCTCAAGGCCTCACTTACAGCAAGTAAAGCATTCCACCTCACTCAGGCTCCATTTCCTAATGAACTTTTTTTGGGCAGGGGCATATAGGTTTTTAATTCAAACATTGATCGCTATGTTTCTGTGACTAAATTCCCCAACACATACTTGCATCACAGAAGATGATGCACTATAATTCTTAAATATGTCTTCAGCATTCTTTGGCAATTTTTACAAGTTCCCCAAATCCCCACCAGTTAAAGACGCTGTGGAATCGAGAAAGCACATTATCTACATTTATGTGCGTGGTTGCGCATGTAAATTATATGCTTGTATCATTGCTGAAAGCCAGCAGTGTTTGTAAGTGCCAGAAGTCTTTATTCAAACTAACTTTGAAAGGAGGATGTGATGGATGAGTGAGTTAAATGCAAGAATCACACACAGGAGACCAGGGTTTGTGTCCCAGAGGAGACTGAAGGTCGATGCTGGATTTTCATTTTAGGACTTCGTTGACTTATTTTCAAATATTCGAATGTACAAAGCTGCTGAATGCACACGGAGCACATAAACTTTTGAATAGCTGAATAGGCCCATTCGTGGCGATGTCAAATTTGGACGTTGCTAGAACGCCCATGAAGGATGTCCAGCTGAAGGCCAAGTAAAAGGGCATCTAAAGTCCATTCCCATTGTTTTTGTTTATCGGCCAATCAGCGAGCCGCACCTGCGCAAATGAACCAAAATAGAAGATTTATCTAGGCATGTACACAAAACATTGGTTTATATGAATGAAATTGGTCATGTGACAATGCAACATGTCATCAAAAGAAAGTGATTTGTTTGTAAACATCGGACGTTCAGCGTCCCATCTGAGAATCGAATTAGATGCCCTTTAAGTCTCGGACATCAGTGCAACTTTCATTTTGGAACTGCTTTATGAACTATGACTGGACATCTTTACGTTCAAACAAATTATCATTCAGTGTCTCAGTATTTGCTGGGAGGTAAAGTGAACACAGTTCAGCGGCAGAAAATGGTTTTTTGACTTTCATCAGAAGATCCACTAAGGTATCATATTTAGCAATAACAAAAACTTGCATGACAGAACTCATATTCTGTCAAAACAGTTCTCAGAGTGACAGTTCATATTTAAACAGGTATAGGTCAACTTTGTTCCTCAATCAGGTTATATTTATGACATTTGATGTATTTTTTTCTTTACAAATATATTTGGTTTAAGGAGAAAGATGATCCAGCACATGACAAGCAGTCCACCCTGGACAGATCCACTGCAGAACAGAGTTTGTGAAACGTGTCCCTCACTCAAACACCTTGTCCACCAGCTAATCAGCATTTTGCTCTCCCATTAATTCACCCTTTCGATGTTTTGCCAAATCAGTCAGTAGCAATGACTTCTTTACCCAACAGAAGGGCACATTAGCGTCACGAATCTTCCAGAAAAAAAAAAAAAAAACACCGATAAATTCAAAAAGAAATTCAGAAAGAAAAAATGAACATCTGTTTGAAAAACCGGCCTCAGGTTTTTCTTCTCGCGGGAGTAGAATAGCCAAAGACGTTATTGAAAAGAATGTTCTTCAGAGATGGCCCACCCAACTGCTCATCACAAATGAATTCACTGCTGAATGCACATCAGTGAGAATGAAGCAACATTAAGTCTACAGAGCACGCAATATACGGTTGTAATGTAGGACGTCACAGTGGGCGAGGACGTGGACAACTGACTCCAAAGTTTCATTTGCTAAGAATCTTTTACAGTCGGCCGGGCAATGAAAGACATGATGGTTTATTTTCTGAGGAATGCCTTATTGCAGCTTTACAAAGGCCATAAAGTAATTTGCGCAGAGAAATGCATCATGCGAGCCGAGTAAATCGTGCCGAGGACATCAAAAACCGCATGCTTCTCATGAAAGAAGACAGCAAACAAATTAACTTCAAAGCAGAGAAAAACGTAAAAAAAAAAAAAAACACCAGAGTGCAACTGGCAGATAGGGGAGAGGGGGGTTAGTTGTCAGATGGAAAACGGGGTATGTTTAAACATACCACTTCCCTGAAGATGCAAAGAATTTCTGAAGATTTTGCTGCAATCTTGTGGAAGCCTATCACACTACCCTTCAGCCATATTAGTATCTAGACCATGCTTGAAGTTCACGTGTTAATAGATGTTTGAATATTTTTTGCATCTTAAGAGTCAAAATTTTTACCTTTTGGAAATATCCACTTTGTTCAGTACACGATACCATGAATGAATCCTACTGTGCGTTGTTCGTGTGGAATGCAAAGAAAATGGGGTAACAAATAATTTGTCTGTGCTGGTGTGTATTGTGTACACTGCATGTGTTGTGGTCATTATAGCATGGGGCTAGTTGGAACATGTTCAAGCAAACCCTGCTGTTCATCACAAGTAGACTGGTACATGTTACTGTACTTATCGCTCAAAACTGATCACATTAAATAGCTTTATGTTCTTAAATAGGCCTAATAAAAAAGCACAGCCACTAAAAAAAGACCCTGATTTCTTCCGCATTTATCAGCAAAATTGTCTTCAATTTCGATGAAGTTCTATATTTTTTAGAATGAATTTAGGAAAAAACAAGTCGACATGGTCTACAACATCCCCCGCCAATCGTACGCTTCTCATTTTCGAACTCGATCAAGGCCTTTATGGTCTGAAGCTACACACCAAATTTGGTTGCTGTATCTGTAGTTGTTTCTGAGTAAAGCTGTCCCCTTTACCTCGGATGGACGAACAGACGGACGGACGGAGATCAAACCTATATCCCCCTCCCACTTCGTGTTGGCGGGGATAATAAGTTCATATATTTTATGTAGTCAGTATGTTTCATTAAATCGATAACTAAACTGCTGAGGTCTAATGATTATTTAGATTCCAACTGCAGATCAAGACTTTGCCTAGGGCATGTAGGGTCACTCAAGAATTATGTGGGTGAGGCACATCCAAATGTTGATAGTTTAGGGTCCTTGATGATTCCTCAATACCTATGTTTTCATCAGGACCACTCCCAGGAAGAACGAAGTATCAAAATTAGACCATATGTCAAGATAATTCATGATTTCCCCTTCACTAACTTAGGTGTTCCAACTCACCCCACTGTGGGGTGAATTGGAACACCTCAACTTATATCACAAAGACTTTTTTTAATGAACCTCTTCGAACATTGATTAACTTTACTGCTGAGATTGTTGTACACATAGATATGTATAAAAATGACATGCACTAGAAATTGTCAATATCACCAAATTTTGAAAATAAGCATTTTCGTGAAATCTGTTCCATCTAACCCCCCTCTCCCCTATCATTGAGTGACTGACTCATCATTGCAAAGACGACAACAATAAAATGAATAATACTACTAATAATACTATTACTATGACTACTACTACTACTAATAATAATAATAATAATAATAATAATCGGCCGATTATTATCATCACCGTCGTCGATACAAGCCTATTATTAGAACTTTTATTATGATTCTGACACATGGCTACAATGTTTGGGGGGGGTTACTGGCAGGGCCCAGACAGCATGAACCGTACACGATCCAACACAAGTCCTGCAGGTTACACAAATTATGTCGAGATGCTTTGCAACTGCAAAAAATTCAGGTAAACGGGAACCCAAACGCTCCACCCAGAACTCTTCAATCCTTATTGAACACAGCAAGATTCTAAAATTCATTCAGCTGCAGTGGCGCGCCAGACGCTGCCTTATCGGCGAACACAATCCAGTGCGATGGCTGTCAAAAGCTTGATCGACGCACAACTGATATCAGTCACCACAGTCATTGTTAACGGGGCGTGATAAGTGTAAATCAGGGTCACATTTCTGCGGCCCGCTGCTGTCATCCTCTGTAGACAGGTTAAGGCAAAGACCTACGAAAAGCATGATCTTGCCACTCCACGTCAATAATAATTCATAGGCCAAGCAATAGCCAGTTCGAAGCTACAATCTCACGAAGACTAGGTTTCTGTTTCCAAAGCCGAACATTTACAATGTTTCGGGAAACCTTTTTAATCCCGCGAAAGTCCGCATTTGAAATATGTCTCATCAGCAGAGCATCCCACAGATTTGGGCATATGCGGTTTGAAATTGCTCTGGTGAGATAGTTGAAAAGTTTTCGAAACTTACTTTTCTCTCGCAACGGAGCATTCACGTCTTCGTCCCTGCTAACTTGGGTTATGACGGAAGAAGACGGGTGGTCCATTAGATCCGTAAATCCAATATAACTGCGACTTTTAAGTATTTTTTGCTGATCCCCTTTGATAGCTATCTTGCTAGCTATGTTAAATTTTTTTTTCTTTTTTAGAATAAAAGATTCTCAACCGCGACCATTATATAAAAACATAATGTCTCCAATTCGCAAGTAGTTACTGGTCTACTATTCCGGAAAAATATTAGAGGGAAACAAGCACAAATAAAATAAGAAAGGTAAAAATATATAAAAAGGGGAGTTTCTTATTAACTTTGTTACAACATGGAGTTCGGCTCTCGCTATGAATTTCAAGATACAAACATGGAACTTGACCGTTTCAAGGCACCCCCTTTTCTTAAAGCGGCAATATGATCTTCCACCGTAACGTTTCCAGATCTGAGCAGAATAATTTGAGCGATTGTTCACACTTAGTATCCCAGTGCGATAAACGTGACGTAATAACATAACATAACATTACGGCTTATTTTATTTATACTATTCTAAAATGGATCCTGGCAGGTAGGTTTATTTCCTGTCTAACTTTGCTTCTTAGAGCAGCTGTACTCAAATTTGGTTCTACATGACCTCTGTACCTACCTGCTCGTTTTTGTTGCAAAGGCAATTGCAGTTTCAGAATTTAGCTACTATAAAATGTTAGGAGAATCTGATGATTAGCTTGAAAAATTCTGGGCTTGCCCATCTGCTTGGGACAAAGCTCAGGATTCACAAGGGGTCCCCCAAGATGGAATTCGAGAGGCACTGCCTTAAAGCCAGGCTCAAGTCGAAGTATAATTCAGCTTTAAGGCCGGGCTTACATCAGGGGATAATTTTGGAGAATTTGGCCCACATTTCCCCTTTCTGAAAATCTAAAGCAAAGCCTCATTTTTGTTATGGCTTTACAGATTATCTTGCCCAAATTGCCTGTGTCATGGTGAGTGTTAAGAAATTATTTCAAGTCACTAGATCTGCCTGGAAGCCTGTTGGTGCTGCACTAATTTCCAGTCGGTAATATTAAACATTTGCAAGATCCAAGTCATGGGTCTTGGACTTGGGTCCAAGTCATTCAGTGAGTGTGCTTGCCACACACCATAGGACCTTAAAAACTATGAAATTTACAATTTTATGTTGTTGCATGTGGGGACTCTAATATCCAAATATCAGTTAAGATTTCAAAAATCTGCTGGAATGGGCAAGGCTGACTCAAAAGTTTCAGGTATGCGTCACAAGAGTAGTATCTGCTTCTGGCTTTCAAACCAACTTCTGGCACCAAAGGCTTTTTATTGACCTCCAAAGATTTTTCTTGTGTCTCTAAATAAAACATTTAACTGTGAGCTACTGGATCAGTAAACTCAAATTTGCAAATTTAGTCTGGATAATTGATGGGAATAAAAACATGCATGCACAACAGCCCTCGAGGACTGGAATTGCCCATACCTTTAACAGCATCTACAGAGCTGAAACTGGGTGGGGAAAAAATGTCCCTTTAAACCAATTGTGAGTCCTGACTTACTCTCAACAATTTTCCTTTTACAAAATATTTTCCAATTATGAGAATAATGCAATGTTAGGATTATTAAATAATAGGCTAAATTCAATTATGAAAAATAAATGCATCACAAAGTAGCTTACTCTCTATGAGAAAGGGAAACTACTCTGGAACGTTCAGCTAAGTTACCTTTTGGCAAATCCTGAAATGCAGGCAATCTTACCAGCAACTCGTGATTGTTTAAATTAAATCAAAGAAAACAAGATGTGTAACACATTTACATAGCTTTGAAAAATGCTGATTTCAAACGCACCAAATCAGGGTCCAAATGAAAAGTATAACTTTTGTTTTACCTTCGAAATAACTGGCAACACCTGATATTGAGCGTTTCTGGAGTGGTATTGTTCATTAAACAAAATAATTGCGAACAAGTCACGATTAATAGTTGGTTTAAAGGGACCTTTTATACCCACCCTATTTTCAACTCTTGCTATGGCGCTGACCTACTGCGCGTTGCCCGTTTAAGACTCATCGAAAAAAATACTGCGCAAACAACTTTTCGAAGATCTGTCTGCTTTATTCGTTTGAGGATGTACTTCTTTCGTCCGATGTAAGCCTGGTGATTTGCCCTAATTTACCGAAATATCTACGGTATTTCTTTTACACAACCAATGGTACTTATGAACGTGGAGCATTTTATGCAGGATTAACGCAAGATGTGTGATATCTGCTTCCAGTTTGGCCGTGAAAAGTTTGTCGAAGTTTTCTACCAACTACCTTGGTGGGAAGTGAGTTAGCGAAGGGGAGCCTTAAAACCGAGCAAAGGAGAAAGGCGGCTAGGGAGAGTCACCAAAGTTTGTAAACTTTGTCGATTAGATTAGGTTATTAGCGTCCGTACTCATTGAAAACTCTATTATGCCAGCGCGTTGCACGTTTGTTTTTACGCACACAAATCAACTCATTTTTATCGGTAGCATGAGTTTCCTGTTCAGTTGCGTTCATACAAGCTGCGTAGTCCCACTTGGAACAACGCGCTTGGGAACGGCATTTTAAAATAATCTTGATGGTCGTTCTATAAATTAATTAAACATATATATTCTAAAGTAATATATTCCAGTAATTAAGCGGAAGCCTGCACACCGAACTCTATTTAGGTGAAACTGTTGCGGGGTGGGGCACTTTGCGATGGAAGGCTTCGGCCCACGGTGTTTCGTCTCGATCAGTGCTTCCTAAACCTCTCCAGTAGGCCCACCTGTCCTGCATGTTATAGAGTCTTCCCTGGTTCTCTACAGGTGATTCAAATGATCGACTCATCTATCAACCCCTAAAGCTGATTGATGACAACCTGATCATTTGAATTATCTGTGCTAGAGCTGGGAGGGATCTAAAACATGCAGGACCGGTGGGCCTCCTGGGGAGGTTTGGGAAGCGCTGGTTTAGATTAAGAGTATCCGATTCAACGTATTAAGATTATTAATCTCGCAGTTCTGACTATTTTAGTAGGTTTATTTAACGGACCTGAGGCCTGTCGCACGAATGCCTGTTTAAGATACCCAGACTCTGAGCATTACTAAACCAAGCCTATCGGCATTGACTGTGTGAAAGATGCTGGTTATCCTCAAGTCATGGAGAGCCAGCCTTGCGCACTCAGGTTAGGATTACTGATCAGGCTCCTGCAGCCATCCTCAGGTCAAAGTGGGCTGGGCACGAGTCACCTATTTCACTGCAGATGAGCTGCAGAGTTTTATGGAGAGATATGGATCACACAAGGAAAAGGCTTCCAAATTCACTTCATCCTTAATAAATAAACAATTTCTTTGGAAAAAATGTATCATCTTTTGAGCACTGAATTTGCTTGACTTTTTCCGTATAGGCGTCCACACCGGCATGTACAAAAGCACGTTTTTGTGTGCATTTTAGCACCGAAGAAATATGAATTAAAAGTTAATTGCCCCATACCCTATCATCACACTGCAAAAAGAGGCATTTTGAGGATGGTCATCCAGCTTTTTTTTTTTATGACAAAGTTACAAATCACAGATATGACACTAAACAATTTTTGTTGACTAGCTTAACATACAAGCTTCACGAAACACACCTCAAACAACTCAGATTACACTATTACAATTAATGGCATTTTTTTCCTTTAAAAAACTTAATCTTTGTCCTGTCCCTTAGATGAACCCTACCTGAGACCTCACACCTATATGTAAATTCAAACAGAGATGATTCTTTTATTTTTTTTGATCATCACTTGGTAGAAATACACTGGTTTTTGGTCCTATCTGCTGGCGGCCGCAACCATGACTCGATTTCCAATGCATCCTGTATTTTAAAATAACTGTCAGCCAGCTGTCGATTAATACATTTACCATTGTAACATTAGCAGGAACATACAGTGGGCTCAAAAATTACTGACACCCTGACTGCGTAAACAATACTTAAAAAAAAAATATATATATATATATACAGTATATATATGTATAAAAACCTCAGGAAATTTCTGTGCATCATATTCAGGCATACCAAAGAAAACGGCCAAGCTGGAGCAAAACTTTGTCAGATGTCTACCTTTTTCAAATAATTAGCAGCACAAAATCGAAAACATGCCACATTCCCGCAAAACTTTGCACCACGACACTTTGAAATTGATACATTTTCATCAGAACCTATAACAAACCCAGAGACGAACCAACTGCGCATGTGCACCCTCTTCAAGAATTTTTTTCTCTGCCAAAACGTCCAGAGATGAACCAACTGCAGGTGTTCACTCTCCGGCAGAAGTTTTGGTGAAGAAAAAATGCCAGAGAAGAGTGTGCAGGCGCAGGGAGATCGTCTCTTGGTTTGTTACTGGCCGTGAAATTTTGTGAGTTTGGCTCTGGTGAAAATGCATTGACTTCAATGTGTTGAAGTGCGAAGTTTTGCGGGAATGTGGCGTGTTTTCAATTTGTGTTGCTGGTTATTTTTTATACCCCACTTACACAATGAGACCATATATAGGGCCTGTCCAAATTTGATATATTATTTTTTTTTCTGATAAACATAAAGATTATGTGTTTGAGGATTGGGAAAACTCCTTGTACACAAGAAACTATTTAAACCCCCCTTGGATTAGAAAATGCATCATCACCAAGCTGAAAACGGCTATTTTTCTGAGCTCATGAAAAGTTCTGGTTCTCAGAGGACAGCAATGCTAGAAACATATGATGTGCTTCAAGAGCATTGCTGTAGATTTAACTACAGTCAGCATATTAAAGTAAAAATGAGTGCAACCTTAAACAAATACACCACTAAATTTCAACATACACATTAATGCACCCATAATATTAATCCAAAAACCTCATAAATAATAGTAAAATACTGATACAGACCATTTCACTGCTCAATGAGTACTTTTACTTTTGACAGTTCAAGTAAATTTTCTTGATAATACTCTCATACTTTTATGTCTGTGAAGTTTGATTGTAGGACTTTTACGGGAGTATTTTCACTGCATGATTTTGCACTGTATTTTTGAAATATCTGAATATTTCATCCACCGCTGACAGGATGTATGCATTAATATTTTTCTCGTGCTTCTATGATCACAATTACTCACATCCTTATGTTATGTCGTGACATTCACATATAAATCCTCATCAAGTGAATTTGAATGAATGCGCTCAATTAAAGCCAAGAGAGATGTTTGGTCATATTGTGCGAAATGAAGAGGGCAATAAAATGTAATTTAAAAAAAAAGATACATTTTTATTCAGTGATATCCAGAGGGAGGGCAGGTGAGTTTTTCCTTGAATGGCCAGTCTTTAAAAAAAAACTTTGTTGATAGCTGGCTTGCTAGGTCGTCAAAGTTAGCCTCCCATGGTTTCACGTCAGCTCTTAAACAGCATGAGAAACAGGTGAAATACGGAAAAATACTGACATTGAAACTGTCCTTTTACTGTGATCATATGCATTTGTGCTGTTGATCTCTTCAGCTGTCACTGATGTTCTGTCAAATTGACCAGTAGATCCCAAACTCAGTCCTGCACCCCCCAACTCCACCCCGTTTATTTGTGAAAACCGGAAAAAGGCCATTGAGGCTCTTTAATAAAGGTTGCGTTGGAACAGGACAGAAACAGCAGTTTTTCATTAGTAGATTGGCACAAATTAGAAACATGCTAACTACTTCCATACCTGGTAATGATAAACCAGAACAACAGTTAATATGAAATACTGGTACTAAGAAAAACAAACAGCCAGTAGGTGTAATGTAATGAAGCAAAAATTGTTTTAACACAGCAATTGCAAAAAAAAAAAAAAATTGATGCCTTCCTGTTCTGTTATAAAATGCAGTCCTTGGCATAGGGTTTGCATCTAAAATGGCCTCAATGTCGTGGTCAGGAATGAATGAGGAGAGATTAACAATTTTCATGAAAGGTTGGGGTGTTTATTGGCCTCTTTTGGGAGCCGGAGTCCCCTCCTCTCGTTGTCTCATAGAACATTCACGCGGGCGAAAGACTGGTCAGTTCCCAGGTTGTTCTCCACAAACACCTCGTACTTCCCTGAATCCATACGCTTTGCATTTTTGATCGTCAGGATCGTGGTCGTCTCCCCTACGTCATAGGACACTCTGAAAAACAGCAACATTCATCATTTATGTTGACCTGCAAGCGTTCAGAGATAGTTTTCCTGTCAACTGATAGTGCTGGACCTTATAAAAACCTGGAGGAAGAATAAAAGCAATCCAAATGATATTCAGCTTGGAGTTCTAGATTCTCCTGCAAAAGGGGTTGTAAGTAAGAGTTGTAATGTGAATATAGGCCACTGGATGGCAGTATTTACCTTTTTTGTTTTTCAGCTCAGACTGGAGTCATGTTTAGACATGTCCTGGACATGTCTGGGGCAAGTCCCCAAATATAAAAAAAAAAGAGGTCTAAATGTGGGTGGGGTCTGCAAAAGAGTATATAAGGCAAAGAATTGAGACAGTAAAGTAGTAGGAGAAATTGCAAGAAGAAGGATACGTGTGACCAGACCTGTCATTTCTGTTCAAGACCTGTGAAGTTTCTTTTGTGGATTTTTGCCTGTGTTTGAGTTTTTTTTTCCTCACCCAGCACATCACCAGGAAACTGTAAATATTTCTGTTTTTTGTGTTCAATCCTGGTCAGAATATTAGTTTAGTCGTTATTGTCTTTGTTAAAAATTAAATGTGTTTAAGTTTGTAAAACTGTGTCTGTCATCCCTTGCTGTTGCTGTTGTGTTGTAAATGTAATAACAAATTGGGGCCATAACAGAGTGTATAGCTCTAAAAGCTGGTGTGAATAGTGTAGTTGGCCATCTTGTATTTTTGTTACCGGCCTGCCATCACTGGTTACACTTTATCATGTTAACACAATAAGTCAAGAAGTATTCAACAGATTTTTACAAAATTGTCTGCAAACATGATATGGATGAAGATCTGGAAACAATCGTATTTTAATATTAATGGCCGGGTGTTGGGTATTTATGTTGCCAATATTTGTGACCAGTTTTCTGGCTAATAATGGCCAGGTTTTTGCCGTTTTAGGCCAGGTGTTGGGCAGTTAACCTCCATCCGACTTCATTGGCAGAGGATGTATTCACCCATGTCTGTTTGCTTGCTTGTTTGTTTGTTTCTGCAGATATTGTCTCTCAAATTTTTCAATCAATTTCAAAGATATTTTGTGGAGGTGTGACCATGGGCTCAGAAATTATTGATTAAATCTTGGGATGGATTCAAATTCAAATATGGCTACCACTTTCATATTTGTTCAGTTCTTGATGACAAATGTGTTGGTATTTGGTCTCTGAGTAGTTTATAGTTATTGTCATGTGTTGGGTATTTATATGCTGTAGTTGGTGACTTTGGATCAGGGACTGAGTAATTAGGGCCAGGTGTGGGGTTAGTATAGTCAAGCTTTGCGTTTTAGGGCCAGGTGTCTTTGTTTTCGGCCAGGATGAAATATGTGCCAACCTGTCATCTTCCTCAATGTCCTCTCCGTCTTTGAGCCAGCCCACATCTGGGGGCGGCTCTCCTCCAATCTCTGCCTTTAGCACAATGGTTGCCTCAGCAACCACCTTCTGGTTCTCCGGGCCTTTTATAATTTTAGCTGGAGCTGTAGGATGATCCAATGCATCTCATATGTTAGCGTTGATAACTTCATATCATCCAACGCATGCAAAAACCCTCTGAGACTCTCAGAAGCTACAGAAACAGGTTCTTTTAATGAGCAATAGCTTTATCAGCTGGGAATGTTGATGTTGAACCATGCACAACTTCTCTCTTTTTTCATCCTTTCAGTCTCAAATTTTAGGCCGTTCATGACATTGAGCGGCATCTGAGCTTGGGCACGAGCCCCTCGGCTGTACTGAATGAAAATCGTTATTACTGAGTCGTAAAGCACTGACAGCAAGAGGAGTTGAACACTAAATCGGTTTTGCTGACAATTTTTGGTTTTACATCGCAATGATGAACCTATGCCACATGCAGACACTCTGTTGCTGACTCACCCTCCACGATGATGCGGGCGGAGCCGGTGGCGATTCCAAAGGTGTTTTTGACAGTGACAGTATACTGGCCCAGGTCAGCCAGCGTTCCGTCGCGCACCACCAGGGCCACCACGTCAGGGTCCTCGAACACATAGCGGTACTTGGGGCCGTCCTTGAGTTCGGCACCATCCTTGGACCAGACAATGAAGGGGTCGGGGAATGCACTGACCCTGCACTCCAGTTTGGCTGCACTTCCCTCCAGCAGTACCACGTCCTTCAGGAGCTCCAAAATCTTTGGGGGACCCTTCTCTCGCAACTCTTTCCGTGACCTGAACCCAGGAATGGAGAGCTTCAGAGGCAATGTGTATGTTCCCCTGTGTGCGTGCGTGTGTGTGTGTGTGTGTGATTGCTTGAATGAGTGCTTTTACATGGGGGAAGGGGCTGACCCAGCTCTGCAGCCAGATGCATGTGTGTGGTTGCGTATTACATAAGTAGGATTTGTTGGCTCTCTGCTGAGCTCTGCTCATCGCTCGTGCTTGATACACACTTTCTGTTTAGTGCTTGTTAGAGATGTTGTCACAAGAGAGACTGGAGTGTTTGGGGTTTGAAGAAAGTAGGACTTGATTAAAGTGTGCAGCTGATTTTACTGGGCTGAACAAATTGTTGGAAGCGATTGAAAAATGACTTAATTCGCAATCACGTCTTTACAGGTCATTCCTGTTCGTGTGAGTGGCAGTTTACAGAAAGCGTCTCTGCCTAAAAGAAAGGTGACCGGCCGTATACAGTTGGTAAGACCATGTCTACATGTAATGGGTATTTTTGAAAATGTAGCATTTCTAGTGCATTTTTTTGGCACAACCAGTGATTTGGTTTTAAAGGCAATTTTTTTTTTTCACATTGGTGATATAGGTTTTGAATAATTCTTCTCCTTCAATCAATTAAACAATTATGTAGAGCTGCATTTTTTTGTTACACGTCTTGTCTTTGTCTTATACTTAGTTGAATGATCTTAAACATTTAAATGGGACAAATGAGCAAAATTTGCAGAAATTGGGAAGGGGACAAATACTTTTTAACAGCACTATTTTATATATATATATATATATATATATATATATATATATTTCTTTGTGTGTGTGTATATATATATATATGAAGAGTTTGGTTCCAAATCGCAATAAGTGCCAAAATTTAAAAAATTGAGATAATGCCCTAGACCGGTAGTCCTATGCTTCTTACACATGGTGCAATAATCTGTTTTGAGGAATTCATATGATAAGGTGTATTTCTTCAGGGCAAAGTTTGTGTTTTTCTATAAAATGCAGTGGGCGCCAACAAAGAAAAAGCTGATTTACTCAAAATGTGTAAAATGGATATATTGCATTTTGGAAACAAACTCGTCATATATTATTTATTTATTTATTTTTACTCTGCCCTATTGCTTTATTTAACCAGAATGGAAACTTCCTTCTTTGCCCTTTCAAACCTTTGGAATGAATTTACACTGAACATCTACTGATTTTTTTAATGATAATGCAAATATTGTTCCCATTTTCGGGATAAACCCACCTGCAGATTTGGGCACCAGCTATTTAGCTCCTTTGAAACACTTTTTGTGGCCATGTCTTACCTTGGAGACTTACTGAGCAAAGTGCTGTTGGCCAGATCACTTTCAAGCAGACGCCTGACTAACTAGAGGCACTCTGAGAGTACAAACCTCCACCAACTTATTTTGCACACAAACAGACAGACAGACAGACATACCACCACCGGAAAAAACATAACCTTGGCGGAGGTAATTAGTGATGTATTATATGCAAAAATTACATTAATGAAGCAGAATTTTGATATGTGCAAATTTCAAAAAGAAAAACACTCTTTGATGCTAAATGTAATCACCAGTGTGCCATTGTGAAAAAGACAGGTCAGTGAGAAGGTTAAGTGCCCCCTGGTGGCAAATTTTCATCAGTTCTTCCTCTCTGAGATATTTAATTTACTTGCCAAGCATGGATTAACATGGATTTTAAAAATATTGCAGTTCTTGATCAAAAATGTAAAATTTTCACACAAAGTGCTCCCAGGTGGCAAATTGTATTATCAGAATTTCGCCAAAATTTGATCAGTTCTTCTTTCCCAAGATATTTAACTACCTGCCAAGAATGGTAACCAGCTATAAAAATTGTTGCAGTTATAGCACTAAAACCCAATCTCTTTCTTTTCTATTGATGAACGTTGGGCACCCAACACCCTGTCACCAGTTCATGGTTTGTCCCTCCTTGGACCTCTGTAGGTAGGTACTCACAGCAGTCATTTGGGAGCACCCCAGAACGCTAGCCTTTCTGGAGATTCTCTGACCCACTAGGCAGGCCATATCAATTTGGCCCCAGTCAAAGTCTTGCAGGTTCCATTTCTCCCACATCCAACAGCTTGAGCGTGAGAACTGACTATTCGCTCACCATCTAAGGTGTGTCTGCAGACCTGCAGACCTTGACATTTACCATTGTTATGAGATAACTAATGTTATTTGCATCATCTGTGAGTGGTTTTAACATTTCGGCTCATAGGCGTATATTATGTGACAGACCACCGCTCCTCTTCATTGATATAAATGATCTTGACTAGACCATTGAGTCAATTATGTGATTTAAGAAGATTTGGGCAGAATTCAGAAGTGAGCATAAATCAGGCAAGTGCAGTTCATCAAAATTAATTGCAAGGTTTTAATGTATGAGGAATAAAAATATGAATCTTTGGAAGTTACACAATACATTTGTTGGAGAACACTTTGAGTATTGTATTGTAAGCAGTTTTTGAATGCCTCTGAGGAGCTTATTTTGTTCAGTATTTCGGGGCTTAGAGTGATCCGGCTGTGGCTTTTACATTCATGAAAGGGACTAACAAAGTTTTCTACCCAGGATTATACTGCTTAAGCCCTGTTTGTAGGACTAGGTGTCATAAATGGAAGTTGGCTGAGGGGAAATTTCCCTCGGATATAGGGAAGTATTTTCCATACAGAGAATGGTCACTGAACGGAATAATCTCTTGGATTGTGTGGCAGAGACAGAAACTTGGGGGGGGGGGGGGGGGGGGGGGGGTGCTGTCTTTCAACTCCAGACTCGACAGTGCGATAAATACTATCTATACCTAAGGTGAATAAAATTTTAGGTGCAGTGCAGTGGAAGAATACTGCAAGCCAGTGGCAGTTCTAGACCCGGGAATTGGGGGGGGGGGGCAGACACGTCCCTTTTTGACAATTAGTCCTGGGTAGTTCTCCATCATTTTCCTTTACTGATGCGTTTTCCAATTATCGTCATTGGCAACTTAAGACACAGTTTCTCTCCATATGCAATGGAACAGTGATGAAATCATGGGCGAAATTCAGTACAGAAAAATAATCACTACTCATTAATCGGCCAGTGCTTCGCGTTGATTGATCATATCCGTGTTCCAATGAAATACCGCCTTTCACTCTCGGTATTGTGTGGGTTGATAAAAAAAAAAAAGTGGCACTTGGCAGTTAAATAGGCAGCGTGCTGCTCTAGCTATTTGTGTGAGAGTCAACAGGTATGCAAATTTGAATAACAAGTTGATTTAAATGCAGCAAATAAGCGTCCAGATAATCGGGGAGAACAAGCAGCACCTGTTAAGTGTGGAGCGCTCTCGGAGTGAACCTTTTGTTAATCATGAAAATCACTGTGAACAGGTCAGAACTAATAACTGTTTTAAACGGATGTTTTTTTACAATTCCCAATTCAGGTTCTGCCAGTGTGCTGAATTAAGCCCATGATTTCATCGCTGTTCCATCGCATATGGAGAGAAACCGGGTCTTCAGTTGCCAATTACAATTATTGGAAAACGCGTCAGAGAGGGAAAATGATTGAGAACTACCCAGGACTAATTGTCATAAAGGGACGTGCCTGCGCCCCCCCCAGTTCCCGGGTCTAGAACCACCACTGGCTGCAAGCTTTGTCGGACTAAATAGCCTGTTCACTTCACTCCGCTGCATTTTTACAGCATCTGCGATAACTGCACTATCACAGTTTTCTGCCAAAGGATGAACAGGCCTGGCATCCACACTTGAAAGCTACCTGTGTCCCCGGTATGAGGCCTGGATCCGGACTGCTGCCTCCTGGATCTGCGGGTCATTAATGTTGAGGGTGAACCCAGGTGGGGCATTGGCAACAGCCACAGACATCTAACAGAAGACAAGAATTGATCAACAATCCTCACAGTAAGTGGACCACCACAGATGAATTCTAAGATTAAATAAATCATACACAGATGAAATGGTGAGAATCATTTCATGAATAAGGGTTGCTTATCACATCACATTATCACATTAAAAAAATAATAATAAAAAAAACATTAACAAGGACAATGCACATTTTTCACTCTTCTGTGCGGGAGCCGGCAATGTTCGTTTTAAATCTCTTGTGATTGACTGAAATATCTATCACTTGCGGGTGGAAACCAGATTACCCGAAGGAAATCCTTGTTAACATCGGCAAACATGCATCATGTTGAGCCAAAGCTGACCAAATATCCCAGGTGTCAGCATTTCATGCTCCATGATATTATCTCTCAATTGAAGCACTGATTACTAAAACCCCTCAAGTCAAGCCAAGTCAAGTGTGACTTATGGGGTTTTAGTAATAGGTGCTTCAATTATTTCATCTGCTCATGAGCTCGGAAGTATCTTGACCTTATTTATGATTTTTTTAAAGCATCAGTTACAGCAGTAATATTACAAACCCATTTCCAGAAAAAAACAGAATGCAATGATTTGCACATCATTTAACCCTTTCAGCGCCGTGGGCAACTATAGTTGCTGAATGATGTCAGATATCAAAATCAGATGCTGTTGAAAACCTATCATGTGGCAACTCTCTTTTAAACAAGTTGCCACATGATAGGTTTTCAATGGCTCAGGATATCTACATTTTTAATTCCTAGAAAATGTATTCAGCGCTCAAAGGGTTAAGCCCTATATTTAATTGAGAATTGTTCAAAGACAATATATCAATTGTTGAAACTGAGAAATGTATTGTCTTAAGAAAAATATTTGTTCATTTTGAATTTGATGCCAGCAACATGTTTCCCAAAAAGTTGGGACAGGGGCAAGGAAACATTGAAAATGCTTTACAATGCTACAATGCATTTGGTGGAATATCTCGGAACTAATTTGCTTTAACTGGCAACAGGTCAGTGACATGAAATGGTATGAAAAGAACAACTAAGAGAGTCTTCCAGAAGATGGTGAGGGCTTCCCCACTCTGTGACAGATTGCATGGGAAAATTGCTCAACAATTTAACAGTGAAATAGCAAAGAAACCAGGGATTTAATCATCTATGGTCTATAATATCAGAAAATAAATTTAAAAATCAGGTGAAGTCTCTGTATTCAAGGGACAAAGCCAAAAGCTAATAGTGAATGGCCATGATCCTCAGGCCATCAGGTGGCAATGCATTAAAAACAAACAAGATTCTGTAGTGGAAATCACTGCATGGGCTCAGGCACGCTTCTGAACCATTCTCAGTGAGCACAATTTGTTACTGCATCCACAAATGCAAGTTAAAACGTTACTATGTTAAGAAAAAAAAAAACCATAACAAAATCCAGAAACACTACCACCCTCTTTGGGCCAAAGCTCATTTATGATGGGCTGAGACTAAGTGGGAGACTATCTTGTGGTCTGAGCAGTCAAAATCTGAATTTTATTTTTGGAAATCAAGGACGCCTCATCCTCTAGGCTAAGAGGGAGAGGGAACATGTGGCTTTTTATCAGCGCAGAGTTCAGTGCATCAGCCAGCATCCATAAAAATGTGGGGATGCATCAGTGCACGTGGCATGGGTAACTTGCACATCTGTGAAGACAGCATTAATGCTGCACAATATATACAGGTTTTGGAGCAAAATATACAGCCATCCAGACATCTTATTCTGGGAGGCTTTGCTTATTTCTGCAAGAGAATGCCAAACCACATTGTGCTCGTGTTACAACTTCATGGATGCATAGTAAAAGAGTCTGGGTGCTAAACTGGCCTGCATGCAGTCCAGAAAGGTCACCAATTGAAAAAATTGGTGCATGAATGTGACCAAAGAGTCTCCATAAGTGTTGAGAAGCTGAAATCTAAAAATCAAGCAAGAATGAGAAAACGTTTTGCTGTCAAAACTAAACTTACAGGGTGTCAATAAAAGAAGAAATGATTTAGCACAGAGCTAAACATGGCCCCATTCCAGCTTTTTTGAAATATGTTGCGGGTATCAGATTCATAAATGAGCTGATTTAAAAAAAAAAAAAAAAAACAATAAAATTTCTCAGTTTCAACATTTGATGTGTTGTCCTTCTATAGTTGTCCTGTTCTATTTTCAATGTATTTATTTTTCAATTTAGAGTTTAAATGATTTGCCAATCATTGCGATCTGTTTTCATTACATTCCACACAAAGTCCCAAATTTTCTGGAACTGAGGTTGTAATTTTATTTGATTGCAGCAAAAGCCATCATGTGGACCAGACCTTCAGGGAGTATTCAACCGACTCTATCCATTTTCCTGCCTATTTAAGCTTATTTCATACAAAACCCTTAATTACATAGCCATGTTGACAATACTGGCAGAATACTCTTATTATACACAAACATACCCTCAGCCTGCCCAAGCTGTTCTGATATTTCAATTCAAATGCAAAGGAATTTGCAAGCTCACTTGTATAGAAAAGAATGGCTATGCCTTACCGTGGATAAGCCTGACCAAGAGGCAGTCCTGGAGGCGGCCTTGTTGCTCTTTTGCACTCGATCGAAGGGACAGTAAAGACCTTCTGAATGTCGTTCAATATATATAATGCATGGGGGTGTCCGTAGGGGATTCTTCTAGTGTCAGGGTCTGGGAGGAGGCCCGAACATTCCAGAACATGACCTTCTTTGGATGATCCTGGAATTCCTCCTTACGGCAGCCCTGATAAAAGATGCACTGCCTACCCTGCCCAGTGGAAGCTGCCGGCAGGACCTTATATAGCTGTTACATCAAATGTCCCTGGGGGGGCTGACATCGGTACTAATGGTCAGTCTTAAACGTGAGACAAATGGGGTGGAATGTCTGTGCTCCCATGTGTGTTTTGAAACAGGTGGTGTTCAAGATAGAACAGAGGAGAAGTGCATAATGTTATGTGCTGATTGACTCCTTCAAGCTTTTGGCCTTTACTATGTGGAGGCACTAAAACAACTACACCCAATCAGATTTCTGCTTTAGTTTTTTGTCTTTGTCTTTCCAAGTCTTTTCTCCTGGTGTCAGATGTGGGCCAAGTGTGTTTGGCTCAAATTCATTTCCAAACACCTGGAGAGGATTTCACAGTTGCATGTGTTCTTATCAAGTTTTATCAAGGTCAATGCTTTAAAATGTTCTTAATGTCAATTCTCATTGCCTAATTCATATTGTTTACATATGATGGACATAAATACTAACCACTCTGAATATTTACTGCAAAGAGGTATGATTGCCTGCTTTGATGGTACAGCACCAGTTTTCAAGAATCTTCACAAGTAGCTGGGAAGTTAAAAGATTTGTTCAGCTCCATTGGATTTTTATAAATGTATTGTTATCCTTACCCAAATGATAATTCATCAGTCAGTCATAACATTAAAACCACATGCTTAATACTGTGTAGGCGCCCCTTGTGCTGCCAAAGCATCTACATAAGTTCCCAGACTCAGGGTTTATTAGCAGAACATTTTCCAGTGCATCACACTCCTTCCACCAGCTTGTCTTCTTCCCTCAGTGCATCCTGATGTCACCCTTTCCCCAATGCAACTGGTACACATGTACCCAGCTAATGCACATGATGTTTAAGAAAATGGGACTAAGTGACCTTCTCCAGCCGCTTCAAGACCCAGTTCCGATGCTCACATGCCCATTGTTGGCACTGTTGGCCATATACTGCGGTTTGAATGGGCACTCAGACTGGTCTGCAGGTACTAAGCGCTATACCCAGCAGGGTATAGGGGGCCAACACCTTGCTGTCGGATCATGGCTTGTCCCTGCTTGGACCACTGTCTGTGGGTGCTCACTACTGTTGACCCGGAGCATCTCAGAAGGCTTCCCGGTTCAGAGATTCCAGGATCCACTTGAGTGGCTCAAACAATTTGGCCCCAATCAGTCGCTCAGGTCCCATTTCTCCGACATACCGCACGGAGACGATGAGAACTGCCCGCCTGCTGACCGTCTGAAATTTATGCACAGACCAGGACATGCGCCCTGGTTACGAGATAATCAAAAATATTTGCTTCATCTGTGATTTTTATACTTACAATTCACTCTCCTTCTATTGAGTCCCTTGAGTTGTAGGGTTCAGCAAAGTAGAATAGACAGTCATGAGAAGAAGAAAGGACACCCACTTTCAGTTGTACAGTTTTACGCATCAGGACAATAAAAAAAATCAGATGGTCCCAAAATTAGGTAAGCCTAACATTAGGTAAGTGCAAAACAACATATAGATTCCACCACGCCGTTACTTATTAAAACAGAATTCTGCTAAAATTGGGAAGTCATCCAAGAAAAACAAAGTACACCCCATGATTCAATAGCATGTAGAACCACCTTTAGCAGAAATAACTTGAACTAATTGTTATCTGTATGATTTTCATCAGTCTCTCACATAGTGGTGGACAAATTTTGGCCCAGTCTTCTTTACAACATTGCATCAGGTCATTGATGTTTGAGGGTTTATGCACAGCTCTCTTCAGGTTCTGCCACAGCATTTCAATTGGGCTGAGGTCTGAACTTGGACTTGGCCGTAGCAACACCTTGATTTTTCTCTTTTCCAGCCATTCTTTTGGAGATTTACCGGTGTGCTTGGGATCATAGTCCGGTTGCATGACCCAATTGTAGCCAAGCTCAAGCTGTGGTATAGATGGTTTAACATTTGACTCTAGAATACTTAGGTACACAGAGGAGTTCATGGTTGACTTAATGACTGCAAGCTGCCCAGATCCTGTGGCTGCAAAACAAGCCTAAATCATCACCCCTCCATCACCATGCTTGACAGTTAGTATGTGATGTTTATGTTGATATGCTGTGTTTGGTTTACGCCAAACGCGGCCCTGAGCATTATGGCCAAACAATTCCACTTTGGTCGTGTCTGTCCAAAGGCCATTGTTCTGGAAGGCTTGTGGTTCATTCAGATGCAACTTTGCAAACCTAAGCTGTGCTGCCATGTTCTTTTTTGGAGAGCCAAACTTAAGCCAAACTTGTTCAGCCTTTTTCAAATTGTACTGTTGTGATCTTTAAACACGCTAATTGAGGCCTGTAGTGTCCTAGATGTAGTTCTTGTGTTTTGTGCAGTTTCTCTGACCATTGCACGATCTGACCTTTGGGTCAATTTTGCTGGGACGTCCACTCCTGGGAAGACTGGTGACTTATATTAATGTTTTCCACTTGTGAATTACCTTTCTCACTGAAGAATGATGGACTTCAGATTGTTTGGAAATGGCCTTCTAACCCTTCCCAGATTGATGGGCCGCAACAATTCCTTCTCTAAGATGACTGTTGATGTCTTTCCCTCATGGCATTTTGTCAACACATACCTAAATGCTCCTGACCGGCAGGTACCAAAACCTCTGCTTTTATAGAGGTCAGACTTGCTGATGATCAATTAATCAAGTCCATTTGATCAGTAACACCTAGCTGCTAATTCGCTTCTTATTTCCTATGGAAGCAGCAAGGGTGTAATTAGTTTCTCTCCTGTGGCTTCTGAATTTTTTTTAATATAAATAATGGCACAGTGGAACCTGTTGTGTGTTGTTTTAGGCCTGAGGTTAGATCGACATAATTGTACAACCTGATTAGGACCAGCTGATTTTTTAAAATTTATGTCCTGATATGTAAAACCACAGAACTGAAAGAGGGTGTACTTTTTTTTCCTCATGACTGTAGGTGGTTGCCAGGTTGAGAGGACAAAAGAACAGAAACGCTCAGAATGTGCATGCCCACAGAATACGGACTGCAATGTGCCAAATGCTTTTTTATTTGGAGTCTTTTTACTCAGCTATCATGCCCACACCAGAGTCAAATTTGTAATTTCACAAAGTTGTAGAAGGTTCCAGAGTCATAACTGAGTCTGGACAATAAATAAATAAATAAACAAACAAACAAGCCACCGGAAATAACACTTTACAAACAACTGAAAAGAACTTCTCTGAATTTACAGATCATGAGATCCTGTTGAGGCGGGTCATTTCCAGGAACTCACGCCGTTTTAGTGTAAGCATCTTTCACACTAACCCGAAGATTCCAAACATGTAATTCATTCCCTCTTCTTTATGACTACGCTCAATACTTGATGTCCAAAACTTGACCTGACCTTCTCTGGGAGCAATAATATCCCATCAACCTCTCCAAGAGACTTTCTGTTGGGGGGCTTAAAAATTCACACTTGGTCAGGGCCTGAATTGTACTTTTTCTAGTACAGAAAGGCCTTCATACATGTCGATACTCTAAAAATCAGTGTCAGGTGACCACAGCCACAACCTGGTGTTTATCTCCACACACTACTTACTGAGCTTAGTTACTGAGAAATCCCTCGCTGCATTCAGGTTCAACTTCTAAATTCAGCTTAATTTTTCCTGAACATAAGAATGCAGTTCATCCAGTGCAATAATCCCCCATAATTCTGTCGATGAATAAATACAAACAATAATATCCTTGCAGGTTTGATCTAAATGATCAACCATTCTGATATCAAAGATATTGAGGATGTTATCATCCAAAATGAATAGGCTGAGGCTTTTAAGGAACACTCCCAAGTTTACTCCATAGGTAAGAAACACAACAGTAGTTTTTGTTATAGAATCACAGTTCTATGACAGCTTCACGCCAAACATACCGACTGTATTACACAAGCTGCTACTCAACATTCTCACACTTAACCACAAAGTCCAATTATACATCCAAGAAGACTTCTGTAAACAGTCTATTGCCAAAAAACACTGTTGCTCAAAAAAATAAATAAAAAGGGAATTTTACAATCAGCTACGGTACATGACCCATATTAGTACTGCCACTTCCTTGTTACACAACGTATCAAGTACAATACTTCTATTCTATTTTACCAAAACTTTATGCTGTTTTTTACATGAAATGAAACTCATGTACTGGTACCATAATTTCCTGAAGAAATTACTTAAATGAAAGAAAGTATTTGTTAATCAGCTTAACTGAAAATAACATTGATTTCAACAAATTTCAATTAATGTTTTGAGGTCACATTAATTCATATTTTGACTTTGCATTTCAGAATATTCTTTCACCAAAGTTGGTACTGTTTTGTGTTATATAAGTGAAACTTTTCCAAACTTGTTTTCCAAAACAAACAAAAACGTTTTTTAACAATTAATGTCAATATGTCAGTAAGCTAATTCCAGTGCTTAGCTAACAATGAGTGTGACAACTTGTCATTTGTGTGTCTAAAGTTATGGTAAAAATTTGGCCAAGACTTATATTAAAAGCCATATTTTATCAGTCTGAATTGTAAGCACAGGAAGGTTACCGGTACTGTACAGCACAACAGACAGGTAGGGGGTACAACCAGAAGCGTGTCAGTCCAGCATATTTTAGAACCTTAACATTTGTTGTTATGGGGTTACGGTTTAATGTGCCACAGACTAACATGCTTCCCCCAAAAAACAATAAAGTGAACAAAATAAAAATTCAAACCCTACTCTTTCAGCTTCCTCTTAATAGAATTATCTAACTTACAGTCATCAAACTGGAAGAAAATATTTTACTCTGCACTTTCAACAGGCAACATCTCAGCAAGACCATATTTGCACTGTTATGGCTATCCACATGACAGGCTAAGATGTGGCAAAATAAGACCTGGGGGTCATTCAAATTGCTTATTTTTACAACTTTTCCTCCTTCCTTGTGGCTGATCCAGAAGATGACCAAGATCTGCAATGATGAAAAATTCCAGAGTTTTCCAGAAAGCATTTAAAAAGGAGAAAGAGGTTTCCCAAAGGTGTTGAAAGTAAGAGACGAGACCATCCTTTGCTGAAGCGTGTTTTATGGAATGCGCTACGTATAAATGATCGACCACTGAATCCACTCTCTGCCTACTACATTTCTGCAATAACTAAAACAGATGTCGATTCAAACTGACGTACTGAGAACTACGAACAATTCGTACGCAAATTCGTGTTTCTTTATCCAGCCATCTTTGCTGCCTTTTCTTACTATTTTTTCTTCTCTCCTTGTTGGGAGGACTGAAGAGCTACGAGAAGAGGGAAAGCTGTGATAAAAAGAATGAGCAATTTCTATGAGCCCCAAGACTTAAACAGAAGGAACAGCTGTGAGAACTCCTTCTCCAAGTGTCCCCATCTCACAAAGAGACCACTTCTTTTTTCAGAAATCCTGTAGTCCCGCCTTCCTCCTTTTATCTAGCGGGCACTGGGTGATCCCTCAATTTTGTACAAACTGGTATTATAGATTTTAACAAAGTTACAGCAAACAAATCTTACCTAGTGTCCTCACGCATGCGTTATTGGCCATGTTTAAGAACTGTTCTCTAAAGACCAGTGCAATTGGACAGCCGTGTTTTTATACGTGTACACAAACGCCACAGGATGTAGCAGTTGTCACAGACAGGTTTGAAATGATGTGTCTCAGAATAATCCTCCTTCTCCTCCCCTTGGCTCTCCATTAGGAAGATAAATCTAACGTGCAAGCACTTGCGTGAGGTTCTGACCGCGTCACTCTGAGCTACTGACCGAGGTCAGAGAACAGCCAATAGCCCACTATATCCATAAAGTAAACACTTACATTATGCCAGTTCTTTCTTACACTGTCACTGGCTAATTTCTGGGAAAAGCTTCATGATAAAAGCATCCCATCAAAGTTGTGTGTACCCACTCTTGCATCTATCAGTCAGTGCGACAATTGACAAAACTTCCAATTTATACTGATAATTCCTGATAACATAACCAAACTCAGCGTAGAGGAAGCCTGAAGGTGTAAATTTCCTGGGCCAGAGCTGTGTACCTTCACAGAATCACATTCAGCTGACTCACCAGCAGCAATAAATCTGGATCTCTCACTTTGAGAGTAGAGGGCTTCTTAACCAATCACTGGTCACCATGCTCCAAAGCTCTAAGCCCTCCCGCAATGACTGACAGCAAAATGGCGGGAGAGAGGGAAGAGAGTACGGAGGTCTGAGGAAACAGCTCCCATACGGAGAGCAAGAAAGCTGGAAGCATGCTGTCCGAATGTGGATGAGGTATTTCCCTTTAAAGCCGGTCGTGTATTAGGAACGAGGCGTGCCCCCATGTTGGCATGGCCAATCTAACACAAAACCCCGCCCCAAAAAAGGAAGGGGTGGAAACAAAACCTTAGCCCTCAAATCTGGAGCAGTAGAGGGGCGGGGTCAGTGCTCGGGGGGGGGTGTCCTATTCACTTCTCTGTTCCTGAGGTCCTGGCATGTTTTAACGTTCCAGACACTCCTCCATGTACCGGCCCTGCCTCCTGGGCCTCTGTCGTTGCACTCGCTAGCTCACTTGGTGCCGGGTGTGGTTGGCACTGGCGTGGTGGACACTGGCGTGGTAGGAGAGGTTGGCGTTGTGGGCGTGGCTGGTGACTGAGCCGTGCTCTGATAGGACCGCAGCAGAACCTTGTGTTTGGTAGCCGTCTCCGTGCGTCTCCGTTGGTGCTCCACCAGGAACTCCTTGAGACGGGTGGTGGTAAAGGTTAGCGTCTGACGTCGCAGTTTCATGAGGTATGCGTCCTGCAGCCAGGAGTTGCTGAAACAGTCTTTAATGGTGGGGCGGGCCCTGAGAAACAAAAACTATGACTGTTATCCACCCGCTGCCACCTTTCAGGGACAGTAAAACTGCGTTTTCTGTGTCAATCACATTTGTCTTTCATTTCACCACAATGTCATGGGATGGCTTTAAACCACTTAGAAAGTGTTCACTCCTTAAAAGAATAAAGCAATCCTCATCAACTTGCACAAACCATAAAGAAAGATAAAATGCAATTTAAGAAAAAGCAAAGAACATTCAAGACTGGACTGAGTAACAAAATCAGTATGGATTGAATGATGTATTCTTACATTTTAGCATTTTTGCAGAAGCTCATCAAATATGAGTTCTGCAATTTATCATTTCTACATCATATCCACTGCACCAGCTGGATGTTTTACAGAAATAATTTATGTTATGAAATGGTATGCACTTGAAGAATATCAGGCAGTCTAGGATTTAGTGAAGTAGTGTACTGACCATGGGTAGCTACAAAGTATCTTTTTCAGGAAGAGAGATGCACTCTGGGATACATTAGGATAAAGTTTGGTGAGGTCAAATCTGGCGACTTGGATTTTGGCTTCTGTGTCCTTTGGATCTTTCTCCATGAAGGGAAGTCTTCCGCTTAGCCTGGGGAGAAACAGCGAATCCTTTCTCAAAGACAGCCCTGCGTACTTGTTTGAAAACTCAGAATGGAAAAAACAGTGTAACAGAGGTAAATATAATCTTGTGATGGAGCCTCAGTGGAACAGGAGAAATGACTGAAGATCAACTGAATGTAGAGTTGAGATAGAAGATAGATTTCCTATCTCCCAGCCCTATATCATTCATTTTCATGCTGTGTTTTAAAAAAGGTTATATCTGGTTTAATCTAGCATGTAAAGGGTAGGAAATCAAAGTAAAATAAATGATTTTTTAAGAGTGAGCTGGAGAGCTGTAGGCCGAGGAGCTGAGGAGGTGTGGATACTCACATGATGAAGGTCAGAACCCCGACACTCCACATGTCAGCTGGGGGTCCAACCACATCCCCCTTCACCATCTCTGGAGCTGTTTAAACAGCAGCAGACTCGCCAATGTTAGCAAGCGACCCAGGCAAATCGATCTGGGTTCAATGAACATCTCCCGTCTGACTCTCAGTCAATTCAAGTTCTACACTGTGAATTAAATGTATGTAGACATGCTCTAGAAATAAAGTTGCCTTGGTGAAGCTTTATAAAAGGTATATTATGTGCAAGACAGACTTGTCGCACCTTCTAATAAGAAACTTAACACTTGCATTCATTTGTCTGTCAAAATGATGCAGTGTACGTATCAAAATGAATTTTTCAACAACAGAACTGAAGAAGAATACAAAAAGCATTGCTATAATTTGAAAAAAAATTGAGAGGAACAGACTGCAATTTTGAAAACTTTTTCATCAAACTCTCATCTTTGTAAACAAACCCACAATAGCTATATCTAATATCCTATTGCCATATTTTAAGATACTTCTAATTCAAGTTATTTCCCAACATAATTGGGAAGAGCTGATTGCACTTTCTGGCCAAGACTATTGCTGCAATCCTGTGTAAGATCTGCATCAGTCAGGGTCACATCCACACACACACGCACATGTATGCACAAGCACACGCACGTACGCACACACGCACGCACGCACGCACGCACACACGCACACACACACACACAGATCTACACAGAGTTGTTCATTCTGGGAGCAACATTAGAACACACAGAAACTGACAATACAATGCATCTGTTCTAATAGTACCACTCCAAAATAATTATTCTGGCAGAAAGATAGATAAAGACTTCTGTCTGCATTTGTGAGTCATACATACGAATCTTCATTTTATCAGATTATTATCAACAGCAATTTATGACCTTTATTACACCTGAGCAGGTAAAGTGATCATCTTTATTCATTGATTTGTTTGTTTGTTAATTTGTCTGTTATACCGTATGTATAAGATTTAACAAATATGTTTGTTATGTGGAATTTGTTATTTATGTGCTATTAACTTAGTACAGTGTAGACCTAATGTGTTTCACAGAATGAGCTCTCTGAAGGATATGAAGGCTATGAAGGATGTGATATCATAAGTTGCACTTACACATGAACTCCAAGGTCCCAACACGGCGGCCAAATTGTTTGAGGAATAGCGGGTTGAAGGTCTGGGCGCTGCCAAAGTCGATGATTTTGACAGAGTTCATGGGTGTGATGATGATGTTGTCGGGCTTAATGTCGAGATGCAGGATGCGGCGGTTGTGAAGATAGTCTAACCCCTGCAGGATCTGGACCAGGTATGTCACCACGTCATCCTCGGAGTAGCGGAACCTGGAGAAGGAGGAGTCACTCTTGAACTCAACATACATCTTGAAGCAGGGGATGCAAACACATATCCAACAGGCAGCCCCACGCAACACACGGACAAACATCCAACACGCAGTTCCAGGAAATTCATCACATCAAATCACATCCAGCACGTAGTTCCAGAGAATACATCACATCAACTCACACCTAACAGGCAGTTCCAGAAAATAAATCACATCAACTCTTGTCCAATATGCAGTTCCAGGAAATACATCACATCAACTCACATCCAACACAAAGTTCCAGGAAATATATAACATCAACTCACATGCGACAGGCCGTCCCCGAAAATAAATCACATCAACTCATGTCCAACACGCAGTTCCAGGAAATATATCATCACACATCAAATGAGCAGTTCTAGGACCTAAATCACTTTGACAAACATTCAACAGGCAGTTCTAATTCCTACATCTCATCAACACACATTTTTGGACAATCCACAACTTTTGACAGTGAACAAGCTTTCTGACATGTAAGGAACTGAACTGATCCAGACTGCTTGGTGGAATCGAGGCTCATGTGATACCCACACACACACACACACACACACGCATACACGCACACGCACACTAACCTGTCGATCAGGCTGTACAGAACCTCCTTGCCTGGGCAGCACTCTGAAATGAGCACCAGGTAGCGAGGTGTGACGTAGGCCTCGTGCAGAGCCATGATGCGGCTGTGGTGCAGAGATTTCAGGATGTCGTACTCCTGCAGCACTGTCTGCTTGCTGTCCGGTTCATAAGGCACGATCTTCGCCATGAACAGCTTACCTGTGGCATTTTCCCTGCACTCTCTGATGACCCCAAAACGCCCCCTGTTAACAAAGATACCACTGTTCCAATGCCGACCACCTTTGGTTCGGGTGGATGGTCAAATACAAGAATAATGTAACAGTTTGGAACTGCTGCCATCTCGATCGGCTAGCTTAAAGCCAGCAGTTGCAAAAGGCTAATCTCATAAATAAAAAAGCACCAAAACTAAAATAGTATACAAAAACTCCTTATAAGGACCTGTTGCGTCAACATTTCTTTGAGAGGGACCAGACACAGGCACTCCAACAACAGCACACTGTGTTCATAGTCATAAATGACATTTTCACCTACCCAGTAAGGATGTGAATGACCCAAATTTTTGACCATAGATAAATTGATGCCTGAGAGCAGTAAAAACCAATTATCTGTTTTTCACCCTCTTTCATGCAGTGAGTAGAACCTGTATGTACAGGTGTGGGGCATTACCTGGCTTTTTCATCCATGAAGGTGTAGGGTTTTTGGGGCACACCCTGGCGTAAGCTGCTCTCCCCTGGCTTACCACTCGGAGTCCTGCGTCCTGAGGGCGTAATTCGACCGGAGGGTGTGGCCCGACCTGTAGGGGTCATGCGGGAGGGCGTGGCTGTGCCGTCGCCCACAGGGCTCAAGCTGGTCACCAGGACGACAGGAGGAGAGAGTGCTGGGCCGGCCGGCAGGGCTGGGGCAGTTGTGGCAGGGACGTAAAGGGGCACGGAGGAGATTGGCTTTCCGATGGCAGGGGGCGGGGACACTAAGGGGGGCGGGGAGACTTGGGTGGTTTGAGATGTGGGCGGAGCTATGCTGACCGGGCTCTGTGATTTGGACTGGACAGGAGGTGCTGGGGATTCGGTGGGCGGAGCAGGGGAGGAAGTGGTGGTGACTGTGATGTTTAATGTGGTTTTTGCCTTGGTGGGGGTGACAGTGGGGGAGATCTGGACGGGTGTGATGGTGTGTGGAGAGGGAGGGGAGGGGCCAGCGGATGGGGGAGGAGTTGCAGCAGCAGTGGGGGTGGGGGTGCGTGCCAAGGGCTCTGATGTAGTCACCTCCTCAGCGGTGCCCCTAGGTGGGGAAATGCGAGAGGGTGTGGGGACTCGGGGACCAGACTCTGGGGGTGGTGTAGTGCGGGTGGATGTGGGGGCGAGGAGACCAGGCTCTTGAGGTGGGGTATCCTCGGAGGATGTCGGGACTGGAGGACCAGAAGGCTCCAGAGCCTCACTGGGAACTGTGGGTTCGATGGTCAAGTCTGCTTCTGAGGTCCCAGCAGAAGGCTTGGGAGATGGGATGGTCTTCACAACGACAACTCCAGAGGGCTTGGGAGCTCCTAAGGAATTTAATAGTTTGTTATGCTGTGCACTTAAGGAAGTTTTCTTCCCACTTAAGTTTGAGCGCTGATGAAGTTATTGCTTATACAAAATTAAATTAAAATTTATCCTCAAGTCTAACGTGCACTTGAACATAAAGCGTAAACCAAAATAGCATAGACTTGATTAACTATGGTCGAGGGCGTCTGATGTTGTCCTCAATGGTCATAAGTGATATGTTCCAATAGGAGCGACCTGATATAGCGCAAAACTGTCAGAAATTGGGAGATAAGATGAATGGGGGGATTTCTTGTAGACGCCCGCATTTCCGGTAATAGGGCCAGCTTCGCTATGCCGATGCATGCAGCCGCAGGTGGGGCTACAAAGCCTCAGCCCCTGCGGCACGTAAGTGATGAAGGGACTATCTGAGATGTAATTATGATCTTTTAAACAATATAAAACTAAGAATTAAATGAAAATCACTTATTTACAATATGACTCAGCGAGGTGCCGTTTGCACTGTACTGTATACTGGGTTGTTCTCGCTATCGTATTCGAACTCGACCGCGATTTGATTTAGTTTTCTCACTATGCGATGAGCATTGTGACGCTTCGCAAAAGAAATGAACTAAAAAAATGCTGCTAAATTGTTATCTAATCCTGTGTCCACAACTTGGAAGTAGACGCTATGAATCGCGATTCTATGAGTGGTCGGTCGGGCGCGGATATGGGCGGAGGTTCAGTCATGTAAATTTTGACCTTAGATCCGTCACTATCAATGACCATATCCGCCTTGCGATGAGCCGTATGCTTTATCAGGTCACTCCCATTGTACAATAAAGTCTTCAGATTGTCCTAATGATTGATTCCTCATTTGTATCTATTAGCGTTCTTTGCTTCAGCCATAGCAAGTGGTAATTTTAGAGACTGGAACTAAATGAGAGAAAAAAATTTGAAACTTCTTCAGACAATTTTGAATGCTGAGTGAAATGCACTAAATTAAACATCCAAATGAAGCGTAATATGTTTTGTGTAATTCACATTATTATACTGGTCAACTCAAAGTGGGGAAAAAGAAATTCACAGACACAATGTAATGCTACTACTACTACTACTGATAAACATAAAAATAATAATAATAATTATTATTATCATTATTATGTAATAACGATTATTATAAGATACCAGAATTGTCAGTACAAGGTAAGTACACTTTCTGCCCAGAAACACTCATAATATTCTAACACATTGACACTTTTCTACAAAGGAAAGATTAAACAGGGGGATGTATGGCAGGCTCAATCTCAGTAGTGTCCACAGCTCAAATGCAGTGTCCTCTCTGTGCATACACAGGCTTGAAATAAAAACTTTCTTGCCCAAAAAAATTCAAACAGGCAAGTTCTTCACAAAAGCTTTCAGAAAACTTTCCTTTCACATTACTCCAAAATAAGTGTGCAGCACACTCAAACAAAAAGAGGAATATACTGCAATATGTCTGGTTTCCTCTGAAATGTAAGAATTTATACATCTGCGTGCTAATTTATCCAGTGAAAAGCTATTTGTGCATTAAGGGCATCTGTGGGAATACTTTGCCGACTGACTGGATGTGCACAGTCAATTCTATTCAAGGGCACAAAAGGTCTATATAATTAGCCAAAGCTTTGTGTTTTCTGGTCCAAACACTCACATAAGCTGAGAGACTGCAGTCAGGTTTGGCATATATATTCATGCGTGCTTTCTCATATTTGTGGACTGCACACAAACTCTGTACCTGTAGTATCTAGGCACACTTTTTCAGACAGGTTGCTATACGGCCCTTGTCCAGCTTTGTTGACACAGGCCACTCTGAACCTGAAGGTCCCTCCTTCTGGAAGATCTGTGGCATTATAGTAGCACTCAGCAACACCAGTGGCCACAATTAGCCAGTTTGTTTCACCTAGACAGAGAAAGACAAAAGGGTATCTGTTGCCTCAGTAAATATTGCCCCAGCTCCAGTGTCGTCTGGAAAATCTTGCACATCAACGCGCTCTTGCACATTTAAAAGACTCTGCTGACTTAAACAAAGATTGAACAAGCAACTCTCATGTAGAAAAGCAAAGACGCAAGTAACACAAGTGACAATTTGAACTAAGTTGCCTTAATTAATATGAGTGTGTTGGGTGAAAAATGTGGTAAACAAAATCATGTTTTTTCCATATCATTTTCCTAAATATGAACTTCTTGAACTCTTTTAGAACGTTTGGATCAGTTGTGCCATAACAAGTGGAATCACCTGAGTTTTGAAGGTATAGGGTATGCACAAGTATATCCGGTGTCTGTAATTAAAACATTCAAATAACAACTACTATGTATAAATATTTGTTAAAACTGTAAAACCTTTCAGTCAAAAGCAAAACCTAAAAAGAACAGATATCATGCATAGTCAATTCCTGGGACCAAAGTCAATTAAAAAGTCCACATAAAAGCAGCATTTGTCTGCACAAGGATGATTAAAATAACCTCACTGGCTGTGTAGGAAAACCGTTTGCGATCGCACAGTAAATATCTGGTGCACAAGACATTCAGCAGAGAATAGGCAGATGAATGCACGACAGCGCATACATACAGTACACAAATGCAAACACAAACATGCACACACACTTGCACACATACAAATGCATGCACAGTAAAATAATCCTCAGTAATATGCATACTGACAGATCAGAATGAATACTTTGTTTGTTACTTCCATTTCATTCTCTATAATATAGAAATGCTCAACGTGGCCTGGCTTTGATTCATTCTGAGTCTGCATGTGATTGATGAAATTATGACCAAAATGAAAATGCCCAACCTGCTGGTAAAAAAAAAAAGCATCCCACATGCAAATGCAAAATAATGCCCATCCTTGCCTGCTGCGCATGACCCTATTTAAGGCTTTATAGTTCAGGATATGTGTCACAGAGACTGAAAAAATGATTTCAGCTAAGAAAGACATTTGTCTCATATGGAAATTCCATCATGGAATTATTCACCAATTGAATTTTGAAATTTTGTTGATGCTGGCATCTACACTGTGCACGTGGGTTTTACTGAAGAATGAACAGGGGATTTAAATGGAGGCCCACTGAATGTTGCATTACCATGCTTGTCCCTTTCGGTCTATCTGACAGGGTGTCTCAGAAAGACTCACCCTCTGTCCTCCTCTCCAGGGAGTAAGTACAGGGAGCCAGTGTGTCCGACGGCCTCCACAGCACCAGGGCTGTGTTCTTGTACTTCTGTGGAATCTCCGGGGTCCCCGGGCGGTTGGGCAGTCCTGGTCCGACAGGGACAGAGACACAAAACCAGTGAGTCACACCGCAATATCTGAACAGGAGCCATCAGGAGATGGCATGTCTCCCAGCTCCCGCAAAACATGAAATGTGAAAAATATCAAAAGGCAGTACTCTCGCATAATGTTGATTGGTTTTTAACTAAAATTTATGGCGTAAAATAAACTCTGATGGAATGCACGTGGCCCTTACGGTATATGCGCATTTTTAGACACACCTATTAACTTTGCTATTGATACAAGAGTATGGATGTAAGAAATGGGTTTAAAAATACAGATTTAAGTGCACCATACAGCAAGTAGAGCATATAAAGATGATTAAGATATAGGTGTGAAGCAATTGAGAGGCTGAAATCTAAGATCTCTTGCCACTGTGCAGTCATGAGGCGCAAGTCAGACTCAAACAGGTGTGACGTAGGTGTATACAGATGCAAAACATGTTAAAAACACAGGTATGAATAAGGTTTAGACAGATGTGAATCAGGTTTAAACGTTTGAGGTAGGTTTAAAAAGAAGTCTATCATGTTTAAATCGGTGCGACACAGGTGCACATAAGGTTTAGAGATGCAAAACAAGTTTAAACTTTTGTGAAGTACAATGTAGGTTTAAACACGCAGGCATTGGGCCTAAACAGTAGGGAAACAGGTTTAAATAAGTATGAAACAGGCAAAGAGATTTTAAACAGGAGAGAAACACGTGTAAACAGGTGATGAATGAAGCAGGTTTAACCTCTTAAACTCTGAGACTCACCGCAGCAAAATACCTACAACGCCGCGCTAATTAAGTAGCAATATAGTCATATTACACATCAAATGAAACAGGAGAGCCTCTGCTACAAGCACATATAAATCATTTTTACATACACCAAGCACAACTCAAACGCCAAGCATATTAATGTTCAAATATCAAACGAGTAGCGTCAGAAAATCAACCCTCTCTCCACATTTCCATGTCTCCCTCTCTGATACTTCATGCTACACAAACAGAGATATACTCTATTCATTTTGGGTATGTCATTTTCAAACAGAAACCTAAAAAAGAGGCTGGGGCTTAAGAGGTTAAATAAGTATGAAGCAGACGAACAGATGTGGAGCAGGTTTAAACAGGAGAGAAACAGGAGTAAACAGGTGATAAATGCACTAAAGCCCTGACTCCAGGCCTTCGCACTCACGGGCCAGCGAGATCAGGCAGGAGCTGGTGACGGTGGCCAGTGGGTTAGAGGCCACACACTCGTACAGTCCCGCATCATTCTTAGTGGTCTTCATGATCATGAGGAGCTGCCGTCCATCGGGACAGGAGATGGCGTTCATCCGGGCGTCAATGTGCAGCTTCTTCTTATCTGAGAGACAAACAGAGAGTATGCTGGGACGCGAAATGCAAAAACTTGACTGCATCGCTTTTTGCCTGAAAAACCCAGATCCACAGGGAAATTCAGAGAAGTTTCTGTGGGGTATTTCATGAAGTAGGACAACTGAGTTTGCCACATAGTTACCACGGAGAAAGACCAAAAACCCACCAAAAAATGGCACAGCCTGGGATGTGTCTCAATAGTCCATACTCCAAACTGCCATACCTTCACACCCTCACTATCACTCCACTGTTACCGGAAAGTATGTGGAGCGATGAGAAGGAGTTAAGGAGAGAAGGTGAAACCAACAAGCGGTAGTAGAGCATTGGGACAGGTTATCAGCTTGTCGGCTATAGTGCTATTTTTGTCCACATCCGTAAACAGCCTGAAAGCCGATCATCATTAATTAATGTAGCCAGCCCATTGGAGGCTACGAAATAGTTAGTGAAGTTTCAAGCAAAATTGTCGGCAGTACATGCGGACAAGCTACCGTAGCCTGCAAATATAAACATGACATCACACTTCACATTGAGAAACTAATTATTATATGATAAGTGACATCAGATAACTGTCAATAACTGTCAATACAAACACATCACTGAAGTTCCAGAATCCAGACGTATCTAATATCTGGTAAAAACATTAATTTGTTCCTTGTTTGTAGGTCTACTGTAATTATATTGTAACAACCTACGTTGTATTGTCAGTTAACCGCATTTCACACTGACCAATTCAAAAGCATTTTTAGCCCAGCTAAACTGCAGGCCTCCAAGGCCAGGCCCCTTCTCTATAATAACTGAGAACCTCACAGGGTGACTGGCTCAGTTTAAACAAGGGAAAAATAGACAAATAGCTCTCTAGCTAGCATTCCCTTTATCATCCAATAGCAAATGTCCACATGTATTTTTCAGGAATTTTTGCCAGACCATCTGCCATCAAATCACAAAAGCTTGAACAAGAAGGTACTCAAAACTGGAGCACTTCAGGTCAGTAATCAACAATCCCTCTGCAATCTGCAAGCTGGGCTGGAACATATACCGCAGGACGAAGCTTCATAGACAGTTCAACGGGTAACCTTGCAAACAATAGACCAGAAAGTGAAGTAAGACAAATGATTGACCAGCGGGATAAACTTATAGGCAACTGATTGACCAGCAGGGGGTTCAGGAGCTCACTGAGATGCCAGCATTGGCCCAACTAAAACTCCCTCACACCTTAGTGATATCACGTAATCATGGTATGTCACCCAGCAGGGTTGACCGCCAAAGTCATCACCGGTACATTCTGGATTTCATATCAGATAATGGGGTTCACCTACATGCTATAACAGCGCCATAACTGACCAAAGATCATAGGGCCCATCCATGCAATAACTCAGAGCCTTAACTGATACTAGGACATAGAATCCATTCATGAAAAAGACCAGAAGCTTGACCAGCATGAGCCAGCTCAGAATCCCTGTTTTTGTCCTGTAAATGTCATGGCATAGTGTGCTGACCTTTCATCCAGGTGATGCGCGGATGAGGACTGCCAGCAGGGAGGCAGCTGAGAGTAACAGGATCTCCCTCCAGAAGCACGTGGTCCCTCAGTTTAATGTGGAAAACTGGGGGGAAGTCTGAAGAACACATATTCATTAGTTTATAATGAAGAACACAATCACCAAACCAGGGTCGCTCATCCCTGCTGCAGCTTCAACCCAAATATAGGACAAAGCTTATTTGAATTTCACTGAGGTACCAAAGTGACTGAATGTTGTGAGATGTAACAGAGCTGGAGAGGATACCAACAGCATGGGAGAGCTAAAGGGTTGAATAGAGTAACCAAAAACAGGGGGGCTAAAAACATAAAAATGTAGTATGACAAGGTGTGATCCCATAGACCATCTCATTATCTGTTTACTGTTGAGGTAAAACACATGTTGCAGTTGGTCACTTTCAGCAGCAGATCATCTGTTTTGCAGGCTGTCATTTCAACTCTAATTCAGCACACATGATTCTGCTTATCGGCATTATGATGCTATTAGCAGCTCAATATGGTGCGATGTGCAGTTTTTGAATGTGTTGAGCTTTGATGGGGATTAAGGCACAAAGGTAAGCAGCGAGGCAGCAGGTAATCCTGTACGTGCGCCATAATTTCTGATTTGAAAATTTCTAGCGATGAGGTATAACTTTCCACTTTCCTACTGTTATGGCCCCAATTTGTTATTACATTTATAACACAACAGCAACAGCAAGGGATGACAAACACAGTTTTAACAACTAAAACACATTTAATTTTTAACAAAGACAAAGACTAATAACAACCTACAACTAAAGACCAAGATTGATAAATAAAAAAAAACAGAAATAATTACAGTCCCTTTTTGGTGGGGTGGCTTGGTGATATCCCGGATGAAGCAAATGCTCAAACACAGGCAAAGAAATCCACAAAAGAAACGTCACAGGTCTTGAACAGAATGGCAGGTCTGGTCATCTTCTTGCAATTTCTCCTACTCTTTTACTGTCTCAATTCTTTTCCTTATATACTCTTTTGCAGACCCCACCCACATTTAGACCTCTTTTTTTTAATTTTCTGAGACTTGCCCCAGACATGTCCAGGACATGTCTAAACATGACTCCAGTCTGAGCTTAACAAAAAAAGGTAAATACTGCCATCTAGTGGCCTATATTCACATTACACTACACCCAGCAAATATCTCTTGACTAAGTACTTCCATGGCAGCAGGGTGTGCGCATTTTCATGAGTAATCAATTCATTGTATAACGTCACCGAACAACTTTGTATGGTGTTCAAGTGGTGACCATCTGGCTTACGTGTCCAATCTGAGGAGGCGTTGCACAGTAAAAAGCAACAGTTGATATTAAAATGTCAAAAAAGACCAGTTTACATTCTTTTTCAGGTTATTTGGTAAATATTATATGGGAAATCCTAGTGCTGGACGAGTTTTTCAAAGGTATCAATGATAAGTTCCAAGGGGTCCAACAAGATCTTACCTGAGGCCAGTCGAGAATATTGTCGACCACGTAAAGATCCATTTTCTCTGGCAATGGCAGATGGGATGTCTGGCTGGGACACTGTCTTATCCTTTCGACCCCTGGTCAGCCCCCATCGATCCCACCTGGATCTACGCTCACTTTCTGTGGCTGCCAGATACAAAGAAAGCTGTTTGTCCTAGCATGCTAAAATGCTGAAATTGTCAGGTTAATGTGTCTGAAACAATTTCGCAATCACCATTTAAAAATTTTCTAGTTTGCAACATTTTCTATAAATGTCATCCTTCCAGCACTTCTAAAGAACATTTCAATGAAATAACCCATTTCCTTATTAATCACAGAATTAGCTATCATTAAAATGCAGAATTAAAATAACTCAGTGTCATGAATCTTACAAAATTGATGAACTTGGTAAGAAGAATATAGAAATGGCATACTTTTTGTAGAGGTCTCAGACTGGATGCTGGATGTTGACTCCAGGGACTCTGTGGAGGCAGTGGCGCCTGACTGGCCAATCTTCTTCAGGTTCACCCCCTCAGAGCTCGTCCGACGCAGGATTGACAGCAGGGGTGTCCTCTTGCTTTCTGGCTTAGCCTCCTTGTCTTCTTTCTCTTCCCTCCGGTCCATCGAGTGACTGCGGATACGCATGGAGATCCCAGCCACTGTAGATTCAATCTTTTTGCGCATGACCAGAACGGGAGACTCAGTTGACTTCTTAGTTTCTCTGGCTTCCTCTTCCAGCTGAGGCTCAGCTACTCCATCCAGCCTCACCATCTCTACCTCCTTCTTCTCCTGGGTCTTGTTCCGGCCCAAGTTCCAGGATAGCCTGCGACGGAGTGTGCCAGAATCAGGAGTGCCTATTTCCTCCTTCCTCTCTGCTGACGGAGATCTCTTCAATCGCATAGAGAACCTCTTCATGAAGCTGCTGTCCTTTGAAGCTTCCCGTAAGTCCTGAACGGACTTTGACTTCTCCAGCCTCCTGGAAAACTCAAGAGGAGCGCCAATTGGCCCCGGGCGATAAATCTCCTCACCAGTACTGGGAGCTTCAACTGACTGCTTCTCCTCACCTTTAGATTTAGTCAAGAGCTTCAGGCCACGCGTTAGGGATGATTCTCGCTTTTTGAACCTTGACTCAAATATCTCCTCAGAGGTGATGTCTTCGATGTCCTGCCCAGCTGATGTTTCCCTTGGAAGGGTTGGAGTTTTCGTGGGACTTGGTTCCTTTGCTGGTTGTTCAGTGGATGCCACTCTTGAAAAAACTGCAGGGTGTTCGGTCCACGATGGAGGCTCTGGCTCCACCGAAGTTGGGGTGGGAGTTGGGGTAGAGGCAATAGTGGGTGTAGCGGGTGCATGTGCTGAGGTATCAGCGGGCTGAAGAGATGGGACTATTATGGTCTGCATGATGCTGGCATAAGCAGAGGTCCGACCATCGGGCAGAGTGACACGGGAAGGTGGGGAGGAAGATATATAAGTGGGCGCCATCTTTGTTGCTACAGATGGTAATGTGATGGAGCTTGTGGTGACGGTGATTTCTGGAGACGTCCCCTGATGCTTCTCTTGGTCCTCTGTCATCCTGATAGCATAGTATTCCTTCTCTCTTTCATCCTTTACTTTTAGTTCTGTCTCTTCTTCCACAGTACTGGGAGTCATTTCAGATTGGGACATCCTCTCAGTGACACGCTCACATTCTTTTATTACCTTTTCCTCTCTTTCTTCCTCTAACATTCTCATTCTCCTTTCAGAGGCACCATCTCCCTGGTCCACCAGAAGCTTTCTCCTGCTCTCCTCTGGAGCATCTTGCTTCATTCTGCTGCTGATCACCTGCTCCTGCTCGTCCAGCTCCGGGGTGGGTGGTTTGGAGAGTTCTTTGGGAGTGGCAGGGAGGGAATCCAGTCTGGGCTGCTCAGTGAGAGCAGACATTGATGGGGCTTCCTGCAGCCTCCGTTCTTCGATCTGTGCAAGGGGGATCTCCAGAGGTGCCCCTGAGCGCCTGTGAAGCGGGATGGGCTCGGCATCACCCTGGCTAAAGGACGCGCTCTTACGGAGCACCTTAGTCTTATGAGTGTCATCCCTCGGGGACTCACTGGAGGCGGCTCGAATCAGCGGCGCTACACCCAGCCGGGACGGGCGAGTGTAACGATCAAGCGAGGAGTATCGTTTCTCATCAGTCATGCCCAGAGTCTCCAGCAGAGGGCCTCGCAGCCCGCTCATCTTGTTGTCGACTGCTCCGCCCCTGAGTAGCCGCTGCCTCATGAGCTCCAGTTTCAGTGCATAGTCTTCCTGACTCATCTTTCCCGTCCCGGGGCTTGGGCTCCTGCGAGGCAGCTCCATGGAGACAGCTTTTTTCAGGACTTTCTTCCCGTCCTCAGCTGCTCCCTCATCAGTACCCTCCTCTGGCTTGATGTGAAGGAGCAGGGCGCTGTCGGCGGAACTCCCCCGGCGCAGCTCTCCCCGTCGCCGAACTCCTTCGCCCTTCTCAGAGTCCATGCTCGAGCCCTTGCGCAACGGCCTTTTGGGTTGATCCGGTCTTTTTGCTGCCTCTGCAGTTTCTTCATCCGAAGATTCCCCGGCCTCTTCCTGCGTGGCCCTTTTCCGTGCCCGTCCTCTCCCCGCCGTCTCACTGCCATCCTTCTCTGACGGTTCACACTCCATGAGCGTCACACCCTGGGCGCCTTTGCCCACTCCCTCATCCGTGCCGTTAGGCCTGCCAACATCATCCTCATCACCGGGGATCTCAGTCAGGGACATTCTGGATCCGGAGAAGTCCATGATGTGCGGCATGGGGATAAAAGGCAGCTCATCAATGTCTTCATCAGAGTCAGAGGAGGATGAAGGGGGTGGGGAGCCCTCTTTGAGGTGTCTTGGCACAGCTATTGAGATGTGGTTGGAGGAATCGTCCAACAGCTCTGGGATGGACCTCATTACCATTTTAGATTTGTAACTGATGAGTGAACGCTGCAGCATATGCAAAAGTAAAAAGAGGATGCCCGTGAGATCAATTCAAATTTGGGTTTTAATGCTCAAATTAAACCTGTCAGAAACCTCTTACTTACCTGCCACTTTCTTCGAGATAAGAACTGTTTGAGGCTCTCTGTGCTGATGCTCTTCCCCTTTGTCAACAGCTGAAAGTACATACAATTTGTAATTAACGAAAATCCTATCCAAAACCCATATACCTATTAATTAAAATGCACTTTCTGAATGCCATTGAGGTGATTGAAATAGATTATACCCATACGGTCCAATACTGAAAGACATAATTATATATCATGATGGTGAAAATGGCCACGAATTTCAAAATAAAGAAAGTGTTTAATTATCACATTCTGCGCATCTGAAAAATAATCAAGTCTGACAGAAATCCAATTAATCATGGCTGACAGAGTAACAGAAATTTACTGGGCAAAAAAACTATGAATTAGACAAGATCCTGCACAGTGCTGTTCCATACCATTAGCCTTATGGCATAATTGCCAAATTCATATTTGATTTCATATCAAGTCATATTTTTGCCAAATTCAGATAGTGGTTGCCTGTTCTTTTGTGCCAGCAAAAAATTTGCTTTTTCTGTTTTTCTAAAAAAGAAAGAAAAGTAAAATAAAATCCATTCTCTTAAACAATTAAAAAAATATAAAAAAAACACATTAAAAAACCTTAAAAAATGAGGTTGGCAATTACGCTGTGAGGCTATTGACTGCACATTTAGAATTGTCTCAGCATTTTAAATTACTACAAGATTACAGATAAGGCGTGTGAGACATATTCACGAAAATTTCAATGAAAACGAAGAAAAATGTACCAACTCCACCAGAAAAAGTTAGTGGCCATACTAACATCTCTCTTTTATGCTAGCACAATAGACTTATAACCTTTTCTTATAATATTGATACCAAATATTTCCCTAGGCTATTAAATATGTTGACATGATGATTTATGATCATTTCTAATGCCGTCATTCTTTTAGCCCACCTTAAACCATCAGTGATATTGACATTCCTTGTCTCGAGCATACAAGCATTTCTATAACATGCAGACACAGTAGACTCCCTGATAATACAAATGTAGGTACGAAATATTACCCTATGCTATGATCACTTGTATTTTCATCAATGATTTTGACATGGTGATATTTAAAGTCATTTAGAATGTCTTCATATTTCATACCGTAAATCATGGATGAGGTAGGCATTTGCGCTAACATACTAGCATTTCTCTAAAGTGCAAACACAGTAGACTGTCTAATAATACAGTCACCATATAGTTCTCTGAGCCATGAAAACTTTTATATTTGCATTACATTCACATGATGATATGTACAGACATTTTATGATGCCTTCACTTGTTTAGCCTACCTTAAACCACGGGTGCCGTAGACATTCATTAGCATCAGGTCTCCTGTGAAAAAATAAGCATCCTCTAGATGAGGAACCATTCTCAAGCACCAGGAAAATAAGGCATGTTCATGTGGCCTTCTGAGTGAGAAAACAGCAGTAGAGTCCTGAGATCAGGATGGGACACTCACAGTCTCTCTGCCACCAGCAGCTTGATGACGAAGCCCTTAGCTTCTCTGCACAGGTCAGCAAACATGCCCTCCTCAAAGGCCACATTGTAGTTACGGATGTTGAGCAGGGTGCAGCGGTCATTCTCCCCGGCAAACGGTGAGACCCCTGTCAGGCTGAGAAATAAATGCAGACAGTTATCAGCTCTGACGGCTCACCTTTGGAGCAAACACAATAAACAGTGAGCCACAATCACAAGGTCTGACCCACCAACAATCGACTGCACTTCAACCTCACCCCTGAAGCAGAACCCCATGAATCATAAAAATTGTAGTGCCTGACAATACATTGATGCAGTTTTCTGTTGATCAGATCAGATTCTATACGATGATTTGATCGTAGTGTAACGCAATTAGTTATTATTCAGGCACATTTGACAAAACAATTTCCCTCATAGTTTAGCTGAAGCAAGGCTTTGACAATCAGGTATTAGAAGTACCTAGTTCCTGCACTGGCCTTTAATTTTGCGATTCTCCAGTTAAAGAACCACCATAATGTTTCATGTAAATATTGCCTACACTTCATTAGGATGTCATTTTTAACCCACAAGAACCCATGCTGGTACTGGTGTCTCAAAACCTTTAAAGAAATTTGCTCCATTTAGTCAGTTTCTATATCTTCAACAACTTTCCTTTAAGGAGTAAGGGGTCCAGGTTCTTATGAGTTAAGTGCTACCTTGTGTAAAAAAAAAAAAAAAAAACTGTAGATTGAGAACTAATATGTTGTAGGTTTGTGCAATTTTCAGGAGAACAGTCAAGTCTTTTTTCATAACCTAGCCACAACAGCAATATCTTAAAACCCATGATTCTTTGGACATTTACTTAATTGTGTACAACATTGCACTGCACTCTACTTTAAAATAGGTCACAAAAAAGTGGATGGCAGATTTGCGCCAAGATCAATAGCCAAATTGGAACGAAAAGCTTTTAACACAATGAGCTCTTCGTCACTGCTATGAAAATCTGCTTTTCCTAATTCCGCAATTCAAGTGGCGCATCGTGCAACAGAAAGCCAAACACACTTACCACAAATAAGTCATGACTCCGACAGGCCTGTGAACAAATTGTAAATAGTGAAATATGAGCAAACTGACTTAAAAAAATATGAAATATAGACAGTGAGCAGTAGCATTTATTAATTATCATCATTTTTTTTTTTTACAATGACATACCAGATGTCTGTTGCTTTACAGACAGGTGTTTGATTAACAATCTCCGGGGCAACAAATTCTGGAGTGCCGTATTTGCAGTACTGTGCCTCATCCGGAGTGAGCTCCACGGCATTCCCAAAATCGCAGATCCGGATCTGCTCCCCACTGGAATCTGCCATGAGGATATTCTCCGGCTAGCACAAAATGGCAGAGATGGCAGAATGAATGTTCAGAGCTACGTGACAAAAAATCATAACTACCAAAATGAAATGCTGTTACAATTACCTTCATATCCAGGTGCATGATGTTGTTCTGATGAAGGTAGCTCACTCCTTCCAACAGCTGTCTCGTAATGGACCTTATCTGCGGCAATAAACACAATCATTTGGTCCAAACAATCATACACCAATAAATCTGTTCCACTGCATTACCTCCGCTGCAGCAAATGCGTGCTGAACATTTCAGAGCAAAATGGCTGCTGTACATCACCCAGGTGAGTTAAATGTGAGGTGGTGGCTAAATCTAGCTACCCTTCATCACTGTAATGAATACAGTAGCTCATTGTAATGAATACAGCATGCTGTTTGAGCATGTCAAAAATGCTATAACTTGTAAATGCAATAAACATATATGCAAATGAAAACTCTATTTTGAATAATAATAATTATAATAATAATCAACACCATCCTAATGAAATGGCACTAGCAGACATTGTCTCACTGAACAGATAAAGCCTGCATAAAATGTCACAGAGAAGAGGTGAACGTATAGGGCCAATATTGTTTGACACTGTCGGGCATGACAGCAGGATAAGATTAATCCCTCCTTTTTTCTCTTTCTTTCCATCCTCATATACGCTTCCCACAGACACTACTCACCTCGGACTCCATGATACTTGACTTCTTTGTTAATTTGTCCAGAAATTCTTCGTGACAGCTTTGCAGAGCAGTCAAGGAAAAAGAAATGCTTCTAACTGAAGTCTACAGCGCAGTGCACGGTTAGAGTCTGTGCACCGAAAGTACCCCTGAAAGTATCAGGTCATCATGGTATCATCAAATGAAACTTAAGACACTATTATACGAAAAAGAAACTGAATATCAAGCCATCTAGAAGCATTACCCACTTCTCTGAGTTTGAGCTCATCTGAAATGGACAGATGTGAAGTACAGAGTCGTGCAGCATTTTAAGTCCGTCTTTCAAATTATTTTTGGAAGTAATTGCTATTTTTTTCTCTAAGCTAAACAGAAGAGGGACCATCCGACTGTTATCAGGGAGATGTTCAGGAGCCAGCGTCTCTCGTGGTCTGGGGCTCCATCATTGTGACTCGCACATCTGTGAGGGCACAAATGATGCAGAACGGTACCGACATATTAGGCTGCTTTCCAGATGATGTCTTTTTCAACGGTGCCCCTGCCACACTCTGCATGCATTACAACCGCAAGGCTTAATAGGCACAAAGTGCGTGTCCTGCCTGCAGCCCACACCTCTCTTCCATTGAAAACCTGTGGAGTCCTCAGTTCAAAATCAAACACTAAGTGACATTAAAAGGAAAAGGGATATCAGACAGTGGTGAACATGCAGCTGTCCCAACTTCACTGGGGCGTTGCAGAGATCACATTTCAAAATAGCGATTATTTTCAAGTAACTAAACAGTTTATGTGTTAAAACACAAATTATTTTGTCTTTCTTTTTTTGAGTGAATACAGATGAAAAAAATGTACAAGGTGCTTCCTGTTTTTACTTGGGTTTTACATTTTGTCCCAATTCTTCTGGAATTGAGGTTGATCTGAAAGAAGCGTTATTCTCTGTTGACAAATCTTGAATTGAGAAAAATGCCTCACCTCCTCGATGGCCTTTTTTTGTTTTGAATTTAAAGCAAAAAGCAATTGACAGATTTTAGGTCTAAATACAAGATTAAAATACCTCTTGAGTATAAACAGCAATTGAAGTACTGATTACTAAAACCCCACAAGTCAAGTCAAGTCAAGTGTGACTTATGGGGTTTTAGTAATAAGTGCTTCAATTTTTATGTCTTTGCAGCTGTTGTTGTCGGTGTTCATTCACGCTGACTTGAAAATCAGCAGGGCAAAAGTCAAGCAGGATACAGCTCGGTGATGACGATCACAGCATTCTTCTTCTCGAAGGCATCATGGAAATAAAGGATCCGCTCATGGTCCAGACGGGACAGCAGGCGCATCTCTCTCAGGGCGGAAGTCTTCTTCTTGGCACGTGCGCTGATGAATTTGGCAGCATACTCCTCCTTTGATGTTTTCTCCGACACTCGTTTCACATAAGAGAAGGCACCTCTGGAAAACACAGCATTTCATGTCAAAGGCCATTCCTAATACTCCTCCACATCAAATGCCGTGCGTAGGCTCCAATGAAAACAACAGATTCATTCAGCTGAGAGGTGCAGATAAGAGGGGAAACTCCAGTTCACCTTTGGCTTATACTAATTTTGACTGAACTTGAGCATAATTAGCAGTCATCTGAGAAGAAAACAACATCTAACATTTACAATGCGCACCATAATTCATTGGACAGTCACACTTTATTTAGGTGCTGTGCCATCACGTTTATTCTGGTTGAATCCCAGAGTGATAATGAAAGCAACACAGGCTGAATAGCACAGCTAAAATGCCACACGCAGGTACAGGCAGAATCAGAGTGACAACGGATGCCACACACAGGTACAAGTTCAATATCAGAGTGATAATGAAAGCCACACACGGGCATCGGCTGAATCAGTGAGATAATGAGCACCACACACAGACACAAGCCGAATTCTAGAGTGATAACAAAAGCAACACGCAGGTATAAGCAGAATACCAGAGTGATATTGACAGGCACACACAGGTACAAACTGAATATCAAAGTGATAATAAATGCCAGACACAGAACCAGAAGGAATAGCAGAGCGAGACTGAAAGCCACAGACAAGGACATACTGAATCCCAGAATGATAATGAAAGCAACACACGGGTACACGTTCATTATCAGAGTGATAATGAATGTCACAGACAAGTACAGGCTGAGTTCCAGTGAGTGGGTGCTAACAAGGAAAATAGGCAGCTTCTCTGTGACTGCATCTCAGTTCAAGTGAACAAATGATCATCTCCTCTTCATCTGTTTTTGTAGTAGAGACTGGGAGCAGGGGTTAATATATCTTAGGGATGGAGACTATGGGCACATGATTAATTGTATACTGGAATATTCAATGACCCAGAAGACTGAATTTTTATCAGCCCTGAAGCATTTCAAGAAATCAGTGCAGTTCTGTGCTTCAGCAAAAAGATTAGCTGTATAATTCGGGCAGGGAAATGAATGGAATCAATCAGTCATTTGTTATACAGGGTTTGTGAGCTGTCCATCAAAAATATGAGATAGGGACCACAACCGTTGTATTGTCACAGAGTTATAAACAATTTGGATAACAATGCGTGACAAAATTCGCCAAGATATATAGGCAAGAAAGCAGTGAAGGGGGTATCACTCATGAAGAACATCTGATGAGACGATAAGATCAGAGGTAATAAATTAGCTGCCACTTATTTGTATCAGAGATAAGGATTATTAATGATGTGTCAGGCAGAAGTGGCTTTGAAACACCATCCTTTAAAGTTTGAAAGCAATTTCCCCATGTTCTCACCGAGTGCCCTTGGAGTAAAATTTAGGCTGGCCAGCAGAAAAAGAAATTGGAGTCACTTAGACTTTGGGCTCTATTTTTGTGACTTCGCAGACAGAAACGCATGCAGTGGTAAGGTTATGGTCAACTTTGTCCTTCACAAATGGCATATCTATCGCCTTCGCCCAGATTGGTGGTTTCCTGCTCTGAAATAAAAGCGTTTACCTCTCAAAGGGATGGACAGGACCAAACAAGGTGGGTCAATGAATAAAGATGGCGCTGTGTAACACCATCCCCCCAAAGGCCTGAACGCATCACTAAATTGGAATGCGGTTTTCAGAGGACCGAAGGACACGGCAGTAATGCAAGTGAGTTGCTTCATCTTAACTGATGACATTACCAGTTCACTTCAGAATTTAACCCACCAGCTTCAAAGGGAGTGAAAGCGGCAAATCTGATAGGCCTTATTGAAACGAAACCCCCACCACACCCAAAGGTAAACTAAACAGTTCGGTCGGCTACCACCCCATGGGTATAGCCCCCAAAAGCCACATTCTCCCCTTTTTTGTGCATCATTCGGCCAATATTGCCGCCATGGCAACTAAATTGATAGGTGTTATAAGAGAAGTACATCACACGTCCATACCAAATATGAAATTAATCGGTCAAAAATTACAGCCTATACTGCGTCCACAAGGAAATCTCTATGTTTTGTCACTAATTTGCATATTTATGGAAACCAAAATCGATAGGTGTCAAAAGTGATGTGTAACAGATGTCCATACTAAATATGAAAGTAATCGGTCAAAGATTACAGCCTGAAGCGAGTCCACAATGAAATCACTATGTTTTGCCATTGCATAGTATTTGGCCAATATTGTTGCCATGGCAAACAAAATCAATAGGAGTCATGAGTGAAGTACAAAACATGTCCATACCAAATATGAAAGAAATGGTTCAAAGATTACAGCCTGTAGACCTTCCACAAAAAAAGTGCCAACGGGCTGGGATGCGGCGGCGGTGGAGATGGCATGCGAATCCATAGTAGCTGCCCGACTTCGTCCGGGGGCTACAATAATTTCTCTTAGTCCAGCCCAGTTGCTCCATCGCCTCCTGTCATGAAACTACTGTAACGGAGTTAAACATGCCGAGTTTCAATTACTGCTAGGTCGTCAAAATAGTGTCCCTAGTGTTTTTACATTATTCAGATTTTTAAATATTTGCACACTGAGACATGTAATAGCTTTATAGTCGATTTATAGGTGAGTATTTCAAGAACCCAGATTTGTGATTATCTAATCTTCCAACCAAAATAAAAGATTCATTTTAAAGATTAAATTAATGATGAAGTAAAGCCCGAGCTCCGAATGAGAATCCAGTTTGCTATTCGGGGCTTGAAGCAAGTGGAGGTTTCTGCAGACCTGTAAGCTATTCTCACAGAGAGAAAATTCCCAATGGATCTACATGACTTTGCACACACACGACTGCTTCCACTCAGCAAATCCAATTTACATCATGGGTCAAATCTATTCTCCTGAGCTTCTTTTCAATTTTCACAGCAAGTGGTGCATCTAATGAGGCCAATTCCCCTAACACTAGACACCCCCGGCACCACGTCATCAAGCGTTAAGCGCCAGGGCCGCGCCCTTTTTTGGGAAGAAAACAATCACACAAAGATGTTTAAAGGATCACTAACGCACGGAAATCGGCAGAAAAATGCCAAAATGCTGTTGTGTACTGGGTTGCACATCAATTAAAAAGACCAGTCCAAATCTCAGGTTACCCATCCTACCTGGTAAAGAAAAGGATCCAAAAAGGAGAGATTTATGGCTTCAAGCGCTCCGAAGAGAAGATAAGGAGGGGAAGCTATCGGACCCAGTGTCTTCCCATGTTTATGAGTGTAGGAAACACTTCATAACAGGTAATGCCACTGTTAGCCTAATGCCACCTGTTATGTTAAGTTACTCAAACAAATATGTGTAAATGTTCGGATAACCAATGTGTCCGGTTACTGCGTTGGGTCATTGATCCACTGGGATGGACAAATGCTGGAGGGGCAAGAGGGTTGACCAATCAATCTTAATTTATTAGGGTGTCACGACAGCTCGGGTTTGGGCATGGTAGCAAAACAATTGCTTGGCATATCTCTAAATCATGACATCAATGTAAACTGGAAATCAAGCTAAACAAATCTCTTAATTTCACAGCTAAACACACATCAAATTACATTAACAATTGAAGCACCTATTACTAAAACCCCATAAGTCACACTTGACTTGACTTGACTTGACTTGGGGGGTTTTAGTTATCAGTGCTTCAATTATGGGATCTGAGGTTTTCTATCCCCCCAAAACCTGGCGTGGCCTTGACGCTTTGTCAAGTACCTGGATGTGACAGTCTGACCTACACACAGAAGGAAATGATGCATGATGGGAAAAGGAGTCCATTTAATATAAATGTTCCAATATGAGCCCTCAGATAAAAAGGCTCACAAGCAGCTCACCTTCCGATCTCCTTGTGTATGTCATAGTAGTCCGTTAGTCGGCGCATCTTCCTCAGCACACTCTCCTCATCCTCCATGGCTTCATCCGAGTCAGGAGCTGCTGTAGGATCAGAAGTTTTTGGCTTTAACCTTTCGCCTCACTGACTCCTTTTTTTTGTTAAGATTTTTTCCTTTATTTGACAGTTACACGGTGTAGTGAGACAGGAGAGTTGGGGAGAAGAATGGGGAAAGACATGCAGCAAATGACCTGAGCCGCAATCGAACCCAGGCTGCTGCGGGAAGGACACAGCCTTTATGGTACGTGCGCTTAGACCGATGAGCCACCAGGGCGCCCTCCTCGCTGACTCTTACTCTTACTAGCGCATTATGGAATTGACTGCAATCGGTGCTGCACTTTAACTTGGCAATAAAGATGGACACCTGCTCGACGCTCCAGTTATTACTCTAATAGCATTCACCCATACGGTGATATAAAAATGATTACTTTCACTTCCACACTTATAAAGGCCTGCAGAAACATCAAAATTGATCACGTTATTAGTCTAAAGTGTTGCAAGACAGTACTTTACTGCATGATGAATTATGGGCCGGAACTGATTTGCATTGCAATTGGTATGCTTTAAATATTCCCTCCTTGTGAAACATCCAAGGTCAAATATTCACAGTATTTAGCCATCTGCAGAGAAAGGCAATAATGATAAGCGAAAAGCCGAAGGATAACCACATATTAACTGTGTGGTCAATATGTATTATTATTTTGATAGCAATAATAACTACAATAACAATAATAATAATAATAATAATCATCATCATCATCATCGTCATCATATTTTTTATTGCTAATAAGAAGACGAAAGGCAGACATGCAGTGTTCTCATTTTTAAGTAAACATTCACTGTGGACCTTAGTTACTCTCCATTTTACCTAGAAATCAAGTGAACTCGCTTTAGGTATGCAGTCCAAATATACCAGCAATGACGCTTCTGCTTTCCCCTTAGCACTAACATGAAAACACGGACAAGCCAACTTAAATAGAATTTTTGCTCGACAAGCACAACTCAGGATGTAAAATTTACTCCAAAATGCAGACTCTCGCCAAAAGCTGTTTTTGTTCCAAATGAACATTCCGTGCACCAGCAAAAAAACAAACATCATTTATGCTTGACTTGTAATTGGTGTCGTGGCGCGGTATATATGCCTAGATCAGACTAAACTCAGCAGGCGACCCGAATAGTGTCCATTTGGTTACAGCCACGCAGAGCATCTTGTCCAACATGTCTGATGACACAGCTTGTTCTGGATCACAGACGCTTACCTATGCGTACAGTGAGCTCTGCCTTACAGGAAACCACACCAGCCAGGTTTTTAGCTGTGCAGGTGTACACACCGGAGTCCTCCTCTTGAACGTTGAGCACGACCAGAGAGCACTCGTTGTCGTCATATACAAAGGAGAAGTGGCTGCTGTCTGATAGCAGTGTGTCATTCTAGAAGCAATAAATGAAAGAAGAAATGAATGAATGAATATAATCTATCTATCTACCCACTCAATTTACCTCAAATCTAGTTACAACCCAGAAAGAGTGGGACAATGTGGAAAATGCAAATAAAGAGAAAACGGTTATTTGTAAATCATTCTTGACCTGCATTAAATTGAAAAGCCAAATTATTACATTTTTACCCTCAATAATTTATTGTGTTTTTGGCAATGAGCATTCATTAACCTCCGGCGAGGAGGTATATGTTTTCGGTGCCGTTTGTTTGTTGGTTTGTTTGTGTACAACATAACTCAAAAACCTATGGCCAAATTTTGACGAAATTTTCAGGGTAGGTGGGTATTAAGCCGAGGAAGAGGTGATTCAATTTTGGCATATCTAGGCCAAAGTACTGCTGAGATATACACCAAAGTTCAAGATTTCAAGTCTTTCCAATGGGCCGGAGTTCCAATCGCCGTGCTTTTGGCTTTGCTGCCCCCTGGCGGAGGTTCTGCGCTCTCTGGGTGCTTTTCTAGTTTCTAATTTAATGCCAGCCACAAGTTCTGCAGATGGGGCAGAGGTGTGGTAACTTCATCTCGGTGTTAAGTCACCTTTCCTTTTAAGACCCCTCGGAATAATGTTTTGGGGAACTGAAGACACCAATTGTTCAACTTTTGAAGGATTACTTCCCATTATGCCTTCAACTGCTAAGACCTCCAGGGTCTTCAGTGAGGTATTTTATGCTTTTGGAAACAATTAACAATTAACAACGGAGACAGGACTGGACTGCAGAGAGGCCCATCTAGCAGTTCCACTCTCCCATTAGGAAGCCACTCCACTGTAACGTGCAGACTGTGGCTTGCCATTGTCTTGTTTTGAAATTCTCGTATGCATTTCCAAATTAAAGCTATAATGTTGAGTTGGGAGGGTACAACATGAAATATGTTATCTTTACTGTTTTCAATTTAATACTGGTCAGAGATGATTTACAAATCACTGTTTACTTTTTACAAGCATTTTTTTGGAAATGGGGTAATTAAAATGGAAAATTGCATTATAACCTGAATATTACAATGAAAAGAACAGAAAACATTTCTTATCAGACCAATATACTTCTTAAGATTAATTCAGACAGAAGCAGAAATGGAGATTTTATCATGAATTAGGTAAATTAGATCACATTTCCAAAGGGCAAAGGAAAAGCACTAGCGCTCATTGAAGGAATTTTAGCAAAGCATAACATTTTCAACACAGTGCCCAGCTAACTGATGTTCTAATCTAGCTCCATAAACAGAGACAGATGGCGTTAAGAAATACAGCCAAATAAATCCAGACATGGCACGGGTTTGAATTGATGTATGACAGATCGAGACAAAATAAGTCAATGCATCGTGACAATACACTCTAAAAGAACCGGAATTAAGCAATATAAAATGAGAATGAAACTGTGGATGTGAATAGTGGGAGAGATATGGGAAGAGGGCTGGGGCCTCTGTTTACAAACAGAACGCTGCCGTGTAACATACGATGCGCGTAACTAATGATCTCTACCTTGTACCACATGATGTCTGGGACAGGTTTTCCCTCAACGACCACTGCAAAGCGAGGAGTCTCTCCAATCTGGACATCCAGGTCTTCCATGATAGACTCAAACGTGGGAGGGACTGGGGTGGGGGGAACCAGGGACAGAGAGGTAGCGGTACCGGTCAGAAAACATCCAAAATACGACTAACCCCTTCCCAACAGAAAATGTGACACACAAAATTTTATGTGTCAAGCAGTTTAGAAGCGAGATCGGAAAAAAAAAATACAGAGGTAGTTCGGAAGACCAGGACAACAACAAGTCACAGCTGATTTCATGTGGTCGTATTTCAATCTTCCAACTCTCCTCCAAAATCGCTTGGCACATAGGATTCAGTCTTCACTATTTTCGTTGTATTCCGAGTCTACATCCGCAAACATTTTATGTATGCTCCTCTGATGTACATACACAAGGGTGACACGCTATTTCCACAATCAGATCATAAACAGGTAGGGTAATTTTGGGAAATGAGCAAATGCTGGCTGTCAGAGGTCTTTACCAGTCAGTGCAAGACCCTTCTCAGCCACCAGCATAAGTGGCATGACTGTATTTGTACAACCAGACTCTGGATCAAATGGTGACATTAAGGATGTATATAAACATCCAGGGTTGCAGCATGGCTGTAGCAAGGATGAATATATACGTCTTTAGTAGGGAAGGAGTTAATCAGAGAGAGGGAGAAAAAGAGAGATACAGGGAAATCAAGGAAAAAGAGAGAGAACGAGATACAGTATTATTTACGCAATGAGAAGAAAAGAGTGTCAGAGACAGACAGATAATTTTGATGCGATAAAAGTATTGAGTGATGCCGTTTGTACCTGCCCTCTCCAGAGTGAGTATGCAGGAGTCGCTGCCGAACTGGTTGCTGGCCATGCATATGATCTGGCCCACATCAGAGCTCCTCACCTTCACCAGCTTCAGTGTGTGCTGGTCGTCATCGGGCATGCCCATCTCAAACATGCCAGCTGTGTGTTCCAGCACCACGTCCTGCCTGAGGGGGCGGGACCAAGACCACCGTTAATCCCCTCCTCCTCATCGCTGATGTCATTTCTCAGCGCAACGCTTTTAATGAGTAGAGTGTGCAAATGCCTTTTCAGACTCCGCTATTAGCTTCTTGTCATTAATAGTTAACTGTCAAGCCAGTAAAACGAAAATTATTTAATGAGGAAAGACATGTTTTAATGGTCGACTTGTTCAAATCCGGAGAACTGCTGCTCTTAATAGTCTCCCATTAGGGACTGATAAATTCTCAGAACACCAGGTGAGTGAATCGGCCGATGAATGACAAATTAAAAACGCATCAAGTCATCATTTAATGAGGATGGATGACTCACTTTTTCCAAGTCACTGCTGCCTGGACGTGGTTGAGTGTCACAGTAATGCTGAGAGACTGGTTCCCCACGATATACACCACATCTGGTTTATCAATGATGACTGGGGCCTCTTGAAGGTACGGACCTGAGGGAGAACAGAACCAGGACCAGAACCAGAATGATGACCAGCACAGTGATTACCCAGACAGTTCTGTTCCATGGCAAACAAAATACCCCCAACGGAAAAACAATAAATATGCAATATACATTATTATGCATGCTATAACTCTATTTAGTGCACAGATAAGCTATGCATTAGTGACACACGAGAAAATTAACGTGTAAACTTACATTTATTTCTTCAAAATGAAGAGTATAAAAAATTCTGCACTGTTTTTACTGTGGTAACAAATAGGAGTTAATTATTGTGAATGCAAGCAAAGAGCATTTTTTGCGACCTGTTGAGTTACAAAACTGTTTTATTTCATTACGTTATCCAAGCTACATGTACAATCAATAATACACTAATACATTTATGGAACGAACTAGCTCTGGGATTAACTAACATAAATATAATTTGACAAATACATTAATTTATATGTCTAAATCAAAACAGAGTATTCTATAGTGAAACTGAAGTGCCTGCTCACCCCGGTCCAGTAGCTGCACAGGTTCGGTGGGGGGGGAAGGCTTGCTGTAGGTCTTGTTGATGGTTGACAGGACTCTGAATGAGTAGTAGACTCCTTTGCACAGAGAAGTGAGGGTGTAGGAGGTCTGCCGCAGTCCAGACACGATGATGGTCCACTGGACTGACCCAATTGCTTGCTGCTGTATGGCGTACATCAGAGAGCTGGGATCTGCAGTCACACAAAAACAAAATACCTCAATACTCTGGCTCTTATGTATGTACAGTACGGTGACAGTGACCCACCTGACCAGCCTGAAGTACCAACCCAACCAATTGCCCAGTCAACGCACAAAACACAGGTATAGAAACACAATTCACACATAAATAAGAAAACAGAAGTATCCCAAAAATCTAGTGCATCAGGAGAAAGGGAAGGAATCTCGAAACTAATGAAAAATTATGCTCATTCTCGGGCGAGGCAGATGTCCGAATGCAGGCAATGTCCTCAGGGGTCATCTGAGTCAAATCTAACTCAGAGCCCTTTCAATGACTGCTTACACTCTTCTGGGCCATAACATACATTAAGTCGAATGGATGTGCAGGAAACTTGAGAAGCCAAGACAGTACCTATACCTATGGGGTCCAGCCTGAGACCAGAACACAAACAGCAGAACTGGATCAGAACACAGACAGTACCGGTACCTAAAGAGGGGTCCAGCCTGAGACCAGAACACAAACAGCCCAATTGAAGTAGAACACAGACAGAACCGGTACCTAAAGAGGGGTCCACCCTGAGACCAGAACACAAACAGCAGAACTGAAGCAGAACACAAACAGAACTGGTACCCAAAGAGGGGTCCAGCCTGAGACCAGAACACAAACAGTAGAACTGAAGCAGAACACAGACAGAACCGGTACCTAAAGAGGAGTCCAGCCTGAGACCAGAATGCAAACAGCAGAACTGGAGCAGAACACAGACAGCACCGGTACCTAAAGAGGGGTCCAGGCTGAGAGCAGAACACAGACAGCCCAACTGAAGCAGAACACAGACAGAACCGGTACCTAAAGAGGAGTCCAGCCTGATACCAGAACACAAACAGCAGAATTGGAGCAGAACACAGACAGTACCAGTAACTAAAGAGGGGTCCAGCCTGAGACCAGAACACAAACAGTAGAACTGAAGCAGAACACAAACAGAACCGGTACCTAAAGAGGGGTCCAGCCTAAGACCAGAACACAAACAGTGGAACTAGAGCAGAACACAGACAGTACCGGTACCTAAAGAGGGGTCCACCCTGAGACCAGAACACAAACAGCAGAACTGAAGCAGAACACAAACAGAACTGGTACCCAAAGAGGGGTCCAGCCTGAGACCAGAACACAAACAGTAGAACTGAAGCAGAACACAGACAGAACCGGTACCTAAAGAGGAGTCCAGCCTGAGACCAGAATGCAAACAGCAGAACTGGAGCAGAACACAGACAGCACCGGTACCTAAAGAGGGGTCCAGGCTGTGAGCAGAACACAGACAGCCCAACTGAAGCAGAACGCAGACAGAACCGATACCTAAAGAGGAGTCCAGCCTGATACCAGAACACAAACAGCAGAATTGGAGCAGAACACAGACAGTACCAGTAACTAAAGAGGGGTCCAGCCTGAGATCAGAACACAAACAGCAGAACTGAAGCAGAACACAAACAGAACCGGTACCTAAAGAGGGGTCCAGCCTAAGACCAGAACACAAACAGTGGAACTAGAGCAGAACACAGACAGTACCGGTACCTAAAGAGGGGTCCAGCCTGAGACCAGAACACAAACAGAACTGGTACCCAAAGAGGGGTCCAGCCTGACACCAGAACACAAACAGCAGAACTGAAGCAGAACACAGACAGAACCGGTACCTAAAGAGGGGTCCAGCCAGAGACCAGAACACAAACAGTAGAACTGAAGGAGAACGCAGACAGAACCGGAACCTAAAGAGGGGTCCACCCTGAGACCAGAACACAAACAGCAGAATTGGAGCAGAACACAGACAGTACCAGTAACTAAAGAGGGGTCCAGCCTGAGACCAGAACACAAACAGTGGAACTGAAGCAGAACACAGACAGAACCGGTACCTGAAGAGGAGTCCAGCATGAGACCAGAACACAAACAGCAGAGCTGGAGCAGAACACAGACAGAACCGGTACCTAAAGACGGGTCCAGTCTGCGGGGTTTCCTCCAGCTGAGGGTGACAGTTTTCCCTGTTACTTCCTGAATAACCGCAGCTCCATCAGGAGGGTCGGGGAGAACATCTGCAGGGACGAGGGAGACCAGATTACACACATACACACACACTCTCACATGCAAACACACACACATACACAAACACACGCACACACACACTCCCATACATGCAAACCCACACACATACACACACACTCTCACCTGCAAACACACACACACACACACACACACACATGCAAATATAAATGCACACACACAGTCACATACACACTCCCATACATGCAAACACACACAGACACACACACACAGTCATGCACACACACACACACACACATGCACGCGCGCGCAAGCGCAAATAAACACACAGGCATACACACACATACTCACACATGTAAACTTACATAAATGCACATATACAAAGACACATGTAAATACACAAACACAAGCACAGACACACCAACATGTACTGACACACATTTCTGCATGGCTATACTTGTGAGGACATTGTGTTTACTGACATTCATTCTCCACAGCCTTTCCCAAACCCAAACCATGACCAAATCCAACCGTAACCATCATGTCAACCTAACCCTAACTTTAACCAATGGGCGGTAATCTCTGTAATCCTCAGTGAGACCCACCCAAATGTCCTCACAACATTTCCAACTTCTCAAGAATTGGTTCTCCCATGTATAACTACACAAGCCAACATACACATGCCAATACACAAAACCACACATGTGTAAACAAACAAACACACATACACAAAACAAGCAAGTAAATATACACTTTTATACAAAAGTGAGCACACACAGACACACACAGTAATGTTCAAAGACATACAGTTAGGTCCATAAGTATTTTCATTTTTAATACTTGGTCGCAAATCCTTTGTATAAAAACTTGATGTCTTTGCTCTGTCTTTGAAGCTTCCGGTAAGATTTTTGGCCTCATGATGAATTGCTTAGCTGGCAGCAGCAGCTCTCTGGAGTTGAGAGTGAACAGCTGCAGATTCCAAATGCACATGCCTAACTTTAAATCAACTCTGCCTTTTATGTACTTAACAGCCAATGAAATAATGAGGGATTACCACAGGTCCCTAAGAAAGGGAGAGACAGTGTACAACAGCACCTGTATTTCCTGCACCCTTCTCCCATAATGGATTTAAATATGCTAAAATTAAAGCTGTAAGTCAGCAATTGATCTAATTTTCATTATTTTGCTTCAACTCCAATACCCTGTGGTACATGGCTAAATTAACAAAAAAATTCTCGATGTCCAAAAGTTTATGGACCTAACAGTATGTGAACACACACACACTTACACATGTACATACACAAACACACAAATATGCAAGAATTGCATGTCTGCACAGAAGTAAAGATGGGAATTCACTGATGAACACAAACATTAAACTGTAGCTCTAATGCTCCATCCTGATGTCAGAAAAGCCATGCGACTTTATACTGTAGCTTAAAATCATACATAAAGGCAGATAAAGTGAAAATCAGCACATGCAGCAGCTTACCTGTTACATACAGGTGTGCGTAGCAGGCTGCCTTGCCCACCTTGTTGGAGATGACACTCTTGTATACACCTCCATGAGCGTGGCAGACACAGCGGATGACGAGACTGTGGATGTCCCTGTCTGTATGAGAGTGAGAGATGGGCTTACCCAATTCAGACTGTAACCCCTCTAAACCCCATTCAGCTGCTCACACAGAGTGTAAGGGCGCTTTCACACTAGGTATGATTGTTCCGTACCGTGCCACAGGACGATTGTCTACCCTCCCCTCTTCCCCCGCTGGTCAGCTTTGACACTGGTAATGTCGTTACGTAGCCGCATGCACTTGCGAGTACAACTCCGATGCAGCAGGTGGCAGTATGCATATAGGTGCTTTTTAAATGGAGAAATATTCACAAAGAAGAAGAAACCACAGAAATTTATCTCTTTCGCCACTTGAACTGCCAGACTTTTGCACCGCGTTCCGCACTTTAAGAAATTGCAGCCCCGTTTTCTTTGGTTTGTCACGGCACTGTTCTGTTCTTCTGCAATAACCATGCAAAGAGTTGAATAGTTGAGATGTCAGGTAACAGTCCACTTCCGTGATAGTACAGTTGCTTTTGCATTTGGAACGAAAACAGATGAACTGTGCCTGAGACCACCCACCTCTTCCAAGTGGACTTGCGTACTGTGAGAACAGTATCTCTGTTTCACACTCACCAAATAAACTGAACTTTGGGGTCAAGTGCGCTTGGATCCAGAACAGAGACCCTAGTGTGAAAGCACCCGAACACCTCTAAAAACCATATCACCTGTACACTCACACAGTGCAAAACTTCAAAACCAAATTCAACAAGTGCACCGCCTATCCGCGAATGTCGCATTGCTGCGCAATACTAGTCCCCTACCGGTGTATGCATATTATATTTCCTAAAAAGTAGGTCAAAGTGACCTGAACAATGTACATGACACACCCTCTCCCCAATATGCATCCACACACCAACTTTGATGTTCCTAGGTCATACGGTATTGAAGTTATGGAGCGGACACAAATGCGGACGGACGGACTGACGGGCGGACAGAGTGCAATCCTATAGTCCCCTCCGTTTCCGGTAGGGGACTAATAATACAGAGAGTGTAACACCAAAAAATCCCATTACGTTATACACAAAGTGTAACACCTCTAAACCCAATAACTCTGTACGCACAGTGTAACACCTCAAAACCCCATTCAGCTGCAAACCCAGTGTCAGACGTCTCAGCCAGTAAGGCTTTGAATCACGGTGCTGGTGAGCTCACACTGAGTCATTTTCCTCTCGTCCGTGTTTTCGATCTTCTTGCCGTTGTGGAACCAGGTGATGGTGGGGTAGGGGAGGCCGGCCACCTTACATTTAAGCACCGCCTCCTTCCCCTCCACCACATCCAGGTCGTACAGAGGCTTCACAAAGTCGGGCATGGTGAAGCGCTCCATCTCTCCGTCTGTCATCTCCGGCTCCTCCGGGATGGATGGCATCTTCTCCAGTTTGGCCCTGGGAAACACATCCAGCCAATAAAGGTGCTTTTGTCATACAGCTGTAAGACAGGTCTGCAAATTCATGCTATTAATAGAATTCGTTGCTATGGTTCAATGCATTGCAATATATTAAAATACACAGTATGACAAATAAGCCTTTGGAGTTTGACACACATTTTTCTTTTCGGCTCTACATTGGCTCCTGCGCACCGGACCTGAAAACAATTCATTTCAGGTCTGCCAGCTTTCATTTGTGGGTCCACTCATCCTTATCCTTTGTACGGAGATAATTTTTAATCAATGTCAATACCCCAATTTCCGAGAACTTATGAACGACACAGGAAATTTCTCAGATTTTTTGCACGTACGGAAGTGAAATGCAGTCAATATACAGTATTTTCCAGAACACACATAACGAAGAGACTCTCATCAGGCCCTGTCTGTAAGGATGAATACATTTTCAGAGCAAAAAAAAGACAGCCATTTCAGGAAGTTTACAGTGGGTCTCACGACCAAATTGTAAATGCTGTGTGCAAGGACATTTCGAGGTGACGACAAAAAAAGAATGAGACAGGAGAAATGGAGCGTTAAAATGAGAGTGTCTGAAGCACAGTGTATGAAATGGGGCATTGCCCGAAGTCAGCTCACAGTCAGCTCAAACCAGCACACAACCACTCCAGAGTCGCTTGCTATCATGTAAGCAATTTTTCTATTTACTTTTCGACCAAAGCTACCACACCTGTTAATTTAAAAAACAACATTTTCACATGCACCCAAATATTGTATTTATACACAGATTATTTCTATCTGACAGAACTTTTTGTTGTTGGGTAAGACTAAGCTTACATTGTTAATTCTGTTTCATTTCATTGCTAATTAACAGCTGCAGTTACTAGTTCAAAGCGCCACATTTTAACTGGGACAAATGTTGTTGCATTGTGCTTTCCTTCAGCTGTCATAATCCCTGTACTCGCCTTCAGAAAACTCAATGTTTGTCTGCACCTATTTTCAGCCATCCCTTCCATAAAAAGGGTTTTAATGAGAAAAAATTACAAAATGTGTGATTAACCCAGTACTTTTAACAAAACACATGAAAAGGAGTTTAGAGGAAACCTCACCCCAAATAAAAAAGATATCTCATTTAAAAGAGGTTTATAATGATTCATGGAACCCATGGATGTAATATAATAGAACTGGAGACAGTGAGGAAGTACCACCCCTATTACTTTCAATGGGAGATGCTAGGCTAGCTACTTCAGCCCAGGAAGTATGGAATTCACCAACACCATCTATAAAAATGGCGTCCATGGGTGCTTATTTCCAGCACCATTTCATAAGATTGCCTATCTGATTACACAGCACTAATTGCCTAGAAAGTGTGTCATCTGTGCGGATTGGTAAATGTTTTCGAGGGGAAATGACGAGCAACGCTGTAAATCCAGATCACGCACACACTTTTCACTCTTTTCGTTGAACTTGCTGCAGTCAGAGCAACAGCTGGACAACCAAATTCGTGTACGAGCTGTCATCAAGCTCTCAGTATCAGCTCTTATTTTACAGGTCCTCTTAAAAACATCAAACAGTTGCGTCAGACAAAGAGTAAGATAATGAAGGATTACCAAATACATTTGCTTTTGTTTTCCCTTTATTTGGCAAGAAAAAAATGCACACTTTTCAATTGATGTCTACGGAGCTGCCGCATCTTTGGCCACAAAATTGCCTCCAGTGGGAAATGTGGAAGCAGGAAGCTAACATGCTAACTGGCTGAATCAAAGGTACTTCCTCGTTCTCTCTGGTTCTATTATATATCTATATGATGGAACCCCCTACCAAAATATACTCCAGAGATATAGAGCATGATTTTCTTGATATAATTCCAGCCCTGTCAATATAGGAAGTGGGTTGCCATCACGCCAAAACTCCCCCGAATCTGAAACGTCCTGTGCTTAAATGCGTTCATCATTCCTTGATTGGTCGATGATCTTGAATGACCACCGATATAAGTTAGCAACCAAGATGACTTTGTTTCATAATAATACGAGGTAATTGGGTTAATATAAAATATTTTTTAATCAAAAAAATATTAAAATGAAAGAAAAAATTTGTTTTTTAATCCCATAAATGATTGAAAATCGGCATACAACCCAAGAGATAAAGGTTTGGTATCACACATGTCGCGATTGGTCAGATGTCAATTAATATGTTCATAAAGCCAATTGTGCGGGAAACGATCACCAACACTGGTGTTAGCTTCTAGTTGAAGATCTATTCAAGTCAACGGAATGAATAATTTGCTAACTAGCAAGCTAACACTCGTTGCCATCACAAAAGTGATGAGTTACACATGTAACTGTTGCAGTAAACACTTACGTATTAATTTAATGAATGTATTAATTTAATGGTGCAAAGCGTTAGCATGCCATCCAGAGAATTATTCATCCCAATGACCTGAATAGACTACCAAATAGAAGCCACCGCGATTTTTCAATTTGCCAAATAATTCGGCGCGGACATTTCAGGTATAAATAGGATCTCAAATTTGTGAGCACGAGATATTACATTAATGAAACTCGAGAAGTAACTTTCATTTCTTGCCAAAGGCTCAGAATGAATGAAAATTACTACTCTCACTGCAAAAACTGAAATCTCAGGCTCAATCATTGGAGATCCTCTACATACCAAGCAATCTCTACATTGAATTTTTCAAGCTTTAGGGCAGCAATCCAATCACAACATATTTTTAGCCTTTTTAATGGATCAGGAATGACATGAAAACTCCTTTAATATTGGCATTTGTTTGTACATCTGTACACTTGGCAGTAAACCATGATGATAGTGTGTAAACAACATGTCCACACGATCTGGCGAGATCACGAATACTTCCTAGTTCTACGACAGGTACGTCATATCTTAGCAGGGGGTCTCGACAGAATGCAAGAACGTGGCCGCATCCAAGTGGAGCAGACGACACAAGCAGTTTGATATTTTTTGTACCTTTCAACAAGCTCTAGACAGGCAGTCACAGCACCAAAATATAGTATAACAGACTTGTTGAAACCAAACATTTGTTACAGCATCCGGAAGAGTGCTTAAAATCAATTGTTTGTACCAGAGGGGTTGTAACAAGAGTGTCTGAATCAGAGCATCTGAAGTATAGTGTTTGGCGGCGGGAGGAGTCTGTGCTTACATCTGGGCTGAGATGGCCGGCCGCGGCTCCTGTACATAGAGTTCGGCGGCACACTCGGCCTCCCCGTGAGCGTTGCGTGCCGTGATTGTGTAGAAGCCTTCATTCTCACTGGTCACATGCATGATGACCAGCGAGTGGCGGCCGCCCTCCCTCAGTATCCGAACGTTCTCGCTGTCCGCAATCGTGTGCTCTGGGTCAAAGGGCAAATGAGCAATCAGGTGAAAGCTAACAAGAAAACACACACATTAGCATTTTTCACGCTAACTGCCAAAGCACAAAATCATGCAATACATGCCGGAAACTCATTTTTACCCTTAGAGCACTGAAATAAATGTAAAAAAATATAGAAATTTTATTATCTTGTGCTGTTGAAAACCTATCATGTGGCGACTTGTTTAAAAGAGCTCGTCTGAACAGCTTTGATTTTGATATCTTGCATCGAGCAACAACAGCAACATTTAGTGCTCTAAGGGTTAGTACTATGACTGAAAAATCCTGCTCAGAACAACTGATATCATACTTTGGTCCAACATTTCTCTGATCATAGCTGACGTTTTGGCTAGTCATAACTGCACAGAAGCTGGGCACAGCTTATTTTTTCTGATCATAGCTGGTCTGTTGCGAGCCCTAGTATGGCATAGTCTATAACTCGTTTAAGTTGGTTAAAGCTTGTTAAATTAGGTGAGTAAACTGATGAAACTGGTCCATAGGATACACAGCAAGCATGGGGCAATTAATTAACTTAATAAAGTTAAGTTAAAATCACATTAACTTAACTTAACAAGTTAACTTTTGAGAAGCGATATTAATGTAACTTAATTGATTTTCGTAGATTAATTGATTTTTATTAAATTAATTTTCAATTAAGTTTTGATTCAATTTATTGTTTTTGCTACAATGTTGACCTAACAATGCAGACTACTTATGTATTTTTTCTACACATCTAACTACCGCAATGATGAGATTCTGTCCTCATAATAATTATTATGGTTTTACAATGATAAAGAATCTTCACTTACATGATGTTGTTCTACACACTTTATATACATATATATATATATATATATATATATATATATCTACTTTATTTCAGCTGTGTTATGTTCTTGAATTTTAACAAGGCTTGTAGACATTGAAAGTCTGGCAGTCACTGGAGATTGCCAATAACCTATTGTGTTAACATTAATAGAATGAAATACACAAGTGTATGTAAATGTATGCTATGAGTTTTTGTATGCTATGTAGGACGTTCATACCGATCATGATTACAATATGATACATTGCTGATAATATGATGACTTGTTTTCAAATGTATATATACAGTATTTGTGCATTGACAAAACTAGATGCAGTTGAAATAAGACTATATGTTAACTCTGTAGTTGTTAAGTCAATCAACATATTTGAAAATATTGTTGATGGCATGGAAACAACAAAGTTAACTTTTAACTTAACTACTTAACTTGTCAAAATTAACTTAACTAGTAAAGTTAATGTCTATTTGGAAATTAAATTAATTGATTAAATTTTAGTATTAACTTAACTAGTTAATCCAACGCGTTAATCGCCCCATGCCTGATACACAACGAGTGATTGAATGTTGAAAAATATGTTCAACCAGCTGGATCAGGTTTTGAAGAGGGAGTATACTAGGTTCAAAATAAATATTCAAGCAGGGACCAGGCAATCCATTCTTATGCCCAGTGCCGAGGAAATGGTTCCTCAACAGAAAATAACTTATATCCTTAAAACTACAACTAGGATTCTAGTGAGAGCTGCAAAATATTTTATCAGCGAACATTCCATAAGCAGCAGTTTAATCATTATTCTGGTGGTTTTTGGAGTACAGCATTTCTTACCGAAATGGCTCCAGCAGACCCTGGGAGGGGGCGTCCCGCTGATCTTGCAGTCGAAGCGGGCTGTACGCCCCTCTATCACTTCCAGGACGTCCAACTTACGGGTAAAGAGCGGTGGAACGGAGGGAATGACCTTGAGTGTGGCACTGGAGGTCAGCTCCTCTGCAACACGACAAGAATTACATTTAAACATCCCAGCCGCAGTGCTGCATTTTTTACACTGTCTGAGTCTAATACACTCTGCTTCTATAGATAGAATAATGGAAATCCTCCTGAGATCCCATTGAAAATAAGTAATTGCATCAACAAAAATGAATCTCTAGCCCAAAGGAGGATAAACGTACAGCAGAAAATTCTCAATCAACACCCTGACTTGCATAAAAGAAACATGAAAACAGATATGAACAAGGATGCCAAAACATTGATTGATTGATTAAACAAAGTTATTTGGTGTAACCAAAATAGTCATTTGGAGTTGCCACACACACTACGGTCACAATGATCCTGGTTTCACAAAAACTCCTTTAGATTCTCAATAAAAGGTGCCAGCCTTTCCCAGCCTCACCCCAGATAGCAAGCACCTCCGCTCCGGATCTACCCCGGCTCTGAGCCGGATCAGCTGGAGTCCGCACAGAGCCGTGGCAGATCCAGAGTGGAGGTGCTTGCTATCTGGGATGTTATCACGGTGGTATTTATGGCACAACGCATGAGATTCGACAGTTTATTGATTAACCCTTGAATGCCAGATTTTATCTGTGCCTCTCCTGCCCATTTCTAAAACTTGCTTTCATGCGATTAATATGCCTCTATCAGATTTTCATTCAACATTTTACAAACTATTTGTGAAGTTTACGTGCACTTTTATTTTTGTCAATCACAATGAGACCTAGTATGAAAGGCACTTCAGGAACAAATAGAGCTGACACAATATTACAGATCTTTTTTCAGACTGCATTATGTAAGGAGATACTCATCAGGCCGTTCAGTCACCTGATGAAATGTTGTGATTCTGCCCTGTCTGCCATGTCTGGATTATGATTTCTGCTTTGTCTGACCATGATTTGATATTGTGATTTAGATTCCATGCCATGTTTTGTTTTTTCGCCTTGTCTCTGTATGTCAGCCATATTCCACCTTGGCAGTTAGATTCCGGTTCTTGTTTTGTTTCTTACCATGCACTGCACTTTGTCTCCCCCTGTCTGGTCTCATGTCTTGTGATCACTCAGCCCCAGTATTGCGTGCCACACTTTTGGGTGATTTAATGGTTTCTGGGATTTCAATCATTCCTTCCAACCTCGTTTGCTTCCTTCACCTTGCTTTTCTATATTACTAACAAGTAGTAACAGTTTGTTATTTTAGTTAAAGTTACTAACCCAAACTAACATTGTTTATAGTACTAACTTACTAACGAGCACTAGGAATTGTATAGCTGCACTTTACTAACAGACTAACAACCTCTCAGCATTCGCCCTATTCTAGTCTCCGCCTCTTGTCTTTACTCAATCTACTTTACTGCAGTCTCAGCGGAACCTCCGCACTTGTTAAACTCTGTTCTGCCTCCTTATCTGTGCACATTAGAACTTCCTAACCGGAGCCATATATCTGTCTATAGGCTGTCTTCATGATCCCTGTCCGCGTTTTGGCTTTCGCCAATTTCATGTAGTCAGGAACTACCTCATGTTCATTCCTTTGTAATTAGTCTGATCCCGCTCACCTGTTTCCCATTGTAGCATGTGACTTCCTGTTTGTATATTTTAGCAGTCATTTCACAGCCAGCTCTTTGTCAGAACATTTCTCTTGGTGTACCTGTGCTGCGATCGCTTATGCCTTGTACTCTCTGTGATCCTCCTCTGACTGGACCATCCCTGATTACGATTTTGGCTTTGACTTGGATTTGTTTGCATCTCTGTATCGAAACTTTTTTGCCCGACCACGATTTTTGTGTTGGCTGCCCTGGTTAAGACTTGTATTACGTCTCTGGGATTCTGATTTTTGGATTGTGGACTTTGTACTGTTGCCTCCTGCTCTGCGGGGGTTCACCCCCATTCTTAATAAAACACAAGTTTCTTGGATTGCTTGGTTTTCGCGTCTGGTTCCTAAGCGTAATCTCACATGAGCGTAATATTGAATATTGAAAACAATATTCAGTTCTAAGCGAAGCCGGGAATAACTTCGCAAAATTCCACTCCGACATCAGACAAAACCACACAAGTTATCAACACAGAGTTTACCGTGAACTCACGAGCATATTTCATCAAAGCCTCACAAATATTTTGTACCTTCTTAGCTAATGAATTAAATTAACTGAAAACCTCAAAGCAATGCCATTGCACACAATCTGCAAGATGCCACAGATGTTGCCAGCATTTTTAATCTCCACTCTTCATGTATCAGGCTGTGGATTTTCTGAGGTGTCCAACCTCATCCCAGAGGGTCAAGCATCGGGACAGGCTGCTGGGTAATTGTTTATTCAACTGTTAAAGTAATCATACTGCTTTAGCTAGACAAGTGCAAACTCTAATACCAAGCTTCGACACTCAGGCTCTCGTGCCAAAATACTTTGTGTCTGTGTTCCTTTGAGTGTGTATACTTTAATCATAAAGCCTTCACTGACCCCTGGAGGACAGGGACTAAAATGCGAGCGCTTGTAAGACCAGTGTACTTCCCCCTCCCACCCCGTATAGGCCAATTTTAGCAAAAGGAAATCTCATGACCTAATGCCTCTCAACCACAGTCCTGGAGGACCCCTGTGTGTGTTGTAGCCGCCATTACAGAATTTCAATGGGCTGAATATGTTTTCTTGACCATGCGCTTCTAACAACGGACTACATGAAGTTCAGAGTGTTGCACCTTTGGCCGTGCTCAGCTTGCAGGTGTACGTCCCACTGTCGTCCTCGTGCACGGAGTTGAGCAGTAGGCGGCATCTTTTCCCGTCGAAGTGCATCTTGCAGTTGAGCAGCGCAGGCTGAATCAGCCTCCCGTCGGACAGCCAGTCCACATCCACGTCCAGGGGGCCAGTCATGTGACACTCGAACAGGGCCGTCTCCCCCGCGTTCACTGTCATGTCGGTCACGTGTTGCATCACCGACAGCACCGGCTCCGCAGGGGCAGCTGTCAATCAAGCCAAACTGTTAGTCTGGAAAATTCCTCACTTTATCATCAACTCTGCCTCAACATTATTGGCACAAGGGGCAGGGACAGAGGAGGCCATCGCTTATGACAGCCTCAGTCCTACCAAACCAATCAGACCATGAGTGTTTCAAGCCACATGGCATAGCGAAGCGTTTCCCCCTTTGCCAAGGGCAAGGAGGGATTTAAAATTGCATCAGCAGTAACTCCTGTGTAGCATGTGGCTCGCATGTAGTGCAGTACATTGCAATTGGATGGACTTTATGCTTATAAGGTCTATATTATTATCTTATTAGGCTTATATAAGGCAGAATCAGCAATTGTAGCAATTTTTACCTCACTAAACTGTTCAAAGGTAATGCAATCAAAAGCTGTGAAATGGTATGACTAGGAGTTTGAACTTGTCGAATGCAATACATTACATTAAGTTTCAGGTTAATGAAACTTAATGACAGAAATGGTGCATGCACAACTTAAACATACGCAGTTAAATCTTGCAATTGTGAGGTATGTGAAGAACAGCTGTAACAGAGGATAAAGTCAAAATGTAGTAAATCCGTTAGCCTAACGAATTTTACACATTGCTTGAAACACACAGAAGACCCACCTCTGCTGCTAATATCTTTCCAAACCTAGCCCCACTTCCGCCTTTTGATTCATATAATTCCTTTCAGCCCATTTGAATTTGAACATTTTTCTGTTTGTCCACCAGAGGGCAGCACCCACATTACAAGCGAATGGGCCATAGCTGTGGTGACTTGAAATCACCTCAGCCGGAGGCCAGGGGACACATTTTCTTAAGAGCTGTAGGATGCCAGACAGCTATTTTCTCTCTTTCTTCTTTTCCTCTCTCTGCTCTTAATTAGAATATTATTTTCCTGTTTACCATGTGGTGTTGCAGCTAACCCCTGCCCGGCAGAGCACTGAGCTGACCTACAGTCATGTTTTGCTGACACTGCATCTTTAATTGTTGTGAAGGTTTCCCCTGTTCATCTGACTGTATAATCAGGTGAAAGCACTTGTGTTTCTGCTCCACTGCAAATCTGTCAGAATAAGCATTCATCCGTTAAATCAGTATAATGCAACGTAATTAAATTTGTCACAATTCCCTTCAAGGAAATGCTCTGGCCAAAACCCGCTGTACTAAAGCCAGTCTCGGATGTCTGCGAGAGCTCAGTCTGCTCCCAGGAGAAATCAATAGAGAGAAGCTCTGGAGTACAACCAGCTTTTATGGCTGAAGCATGAGTAAGGCAAACTGACCAATAAGGTCAAACTGTCCATTTTCAGGTCAGTCCTCATTTGGACAGCCGATGGCTGGTGGGCGGAGTTGAGCGATGGCAGACTGCTCATTTACAGTGCGTCAGCTGCGCTGATGAAAACAGGCTAAGCGAACACACGCTAATCCATAAATACACAACACTCTCCTGCCAAATGGCCCCATTAGCCACACGTTTCAAATCCTTGAATCAGAAAATAAACAGGTGTAATCTTGTGTAATCCTTGCGTACTCAAATAGAGATCACGAGAAATGACCCATTCATGTGACAGCTGTGTTTCAGGAGATATTGGGCCTCATAAAATGGTCCTACCATCGCATGTGATCACAATGAGAACTAAGTTTAACTGAAGATCTGGATTTATCAATGCTGATCATCCTCTGCAAGAAATGATGTGAAAATGGGTGAGGTCTCCAGTTGGCAAAAAGCTTGCATTACTCCAGAAATGTCTGAGATGCATCCCATTTGCAGAATCCAATTTTCTCAATTAGTATCAGCTCCATCATGTACCTGAATATAAATATGTAGCTGTGGGGACAAACAGATTGAATCTTATCAACGGTCCATCAAAGCCACAGATGGGCCTAAGGCAAAGTCAGCCCCAGCGGGGCTCTATTACAGTCACACAGACTCCAGCAGGGCACTGTCTCCTGTCGTCTCTGACTGTGTGTGTGTGTGTGTGTGTGTGTGTGTGTGTGTGTGTGCGCGCGCTCAGAGCACCAGAGTGCTCCAGATTTCAGTGTGTCTGTGATTGCGTGTTTGTGTATATTGCTCTCTCAGGTCTCTGCTATGGAAAGACGCCTCTCCAGTAACTGACTATTTAAAACTGGGAACATAAACTGAGCTAGTATCCACCTTACCTCTAGTGTTACAGACTAGTGTAAAACAACAGGAGGGTTTGTGTATCGAACATCGGTCTCCCTGATTGAATCGTGGAAAAATCCGTCACCCTCAGAAAACAGCCAGAGATTATTTTTCCCCGGCAGTGACACAGTAAAGTCATGACCGACCGAAGAGCGGGACTCAAAAGAAACACGGCAGGCAACACGACTGAGCGAGTAATAATGACCAGCATCCTCCGGTCTGACTGTTTATGACATCTAATTTGGCCAAACAGCAAATATACCACATATAAGTGTAAAATGTGCGGCCTTTCAGGTGCCTTTGAAAACACTACACTGAAAAGCACATTTAATAAAATAAATTTAAAAACACTGAAAATTGGAGAGGCGCGCAGGATTTGCTTGCATTTCGAAATGTACGTGCCAACATCAATTTTGCAAGTGCCAATAGGAAAAAAAGGGTAAACAAGCAGATTTGAAGTACAAATATAAAAATATTTATTTGGCAGCAAAATGCAGCCCTCTGATTATGAGAGGAAGGCAAACAGAGAGAGAGAGAGAGAGAGAGAGTGAGGGAGAGGTATGAGAGAGAAAGAGTGAGACGTAGCGAGTTTGGGGTCCCACTTGGCAGGGTTGTCATGCAGAGAAGCTTTGGCTGGTTTGGCTTCCCCCACTAGTCAGAGCAGTAGTGCTGTGTGCCAAGACAAAGCTGAATAAACACCGTCAGGCTCTTTATACAGCAGTGCCAGCCACAGAACCCTTTTATCGAACTAGCTTCACATTCTTAGCATTTCCCTGTTTTTCGCTGGTGGTAAACACTCAACAGTGTGCTATTTTACCAAGTACAGCAGACGGACAAAATATCGCAAACACTCCTTTAACAGTGAGGTGACTGAAGCACAATTACAAAAAGAACCTGTACAGCTCATTCATAGCCATTTGAAAGCAAATCAAACACACAAGGACTAACCAGCAGCATTTTGATATGTTTGTCTCCAGGGCACTCTGATTTGAGGGATGACAATTGAATTTCCAAACCTTTCTGCCGGTGGCGCAACAGCCATTCTCGCCAAATACTTGCAAGCGAATGGCTGACGTGCTGGAGGTTTCAATTCTCTGTGTCAAAATGTGCACTTCAAGTAAACACATCAAAGAAAACCTGGGTCGAGGTATGATATAGAGCAACTATATTTGCTTCACGTGAACATATATGATTATATCTCCAAAAAAAAGACATTAGCAGAAATTGAATCATTGAGTTTCCAAAGGGCCCAATGAATTAGAGGTCTGCATATCTAATAATAAACAGGAAACTCTCTTGTAATTTCAGGCTAAAGTATCCCAATGACACTCTCTTGTAAAGAAATAAACTAAAAATGTATGGGTCATAACATATGAGCAAAAAATAAATCGATGTTTCCCTTTCTTGTAAGAGAGTGCTCCTTGGAGTTGGGCCCTTTGGAAACTCAAGGATTCAGTGAAACTCACTTGTGTTGCCTGTAGAATGAACCCGCAGAGGGAAAACCAGTTCCGTGTGCTGAAACTATCGACCATATGCAGTCTATGGCTAAAAGAGCAAGTCGGTATCACAAAGCAAATATTCTATCGCCACTCTCAGCAAGGTTTGGACATTTTTTTGCGATCCACCGAAAAGGCAATGAACACTCACTCTTCACCTCTGACCTGCAGCAGCACTGCTCTCTGTTCATGTCCAGCTAGCAGCTGCACTTTAATTCTACACCTCCAGCCAGTAACCCCACTGCTTTGATCCATACTCACACTCACCTTTCACCTCCAGCCTGCATTCACACTGCTGCGATCCGTATTCATTCACAATTTTGCAGGTATACACTCCCATGTCGGATCGCAGTGTCGATGTAATCTTCATCTCAAACGTTCCATCCTCCGTCTCGCGCACAATGTGTCTGCCAGCAGTTTTTATGGTCACACGGTCCCTTAGCCTGGAAGCAAGATGGAGCATGAATTAGTGCATGTAAGCACCTGCCCACTGCTTAAAGGACGCTCTGGACCAATGAAGAAAAGGACCATCAAGACTGCTACCATCAAAAAGTACAAATGCGATGTTCTGTTGTGCTATTGACAAAGGTAACTTGCACTTCCGTGAAGGCACCATTTTGGAAGAAGATATACTACTTCCAAAAACACATCTTTTCCAGTTTGCTTACGCAGGTTTCAATAAGGCAGCATAAACAGCATTCAGCACATCTTAGAAAGGCATGGCTGTGTAAGAGCAGGATGTGGGCACATATATGACCTGCCTGCAGTCCTGACTTGTCCCCAATAGAGAACGTGCAGTGCATTTTGAAATTCAAAACGCAAAAACAGAGTCCATACTGTGCTCATCTAAAGAAAAAAAATTGAAAAAAATTGCACCTGAAAGGCCAAATAAATTTGTCTCTTCCGTCCTTAAACATATATTTAATGTTGTGAAAAAGAGTGGCATCATAACAAAAAGTTAAATTCTGCCCTGCAAGAAATTGCAATGTATTTGTTTGAAAAACAAACAAAAAAACTATAAAATTCAGGCAGGGAAATGACAAATAATGTTGAAAATTGTTTTGAACACAATAAAAGTCAAAAATATTTCAAAAATTTTCATTGCTCATTTCTAATTTCAATTTAAAATACCATCCCAATTTGTTATGATTTGGGGTTGAAGTACATTCTTCCATGGGCATGACCGCATGACAGCCGGTGTCTGTCCTAAACATAAATATGTTCACTGGGATTAGCATCTGACCCTGTTTGCTGTTTTAGGAGGTATGGCTGTTTTGCTGTTTTTGGTTATATCCTGACATTCCCATCTCTCTTCTACTCAAGCTCAGTTGGCCATAGTGTGTCTCAGAGTCAAAAGTATTGTTTATCTGTTTGTTAACACTGCAATTACCTGTTTACAAGCAAGCTGGCTGACAGAACTTCCTGTTATAATCCAATCACAGAAAGAAGCGTTTTTGTTTTCAAGCAATTATACTGCATTATAAAAAACAACACGGAGAACATGCAGTTCTTTCCACAGAAAGCAGGATGTCCAGAAGGATATTATTGATTTGATTTTGGAGGTGCATTTTACCAGTAAATCATAGGTTTGGGCTGTCCCGTCATCCGCACACACATGGTCACCTCCTGGCCCTCAATCACAGCCTGATCAGTCAGAGTGACCTGCAGAAAAAAGCCAGTGACAGTATAATGAACAGAGGGCTTTAACGTTGCACAGCAAATGCGATGCACTTTAAATCATATACTGCCCAAAAGCCCTTTGTTAGGTAACATGGCTAGCTAGTGGAGTTGCGCCAATAGTCGCCACGGCAATGAGAAATATTCTCTGCATTTTTTATGAAATGTTGATTATGACAAAAGCTGCAAAAGCCAAATAAGGCAATCAGCTGCTTAATTTCTATACGGTTAGTGCTGCGATTGAAATTCCACTTGAGTCAGCCCGTGTGCCAATTCTCATCGTCCAGTGAATCCATAGTCACTAGTTTGTTCATGACATTACAAAAAAAGGTAAGTCGCTTAGATCAAAAAATTTTTAATCGCTGAAACCTGTCATTCGCAAAGATTCTATCGTCACCCAGGAGAATTCAAATCAAATTTACATTACTTTTTAATGGAGGGAGACTTAATAAGGCTTAAAAATAATGTGCTGCTTTCAAACTGCTGTTTCTGAAACTTAAGGAGTCAAAATTTACGAGGGGCTTACTTTTTGTTACACCAGTGATTTGCTTTTCCTGTAAAGGAAACCCATAAGCATAACAATAAATGTGGCGATGAAAGGTTTCAGGAGAGACAACCGCTGTGAATATAGGCACACTTACATTGACTACATTGCTGGTAATCTGCAGATGGAGCTTATGCTGTGCTATACAGCTGAAGTGTATGCTTCAATGGAGTAAGAACCAAATCTTCATAGAGTGATGGATGAAAATTTTCACCTGGAAGGAAGGAGATTCCCTAAAACGTGCATCCACAATTTTTCTTGGCTCCGGCCGTCGATATGTTGGCCCACCAAAATCCATGCCCTCCTCCATGGGGCTGAGGTACTCTTCATCGGAGGTGATGGGGCTGCACAAGTCCATGGGTACACTGAGAGCTCCGCGGGCTTCCTGCCTGGGCTCTGGAAGCAAAAACAATGAGCATGGGGTCAAAGGGCAAAGGTCAGAGTGAAGAGCATCATACTGCAAAGATGGGCCATTGGGTGCAAGCTAGGGCAGGCAGAATCCGCGAGTCTTAATGCCTGATTATTCTCAGCCTTTACTGGGCTGGATTAGCAATCATAAAATAGATTTACCAAAAGGCTGACCGTACTGAATGACTGAGCAATTCGTATCTTAATGGCAGCACAGTTCCCTGATGAAAATGACATTGACTAACACCTCAATGACACGAAAGATACATTTGCTCAATTGAAAACAGTTCCTCAGCATGGACATGTACAGTGGACTCCAAAATCACTGGCACCCCTGACTGGCAATGCACAAACGATACAAAATTAAAAATAAACATAAACAATATACAACTAATTACAGAGAGAGAGAATATACCAACGTGTGGAATACCTTAGTTCATTAGTATTTTGATGGAAACAACCAAAATCATAACCAGTATTTAATACAAAATCATTTCAACAAAATCAAGATTCCATAATAATTGGCATCCTTCATTTAGTGCTTAGGGCAAACACCTCTGGCAAGGATAACAGCATGGAGTCTTTTCCTATCATTTTTGACAAGGTCAAGGCACACATTTGGACTGATTTTGGGCCATTCCTCCATGCAAATTCTTTCAAGATCCTTCACATCCTTGGATTCATCAACTGCCCGCTTCAACTCAGTTTTTCAATGGGATTGAGGTCTGACGACAGAGCAAGCCATTGCAGAATGTTGATTTTGTTGTTACAGAACCATTTCTGTGTGGATCTTGAGGTGCGCTTTGGGTCATTGTCTTGTTGGAAAGTCCACCTACGGCTAAGTCCCAGCCTTCTGGTGGAGGCACCCAGATTGTCAGCCGAAATATCCTGATACTTGCTGGAATTCAGCAAGCTATTTCTCTTAACCAGTGCCCCAGGACATCTTGACTTAAAACAGCCCTAAAACATGACTAACCCACCATCATAGTATTTCACCTTGGGTATGAGGAGCTTCTCAATGTATGCATCTCCATTGCGATGCCATACGTGCCGAAGCTATATCTGACCGAAATGCGCAATTATTGTCTCATCTGACAAGAGCACCTTGTTTCAGTTAATATTTCGTTTGGCTTGCCTCTGTGTCTACTGGTCAGAAAAGGCATTCTTCTGGCAACCCTTCCAAAGGGCCAGTGGTTGTGGAGGTGGCACCTGATGGTGATTTTTGAAACCTGGTGACTCCAAGATGCCAGCAAGGCCCACAAGTCCTTCACAGTGATTCTTGGGGAGTTTGTTGCTTCTCTCACCATCATCCTCAGTATCCTGGGGGAAAAATGCAGTTGTGTCCTCTACCCTTGAGGTTTTCAACAGTTCCATATCTTTGGGATTTTTTTTAAATAATTGCCCTGACAGACGTCAGTGGTGTTTTCAATCTTTTGTGAATTTTTAGTAGCCATTACCAGATTTATGAAGCTCTATGGCCACCTGCCTCTTTTGAGCTGACAGATGCTTTGTTTTCTTCATGATGCTGGATGACAAAGGGATATTGCATGTGTGTTACCTCATTTATATACCCCAGCAAAACAGGAAGTGATAGAAGGGCACAAAATAATTCCTTCACACTTACAAGGTAGATTAAATTTAAATAAGTGGAATTTAATAATGGTTTAATTTTTTGTCGAAGTTATTTATTATAAACTTTAAGGGTGCCATTAATTGCAAAACCATGATGTGGAGGGAATTCAACTTTGATTAAATCAGTGAATGATTTTGGTTGGTTCCATTTGGAATATTAATATCATACAGTATTTCTCACATGTTTTTATTCAGAGTTTCCATAAAAATATATTTTTTTGAATTTTTTTTAAGGTACGGTTGTCATGGTTTGTGAGGTGTGCGTGTGGTTTGGACTTTTCTTTGTGGCTCTCCCGGGACAATATGGAATTCCTTGGCCATGGGATTCTTTACCCAGCTGTCTGATTGAGCTGGGGCGGTGCCTCCCCGAACTCTACATAAGCAGGATGTCCAGCACACCTCCTTCGCTAGAGTGTCTGTGTTTAGCCTTGCACAACAGCCGAAGATATCTGTAGTCAGGTTTTGTATGACTTTCTATCTTCTGATTATCGGAGTTTCCACTCCCTTTTTCTATCTCGCTCTGCTTCCTTGTTTCGGACTATTATACATCTTTTCGAAGCGCGAGTCCTTTCACTGGCTCTGTATTATTCTCTGTGTTTGTACTGTGTCCGTTTTGCTCACTTTCTCTCTGGTCTTTGCACTTGGCCTTCTAATTCCACCGGCCATTACAACTGCTTGTCCATTGCCAGTCAGGGGTGCCAGTAATTTTGGAGCCCACTGTAAATACTTCATTTCGCTGAAGGATTCCATAGGTTGAGGGCATTGCTGTTTATTGCAAAATGCGTTTTCATTATTTGGAAATGGATAGTGCTCATCTTTATTCAGGAGAACAAAACAGAATGAAAACAAGTGTTTGCCACTAACATGGCAATATCCCCCGCCGCCTCAATTTTACATGTTCGTATGGATGGACGGACGGACGGAGCCCAATACTATAGCCCAATGCCCAATGCCGCTAAACGTGCAGCGGGGGATAATCAGAGATAGATATTACAGCTTCTACCTACGCAGCAGAGGTCCATGCTCTCCCCAGTTATCGTCATGGTGACAGAGCTTTGCAGGAAGGCCAAGCAGTTTACTAGGTGGATGGTTTCCTAGGTGACAAGCGAGGGCGAGGCTTTGAAATGAGGTAGAGCTAGATGAAGGGTATACCCCTCAATCTCTAAACCAATCTGTCTCCTGCACCAGGTTTTATATGTTACACTTCAGCTTTGCGGCTCACTCACAAATTCCAATGCCAACATTAATAGCAGAGTCCTGTCTTCTGTATGAGTCAGTGAATTTTAGCAGAACTGAAACGTGTTTGCATCTTAGCTGAGTCACGATTACTCCAGCGAAAAAATTTTTTTCGAAAGTGAAGCTCAATATCCAGTTCATCACAGTGAGGGGATGAGAGAATTTTGGATCTTATCTAGAAACAGGTTGCAAGCAGCAGTATTAAACAATGAATTCTAGACTCTGAATGGGAACCTCTCCTCTTACTGCTCAAATGAAGCTCTCTCAGGAGTATAAATTATCCTGCATGCATAGTGGGGTGCCCAAGTAGTGTTCTGTTTGTCCGTGTCTCTGTGACTACATCTCTGCATACACACCCTCTATTGCGGCCCCCCAATATCAAGGGCATCCCCAACACCACACACAGGAGGCGAAGAACAGAGCATGGGAGGGGCCTCTCCGTCCTGTATTCTCAGACACGAGCCATACAGAACTAAATAACAATCTCTGATTAAAAAAAGTATATGTAATGTCAAACAATGGGGTCAGTCTGTGCTAACTGTGCTCAGTATGTGCCACAGTCATCATTACAAAGTCGCGGTGATTCAGGAGAAGAGAATCACATGGATAACGGCCACGGCATGTTGCTAAGAAACATAAGGTAAATTTGATTTCGAGTTTGCAGCCGAGCATTTTGTTGGCAAATAGAGAATGATAAATTAAAATTCTTGCTTAACTGTGCTTAGCTTAAAAGGCTTATTGATTTTGTCTTGCTGTCTAAACAGTATCATCTGAACAAACTGGCCAACTGTTGAAGGTATGAAAGACCAGTAATAATCTCACCTTTACTGCTTTATTTATTTGAAGTTGCAATGATTTTCTTTGCCTCGTTTGCAACCCAAGGACGATTTGTGTGCTTAGACTAATTGACTGAATGACTGGCAAATTTAGCCACTTCGATAGCATTATTTTTCATTGCATCATGACGTTATGAAGCATTTTTCTATTCCCATTAATGATAACACATCATGTTGGTGTGTCTTTCAAGGATTCTGAGCACAAGTATAGCTCATAGACTTTGTTTGCTAGTTGCATTGTAAGCAAAGCCATTTTTCCCCAATGTTTGGTATAGTTCGACACGCCTATGATATCTTCCCCTTTAAATGTATCTTTAATACTGAAAAAAAACATTTTGAAAAAGCAAATGCCATCTCATGTCACAATACAGTGCTGCAATCTAAAACACCTCACAGAAATGACCAGTCAAGTTGCAGTTTACATCCATGTTTGTCCAGACTCATTAAATATACACTACTGCTCAAAAGTTTGGGATCACTTGCAAATTTCTTTGTTTTCCAAAGGAAAATACATTTTCCTGCATTTCTCAAATATTTTTTCCAATTTCACAAACATTTTTATCCATTTCACAAATGATTAAAATTAATCAGATCATTTTCAGAGAATGATCTACATTTTTGCATAGAGGCCTATTATCAGCAACCGTCAGTCCTCTGCATCAATCTCCTGGTATGGCTGCTAATCCAAGTTAAGCATTTTATAAGGCTAATTGATCATTAGAAAACCCTTCAGCAAATGTGTTGCACAGCTGAAAACCGATGAACTAATAAGGGAGCGCAAAAGGGAGCATGGCATTCTTGAGGTTGGTTTAGTACCTGAAGCATCAGCAGTTGTTTGTTTGTTTACAGGCTCAAAATGGCCAGAAAGGAAGAACTTCCTTTAGAGACCCGTCAGTCTATTGTTGTGCTTAGAAAAGAAGGCTATTCAATGTGAGAAATTGAAAACATATAATCTCTTACCGTGCTGGCAACTACTCCCTTCAGAGAGCAGCACAAACTGGCACCAACAAGGACAGAAAAAAGGAGTGGGAGGCCCTGATGCACAACTGTGCAAGAAGATAAATATCTGAGAGTGTGTAGTTTAAGACAAAGACGCCTCACAGGTTTTCAATTAGCAGCTGCGCTAAATAGTTCCCGTCAAATACCAGTTTCGGTATCAACAGTGAAGGTGGGTTTTTTTTGATGAAGGCAAAATTTGAGGTACATATTCATCATTTTCCAGTAAAATCTTTATTTCTAACTCAGACAATGTCAGCATGTTCTGTTCATTTGCTATATTTCCTATTTAGACTAATTTCATGTGTGTTTCCATGGAAAACAAGAAAATTTCCAAGTGATCCCAAACTTTTGAGCGGCAGTGTATGTGGTGATAACTTTGATGGAATTTAATAAAAGATTTTAAGAGTTGTTTTTTTGGCCAATTAGAAGTTATCACTATTTTTACATGCATGATTCAGAGATTAATTTCCTATGAGAAAAATGCTGTCTTCAACTATACTGCTGCCCGTAAAGTTGGAATAATTTTATATTCTGACACTTTATCTACCAAGAATAAATCATACTGTCGCAATTATTTCATGAAAAGGGGTGAAAAATCTTTTATTCCAACTTCCTGAGCAACAGTGTATTTTCAGACGATTTTTACAAAGGAGTACAGAGCACTGATTTGTCTCATGGTGCAACGACAAAAACATGAAGCTCAATCTTAACAAAACCAACTACAATGTAAAGCTTGTGAACAAACAATGACAATGCCGAATCTTTAGAATGATGCTGACAGTTTAAACAGCCCAATCCCTGACTCTCTACAAAAAAAAACTCAAATACACAGGTTAGTAGTTGTAGGGCATGTGGCCTTTCCCTGTGTCCAATAACAAGACCCCAAACTCCCACCTTAACCTTTCCCTACCAAAAGCCAATCAATCCTTGAGTGAATGTGGACAATTTCGCTAAATTCTCTCCAGGCATTCTGGACAATCAATGAGACAAAACTGAGGCCACAGTGACATTGACCTTTGACCACCAAATTCTAATCAGGTCAACCTTGAGTCCAAGCGGACATTAACACCAAAGTTGAAGGAATTCAATTAATGTATTCTGAAGATATCTTGTTCACAGATTGAGACAGACAGACATCCAGACAGCCGGACAGACAACCCAAAATAAAAAGTAAAACATGAGAGAATTCAGCAAACTTTTACATTTTTTTTCCCCAGTTATTCGATTTATCGTCATCCTCATAGTGTCACATCACGCGTAAATATAGCCGCGTTGCAATCACTTTGTCCCTAATAATTTTTTGATCATTATAGGCATGTGTTAGTCTTGATTATTAGCCTATATAAATACATTTTATGATTGTAAAGCAAATGGAAATGGGAACTGAGTGACAGTAACAAAGCAAAAATGAACATTATCAACCTAAAGAGTATAAATACCAACACCACGGCCCATGTGACCAGTTGTTTCTAAGATTTGACCGGCAGAATGAATCCCTTCCGGACACATTGACTAACAAGAAAAAAATCCTCGTGAAAACTCGACTCAAATGCCCTTGTGCTGCAATAATCATAAACTTTTCATCCCTCGGTACATAACAGCAGTGATTTCCTTTTTATCTTGTCAAGGGTATAAATAAAGCATGGCTCATTCAAAAAGAAACCCAGTAATCAGCGATATTGTCTGGCTCATATAAATGTTCCCACGCTATAACTGAGAAACATAAATAATGATTTACAGTGAACTGATGTGATTCACAATAGGTGTTCAGGAAGTAGGGTGGAGTAAGAAGGTCCAGGGATTGGCATTAATCATATGATAGGTGGTAAAACAGGAAATTATTACTGCATTGTGGTGACGAAAGCCATGTCTGCATTTCACTTCCTAACAAGGAAATGCGTCCCGTTCCCGTCACCTTCACTATTTATAGAAAGGTGAAACAAACGTGTCTGAGAAGCAAGGAAATATCATTCCAGCGATACTCAACAAGCAAGACAGGGAATAATACATCTACCAAATGAAGCTTAGCCGTATATACACAATAAAAACAATTATTGCCAAATATCACAGGCACAGTCTGCAACGATACAAGCTGGATCATTACAAATTATTTTCAGAAACTGCTTCCAGCCACGATCAATGGCTTAATAGATGTACCCTAGTATCATTTGATTTGCTAATAATACAATAACTAAGTGAGTTACTGTTAAAATGGCTTAAGGTTTTATATGAAAACTTGGAATTCAAACATTTGTTGCTGTGCTGTAGCTTTTCCTCATTATAAAGGCCATTTTAATGATATTTTGCTTTATTCATTTATATCATAGAAATACAATAAAGAAATTTGGAAACAAAACCAGGAGTTTTTCTGCAGAATGAAGGACTCAATATTGTATTCCTCGCTAAAGATGCCTGACTGCAGTTAATTAACTCAGATCATTTTCTCATTGCTCTTACATCTATTAAACACTGATAATCAAGCCACTTCCTGCAGCTGGCTTAGTTTGAATGGAACATTATGCCATTTGTGCAAATGTGATTAGCATGATTAGCATTATGAATGCAACTCAGAGACTGATACAGATATTTCTTTATCTCAAACCCAGTTGAACACATTAATTAAATATTTTCTTTGTTAATTTACAACGATGAATAAACTGGTGAAACAAGTGGAATGATTGGAATTTCAGCACTTCCCTTTGACAGATTAAAATAGCTCCACTTCCTGGGGTAATGACCACCAGCACATGAGAAGAAAAGATTATCTTTGTAGATTTGAAGGTAGGGAATATAGGCTGCCTTGCAAGATGAATAAAAAGCATTGTTTCTGTTTGAAATTCATGAAGAGGCAAGTACGCCTTCAACAATTTGAGTTGAGCCTAAGAGTTGCTATGGTAACTTGGAGGCAGTAGGTTGGTTTATGGATAAGTGGTTGGAAGGGGGTGTGATCCGTGAGCGAGCGTGCGTGTCCGTATATGTGTGCATATATGTGTGTATATCTGTTTTTGTGTGCCAAAGGATCAATATCTTTGCTAGGATTCCAAGAGAAATGGTGTGATTGTTTAAGCACTGTGAGTTACCAACAGTGGCGGTCCGTCGGCAGAAACACACGGCCAGCAATAACCTCGCCTTTCACTACTTAATGACCTACACCCCTCGCAGTTTACCTCTTACAATTCGCAACAGTTGCTCAGGCTGATAGGTAGAACCGACGGGAGTCTAATTTACTTTCGAAGGCCTTGTTATACATTTTCTTCCGCACATCAATTACTACAAAAAATATCAATTGATCTTTATAATTTCTACGCTCATGTAGTACGTGAAACCACAGATAGGCGTAAATTAATTTGTGAGGCTCATTGAGCAATAAGCCATGAGAATCCGTTCTATTGTCTGAATGTAGTAACAGCTAAAGTGTGTAGTTAGGTACGACGCACAGCTGTGTGATGCCGAAAATAATTGCTGTGAAGTCGGCGAATGTTTCTGATTTACGCGCAGATTGTCATCCTTGCGGAGTCACATCAATTATATCAACACAGCCAATAGGCGATCGCTTGGTAATTAGCATTTCTTTATCATTATGTGTCATGCATTGGTGGTGGTTGTTCAGTTAATAAATTGTTTGATTGTTTGATCAAGGCAAAATTGATCGCAAAAAACAGTTTTAGAGCTATTATGCGGGAAAGGGTGATGTTACTGAAGGCCTTCCTGACATCTGACGACACGCCACTGGTTACCAATGATGTACAGTGTTAAGATACAATAAGCAGATCTGCCAAAACATTATGTACCGTTGGTACTCTACATGCTTCCAAAATAGCTCTGTAAAATTGGAGTTCACATGAATTGATGTAAAACATTTCCCAGAGCACCACATTCCCTCCACCAACTTGTCCTCCTCCCATCATGCAACCTGGAGGGGTGCCATCTGTTTCCCATGTAAACTGTGGACAGATAGCTGCCGATGTACACAACGTAAATAAAAATGGGATTTATCCAATAAGGAGACCTTGTTCCATTGCTCCAGGGTCCAGTTCTGATGCTTGTGTGCCCATTGTAGGTGCTTGAGACATTGAAATGGGCACGACGATGGGCAGTCTGCAGCTGCAAAGCCCAACGCCCGGCAGCGTGTTAAGCACTGCGTGTTGAAACACATTTCCCTCATTATTATGAGCGAATGAATGTTATTTGCACCATCAGTGAGTAGTCACAATGTTTTGGCTCGTAAGTGTGCATCCTCTTTAAAAAGAGAGTATACCTCCTCACTACATCCAACCATCCACTACCTATACCATTTCTTCGCACGTTAGGGTCGCAGGGGAGCAGCAGCCTATCCCAGCTGACTATGGACGAAATACAGCTCACTAATCCATCGCAGGGCGCACATTTTGTTCACTCACACACTCATTCTGTTTAGTCTGTGCTCACAGATACAAGATTGGTGGATAGCATATATCCACCTGTTTGATATGTGGTCACATACACAGCAGTGGTGGATAGCATATCTCCATCTGTTCTGTATGTGGTCACACATACACAAGTGCTTGACAGTATATATCCACCTGTTTGTAGGTGGTCACATACACAGGACAGGTAGATACCATACTGCATATCCATCTGTTTGGTATGAGGTCACACACACAGCAGTCGTTGACAGCAAATGCCCTTCAGGTCTGAGGCAGTTTGTATGCATTGCTCACCTGCCTGTACGAAGAGTGTGGCGGTGCAGGTGGCTCGTCCCACTTCATTGGTTGCCGTGACACAGTAAGTGCCGGCATCACTGGGCTTTGTCTTTTTAATGAGCAGTGAGTGCCGCTCTCCTTCCACTTTCACAGTGTGGGTGGTGCTGTTCTTCATCTCCACATCTTCTTTCCGCCATGTAACTGCAGGATGAGAAAGGGTTAATTCATAACTACATACGTCTGTTCTGGGGCTGATTGTTTATCTGAGTTTCTTTGTCAGCCTCTTCGATTACAGTGCATCATGAAGTAAATCATTCCAGTTACTTTCTGCCTATTGACCCTAATGGAATTTTGACAAATGGACAAAAAAAATTTAATCAATTCTCAGCACCATTAGCTCACAAGGTCAAAAGTCTTCCAGTAGTTATTGGGATATACATCTACATATATGGCATCGGAGGAATGTGGGCCAATGTTGGGTGATAGCTGTGGGAGAATGAAGGGGTTTGCCAGCCTCAAATCCAGATAAAACAGACTATTGGGGTTGCATGTGAGCTGGCGGCATGGCGGGAAGTATCTTGCCTTCTGGGTCAGGCGTGCCAGCGATGACGCATGACAGCAGAACATCACTGCCTGCAGACGCAATGGTGTCCTGTAGGGGGAGCTCAAATATGGGAGCTTCCAGTGGGTCTTCTCCTGCAGAGACGTACGAGTCATCCGAAGATTCTGCGCAAACAGGTCAGCAACAACCCAACTATTCAACTCCGATTTAAAAAGTATTACAGTTCATACAAAAAACAAATTATCATCTGAGTGACGGTAACAAAAATATACCTCTGTTTCCAAGGCAACAAGTATCACTGATGTTGCTGCATTAACACAGCCTCCTCCTTCGCAAAACTATGGGAAATTTTCGAGAAGTAAAATCGCTTGTATTTTGTCTCTGTGCGCTCTCTGATTACATTCAGGATATAGTATGTGTGCAAAATTCACACATCAAGCCTTCTTTTTCTGATTGCTGAACTCATGAAACAGCACTCATGAACACAAACAAATAACAGGTAATCAAAGTTAGCACCCTTGATATCCTCACCTAGCTCAGGAGACATCGGCCGCGCTCGACAGCCCTTGCCTCTGGCTTTGGGTGGTGCTCCCTCCTTGCCTTTCTTGGTCACTTTGTCCTTCACCTCCATGGTAGCCGATACTTCCATGGGTTCTTCTTCCACGACAATCACAGGTATCGGGCGTTTTGGAGCAGAGGGGGCAGGTGGTGCTTGAACCTCCATGGACTCTTGCTCTGAGACTGGACTGCGGGGGGGAGGAGAGGGTCTGGCGAGTCTTGGGGGTTTAGTTGGAGCCTGGACATGGTGCTCTGTAGTCCGGGGCTCTTGCTGGACTAGTGGGCTGGGTGGCCTTTGCTCCACCTTACGCAAAGGCGGGTTTACCTTCCGGGGCATTGGCTCGTCCCTCAGTGAATCTCTTACGGGTGAATCCGGGGAGCGAGTGAGTTCGCGTGCGAAAGGAGATCCTCTCTGCACAAGTGGACTTGGAGGCCTTCTTTCCACCTGCCGTACCGATACTTCAACTTTCCTCGGTGGTGGCTCCCCTTTGTGTAGGGGAGAAACAGGCGACTGATCTTCAGCTAAATCTGGATTCCCTGCCACTATAGAGCTCTGAGGAGGCTCCCTGACCGGGCTGCTTCTCGCCGGCGGCCTTGCCGACCGTTGGCCAGGTAACTCAGCAACTGACATGGCCTCTGGTGTGATTTCTTTCTCTTCAAATCGACTCATTGTCTCGCTACTTATGGAAGACTTGCTGGTTTCAGGCTGTTGGGGGGGAGATACCGTCTCTTTTTTCTGAGCTTCTGGTTTCTGTTCAGGTTCAGGTGATCTTTGAGGTGACTGGTCTTTCTGCTGCCCGCTCCGTTTCTCCTCTTCCTGCAGGTTGCGTTCCCGCATCTGCAGCTTCTGGAGAACCTGAGGGGGGATAGGCTCCAACTTTCTGAGCGGCTGCCTGCTGCGCTGTGAGAGCTGCTCAGTGGAGAAGGACTTTGCCAGGTGGGGCTTCCCAACCAGCTTCTTGATCCTCCGCAGCTCCTCTGTGAACTTGCTCTCAATGTCCTGGACCTTTTGGGAGTAGCGAGGTCGGTCCTCCAGTGAGGCGGCCCTTTGCCGGAACATGGATCTCCTCTCAGCTGCATCCGCCTTCAGGGCGTCCCGCAGGTCCTCCCTGGAGCTTTCTCTAGAGATCCCTAACCGGCTGCCCCCATCATCTGAGTCGATGGATGCAGCCCGGTTAAAACCGGCCCAGGATCTTCCCGAGATGGATCCTTCAGGATTGTCGATGCTCTTCCTTCGCTCCTCAAAGACTCGCACCTTCTCGAAGATCTTGGAGCTAGCGCGAGCCAGCTTTGGCGAAGGTCGCAGAGTCAAGTCCTTACGGGAAACCTCGCTGACAGGGGTCTGAGGACGGGAGTCCTGGTTACTACTCTGAGACATGGCTGAGGACTTGGGTTGCTTAATCTTGTCCTCAAATTCTGCTGGTACCGTGTCTACATAGTCGGATGGGACAACAACTTTCTTGCGTGGGGTAAGTGGTGTGCTTGGGGCTGACCCGGAACGGGTAGGTATAGGGGGGGTGGTGGAACGCTGGCCAAATTTGGGAGAAGGGGGTGGGAGGACTTGGGGATGTGCCTCCCTCATAACGTCTTCAGATTGGCTCCTGAAAGAAGGTGATTAAGGGAGATGTTCTGTTAGGGTTAAGGTCCAGGAGGAGGGGGAGCCCAGCTGTTTGGAAGAGGACAGGAGACCCGAGTGGCCCGTTTTCTGGCTTGGGGTCGAGGAAGAGGAAAGCATTCTTTCTGCCCCCATGTGTGTAGCTAAAGGATGCTGAGGGTTTTTCATAAACTAGGAGGTTTCAGTGAACTAAGTAGTGTCCATATGTTCAGTGTGGATTACATTTTCAGGATTGATGAAACGTGGGGAAACTCTGGTAAAATCAGTGGGAAAGTGTCAAATAAGATATTTGGAAATAAAACCAGGTCTTAGAGAAAAGTCTTTTTTTCATGAAGACGGGAAGTAGTGCTTTGTATGCAAATGTTTGTGAATGATAAAACTAACATCACAAAATACTGTTATGCCAGGATTGTTTCAATGATATTAGCCTACGTGCCAAAAATACTAAAAATGTGTAATAAGCAATAAAAGTGAGAGGTGTACAAGTGTATTGAAAAAAGGTAAAACCTACGTCAAAGCTACCATTAGGTTTAAGATGGTATCTTGGGAATTACCAGCATCAGCGGTCAGGTGTGGACGTAATGGGCCTGATCGTAAGATGTAGTGGCTGAAACCTATTTCTTCCAACATAACTGGACTAGACCACCAGATATCACCAGATATCTACAAGATTAAGTCAAAAATCATTTTGCCTGTGACTGGGAAGGGCAGAGGGATGAGTACTTTGGTGGTAATCAAACCGAGTACTGAATACTGGGGTATCACGTTAGCTGCTATGTGAGCTACGTTTACATCCAATTAAAGTATCTCTGCTGCTGAGGCAAACTCAACTGCAGTCACATACTTCCTGTGGAGGAATGCACCATTAACTTGGCAAGTTTCCTCATTCAGCTTTGTCCTTCTCTCCTTCCCAGGTAGCAAATATTAAGACTTACTCTTGTGATCTATATATATCCAGTGTATTAATGCATGAACAGGATGCAAGCAGCACTCCATGCAAGAGAATATGAGCATGCAAAAATAACCTAATGACTGCTGCAACAGTCATTCCTAAAGTCCATTATATGCAGGCTTTATGAATATGACCGAGCTAAATAAATTGGCGCATTTCAGGGTACCTACAGTATAATGAAATCATTGGTAGAATACGCAATTGGTCAAGAAATGTAATTATATATTAAGTTAAAAGGTGAATAATTATCAGCCCAATACAATTTCATGATTGAATTCCTAATAGAAGGCTTACTGTATAAAGTGGTAAATTTAACAAAACTGAAGTCCGTCACTTTTGAACTCTAAAAGTGACATTGCTGACAGTGTGAAATTCACCAGAAAATGGATGAAATCAATATTTGGGTAAATTCACTATTTCTGATAGGCCTATATTTAGGACATTACATTGATTTGTATTCATAAAAGTTAATGTTTTCAGATTTCATAAATACTTGTATATATAGCAGGCAAAAATGAATTTCATCCCGCAAAGCAGGGAGGTACAAGCACACATTGCAAAAGAGCCCATTAATCTCTTTCATAAGAGCTACGGGGTGTTTTAAAATGTCCTTCCAATGGATGCACTATAATTTGAGGCTATTTATGAACTTTAAAAATGATTGTGTGTGCTTATGTGTGCATTCACTGGCATAAAAATGAATTATTTAATTGTATGCCAGTGGTATTTAATATAGAACGCCTAACATAAGAGAGTGTGATAAATTTTTGGTTTCATAGGAACTAAGATCTATTTCAATGATAAACGTGCATGCATACAGAGAGGCAAGACTATGCATGCTGAAAAGTTTGCACAGAGCCATGCACAACATACGGGTGGAAACCAAAGAAGGACCTCACCATCATCCAATGAGATGCAAACCATGAAATAAATGTTCTGTGCACTGAGACTCTGAAGTAGTTTGAGTTGGCGCGATTGGATTTGTTGCTCTCATTGGTGTGTGGGTCTCAACTTAAAATTGACTGTGAGGAGGGCCAAAGGAAAGTACGAACTGAAAATAAATTAAAAAAAGATCTAAATGATGACAAGAACGTAAGTCAATCCAGCAATAAACTTGGATCTCATTTTCGAGTGGTCATTGGCAATCTTGTTTTAACTATGTATGCAACGCTGAATTTAAAGAGAGGGATGTGAATTTAAAATTGAGTGGAGTGATTTTGCATGCCTGTATTGAAGGATTTTCCAATGTGCAGAATCACAGTATCACTGCAGCACAATTAATACTGACAGTAAATCAGGCTCACTGTCCATAATGTCATACTATGATCGTGAAACACAGGACCAGTCGCTATGGAAACTGAATCAAGAGTAATCGGTGAATACCGCTTGGAGGAAAATTGATGCGAAATTTAGGTTGATATTGTGAAGATAACAGACAAGACTTGATCACAGGGAGTGAAATTAGACGAGTATTTTAATTTGACTCCGCTGTCCTTCTCCGCTAGACTAAGCATAATTTTCTCCTGCATTAAGTATCCAATGACAGCCTCTGCTGTTACCAACACAGAACATTGTAATACTAAGGTTCTTTTCTTCTCTGAGTAACTAAGATATATTTGCAGTGATAAATTTTCAATACTTTAGAAAGCATAAAAACTACAAAGTGTTTCAGAATGGGAGTCATGTTCTGGGTTCATGATGTATCAGGTTAATAAACTGATACAGAAACTCTGATCCTAGATGAGCACCCTAACAGAGATGCTTTATAGATATTGGCTGAGTTTTCAGCGTAATCCTTATTCAACCGAGAAGACGCCATTCTTAAATATGGCCATAGCTGGGATGGGCAGTTATTTTTAATCAACCTGGTGATGAATGCTGCTCTGTAGGATTCCATTCAAACTAATGTGGTTCTTATCAAATAATCCGACGCAAATCACAAAAGGTATGACAAAAAAAGAGTGGGAAACACGAACATACAAACTATGGAACACATAAAGAAAAATAACAGTCTGAACATACTGTCATGCTACTTGTATTTCACAAGGGATTAGGAAGGATTTGTAATAAATCTATTGTTTTTCTTTACAAATAAAAACAAAGACATGGCATATTTACCTATAGCTTGTTTTGGAAAGGTTTGTTTAAAAGGTAGAGTAAAATGCTGTGAAGATGTTGGCGGTTGACCCTGGCTATAACACACGGTGAAGACGTTCGTACTCAGGGGAGAGCTCCCGGAAAATTAATTCTGCAGAAGTCTCAGAATGCCCTGCCAGCTACAATCAACGTCTGTATCACTGAGACGGATTCCAACAAAACCACTCTGCGCACATACTTAACTTTAATAGATTTTTTTTTTCGCGACAAATTTCAATTATAAGTCTTTTCTGTCTCAAAGGCCAATGCCGGTGAGACGCTGCCCAAAAATATATACATTTTTTAAATTCAATAGTACAGCTGTTGCAGATAAAAGTTCACTAAAGAAATAATTTCACAAAAGATGAAAAGTGAGATGATTTTGCCTCTGATGTAGAATTGTTTAGTTAAATTTGAGGCCTTTGAAAGTTGCAAACACAGATGCAACAAACAGCTCTCAGCTCCAGTGACCCCCCCGGTAAGCCGGTCGATCAAATAACACTCAATGGGAGAAGCTTACAATTACAGCCGCACTGGATTTTCACCTGCGAACAAAATGGATTTGCACTAACGGCTGTTTGAGACACGATTGGGGACGTGAGGGTACCGCACAGGATGGGATGTCACTCATCTTCTCGCCTCTCGGAATAGTTTTCTCTTTCCATTTTATTTGGTGTCCCCTCTAATTTATTAGCCTGTGCAGCGACTCGCATAGATGCGGCTGCGCTGTACTGATGTTCTTTAGTAAACCACTGAAATACGCATCGGTTCACCCCCTCTGTATGACAAAAGGCTATCTTTTTAGGGCCTGTGTGTTATAGCGAGGGTCTACTGCAATCTAGTGGTAAGCTCAAGTGTAGAACGTAGTGTTTTCGTTTTTGTTTTTATTCTTGTCTGTTGGTGGTGGTTTTTGGGCTTACTGGCACTTTGACTTACAAGGGAACAGAAAAAGTCCTTCCTCTATAGAGACTGAACGTGCTACCGTAGTAATCACTAGCTAAGGACACACTTTCCTCGGACCCCCACACTGGCCGGGCCAGATCGGCGCGGGAAGCTCGAATCAGAGGTTCCACCCCGAGATGCCTGGGGGGGGCGCTGGCAGGCTCGCGTCCGTTAGCTTGCCTGGCAGGCTTGGTGAGGTCCTGGGGACCGGGCGCTCTCGAACCCAGGGCCGGAGCCTCCTTCTCTACTACTGTGTCCTCACTGCCAGCCCAGCTGTCCGTCCTGGAACCCCTGCGGCCACTGGCGTCTGATGTCACGTCCATCATCCTGTCGCTGTCACCTGCAGGGGGAGGGGAGCATTTTTACCGTGCAGAGCAATGGTAATGCACTGTCAGTCGCTCCAAGCGCATGATAGCCTCTATTTCACTGACCACATAGCTGCGCAATTCAGTTGATGCCTATGGCTAAAGTCAGCCCGGCACAAAAACGCTTTCAGCTCTTGATTACTTGTAAAAATTATTAAATGATTTTTAACAAATATCACTAATTAGTTTGACCACATCTAGATACCAGTGGCTGCTTAGCTGATAACTGACAATCCCTTTGAAGTGGTGATACTGAGAGTGGTGACCTGTTTTCAATCAGTTTCCTTCATTCACAAGGTTTCTGATGATTAGAATAATCAGTTGGCAGATAAACGCACAGCTTCTTTCCAAATGCTATATAAGAGCAATTCGAAAATAAATACAGTTCAGAAAAGTACCAATTCTATACACAAAGTTCGCTTTACAAAAAAAAAATGTACAACTTGTACAATGTACAACAACATTTACAACAACAATTTTCTGTGTTAGCTTGAGACATATCCTGTAATTCAGGCTACCTGAGCTGCACTTAAATGCTTAAATCAAAAGAATGATTTCTTATATCTATCTACAATTTTGAACAAAGTTGAGTATATTGCACACAATTCTGTATGCAAATAAATAATCCAATTTATCATCTTACCACAACGGTGAGAGCTGGCTACACCTGATAGTGTTCACAGTTTTTGAATTTCACACTTTGTTAACCACGGGGAATGGCTGAAAACTGGTCAAGACCAATAATCAGTTACAACTTAAAAGAGAATAATTGTGCCTCCCCTATTTTTAGCTCATCAGCTGCGACTGTCAGGTAAGCACCTGTGCAATCTGTTGTCTTAGCACCGAATCCACTTGTGACAGCATCAGAAATAAATCATAAAGTGTATTTTCAAAAGACATTTAATGGTTCACGCACACATAGTTGCATTCTATTTTAACTAGCAGGTGAAAAATATTGTGGAAATATAAGCTTGTGTGAATGTATTGCATATCTCTCTTGACACTTATTGTACAATCAAGCACTAATTACACAACCTTAAAACATAAACTTAAGAAATAGCAGAAAGCAAATCGATGCTGCAATCACAAGTAATTTTTAACCATCATATCAGTAGCATCAGTTGTGCTGTCTGCATACTGTATGTTCTTTTTAATTTTATACATATATTTTGAAGTCTGTGTGGGCTAACATGGCCAAAGTAGAAGTGAGCGAGTGAGTGAGTGAGTGAGTGAGTGAGTCACAATCCTTTCAACCTCAGCATCTCAAGAAAGGCACGAGCCGAAACCTTCTAACTTAGCACAACAAGAAATATACTGTAGCAGACAACCCGATAAAAATTCAGTTGAATCTGTGAAGTTGCATCATACTAAGTTAATAAGCAAAATGCGCCACATCGCATGGTTCCGTACAATTCAGCAGGACATCACACTTATTCAAAATCAGCAGGAATTAAGCAGAACCAGCCGGAATGAAGAATTCGCATTCAAGCATTTAGACATTCGAGCGGGAATTTCAATTGACCAAAATTTTTACAGCTTTGAAAGAACACCATTCGATTACTTAGAATGTGCTTTGAACCCACCACAAATGATTCTTGCACATTCTGGATGTATTAGCTCTCGAATGGAGCTTAAATGTATTTGAATACACTTCGAATGCCGTACGAGTGTGGTTCAAATGCTGCCTGAACACCATCCGAAGTCAGGTTGGAAGGTGCCTCGAATGCTGTACGAATTCACCTCAAATGCAGTCGGAACCCCTCTGGATTGGCCGCCAAATATGGTTGGAACGTCCAAGAATTCAAACAGAATGTAGCTCGAATACTCAGAATGAACTTAGAATGTAACACGTCTGTCCCATATGCGTTTATTAAGTAATTGGTGACTACAGCAGGAAAACGTAAATATGCCGCTAAAACTGACGCCGAATGCTTGAGAGTTAAAAGGTATGCGTTATTAATGAAAACTGGCCACACCTGATAATGTTGAGAGTTTCTGTAATGGTAATTTATATGACCAATTGAAAACAGGTCATGACCAATCATTATTTTTAAGGGATTATTTTTCAAGTGAATTGTTTTAATATCGAAATAGATTCCGGCAGCAATCGAGATGCATTTGAGGCGCATTCTGGCAGGATTTGACGTGGCTTGCCATTTCGATTCTCCCTGGAATGCAATCAGAATGTTTTGAATGCTATTGGAATGCCATAAGAACATTTATAATGCAGTCAGAGTGCAGTTAGAACACACTTCAAATGCTGTTAGATATTTTTTCTCTTCAAAAGCACCTGGAAAGTTTTGAGCATGAGCAAAATATTCGGGCCAGCCACAACAATGGGCCCGAATAATTGGAATGCACTCAGAATACAGTCAGAATCTTCAGAACACACTTCGAATACCCAGGTCTATACAAAGAATTTTCATTCTGACGGCATTCCGGCTCATTCCGCCTCTAGTGTGACTAGGGTTTAACCAAGCAAGCAAGCATAATAATAAAATCATTAGCGATTCAGTCAAAGCCTGTCAAAGGCTCGATTTCATGAACAGTTATGTTAACTACGTTTGTTTTACATTTCTGGCTCAGTCGCAGTGTACTCTGCAAACTTTGCAGGCATATACCTTCCTTTGACATCTAAAGTAGCCAACTAACTAGCTACAGAGCTGCATGAAAACCCTGGTGTTGCGCAGCCTTTTTCAATGCAGCTCTGTTGCTAGCTAACTAGCTACTGCAGATGTCAAATTATGCTGGCCGCATGGCAGGGTCCTGCACAATCCAGTAAGACTGTACGTTGCTTGTTGAATAAAGTGCTTAACACAGCTTGAAATTGTAATGCTTATTGAATTACTTTCACAATCAATCACTGAGCAGTTTGGTAAATATGTAATTTACCACACTTGAGAAGTGCTGGTGTAGCAGGCCAAAGGAGGGCCCGGGCAGGGACTTGAACCTCCAGACTCCCGAGTAATAGTCAAACACGCTGACCACGTCGCCAGGCTCATTGGCAAGGTAGCGCACTTATTAGGAGACACTTGGAGTGACAGGACCCCTCTATTGTCACATCTCTCCCCCTTTTTCACGAGCCTGTGCTCACGCTCCATGCTGCTATCCATTAGGATCCCCCAAATCCTGCCGATTACACCAGAATGTAGCAGGCCGAAGGAGGGCCCAGGCAGGGACTTGAACCTCCAGACTCCAGGGTAATAGTAAAACATGCTGACCACGTCTCCAAAGAGCCAGGCTCGTTGGCAAGGTAGCCAGGGCGCGTACTTATTAAGAGACATTTCCAGTGACAGGACCCTTCAACTGTCACACTGGGAAGGCTTGAAAATGCAGCATAACAATGCTTGAAAAGTGCTTGAATTTGAGTTTAGAAAAGGCGTATGAGGCCTTTTTAAGCTTAAGCTGAAAATGCCTCTTGAGTCTAACATACAAGGAGGTGAGAGTAAATACTTCAGCGAGTGGATAAGGAGCAGTAGCCAGGGTGTAAACTTGCTGAGAGCAGTCCTATTCTTTGTTATTACTCCTGTGCATATTTTGGATTTCTGACTGTGCAGTGTCAGTGAGAATGACCATCTACAGGCTATTCTGGGGCCAGATCCAGAAAGAGGGGAAAAACTGAGAAACGTTCAAACACCGCAATGCCCACTCCAGGATTCTTCTGAAATGAATATAGCTAGAAGCAAATCATGCAGAAAGACATTTCCTGGGCATTTCCCAATTTTTGATGTAATACGATTCATCTTCCACGAGCAAAGCATTTGTATTTTGCAGGTTTATCGTCTGGTTCCCTGGGCCTCCACACTGTTGAGAGCAGACAACTGCAGTCGTTAATAGCGGCTGGTAATCCTGCTCATACACTGACTGTTGAAGCCCACTGCAGTTATGGCCCTGCCCTGATCGGAATGGATCTCTCCGGAGAGTAAGTGAGCCCGAGCCGGATCCGCACGGATCCTGCCGTCTTTGGGCCAGAACTCCCACAGATATGACCTGTAGCTGCTTGCAAGCCAGGGCTGTGCTGTGACTCAGTGATGTGAGCAGGACAAGTCCACTCGAACAGACTATTTAATGGACCCTTCAGCTAAGCATTGCAGCGGCAAGAGAGATCAATTACCTCTACTACTAATAATATCAATAAACAGTACCTTTTTTGAAAGAATTCAGGTATCTATCGGAACTGGTTCGTTCTCTTGCTCTTACCAAATAGTTCAAATACATTCCTGCTACCAGCAGCAAACAAAAAACCTTCAAACTTTAACCTTAAACCTCCACTGTTTAAACTTTTCACAGGTATGTCAGTGTTTTATCATCCTTTACTGACTCCACTATACTTTGTCTTCAACCACAAACAGTTTTTTAAGGTTAATGGCAACACAATTCTTGACTGCAACTGTTACTACTGCTTCCACTACAACTACTACCCACGTCTAGTACCTCAACTAGTCTTACAGCTTCTACAACCAATACTATCACCTCCATCAACACGACTACTATAACTTCTACCATCACATATACTGCAGGTATAACTACTTCTCAGTACTCAATATGATAGTACAATTAACAATATCTTCGGTAATAATAACAATAAGAAAGGCGATAACAGTATCTATAAGTACAGGCACACATCAATTTCATGACAGAAATATTAGAAAGCTGGTGCTAAATTTTAGCGGAATTACCTGCAGGCACTCTGTGGGCAGCTTGATCCTGAAGGCCTGCGGGCCCCTCTTTGTTTTGCATGGGTATCTGGGGTTCCGCTGCCTCGTCCTCTGTATTCTCTGAGTCTGGGGAGAGAGGAAGGGGAGGGAGGGATGGGCTAAACGCTAATGAATGACGCTTCACCTCTGCTCCGAGGAAGACGGCTGACGAGAACCAGGACCAAAGAGACGGCAGAGAGCGGGAGAGAGGACGCCGCTGAAGATTGTCACAAACCTGGCAGGGACTCGCTGAAGAACCCCCGCCCTGCGAAAAACAGGCACTAAAGCACACAGAGACTGTGTGATATTACAAAGCCTGGCATCTTAGGTTATCTACAAAGGCAAGATTGATGCAGACTCAATACAGGTCTTTACCTATTTTTTTCGCACATTATGAGTCACTGAAAGGAGACATTAACACACAAAACACATCAAATAAACCTTGAATTCACAGCTGCTGAGTAAAAATGGTGGTACAGACTTCACAGGAGTCGAAAAGACAGCACAGATGATGAAAATGTTATGGTTTGGAGTAAAAATTAAATAAGGATCACAGACAGGAAGTGATGTCATTACCATAACTTTGCTTTCTGCATGAGCGGAAAACTTCTCTTCCATAGTGGCAGCAAGAGGAAGCAAACAAGAGAACACCGTTACAACAGAGATCAGACACTCACATCATCCTTACGAACAATCAACTGCGCAGTGACTGCAGAAACTAATCACACAACTTTCGCTCATAAGCAGCCAAAGCAAACCTCATGCTCACACTCAACATACAGCACTAAACCTGCAGGCATCTCCATCATATTTACCAGTGACTTCATTTCTATTTCCAGTTTGTACCAAAATCTAATTAGGCACAAACTGCGCACGCTAAAAGTATCACTGATTACAGGGTGATATAAATTCATTTCTTCGTTGTCTGAGCTGCCAAACAAATTGAAGAACAAATTGTTCTTCTCGTTTCATTTTTTACAGCCTTATATTTGCAGATAACTCATTTAAGTAAAATTTACGAAACTCCTTACTTCCTCACATTTCTGCTGGATTTTTGAGACTGAGGAAGTCTGAAAATACCCAATACTGAGAGCCTTTGTATCGCAATGTCAGTCCTGCCCATGCAATTCAAAACTCAACTTAATCACAGCGCATGGAATATCATCATTCAATGCTATCATATTTGTAGCCTGAATTCAATAACATAATAGATGCAATTTAATAGAATCTTAATGATAAAAAAATCACAATATTAATAATTAGTTGTTAAAAATGATTGGTATCTGTTCCTTTGAGGAAAGTCAGAAAACTATTTTACAAATTATTATTGATAGCGATATGCTAATGATGCGGACATTTTGGCAGTAAATAAGGTCATGTGATAAACTCCCTGCTTGATCAAAATGGCCGCTTGCTGTTTCTGAAGTAAGACCTGGCTCCAGCTCAAAGACATCAGTAATCCACAGCAGTGCTGTGAGTTTTCACTCCTCATAGCACGTCCCCTGAGGTTACAATCCAACAAATCTGCTCTCAAAATGGCACATCACCTACAGCTTCCATAATAATGTAACATTTTGACAGGCTGTTGACTCAAATACAGATTATTTATTTATATTCTTAGAAAAATAGAAGGAAAATATGAAACCATATTTTTATGCAAAGGCCAAGGTGAACTTCCATAATAGACTGAACAATCAAAGAAGATGACATCCTCAGATTTCCCAGGCAGGGAATTTTATTTTGTGTAAAATTGAGAACATGGGAAATTGACTCATATTTACCCAAGCAAAATGACTTTTGAATATACCCTCAAAATGTGCATGCTTACAAATCATATTAGCTCTCTAACCCCCGCACTCCTCTACACATTTTTGGGGCACTGTGTTTTTCTTATAAGATTATAGCTTTGATTGTTTTCAAAGCAGAATTCAATAAATGTGAAAACACACGACAACTGTACTTTTAAAAATGTGTTGTAGAATCCCCAATTATCCTGCAGAAAGCAGTTTATATTGCAATTTATGTCCATGAAATCCCTGAAGTTCAATTTTTTAATGGTAAAAAAGGACATTTTCCACATCGCAGCATGACCATCCTCAATATCATTCTACACTGTAACGTGAATGTAGAATCCACTAAAAACCGAAAACAGGATTCATGGTAATTCACATAAGAAAACAAACACAAGAATACCACTCCACAAAAAAAAAAAGAAAAATGTCGTCTTTGACGAGTTTCTTAAGTTTGAGGATACCTTAGCTGACCATCAAAAAGATCTACCTGCAGGAAGACAGGGATAATCAAAGAACACCTTCACTAATCAGAAGAGGCTCCTTAAGCAGGGAGGCTTTAAAATCTCAGGAGAATAGACACATTCGTTTGCAGCACGAAACAAAAATGCCTTTGTGGAGAGGTGCTAAAATTCAACTAAGCCACAGGTCCATTACGGAACTGTTCACTTGAATTAGAAATGAACTGACAGTTCTGATCACACTGCCAGACCGTGGTTATCACTCTCGAGGTTGCCTGAGTAACACTGATCAGAGCTCGTCTGTCAGGCGTAGCCTGCTGGTGGAAGATGGCCCGTGGTGGGCAGGAACTGGGAGCCGATGTTAGTCATCAAAGTCACCAATAAGCACTGCATATCCCAGATGGCACTGCATAGCCGTACACAGACTGTAATGCATAACCCACAGTGAAGCACATACTAAGGGACCGTCTACAAACTGTAGTGCATAGCCCTCAATAAGCATAGGTCAAGGAGCTGTTTATAAACTAGTGCAGAGCCCTCATTGAGCACCTCCCCAGTGACTGGACCTTAAATATCATCAAAACAATATGGCGATGCATAAAGGCGTGTTTGATGGGAGAAAGCGAGGTGACATCAACCACCTTACCGAATCTGGGACACTTTCCCCTTGAATGCAACACGATCAGTCCGGAATGTTCCGGCAGTCCCACAGATTTCAAACCCACTAAAATATTAGATGTTTGGTGCCACATGGGCCGAGCTAAAGGTTGTATCCTCAAACTTAGTCAAAACCCAAAAACTCCATGAGTTCACAAATACTCAACATAAAATCTCTATCGTAACCTGTTATCTATAAACCCAAACACACCATGGGTGAACCGGCCAAATGTTCGACTGGAGTGTCCTGTTTTCTGCAAGAAGAAAAATAAGGAATGTTAGTCAAATCATTTTTAGACTGGCAAAAAGTACATCAGTAAAGAGCCTACTGCTCAAAACCTGCCAAGACAGATGGTGAAAGTCAGACAAAATGCATTTTCCCTCCATTCATTTCTGCATCGATATGTTTAGACCCAGTGCATACCGACAGAGTACACTGAACAGTGTTAAGACAGTGTACAGTGCATACCAACACTCACGCTTACATCATGATAGCCACACATACAGTCATCATATTATAAAGTCATATGCATGTGACTTCATAATGTTCTTTTATGTTGTTCTTCATATGTTTGATGGAGCGCTCGTAAAAAAAAGAGAGTTATCAGCGCTCTCGAAATTACAGCCTGTATAACATCCAGTCGGCTTGTTCAATGTGAGCAATTCTGCTTGCCATAATTATGAGCATAAATGTCAGAGTAATCAGAAATGACTAAACCCCGACTTCCCTCTCTGTCAATACAATTTGTACATATCTTGTAAATAATATGACAATAAAAATCATATAGCCTATTTCATGCCTGCGTCTACAGTGAAAATCAAAGGAATCTGCAGAAAAGTAGTTCCCAGTTTGGCACCCAAAAACCTTAACACTCTGGGAGGAGGGTCCTACTGGACACGCCTGTAAAACCTTCTATTATGGCTGACTGAGTCTTCATATTTTACAGCTAACACCAAATTCAATGCAGATGTTTGTGCTAGTGTTTGTGAGCGCCCATGTACTTGTGAGTGAATGCGTGTATGCGTGTGTGTGTGTGTGTGTGTGTGTGCGTGTGTACGTGAACACGGGTGAATGTCCAGTTTTTCTTCTCATTCCTTCTGTTCACACAGCTGTGGGCCCAGGACTAATCTCTGGCGGGGAGAGTGGATGGTGAGATGTTTGTGTGGGGCAACAAGACTGTGTTCCCTCCACCCAACACCAAACATAACCCAATACTTCCAGGCAGATTCTACCTCCCCCAAAACATAACCCAGCACCTACAGGCAGACTCCATCTCTCCCCTAACATAACCCAGCACTTACAGTCAGACACACTGGCCTAATGGCTACAGCCCTGGGAAATGATTCTACATTACTGCCATAAGGCCCGGTGTCGAACACAATTACCTACGTGTGACATCAGCAGGAAAAAAAAAACTCCAGCCCCCAGCTTCCTCACTGCTGGAGAGAGGGGGAGGGGATAGAGAGGAGAGAGCAGTGAGCAAGTGGGACACCATGTGACCAGTCACTACCCTGCTGATTCTGTAAAGCTGGCATAATCCCTCCAGCTAATGAGGCACTTGCTTGTAGCCAATGCTTTCAGTATTTTAAACTCAATTCTACAGGACAGGGTGCACGCAGGGTCCTTTTTCAGAAAGTGGGATTACTGGGTCATCTGGATAACTGCACCATGTAAAATCCAGACTTGCTTGATTTCCTTCAGTCCGTGTTCCAGACTTAGGAGGGTTCCAGGTTTTCCCAGCTACCTCAGTAATCCTGCTCCGTGACACAGGTGCTAGAAGCAGTGCTACTCGGAAATGATATTCTGCTGCCTCTTACAATCTCTTTTCAATCAGCTGCCAGCCAATACCTTCAGAACAAAACGTATTATCCATTTACCCAAAGACCCAATCAGTAAATGGAATCTCTTGCACAAAAACTACAAGAGCTACACCTGCAGACACTGTGGCCCTCCAGGACTGGAGTTAAACAGGTAGATACTGCTATCCCCCAGGGCTGGAGTTTAACCTTCAGAAACTGTGGCCCTCCGGAACTGGAGTTAAACCTGCAGACACTGTGGCCCTCCAGGACTGGAGTTAAACCTGCAGATAATACAGCCCTCCAGGACTGGAGTTAAACAGGCAGATACTGCTACCCCCCAGGACTGGAGTTTAACCTTCAGAAACTGTGGCCCTCCGGAACTGGAGTTAAACCTGCAGACACTGTGGCCCTCCAGGACTGGAGTTAAACCTTTAAAAACTGTGGCCCTCCAGGACTGGAGTTAAACCTACAGACACTGTGGCCCTCCAGGACTGGAGTCAAACCTGCAGATACTATGGCCCTTCAGGACAGGAGTTAAACCTGTGACAATGTGGACTGAATTTAACCTGTAAACACTGTAGCACTGCAGGAGTCTTACACCCCTGATCAAAGTAGTATGTTTGTTCTTTCTGAAATGAATTAGTGTTTCACGCTGCTGCAATTCAAGCCAGTGCATGGGGTGTAGCCAGCTTTCCATCTGAAGGAGTGCGTGCTTCTTACGACCAGTTGGCTGGATCCAGTTACATTTTCCAAAATGGCATCTGGGACCAAATGAGCAAGCAAAACCCCCCTCAGATGAGGTTTAAAACATACACATAAACTTTTATATATGATAGTATATGATAGCCACAGTGTCCCAGTTCTTGAGGAGAGCGGAAAGAATGTGTTTAATATAAAGCACTAATCTCAGTGCCCTGAGGAATTTGTTTATTTGTTCACTGACCCAGGCAGAGTGACTTGCACTGATAGCAAATTTGAATTTTTACCCTGCTTTACACACCTTAAAATGCCCTTGATGCAAAAGACAGGGCAGACAGGTTAAATCTTAACAGTCTGTGATACTTGGACTGTAACAGTGACTGTATGAAAAGGACAGAGATTCCAACATGGTCCACATGACAGGGATGTAAATACAAGCAATTTACAGCAGAAAACCTTACATTCAGATTCAATGACCAGGAGAGGTGAGACAAAAACAAATACTGGCTAAATTGAAAACAGGGATGTTACTTTACCAACTCCAACATCAGTATGTCATGAGAATTAAAAAGAAAAAAAAAACCTTAAAAAAAGACGTTGATTATTTATTGGGCTATCATGCAAACGGCCACCAGCCGGTAATGATAATTACGTAGCTAATCGCTCGACTTAGCTGCTGAAAAATGGCTCTCCCTGTAAAAGCTACAGCGGGCTTCTGATGAGGGCATTATCATGCAGCCACGCCGCTGCTCCTCCCATTAAATCTGATGTCTTTTGTTAGCCAGACAGGCCCGTCTGCTGGCTGTCATAAAGAAAACAACAACTAAAGAAAAGCCCCGGAAATTTCCAGAATTATCTGTCAGTGTGAAGAATTACAAAGTCAGTTTTGTACCCAGAGTACAGGCAATACCTTAAATGTCAGAGGACAGGTCTGAGCTAAGCTGCGACAAATTGGTGCTAGATGCTGACACCTGTCAATTTCAGTTTTTGTGCCTTTCGCCCAATAAAGTTAGCATGGCGATCTCTGCCTGACACCGGCTCAGGGAAGTGCTGCTATCACTCTTCCTCTGGTACACAGTCCTCATCTCTCAGGCTCCGTAAATTTCCATGTGTCAAAATCAACTACTTATTGCCAGCAGAAGTAAAATATATTAATAAAGAAATAAGAAGTAAATCACATTTACTCCAGGAGTGTCCAGTTAGCTTCAGAAGACACTGTTTTGAAAACACAGACGAATACCCAGATTAAAACTGAAAGCCAAATGGTTTCTTTGTGAGGAACAGAGCATAGGACAGTGCATTTCACTGACATCATGGGAGGCTATTACGGCATTCCGCTGCTTATTTCTCATCGCTATGGCAACATGTAGTCTGCCAGCTGACATGTACGTGCATTCAAGGGCCAACTGCAGTGCCTGTAAGAAAAGCCAAATGACTGTGCATGGCTTTCTATGCCACTGGAATATTACAATATGCCAGGACAGAACCATGAAAGTATGATGAATCTTTTGTGAGGAATACAGAATATTCTCTGTACTTTGTGTAATACAAATCAGGAATAACACGCATTAAATACTGACATTGCCCAACACGGGATGAATGATATCTAGCCAGGAAACAGCACGCAACGGAGGAATTGACAGATGGACGACAGGATAAGATGCTGTCATAAAAATAAATTTCATTGAGAGATACTTAGCGGTTCAGAAGTCTGGCCCGGAAAAGAAGCGTGACAGGTGGAGGGATGGACAGATAAACATGCGAAAGAACGACATTCATTCGTTATCCCTATCCACTTCATGGGAGGGAGTAATAACTGGGGTATATTCCAAATAAATGATTTGCCCTACAAATGACTTGGCATGAGTTTCAGTCCATTCCTCAAGTGTGATTACACCGCTCTGCATCATTTTTGCTGAACAAAATCCAATTTCTTAATTTTGGGGTGGTGATTCCAAAAATAGCATCCATTTTGCTCAAGCACGGCACATTTTCTCCCAATTTATGATGTGCAATTCATAGCATTGTCACTTTTGACAGCCACTTATAAGGTTAAGAAGTCTAGCATCATCCCTTAATCACCAGAAAAATCCCTAAATCACCACAAAGACATGATTTCCATCTTCCTTTGAGACATATGACAAGTATTTGTTTAATTCTCGGCTGATTTTCACAAGTACGAATGATTCTAAAGACATTACTTTATGCCTGGTCCTCATTTTATGGCCACTAACAGAAGAGAAGGCAGGCATGATCCAGATGTTTTCAGCTGCATCTGAGAATGTTTCATTCCACCCAAAAAGCGACAGAAAATTACAGACTTCATGGTGGGAAAAAAGCATGAAATCATACAATAAGGAAACTCGTCCTTCTTATTTTGTGAAAAAATCTGTACATGATAGAAATTTAAAACTTACATTTAATTCAACATCCTCAAATGAGGAAATATGAGGCCTTTTTGGAAAATCAGCTGACTTTTTTCTTTTCAATATGCACTGTGGCGTCATTATCTGTCTAGGTCTGTGCCCTTTGAAAACAGTCAATCTGGTTTTGCAAATGGAGGTACAATTACCATCTCTGTTTCTTTCACGGCCCCCTCATCTCTCTCCTCCTCCCGCAAACACACACACACACACACACACACCACACTCTCTCAGGCACACAAGAGTGTGCGCAAACACAAACTAATGCTATACGCCTACGAAAAGCAGACCATAATTTTCTCATATTTCTCAAAGCAAGGACAATTCAATTCCATGCTATTTAAGAGCAATGCTCAAGCTATTTAAAGAGATTCCAGTTTTGATCTTTAATTCACCAAGACAGTAAATTAATGATAAGTGATAACAGAGTTTGAAACAACGTAGTTTCCTTTAAGCCGAGGTCAGTCACTAAAGAGATTATGTATAAGTGATGCAGCCCTCCAGCCTAGACCAGCAGGGAGTGTATTTATATGACATAATAATTTACGTGGGGTTCCTTTCCACTGTGCAACACAGCCAAGCGCCGTGGGAGTGTCGTGAGAGCAAATGAACAAATTTTCTGTATCATGGCACTTATACCTTGATGTATTTTTGCAGCATAATTAAAAAAAAAAAAAATTTAATTTCACAACCGAATATCCTGTAAAATATTTAATTGTGTTTCAATGCCTGGGTTAAACTTCTCTTAACTTCTCCAGGGGGACGCTGCTTTTTGTGGATCAGGATAAGCACTACCAAGCAGCTCAAAGCCTTCTCCTACACAGATATCACTGATTCATGACGCTATCTGTTATTTCGTAATGCACGCAGAAATTACCAAGAGTAAATACCACTCAATGAGACTGAAAGATAAACACAAAAATAAATATTCATTATTGAGCATGTTTGTTGATGTCTCCATAGAGCTTACCAAGAGACATATGCCCAGTTTGCTTCATTGTTTAACAAATCAGTTTGGTTTCCATATATTTGGTCAGGAAACCAGAGGATAATTTAAATATAACATGAGTCATCCCTTAATCTGGGAAAACTGATATAACATTATATTGTTGTACACTCATTAAACGCCTGTTCTGAACATGGTGTCCTTACCCTAAGGGAAGCAGAGCTGTTGTATTCATGTTTAACCAACAGCGCACTGCACAATACGACACAACACTGAGTTTTACAGAGAAGCTAAATTGAAAATCAGCATGTGGATTTCACTCACGAGTGGTGGTGCATTTCAGCAAATTCAATACATCTAGATCCAACATATTCATTCTGCATCTACAGCCCCATTAATATAGGCCAGAGAAACCTTTTATATACAAAACATCAAACTGTGTGTGTGTGTATGTGCGTCTATATGTATGTGTGTGAGTGTGTGGGCATTAGAGAGAGAGAGAGAGAGAGAGAGAGAGAGAGAGAGAGAGAGAGAGAGAGATATGTGATTTCCTACGTAAACAGATTTCCAATGAAAGTGCAATATTTTATGAATAGCCTACATCAAACATCCATTCCACTGTCAGTATGAACGCATAAGAGTCAAACACCATATAGAAAATAAGTACAGCTACTGTGTGAACGACTTGCCTGGAATCTCTTCTTTGACCAGATCTTCTTCATGGCTGAGGACTCCGGTTTGGCGTCGCGTTGTTTACAGGTCGGGGAGCGACTATCACACCTGCTGGCCGCACGGGCTCTCGCTCACGAACATGATCACTGACTTCCTCCACTTGTAGAGCAGCAAGGAACTATGGAGGCTATTCCTCAATAATTCGCTGATTATTTCCCCCCGATTAAAAAAAAATCAACACACACAACATTGAAAGAATTAATGCGCTAAACTGCGCCTCGAAATCGATTCAGCGCACCTGGCCAAATAACATTCCATTATAAAGGGATGCAAAAACAGCGCACAAAAAAAAAAAAAAAACCGCACCACTTGCTGGGTGCCTTATGCATACGATCGCGAATCAGTCTGCTATTAGATGAAGTCTGTTTACTCTCTCGCGTTTGCAGGAGAATAAAAACAGGGGCTCCAGCAGCTGGCACCTCGTACAGCTTCGAGCATCACTCCTCGAAGAGGCGCTCGGGTCTGGAGAATCCCAAGGGACCCACGACGCCAACACGGATAGCAGAGTAATTTAAAAATATATATACTTAAAGTAGGAAATATCAAGTAACAGAAACGTTTCTGCACAAAATTCGCAAATAGGGCGCGTTTTCGCGGCTTTGATTCCTCCACTGGGCAAGAGTGAGACGGTCCTCTGATGGGAAGCGGAGGATGGATGCAGGTCGCCTTTTACTGAGCTTCTTATTGTTATCCCTCGTTGCTCTTGTTCCGCCGGCTTCTTAGTAAGGCAACAGACGCCGATTGCCGCTCCAGCGCAGGAGCCTTCCCCTCACCCAGGTTCATTATAAATTCAGAATCGATGTCCGTGACGTCAAAAGACGCCGGAGTGAGGGCTGCAGTTGAGATAAGCGGTTACAAGCCTTTCACCCAAATGCAACCCGCGTTTACTGCTCTCCCTTCTTCCCTGTGCGCATCACCGGCATCCTGTTGCTGCGTAAATCATTCCGTGTGTCATTATTCCTGTGCGTGAATATGCAGTTGCGATTACATTACCGAGACACCTCTGCTGTTCTTTGAGACGGATCCATCTGACTGCGCAGCGAAAACAGACCACAGACTGCGCCACGCAGTTTCAACAAGCTATAACAGAACGCGAAGCCGAAACAGCGCAATATCAGTATATTTAGGTACAGACTTGTGAATAAAAGAAAAAGACAAGAGCCAAAGAAACACGCTATAGACTTCTAGCCTATATCTATACGCAGACTGTCTTAATAGATAAGTGACCAAATCTAAATTAAATATGGTGCGGTAAAATAGCTATTTGCTGAGGAAAACCGAGCCGTTTACTTGAATTTTACCCACGTATGATTGAAGGGATGCAGCCTACAGTTGTTGTTCATGCTTTTAGAGTCATTGGTGGGACCCAACCACATTTTTAAACGCTCAAATGGGGACTGATAACAGAAATGGTCTGCGCGGTGCCTCTGGTTCTGCTTACCGAGGCAGAACGAAGAGCGGATCTCCCTCATCGTGGACAGAGAGACTCTCATTCATTTTCATCACCTGACACGCGTCGCGGACCATCCCCCCAGTCCACATACCGGCCCCTCGGTCGCTGTCTACGCTCTGCTTTATGAAGCACATCTGTGCCCCCGTAGCCGCTGCATCACACAAAACCCACGATGGAGCCAGACAGATCCAGCAATACAAGCGCGTATAGGGTACCGTAAACGGAGAACGATGCCTGCGATGCCTGAATCCTTATTCTTGTATGGTTTCTATTCTTTCCAATAACATGGTTTTATAAACGTTTCACAGCCCCCGATGAGCTATTCTTCAAGTCATCGACCCGAAGAAATCCGTAAAACCAGGTCAGATGAGGCAAGCTGTGTTCAACAACACCGCTTTCAAGCACTGCGCTGAGTTGGAGTGAGACTAGTGACTACAGTGCTACACAATCATGGTTCGCCACCCCAGGCTTATTCAACCAAATGTGAGAGCATCTAGCCACTGCAATATAACATTTTCTTTTTTATGTTAAGTGCCAGCCATTGTAATGTGCAGTATTACTGACTGCAATAGGAATGGCAATTGCTTCTTCTTCTTCTTCTTCTTCTTATTATTATTATTATTATTATTATCCACTAGGGTGTAAATGACCTTATCATTATTATCCCAATAATGCAAAGATGAATCTGTGTTTCAGGGCTTCAGTTTGTTTCACTAGCTGATCAGATACTAAGAAGGTGGATGTGTTGAATAGCCTTCACCTACCCTGGTCTTTTATTTTTTTTTTTGGAAAGGTTTGAATAGCCCAGTTTAGCCATTTATGTTTCAGCCTCAGAAACAGCTTCTGCAGCTCAGCAGTTCAGAGCCTGAATGGAGGTTTTATTGCATTACGACTACTTCCACTGGGGCTAAGGCACAACACAAGGGTGCAGAGCCAGAATGGCGGTCTGATTGGATTAGCAGCACCTCCACTGCTACCAGGTCTGCGACAATTTACAGTGATGCAGAGACCAAATGGAGGCTATTTAAATTGCTACTACTGATATTGTACAGCCAAACTCTCCCTCGCCTCAGTGGGTGAAGAAATCTTGGCAATTTTTCTTTTTTGCCTTGAGTTTAATTATGCTGAGATTTGACACACAAATAAGGCCTGACTCATCGATAGTCAACCAATATGTGGTGAGAGGGTGGAGTTGACCCCCTTCGCCCATAAATTTCAACATAGACGACATGTCAATATTGGCTGTGTCCCGGCAGCCAATCTTTTGTGTCTCGTTTTTGCAGCCCATCAGGGCCCGCAGTACCACCAATTTTCACCACAGCAAGTCCAGAAACATCGCCCGTTTTTCATATCCGTACCATAACACAGGTTTTATGCTGGACGTGATGCAAGCAAGTGCCGCAAAAATGAATAGTGAACATTATTTTCAAGTTAGTTGTCCTAATCTATTGCAGGCGACAAAAAAAGACTAAGCAACGTCATACAAGTCTCAAAAATTATTCAACTATGCCTCTATTTCAGCGAGCATTAGTTGCAGCTGTCCTGCTTCCATACTATTCTTTACTGGTCAGTACAGGGAGTGTAAAGTTCATACTATACTAAAAAGCTCACAGGTGGGAATTAGCTGTTTACATGTGTGGACAAACATAACAAATGCTGATGCTTCTGTTCATTTTCTTGCCATGGCTTGGGTCTAATTGTCCCCTTAAAGGTGGAAGAATCACTCCAGTGCAATGCAGAGTTATTCCGTGTGATCATCTTTATATCCTGTGATGAAACTTTCCTACCATGATGGGAGTGGTTGCTTCCTGAAAGACTACATGGCCCAAATCCCACAGGGCTCAAGGGGTCACTGAATGATTTTTTGAGTATGAAAATGATCCTACGCATATGTCACCAACTGAACTCATATGGGAGATTTTGGAACAATGTGTGAAACAGCGCTCTTCATCACCATCATTAAAACATCAAATGAGAGAATAGCTCATAGAAGAAAGGAACTCCATCCCTCCAGTAACATTTTACGCTTACAGCCTCTATGTTAAGGCATTTTAAGTTGATCTGGCAGCTTAGGGAGATTTAACACCTCACTAAGACTGTTCATATTTATTTTTACACTTATTTTTAAATATAGGGATCCTGGGTGATTTTTAGCAGTGAAGCCTGCAGTAGTCTATGAAATAGCTACCTCACTATTAGCTGTATTATGCTGGGAATGCTATGGGATAGCTATTGCATATTGCAGAGAAAACATTCATTCATTCATTTTCTTATTAAATAAATCTTTAGTCTGATTTTATTTGCTTTGTTGAGCATCTTGCTAACCCCTCTCTGTCAGGTGCAGTTCATGAGCCATTATTCGAGAAAAAAAAAGTTACCATGGCAACCAGAAGTAGCTCATTTTGGGGATGCCCTGCCAGTGACAACACCGAGCAATAATTCAACTTGTGTGTGAAAGAGACTTTAGGCAGCAAGATGATGAGTACAAAATACAATTATTTAGGTATCTGCTCTATTCCGAATAATAAATTAACGGAATTGATATATCGGAATGAAATTTAGGCTATCATGGACAATCAGAGTTTTGCCAGGTATGTTAAAGAATTTCCCTTCAGCAGAAATATTATTTTTGGTTGGTCAACTATGTGCAGTCATCCATTGTTTAAGCACCTATACTAATCACATGACAGGAAAACTAGGCTATGGCCATATTATAAATTCATAGAGCTATCACTGTTGAAAGAGGTTTTATTTTCTATGATTATTGGTCTGTAAAACTGGGCTGCAAAGCGCTACAATCGAGATTATACAAATCAGCTCAAAGCCCACTTGAGATATTCTTTCCTGTCATTCTTTACTCCCATCTTGGCACCCATTAGCCATACTGTATCTGCTAGCCTGCTGTTTTTGATAGCATATTGTAGCCAATAGCAACCCATTAAGTCTGCTTAGAGACAAGCTTTATTCTGTTCTATGAATAGTTTGATCGATTATTTTTATTTTTTATTTATTTTTTTGCCTTGCAGATTACATATTGTGAAAATAATTCCACGTTTTTTGACCAGTAACCAACACTGTATACCACAAAGGGTCCGTTACTGTTCCACAAATGACCTTTCACTGTATACCGTAAAGAATCTGCTCTCGTATCCCACAACGAGCGAGTTACTGTGATCCACAAGGGGCCATTTGCTGTATTCCACTCAAGGTCTGTAACTATACCAAAGGGCCTGTACAGCATAAAGGGTCTGTTTCTGTATTGCACCACAAGCCTTTTTACTTACTGTATCGCTTAAAATGCTTGTTACTGCATCCAAAAAAATGCTGGATCTATTCTATAATTACCAGTTATTATATCACAATATATATAAGGAGTCTGTGATTGTGTCCCAGAAAGTGTCTGTTACTGTATCCAAAACGAAAGTATTTTATGCCAAAAAGGGTATGTTCATATATCCCCCAAATGGCCTGCTGTCCAACAAAACGTCTGTTCCGGAATGCAACAAAGGGTGTATTACTCTATCTGACATAGCGCATGTTACCATTTCCCACAAAAGGCCTGTTACTGTACTTAACAAAGGGCTGGTTACAGCATGCCACAAAGGGCCTTTTACTGAATTATACAAATGGTCAGTCATGGTATTACACAAAGGGCCCACAGCTGTGCCAGGAAAAGTCTCTACTGTGTCCACAACTGGCTTGTTATTATCCTACAACAGATCTGTCACTGTATCCCATAGACGGCTTTTTATTGCTTCCCACAAAGGTTCTGTTACTGTATACAAAAAAAGGTCTGTTACAAGAACCTACCAAGGACTTGTTACTGTATCTCCAAAAATGGGTCTGTTGAAGTATTCTACCAGAGTATGTCTGTTAGAGTATCCTACCAGAGTGTGTCAGTGGATCTCACAAAGGGTCTGTTACTGTATTCCATACAGGGTCTGTTAGAGTATCCTACAAAGGTTCTTTTACTGTGTCCCACAAATGGCCTGGTACTATAACCCACAAGCGCCATGTTACCGCATCCCACAAAGGGCTTGTAATTGTATCCAACAAACTATCTCTTGCTGTACCCCACAAAGGGGCCGTTACTGTTTTCCACTAAGAGCTTGTTACTCTATCCCATAAAAGGCCAGTTATTTTGTCAGAGCAAAAACCTGTCACTGCATTCCACAAGGGGTCCGTGAATCTATTTTAATAATAATATTTTACTGTAAACCACAAAGGGTCTGTAACCATATCACGGAAAGAGGCTCTTATTGTGTTCCACAAAAGGCCTGCTTTTGTATCCTGCAAATAGTATGTTACTGCACACCAAAAGTGGCCTATTACTGTATACACCACAATTGCAGATCCATCTGACTATAGTTAATTTTTCAAGCATAAAAAAAGATGGCTGGCATTGAATGGTGAAACTGGAAGGAAAAACCAGGATTTTCCTCCACCAGGTTACTTCCCTGGTTCTCCCGGTAGCCCAAACCACCGCTCCGTGACCAACAGCTCCACGTGTTTTGTTTTCAAGTTTAGTTTATTGAAGTTAGTTTTTCTTAAACCACGGCAGTAACACGAGGAAACGTAGACAGACAAATAGAAACAGCCTGGACGCAGGAACAGGGGGAATGTCTTTCCAGACCTGCACATACATTCCAGAACATTCCACCACACAATGTCTACTCTCCTCTACACGCCTTTCCCCTTTCATCATCTTGCCTTTCTTCCTTTTTCAAAAGGACAGCCCTCCCCATCACTGACCAGAACCCATTCAAGCGATGATCCAAAGTCCCAATTTCCTCAACCATCCATCATTTCTAGCACATAGCTGCCATAGCAGGAAGTGAGTGTGATGAATAGACATTTACCTGTAAGCTAGGAGGTCTTGGGATTTAAGCCCGGCTCACTGACATTTAGGGATAAGAGTCTTGCCCCCTCATGAAGAAAAGAAAAACAAGAAATAATTCCATAACACCACAAATTCCTATCCTTTTAAATCCTTGTAAACACACGAATGGTTTTAACAATGTAATCTGTTTTTTTTTTGATTGTTTGTTTTTCTGCTTTTATGTTTGTTAAATCCCTGGACATCTCCGCTGGCTCTAGTGGCAAGGGGACCATCTTTCTTTGTGCATGTAATATTTAATTGGTTGCAGGATTGGGGTCAGGTGGCAGAACCCTTCGCGAGGAGTTTGGTGATGTCCAAACGGGACTCACTCTACAGTAAACACCCTATGTTCCACCCTGCTCTCACTGAAATGTTTTGGCATATGATTAGTCTGTTAATAAGCTTTCTGTAAACAAATCTATCCTTCCACTTTATGTTCCGGCAAGTCAGTGGACTGGTCGTTCACTCAATAAAATACACTCTAATACACATCAACAATACATCAAATAACAACATGCAAATAAGCTTAAGACTTGCCCTAAGTCCCAAAAAGGTAAAGGTCACCATCCTCATGAATGTCAGTTAATTAGCCCTAGGTTTGCTTGGATACTCTGGCAATCAACCTAGGCTCCACCATGGGAAAGACCTGGAAACAACAAAGAAGAGAAGCTTCATTTTCCAGACCCTGGTTCTATGGCTCCAATGTCCAACATGTCGTCAAACTCTTGACTAACCTTTTACTTCCTATTAGAAGAGAAACAATATGGGTGTGGCTTAAAGGGTGTCATTCCTCCTGTATCTATGTCATGCACCACAAATGTGGTTGGCTCTGGCAAATCACAAAACAAGACGAGGTATGTAATTACCAGCTCAACATTGTGCTGAGTCTAAGCCTCTGGAAAATTATTCAGATGTTGCAACTGCTCATTAGCTTGGGTATTGTCCCAATATCATCTGAAGGAGTAATCACAGTACAGACAGGAGGAGCGAGATCTTGCTCCATGTACAACTTTACCAAGTTGATGTAACATTACCATGTTTTCCCGCATTGCTCTGGTGTACAAATAATCTAATTGCAGGAACCTACCCTAACAATCACACAAGTACCAAATTTCTTACCTTCACCCTGCCTGAGCATGAAGATCTTGTTTCCAGGGGCAAAACAGTTGCCTTTCGATCACACCAGTATTCCATAATTCAAACGGGGTAAAACTTGTCAATTTATTCATAGCATCACAAAGACTAAACAAAAGGAAAGTCATTGCAGTCCTTCAGCTAATCCACACTAAACATGCACTCCACAGACTTCGATGTCTGGTGGCATCTCTCAAGGGTGCCATCGGACTCAGGGTGGCAAGATGAGGACATTACCAGAGTGTTAGCCAACTCATATATGATGTTCTGGAACATCCCAGAAGTGAATTTGCTTCAACAGTCTGACTTGACCTCTTTAGAAACCCCACCCAGGAGAAGAATGGCCCGAAAAAGAAATGTCAATGCTGTGGATTACTTTCTGTTCTTTTATAATAAGCATATTTTGGGTTTAACATCACTGAAAATAAAACATAATTCCATAAATAGTCACAAGGGATATGGTCATAAACACTGTGCAACAAGCTGTGCAAGTTGTTTGGTTCGTTTGGCAGGAACCAGTTACCATGGCTGCGGCAGGTTGACCCTGGAGTGACATCACGAGGTTAGCAGCGCATTGCAAAAGTGCCTCAATGACAATAGACGTGCGGATATGACAACAGCATCGCTTCTCAAAAGCATGCTGTGTTGCCCATGATTCATGGGCAACACTGATAGTCAATAAATATTAGTTTCCCTTGGTTCTGGGTAGATGCTCATCACAGTAATTTAACGTGAAAGTAGGGCCTTCGCAACCTAAGGAGGTTGCAGTGGCGCCAAAAGCAGACAACTTTCATTGCAATCTGGCAGTCGTGACATGAGCAGCAAAAAGGCACGCAAGAGACTTCTTTAAATATAAATGGCCAGCAAATGGGGTCTCATAGCATCAACCACAGCAACTCCTGCTGAAAACTAGGGTAACTACAATTTGTGTACAGACCCACTAATCCTCATCATCAGGGCAGTCTGCAGGCCATCACTTTCTCAATAAATCTTGCTCCACAAATTCACCAAAGGTCATCCTTTTACTCTCCTAAGCCATTAAAGCTCACTTCCACAGAGAAGGATCCTAGCTTTGCTCTGGGATCAAAACCTTTCCGGAAAACTGCGGGAAACCTGCCACCAGAAATGAGAAAGTACCACAGCGTTTATCATTGGTGATCCCTTTCTCGCTCACATCTTGAGCAATAATTTTGTCAATCAGACTAACAGGCTTATCCTACCCACAAGAAGATGGCACCACTGGGGCCTCATGACCTGGGAGTATAGCTCCTTACCCCACTGAGCCTCCACTGTCCATGCCTGAACATGGGCCACCATGTATGCAGAGAACATGTCAGGGTGCTCATGTTCCTACTCCTGAGTTTCAGTCAAGAGGAGTGTCACACACTTTTGATTAAGCCAGGCAATTGTCCATCAGTAGCCTCATGTCTGGCACATGCTTTTGGTGTGATGTCACACAGAATCCATAACCCCACAGAACCTTGCAGATTGCCATGTTGTGAGTGTAAACAGAAATATTGAAAAAAATTGCTTCTTTTCTCTCACTGTGCAGTGATTTATACATCCCAAAGCAAATCAGCTCTTAGGCATCTTGCCCCCATGGTGCATGGCACTCAACTGTGGTTTAATTTCACCCTTGGGGAGTGTTGTTAGGGGGGCCATAATCACATGATCTACCTCTATGAAAACCATAAATTGATGGCACTGGGTCACTACATTAGATGTACAGTATGCAATTGCACATGTTCATACTGCCCCCAGACCTTTGATTAGTGCACACCAATGAGAAACTTCAGCAAGCAGCTCCATCATCCCATTCAGATGGAGAGACTGTACAGTACTCCTATGACTCAAAATCACCCCAATCACTTGCCCCTCCATCTGGAGGCACTGACACTGTTCCCTCTGATGTGAACTGCTGATTAATGCATGGGGTGACAAAAGAGCCTCAATGGAACCACTGCAACTCAATCCGTTCACACTCTGAGTTGAAGATTCCACCAGCTGCTCCATATTGGCTGGGCTCTCCAGCCAGCCATGCTGCAGACACTGTGACTGCACATGACCCAGCCGCCAAGAACCATGGTAAATATGTCCAGTCCTTCTGGAGCTAAGGGCACCAAGGTTTAATATGAAGTGGTTCCTTCCAGTGATGAGACACAAGAGACAGACAAGACCTCTTGTCCTTTTCCAAAACCTGCCACTGAATATCAGATGCCCAACCCCCAAAATCGTTAACTGTTGCCCTTACCTGAGGTTTCCATACTTCCATATTGCCATGGCGCCCTACACCTACGGACCCATTATGGACGAGTGCATAACTGTCAGCTGCCCAGGCAGCATCCAATCAACCTTCTGTTCATTAAGATAAATTTCATCTGGCCTGGGAATGCTATTCCTAAACTGTTCTCACAGCATCAGCTTTTTTAGTTTAGCAAAATCAAAATCAAAGTTCCGGTAGCTTTGAGCCAAGACATATAAACCACAACCGACTTCTGAGACATGCCAGAATATAACTCACTAATCCTGCCACTGAGACCTTGCTGCGTGCCATAACAACTGCCATTTTCAACGAGTCATATGCCAACCACATGCAAGGATGCAAACATGCAAAGGCTACCCATGCCTTGTCTTTTAATTCGACCCCAATTCCGAAATAGTTGTGACAAAGTGTAAATTGTTAATAAAATCAAAATGCAATGACTTTCAAATCACACCAGCCAGTGTTTTATTCACAACAGAACAGAGATAACAGAGCAAATGTTGACACAGAGAAATTTTAGAATTTTATCCAAAAATGAGCTCATTTCAAATTTGATGGTTGCTATTGGTCTCAAAAAAGTTGGCACCTGGACCTGTTTACTATGGTGTCGCATCCACTCCTCTTTTTAATACAGAGTGGACACGTCTGGGCATTGAGGAGACAAGTTTCTTGAGTTTAGCCATTAGAATTTGATCCCACTTCTGTTTAATACAGCCTTCCAGCTGCTGGAGAGTTTCTGGTTTCCTTTGACTGACATTTCATTTAATTATGCGCCAAATGTTCTCAATTGGTGAAAGATCAGGACTGCAGGCAGGCCAGTTCAGCACACGGACTCTTCTACCACGAACCCATGCTGTTGCAAGAGCTGACGTATGTGGTTTTGCATAGTCCTGTTGAAATACACTAGGCCTTCCCTGGAATAGATGTTGTCTGGAGGGGAGCATATGTTGCTCTAAAACCTTTATATACCTTTCAGTATTCATGGTGCTTTTTAAAACATGCAAGTATCCCACACCATATGCACTAATGCATCCCCATACCATCAGAGATGCTGGCTGTTGAACAGAACACTGGTAAGAATCTGTGGATGGCACGGCAGACTGTGTTCACAAATGTGGTTTCTTGAAGTATTCCTGGGCCCATTTAATAATGACAGAATCATGCCGGTGAGTGATGCAGTGGCGTCTGAGGGCCCCAAGATCACGGGCATCCAGTAAAGGTCTTCGGCTTTGTCCCTTATGCCCAGAGATTTTTCCAGTTTCTCTGAATCTTTTGATGATGTTATTCAAAGCCTTTACAATTTGACGCTGAGGAACATAGTTTTTAAAGTATTCGACAATTTTTTTATGCAAGCCTTCATAGGTTGAAGAGCCTCTGGTCATCTTTACTTCTGAGAGACTCAGCCTCTCTAAGACATCCCTTTTATAGTCAATCATGTTACACACCTGATGCCAGTTCACTTAATTACTTGCTAAATGTTCTTTCAGCTGAATCTCTTATCTATTACTTGCTTTTTCAACCCTTTTTTGCATGTGTCCCAATCTTTTTGAGACCTGTTGCAGCCAGAAAATTTGAAATAATAAATAAATAATCATTTTCTGGATAAAAATGTCAAATGTCTCAGTTTCAACATTTGAAATGTTATCTACGTTTTATTATAAATAACATGTTGGCTCATGTGATCTGAAAGTCATTGCATTTTGATTTTATTCACAATTTACACTTCATCCCAACTATTTCGAAATTAGGGTTGTATGTTCTGTCCAATTAGAGGTCACTTGGCTTCTAGGTAGCTGCATTCCCAAGCAAAAATCTCACATGCGCAAAGAAATGTGTCAACATCCTCACAGGACGTAAGCATTAAAGACATAGCAGAGCGCATGTTAAAATAAGACTCCAGGGGAGAAACTGCCCTGGCAGCCCTAGTTCAGTCCACCTCAAAGTGGGCCAACTGCTCCCTGGACTCACACTCTTCTCTTTGCCAGCAGAAGTCCACTTTCCCTGCAACAACCCTCTCTCCCTCTTCATAGCTTCTTTCTTTTCCAACTCTATTGTGGCGATAACGAGTTTAGCCAGAGCCTGGTTTTAGAATACTCACCGGCACCACTACCTCTTGCTCAGCTGAGAGCTGCAGTAACTTAGCTTTAGGGATCTGGTGAGCAGACGGTGCCTTTTCTACTAGAGACTGATCTTCAACTATCTGACATTATAGAGCATTCTGAGCTAGACCTCAAAATCCCACAGGAAGAAGAAAATACAATATATATACAAAAGTGGGATGGGAATGCCTGAGAGAGTGCAAAGGGAGAAATCGGGTTTTTAAAAAGCTGGGACAAAAATTTGCCTCACAGGCCCTGAATGGTTAAACAACAAAATACGAAAGGGTGTATAGATATTAACCACTGAAATGGGAATGCTGTGCATGGCACTCAAACGCTTGCTGAGGACCACAGGTGATTCAAAATGCCACGCCTCCCAAGAAGACAGGAAAATTTACAACAACCAAAGACAAGATAACCCATCTCAATCGTTACAGGACTCTTTAGTCAAAAATGACCACTGCCAAAGACATTGAAGCGTGCACATATCCTTTCCACTCGAAAAACTCCTCAAACTAAATTGCCTAAATCAACTAAACACAGATGGAGCACACACACCATGCAATAGCAAAATCCATTTCTTGCGATGGCCTCACGGTTTAACTACTCCCAAAAGAGAGTAGCTCGCTCTGTCAGCCTGTAGCCCAAATCAAATGCACTCAATGCGCTACTGCATTCCACCAACAGCTTGTTACTGCATTATACAAAGCACCAGAAACTGCATTCCACAAAGGGTTTGCGTCAGTATACCCTCTGTTTTTGTATCCCATAAACTTCCCATGACTTTTGTAATTGTATCTCATAAAGGGTCTCATGTTCTGGTACTCAATAAAGGGTCTGTTTCTATATCCTGCAAAGTGTGAGTAACTGTGTCCCACATAGTTCTAGTTGCTGTATCTCACAAATAGCCTGTTACTGCCCCACAAAATTCCTGTTGTGGTTTTTCTCAGAGGGTCTGTCACTGTGTCCCAGGAAAGGCTTGTTACTGTATTTCACATTTTGCCTGTCACTATCCCTAGAAAGGTCTGTTACAACACCCTAGAAAGGTTCTGTAATGGCATCTTTTACCTCTGCAACTTTCTTAGCATACTGTTTTCAATTTCTCTTTATCATCCATACTCTATGACTTTCAATTAGCTGATGTTTTTGTTGCTATAGTAATAAAGGAATGGTGGCATATTCTGGCACAACTGAACCTCCATTCCATTTCATCTGAAGAAGGGCTATGTCTCTACAAGCTCTGATGGCAAAAGAAAAATAAAATGGACATCAGAACAAAACCACAGACTGCCGTGCTCCCACTTAAAGTTCTCTCTTCTTTTTTTCAGATTTTTATTGTTGTTTTTTTCAAGGCTCCAACCATATAGAATTATCTCTCACAGTTACTGCTAACATCAGTGAAGTAGTCTTACACAGGAAGTAGATTTGGGGCTCCATAGAGATCTCTGTTCTGGGTGGTTCTCAGTTCTGTGGACATAAATAACCGGGGACCTGACCGTCACCTGGCACTCATGCAAGGGGTGGGCGTTTATGCGCAAAATCTGTCTCACACCTGCCAAGCCCTTCTTTCTGCTCCAGTTTGTGGTGCTAGGAGGGTGATGCTGAGGTGATAAGAGGCTTTCACGGTCAGAGGAACAGCCATTTTATCACCTGCTGCACAGTTCGGTCGTCCACTTGCAGAAGATGGCCCTGAGGACCTTCAAATGGCTGAGACTGCCATAGCTCTCAGTACACAACTACCAAAAAGATTTCAATTCTATGGCTCACCCTGATAAACAATTGACTTTAGCTCCAGATTCAATTCAAGTTACTTTGCAAAGTAAAATATTTTAAAACTAACCGAAGTTCTCTTAAAGCTGTTTTATACGTGTTGACAGGTGTCAAGAAAAGTGTAGGATGACACAGCTGCGTTAAAGCTCTAGCAGAAAGTTGGAAGCCATCTGTGGCGCTAGCGGTCATCTTCAATGGTAATTTATAAACCCCAATTCCAATGAAGTTGGGACGCTGCGTAAAACGTGAATAAAAACAGAATACAATGATTTGCAAATCCTCTTTGACCTATATTCAACTGAGTGCACTAAAAAGGCAAGATATTTAACATTTAAACTGATAACCTTTATTGTTTTTTTGGAAATTTTCACTCATTTTGAATTTGCTGGCAACACGCTCCAAAGAAGCTGGACAGGGGCAACAAGAGGGGGAAAGTTGAAGAATGCTGAAAAAACACCAATTTGGAACATTTCATTGGAGAACAGGTCAACAATATTTCTATTCTGATGCTATTTGAGCATCAACAATATTTTCCCATTGAAACTATAGGCATCTTCAATCTGCTGGGGAGACATACCTTGGGAAGCTAATTGGCACTCCAAAAAATAGGATTCTCCTGTACTGATGCTTTTGTTTGTTCAGTCTCATCACTTAATATAATTTCAGGGGCACTTCTGATATTTTTTCTGCCCTCTCTAGATCAAAAGGTGAGAAATGGAGCTCGCTGCTGATTCAGCTCCCAAGTAAAACGTCTTTCCTCACAAGAGTATTTCACCTGAGTTGCTTCATTCAGCGACAGGCTTGGATACAACAGCTTCACAGCAATACTTTAAAAAGGCTGCATAAGATCAAGTGGATAGTTGCTGTTAAATATGTATGGAGTAAATATTAGAAAAAGATGAAGAGGCCACAAAGAAAGATCCACTACCCAAACGCTTAAGCAGACCAAGCAGTAATCATAGATCTTACGGCAGACAGTATGAAAACAAGTTACTTTATGTTTTTTCTGGTCAACTTCATTTTGTAGATATAAATCCATTCCTGCCATTCAGGCCTGCAATGCATTCCAAAAAAGTTGGGACGGGGTCAATTAAGGACTAGTGATGAGATTTAAAAAATTGCAAAATGATGTGATTCGAAACAGCTGATTTTAGCTGGTGATTGAAATCACAATTTGTAACAAAAACGGCATCTAGGCAAGGCCTTGACCCTCATGAGCAAAGATTTGCCCACAAATACGAGAGAAAAACATTGAAAAGTATAAAGGCAATGTTTCTCAAAGAAAAATTGGAAGGGATTAGGATATCCCAGGGTGCATAATATAATTTAGAGATCAAAGGAATCGGTATGAATTTCAGAGCCTAAAGGGCAAAGATGCAAGGCTAAGCTGAAGACCTGTGATCTCACACCAATCAGATGGCTCTGCATCAAGAACCATCATTAAATTGTGAGAGCATTTACTACATGGGCACAGGATGATTTTGACTAGCCTCTGTCAAGTATAACAATATGTTATACATATTATACGTATACATACAGCCTCAATGCCACTTAAGGCTTTATCATCCAGAAAGGAAGTCTAATGTCTCCAGAAGCACTGTCGACTTCTTAGGGCTCGGTGGCATTTGGGATGGGCCATCTCACAGTGGAAACGTGCACTGTGGTCGGACAAATAATAATTTTCAGTCATTTTTATGGAAGAAATGACACTGTGGGCTTCAAAGCAAATAAAAAAAAAGACCATCCAGACTGTCACCAGCCGAATACCATGATCTGTCTTGGTATGGGGTTGTGTCAGGGTGTTTGACAAGAGTAATTTGCACTTCTGTAATGGCAGCATTAATGCTGAAAACCCTGTAAGTTTGGATCAACAGAAGCTGCCTTCAAGATAACATCTTTTCCAGGTGCACCCACACATATTAATACAAGATTAATACAAGACTCTGCATGCATTATAAAGACATGGCAGCGTAAGAAGGGGGTGCAGGTGCTGGACTGGCCTGTTACAGTTCGACTTCTCACCAATAAATAATTTATGGCAAATTTTTAAATGCAAAACGTGACAGCAAAGACCTAGGAAGGATGAGACAAAACTAGACAGTCCGGGTGGCCACGACTGCATGGGTGTAGCCCCCGAAAGCCCGCTTCTCCCCTTTGTAGCGCATTATTTGTCCAATACTGTCACCATGGCAACCAAAATTGATAGGTTTCATTAATGAAGTATAACACATGTCCGTTCCAAATATGAAAGTAATTAGTGAAAAATTACCTCCACAAGGAAGTGTCTACAGAAGCAGCGTAGGCGGTGGAGACATGAATCCATCGTAGCCGCCTGACTTCATCCGGGGGCTACAATGATGCCTGAAACACTTAATAACTTCCTGTCTTCAGTCTTTAATTGTATATTGAGTGTAGCAAAAAGGAATGGGAACATTATAAAACGGTGAATATATTACTGGCCCAACTTTTTTTGAAAAATGTGGCGAAAGTCTACAATGAAAATTGTGTGAACATTGTGTTACTATGAGAAAAAATAAAAATGATGAGATCAAACATCCTATATCCTTTTGTTGTATTGTTTTTAACATGATATTGGTCAATAACAATTTACAAACCAGTATGCAGTTTTAATTTTAATTGAACAAACCATTGAGACTTTTCTCAGATTTGGAGCTGAAACACAAATAATTTTACAGGATATATTAATAGTGGAGGTAGTCTATGTTGATTGATACTAGTACTGCAGTCTTCTATGTGGGTGAGAATGACTGATATTAATGGAAAGAACTGCACTCAATTATGGGGTGATCTTTACAGGAACTAATGCGCTAAGTGCGAAGGCAGTGCTGGAAATCAGATCACTGTTGGGGAAAAGCTATCCTTTACAGAAACCAGACCTGGAAGCAGAGATGAGATAATGCTGGTATCTCTGGCAGTAATCACCACAGCCCTGGAGAGGAATGACATAAGGCTAAGAAATCATACACCCCACCTATCCCTAATACCCTCTCACGTTCGAGCAGCCAAAATACATAAACACATACATTTACCTGCAAAAAAAAAACAACATTTGGAGGCCAAATTAATCTCTTGCAGCCACTGATATTTTTCTATGGCAATCACTAAAAGATCTAGCAGCAGACCACATTACAATACACAAGCTTGTCCATCCAGTAACAATATCAAAAATAAAATTCCTACAATTTTGAAAAAGCGGAGATCTACCATCAATAGCAGGCAGTCAAACACATTTGAACTCAATGCATCGTGATCATTAGGAGCAGGAAAGAGTAGCAGCAGTGGATTTTATACAGTATCTTTGTGAATCTGTGTTCACATAGGGCTGTGTCATGTTGAGATGACTTAATGTCTTCCCAGCTATAAAAAATTACTCCATCTCTCCACCAATACTATCACGGCCCCCTCTGCTGTCTGTGCTCTCCGCTCTCTTCTCCTCCATTACCTCCCCACCCCTCCTCCCCCACCTGCATGTTCTTCAGCCTGATTCGCGGGAACGCAGTGTTCCGTTGGCTGGAAATCCCCATGTCGTCCTAACACCGCCTGACGTTACAGCACAATGGTAACCAGTCAGAAAAGGAAAGTACTATTTCCCCTCTGGCCCTGCAAACTGAAAATAGGTACCAGTGACCCTCACAAACCATGAGCTCACTCCAGCCTTCACTGGTATTTCTTTGAAGGTATGGCGTTCTGGATAAGCCCCAAATAAACTGGGGCAGCCAGCATCCCTGAATGCTTTCCTCTGATAAACCCGCCTCCCACTGCATTCCAGCCCACTAGTCCGTGAGATAAAGCACCAATCTAAGGAGGGCAGCTTTTAAAGACTCTTGTTGTTGTTTCTGCTGTGCCCTATTTTAATTTTGTTTTAAAAAATTAGGACACCCTGTTAGGGCTTAAATCATGCTGTCAGGTGTTCAAATGACTCTGAAACAGAAGGCAGTGACTAATGAAATTCTGCTGTGGGATTTTAACTTAGTCTCCCAAATCACCAGCTTCACATCTTCATTAATTTTTTGAATCTTTTGTGCGCGCGCGCATGTGTGTGTGTGTGGGGGGGGGGGGGGGCGGGGGGGATGTATAACTATACTTAAGAGAATCAACTCTTCAGAAACCAGAGTGATGTGAGGACATTTGGCTCCGTAAGGACATTTTGGGTGGTCCTAACAGAGGATTACTATGGCCCGTATTCAGAAACGACACTCACACTCACCCTCCACTCACCATATAGTGAGTACGACTGAAATGTAACTGGAGTGTGAGAGAGAGATAGACCGACCACTAACCGAGAGAGCGGTCCCACTCCTCGCCAGTTGCTATTCGCAAACGCCACTCGAGCATAACTGACAGTAGTGGGCACTGGGTACCACAGGCGCGTCGGCTGCTGCAAAGGGACGCTCAATCCTCACCCTTCAATGCTGATTAACCTAAACTTGACGCAGTTTACTTTTCTTGATTAGAAAGTGTCTCGCTCTAATTGGTGAAACGACAATCAAATTTATTTTTATAGCGTCGTCATACATTGCTTCACAAAATTGAGGCATTTCTTTCGCACATAAATGACGATGTAAAATATCAGCATATCTACATAAATTCTGTGGTCGAGTGGCTCGCGAAAGGCGCAGGACAGCCCGCGAGGCTCCGTAAGCAAGAAGTTGTGAAACGTGCCAGACATTTCCCTCTACATTCAGCAGTTAAGGATGTAGAAAAGAATGGATTCTCGTGACTTACAGCTAGATGAGCCTCGCAGACCGATCCACACGTGCCCCTGAGCGCAGAATTTTCCTACCCATCAGTAAAGAAAAGCACGAGAAATCCGAATGCGTGAGAGTTAATAGATATGCGTCATTCGTGAAAACTGGCCACATCTGATAATGTTGAGAGTTCTGAGTTTTTGCAATGGCAATTTAAATTAATTGAAAACAGGGCGATAGAATGAGTATTGATAATTAGGCTAACTTAACAAGTCGAACTGGCAATACATGATAACCCTTTGGATTTTTGTAGTTCAAGTAAATAAAATTAAATGATTGGATATGACCTTTTTTCAATCATTATCTTTAAGGGATCGTTTTGAGCTTCCCCGATTGCCAGTTCACCAGTAGGTACTGGTGGGTACACAAATGCTAACCTCGAGCTCACCACAGTGCAGTTCGTAAAGACTGAAACCAGGTGGTCAGTTAGTAAGTTACCGGCGCCGTAAGCATCATTAGAGTTAAAATTTGCATAGTTGCGACTGTGTTGAGCACGTGGCTGTAAATGATCCAGAGTTTCCAGTGTTTGTAACCACCTGAAAGCCATGATAACGAAATACCGGCGCAAGTTAGTGCGGCTCAAGGGAGGTGTTCCCTGCACTCAACCTTCACTCAGAAAGAGACGCTATTTTCAGTGTGAGTGAGGTTTCTGAAAGCAAATGAGTGTTAAGGTAACCTCTGACTCATTTAGCATAACCTGACACTAAGTTTTTGTACTAAAATTTCTGAATACGGGCCTATGGCTGATTGGTTAACATTAAGGGGTCTTCAGGGTAAAGTGAAGAAATAACCATAATAAATGTAAAAACTAAGAAATAAACATACTCAACATGATTTTAACCTCATACAATGTGGTATTTTGACAAGACTTTACACGGTTCCTTATTGGGTGCAAAGTAAGGGGAGCCGACCCTGCTCTTTTTGTGAGGTTTTTCGAATTGAGCCAATGGCGACTACCAGTAAAATACAAAAAGGAGGCTTTATTTCTGAAGGGGGAAACCCCCCAACAGAGCAGGCGACAGTACAAAGTCCACAATCCAAAGTAAGAATCCAAAGGGCGTAACCCAGAGTTGTAAACAGGGCACCAATCACAAAAATTGTAGTCAGACAAAAATAGGTCAATAAACAAGAATAGGGCAAAGTACAGGGAGAATGCAAAGCTCGTGGTCTAGAACAGTCCAGTCAGAAAGATAATCACAATGATACAAGGCGAGAGAAGCGTGGCACAGATGAGCAATGGAGAACGATCTGACAAGGAAGTGCAACAAACAAACATCTAATATACGTCTCCGGGAGGTCACATGACAATGGAACACAGGTGCAATCAATGGGAATGATAACAAGGGAGAAACACATTGGGAGGAAACCAATTACATGAAATTGGCCGTAACCAAAACGCAGACAAGGATCACATGACAAACCTATAGACAGATAAACAGCTCCACTCAAGGAGTTCTAAAGTGCATAGATAATGAGAGAGAGAAAATAGCACAGAGGAGTTGTGGAGACCCACAGAAACGCAGCAGAGATAATTAGGGAAAGACAAGAGGTGGAGATTAGAACAGGGCGAATGCTGAGAGATCATTAATCAATTAGTAAGTGCAGCTATACAATCCCGAGTGCTCGTTAGTAAGTTAGTCAAATGTACAATATTAGTGTTGGTTTGTAATTATCCAAAATAACAAACAGTTAGTATGTGTTAGTAGAATAGCAAAAGCAAGAGGAAGGAAGAACACGAGATAATGAAGGAAGATTGAAACCCAGAAACAAATAAATCACCCGAATGAGTGGCACGCTATACAGGGGACTGTGAGCAAAGACAACACTCATGACAAGACGGGGGCAGACAAAGTGCAATGCATGGAAACTCTAAACATGGCATGGTCTAAACTGAACTAAAACATGGAAAATAATAAAACATGGAATCTGAATATTAAAACACAATACATGATCCTAAGCATAGTCAGACATGAGCAGAAATATCAAAAACACAGAGGTCAGTCAGAACATGGTACAAGGCCAGGCAGAAACTTGATGCATGGCATGGCAAATACAGATTCACAACACTTTGACCTGATTTCTGGTGTTATTTCTTGTCTTATTTTGAACTTTGTAGATCAATTGAAGCAGTTGGTTGCACAGCTAACTCACCTTACCTGGTTTCCTGGGTCTAAATACTGTGATGATAACAGAAACCAGCTCACCCTGGGCCCTCCACGACCAGCATTGGCTCACCCTGGTGTAAATAAACCCCCTCAAATCCTATCACACTCTGAGGAACCCAAACAAACCCCACCACTTGATCAGTAACCCAGTCAGTTCCTATCACACAGTATAAGGAGCCCAATTAAATCCCACCAAATAATATTCACAATAAGGAACCCAGGCCAGAAGCAATTCGGTCAGAAGACCAAAACTGAATATCAATGGATCACAATGGATCGTACATGCCCAAATTAAGCAGAATTAGAATTTTGAAACTATTCATCATTTTTTTATATTGTTTCCTGATATCACACAATTCTAAACGTAGCTGAAAATTCTTTTTTTTTCGCACTTCTTGCTCAGAATATCCCATTAAATGGTTGATACACAACATTTTTAATAAATCAAAGGAAGTGCATAGAGGAAAGAGGCAAAGTAATGTTAAACAACATGCATCCAAACTCAAAGAAACAACACAAAATATTGCTCCAAACCAATAAAGGAAATTTTTATGGCAAGTTTGGGATGCCACCTTGTATTACAGGGTTTAAATTAAAAATCCACACCCCGCTTAAGTCCTCTGACTCACTTAAAAGAATTGATGGTTGAGCAAACATTATCCCAAAGGACAAAGTCTTCACACTGCTGTCATCAGTTCATTCCTGAATTCAAACTGTAATGTGATTCACGAGGCTCACAAGGTCACGTTTATGGCATTGGATCATAAACACAGCTTAGGAACCACATGAACATTGCAGTCCAGAGAAAAAGATGAGATACAGGCACTCAAACTTTTGCAAGTAATGCAAATAAAAAGCCTTTATTATCCCATGGCTGAACACTTAAAAATAGCCAACATGTCTCGACCCCAATAGGTGGTCTTAATCAGGCCATTTTTCTGGACTGCAAAATTTATTTTCCCGGAGACCCAAGAGCACCAAATTTTCTATATCACAGTTTTGCTACTCAAACAAGCACTTTTTGGTTTTATTGACTATATGAACATAGTTTGGGTTCATGTTTATTATGTATCCTAGGGTAAGTTTTTTATATATCTTATAAGTAGGCCTACCTAGCACTGCTGGAAGATAAGAGAGAATAACTGGCAGAAAACAACGATCATGACCAACAGAACATGCAATATTTCGCAAATCGTATCATCATTGATTCCACCCTCAGACAGCCTATAAATAAAAGTTGATAAAATATGCTAATGCCTCAGAGCTGAAGTGTTAACATGGTGTGCTGTGTTAAGGTAATTTCAGCCCTGCCGAAATGTGGAAATGCTCTTACTGAGTGCCAGCCATGGAACTGTGAGTAAAAGCAGCTCACAGCACAAGTGCATTGTGGGTCCAGTGAATCACTGCCTGGCCTTCGCTCAAGAATATTCACACCCTGCCTAGTCTGGCTGCAGCACGTACAGACGGATAAACTGTCCTCGGAGGGGATCAGATAAACCCCAGGAAAGAGCTAGGCTGGCAGTCTGGGGTGCGGGCGTTTAATGCTCCTCAGAGATGGAAATAGCACGTTCGCTCCATGGCCATTTGTGCCGCTCCAGATTTTACCGGAAGCACAACATTGTCCCACAGTAGTCGACTTGCATCTCACGGAATTCCTAGATAGAGAGAGTTCCAGAAAATCTGGGCTAAGAGCCATTTTGTTTCCATTCCATTATCAAGCACCGTCGTAACATGAATTTTTTTCTTGTTTTTTCATGTCTTTCACTCTCTGAGAAAAGAACAAAAAATCCAACAATTTCCATCATAAAAAAACAGCCCAGTTAAGCACAATGGAAACAAAATGGCCCCTACTCTCGAGTTGCCACGACTCACTCTATCTATAGGGACTTCCGCATCTTCACCACTATTTCCAGCCCTCATTCACTCTGGGCACAAGCAGCTCTGAGGAAAGGCTACGACCGGCACCTCTCTTCAAAGAGCCGAGCAAAGCAGCGACGAGCCGCTACACCTGTTTAGCAACGCTGAGAGGCGGCGACAACTGTAGCGCGGGGGTTCCCCAAAGGGAAAGAGAACCCCGCTTTGACCCTCAGATGACATTGGACACACATACACACACGCCACTCGCTCTACCACTTTTAGCACATATACAAGAGTATTTAAAGTAATAAGAACACAGCCACTGACTATAAACTATTGATTGGTGGGTTTAACAGCAACACAGATGGTCAATTCACTCTAACAGATTGACCTACACTGCTACAAATTAAACCTTAATCCAGGGGCCTCATACTTCAATCCTGGAGGGTTGCTGTGTCTGCTGGTTTTTGGTTTGTCCCTGCACTTAAGCATTTAATTTAAGTCATTGATTGGCTTTGGAACTGCACACACCTTGTTTATGAGGCCTGAGTTCACGATTGATTGAATGTAAATCCCAAAACCCTTTTAGCACCGTGGGCCTTGAGGTGCAGATGTTGAAATCTCATCCTTAGACAGTATTTTGAGATCACCAAAAAAAAAGTAGGTTGCTTGTGGAGTTTGAAAATATGCTGCAGCAGAAAGCGATGATGGTGTGCATCATTCGGGGGCGGAGCTCCAATTGACCCATCCCAAGAGGCCCATCTAGCAACTAAGGAAATGATGAAGGCAGCTCGAAGTCCCTTGGGTCATAAAACAAAACATGGCACTTAATCAAACAGGGATTTGTTAGGCTCCATTTACCTCCCGGAAAATACTTGCTCTTTTGAGATTGCCAGCTGATCACACCCTACAGCTTATTATCCCAGCAATGCCTTGCATTTCAAATTGTCTTAAAAGCCATCTTGGTAGATGCCCTATGACATTCTTGGATGAACTTCCACGTCAAATCAATCAAGAATATCTCTTCTCACTGCATTTTCGAATAAATCCCTCTTTCTTAGTAAACAAATTCAGAGGGTCTGTCTATGAGCCCGTCTGTGTGAGTATTAGAGAGAGAGCGAGAGGTGGGAGTGAGTGAGAGAGAGAGACAGAGAGAAAGGAGAGGGAGAGAGACAGAGGGTGAAAGTAGGAGTGAAAAACAGGGAGACCAGGAGGAGAACAGTGAGGGGCAACGAGATAAAGAGGCAGAGAAAGAGAAGGAAAGATAAAGATACAATCGGACCCGGAGATTGTCGACCACTAACACACAATCCACCAGATGTAAAGTTTTGTATATTTCTGACAGTCAGATATTTAAATCTTTAAAACAGCAAAGCATTCCCACACCATCACAATACCAGAAATACATCAGGTTTGACTGTTGATATTATGTTCTTACTGTGGGGAGTTTTTTTTTAGTTTTATGCCAGATATAATGTAACCAAAGTCTATGAAAAAGGTCCACTTTTGACTCTTCAGAGCGCAGAACATTCCCCTAATCTCTATGGCAAAAGTCAGACAAGCCCTAATGTTCCTCTTGGTTAGCAGTGCTTTTTACTTCACAGCTTTGGCATGGACACCATTTTTACCCACTCTTTTTTTCTGATGGAAGAATAACTGACCTTAATTGAGGCAAGTAAGGCCTGCAGTTATTCAGATGTTAGCCTTTTGTTACCCCCCGATCCACTTTCGAATGAATTTTGGGAAGCTGGCCATCCTGAAAAACATTCACGATTGTTCCAAGTTCCCAATTTGGAGATAATGGCTCTCAGTATGATTTTCTGGAGTCCCATAGCATTAGAATTGGATTTGTTACCCTTTAAGGCCAATATAGTTCCATTACTTGGTAACACTTTACAATAAGGGTACATTAGTTAATGCTGCAATAAGCATAATTTGCCAATGAATTAAGAGTTAACGAATGCATCAGAGAGCTGAATAAGCATTAGGTAACCTTAACTTACCATTTATTAATGCTATTGGACATGCTTATTATGAAGTTGAAAACATCAATTAAGCATCCCTTGAAGGGACTGTGTCAGCCGAGGCGTATGCACATGACAAAGCAAAACTTCTTGACAGTTTGGTAAACTATTTCAAGATCTTCTGAGATTAAGCGTTTCAATCTGTTTATATTGGGTTCATCCTTGAGAAGTTCGATGAAATTCTCACCAAAAAACTCTTGATCGTAGAGCCTGTTCATAGCATCAGTTTGTCATAGTTCGGGTTTTTGTAGCGTTATTATTGCTTTTAAGTTAGCCTACGTTGATTGTTATGTCATCCCACGGTGGCCGTCAAACTGGAAGTGGTCACAAAAGGACCTATGACAGCTGCACGTCAGACAAAACGTTGCGACAAACAGGTTCCGCAAACATTAAAGACAGTTACTTGATAGAAATTTCCCCAAACCACTCAAGGATACACGCGATGCAAACAGATTGAAACTCCACCACAAATTCACCGGTTTACTTTACCTCACACTTTCAATGTGTTTTCGCCCAAAGAAATATGGATGGATAGTATAATTTATTCTTCGTGGGTTTTGGCAAAGACAAATGCAGTTACTCTAGCAACTCTGCGTTTGCAGGCCATCTTTTGTGTTTAAAACAGCAACGAAGATACGCTTTACACACATACTAATAAGCTTGGGGTTAGTATTTCTGCTCCCTTGATATCGCTCTGCATGTATGAAAATTTTTATCGACTGGACTCAAGTACGCATGTGCCCCAGCTCACATAGTCCCTTTAAGTAACACCCCAAACTATCAAACTATTCAATCATGTATAAATTCATACCTTAGTTAACATGAACACCATTAGTAAATGATTCATAGACCCATTAATTCACTGTTAATTAACTGGCAGTTAATGCTTCTTATTGCATTAGCTAATGTTAATTAATGTACCCTTATAGTAAAGTGCTACCAGTAACTTTTCTCTTATCTCTCCCAGAATTTCTTTTAACTACAGTTTGGCATTCTGCTTGTTAGTGCCTTTAAACCTGCTTTGATTCAACAAGACTGGCAACATGAGTGTATCTTGTCCAATTTATCCCAGTTATAAACTACGTTTGGATAAATGGCTGATTAAGCAACACTGGGCCATTGCTTTTTCACTCAGGGCTGGCCGATATTGAATAACTTCTTCCTTCAAAAATGCAACAATCAGTTAGAAACAATATTCTGTGTTTACTCAGATTGCCTAAATCTTGAACAAAATTTTGTTGGGTGATGTGAAACAATCAAGTGAGAAGAATATGTAAGAATAGAAGATATCAGAAGGGGATATCTTAGCTATAAAGATTCAGCATAAATACTTTTTTTACAGCACTGATTGATAATAAGATACCACTTCTAGTGACAGTACAAGGCAATTGGCACTTTCATTTCTATTTTCTATTAGCTTTTTGAATACATGAGCTGTAAACTCCCATATTCACCGGTGAATAGAGGAATTACGCTTGCTTAATTTAAAAAATTTCAAAACACTTACAGCCACTACTTTCACATAGTAAAACACGTATTCCTCTGGTTCACAAGGAACACATGAGGAAATCTCCAAGGCTGTGTCAGTTCAGAGAACATATGCAGAGGTTCAACTTTAAAGCCCCAGTGGGAGCACCCAACACCACTGCAGACATGAGGCTCAGCACTGGGAGAGGAGGGGGTTCAATAATTGAGACCCACGCGGCTCATCAGGCAAACAGAAGTAACCACAAGCATGCTGGACCACATTGGTACCACATGTGTAATTATAATAGACTACTTGTTGGTGTGTGAGTCTGAGTAGTCATGTATACTTCGTATCTGCCTTTATTATTTATTCATGTTCATTGTTTATTTTGGCAGCTCTTTGTTTTGGTCTAGCAATCTTGTGCATCTGTCATTCCTCCAAGCGCTCTTTATTTCATTTTCCTCATGCACACTGCCCCTTGTGGCTTGTTAATTGTTTTATTGTTTCCTATTTGCAGCCACACCTCCCTGCACATGCTCCCGCTCCACTCACCTGTTCCCCAGTAGATCTGTTTAAATTTGCTCCATTCAAACCCCTCAGCTCAGTAGCAAGTTTGCTATCCAGTTCTCTTCTGTGTTACTTACAAGCATGTTCTGATTCCTGAGTGCCCTGGTTAAGGTTCTCGATTTTTGATTCTGTTTAGTCCCGTCTATGTGATTGATACCTGAGTTTGATTTCTTGTTTGCCTTTCGATATGTCCCCTGTTTTGTCATTGGTGTACTGATTTCCTGATTTTTGGCTTTTGGACTGTGCGCTCGCGACGATTTTGGATTTGCCCTTCTGTGCTGTATTGACAAGGCATTCCTTTGATCTGGACCGTATGACCTCGATTCTGAATAAACTAATTGAACTGAATTCTGGCCTGTGCTTCCGTTCTGATTCTGCCTCTTGTCACTACTCATCACTTACAGAGTAACCAATGAACATTCACTTTGTTAGCCACTGGGCCTGGGCTCCTTCTGGGATTCCTTCCATGAGTAAGTATTTCTTTTTTTTTTTTACCTTGTTTGCTGCTTTTAAGGACTTAACCTGTCATCTGCCCTTTTGCTACTCCTTCAAGCATCTTTGGGAACTGGAGTAAGGCTGCTGGTCTGAAATGTAGTATTCAACTCTTTCCAGATGTATGTCAGCAGCCAAATTTAAAATTTGGCATTTGGCTGGGTGACCTCCTGGCGCTTGTGGTGGAATTTAAGCTCACGTATTGGCAGGATCAATGGCTCCCTTCCAGACAAATTGCATAATCCATCCGGTAAACAAATATCTGATGTGTTAAAACCTTCATTATAATGTTCTTTTACATAACGGCTATGAATCTCATCAACTAAATCATCTGGCGTAAAAGCTGGACTGACAGCTGGCTTCATAACACCTCTCCTGACAAAAAGAGCATCTAATATGTAAGGTGGCAGTTGAATTGGCTGTGGTAGGCATGACAGTCACATCAGTATGTGTGAGGTGGGCACTCGGTGAGCACACCACTAGTTCTTGGCAAAAGAGAGAGCCATAGATAAACCTCCATCTCATGATGAAACAGCGAGGAACATAAAACTGATTGAAAACAGTATTTTGGAGACTCTGTCCCCGGCCTTAGTGAAAACCGTCACTCAATGACTCAGTTGGAGCTGTTTATGTTCAACCACCCATTCCATGATGAGAGGCAGACCCCAAACTAATGAAAGTGTTGGTATACACTACAAACCTGTGACCTCACAAGGGACAGTAGACCCTAAACTAGTGAAGTCAATATCAGGTCCAGTGGGCAACAGTGTCTGTATTCCTGCTTTCACCATGCACAATAACACCTAATTTTACTGATAATTTACATACATGCCAAATCTACCTCTTTTGGCAGTAGACTATTGCTTTTGGGGCGTTTTTTTCTAAATGAAACGCCCCCAAAAGCGGTAGTCTACCGCCAAAAGCTGTAGAGTTGACATGTATGAATTTATAACGATGGCTCAGGAAGCAGAGGCCGCGGCTGAGCATGAAGCTGATGAGGCAGGACTAGCTTCCCCTTAAATTATTGCCTAAAACCTGTTGTCGATCAAATCCTTTGATTAACATTGCACCTCTTATTTCATGATATATGCAAAACCATCACCAGTTCTTACAACTAAAACTTATGCTCTTAACCTAAATGGTGTATACCAAAGTGATTGGTATTTTCTATGCATCATTGATGGCAGTCTGATTGTATGTATTTAAGCTGTGAGTATGTATAATTCTGCTGAATGTCAATGCCAAAGTGGTGAAGCTAGTTTTTTTCATTACAGGTCCTCAGGGATTAAAAAAGTTAAATTTAGGCACATGACATTAGGTTGTGGATTTACTTGCCAATCATTAATATCGTTAGCACGCCATTTCATTGATGAAACTGAATAAAAGCAAGTTGATTTAATGGTGATCAGTTTCAAGGTGAAGGCCTCTGCCCAGTCTATTTCCAGCTGCCATGATGGAATGCTTATTCGTCATGTTATGCATAGTTATAGTACTGACTACGCACACTATAGCCTGCAGGACCTGAAGTCAAGAAGCTTGGCCCTGTTCCAATTAACTCCATTGGAACTGTGGACCCTTAACCAGTGAAATCACTTCAAACTTAAAGCAGGGAATTCAGTATTCAGAACAAGAGACTGTAAGCCAATAAATTCACTCGGAACTGGAGACTTAAAAATGAGTGGGAACTCTCGTGAAACAGTGGACTCTGAACCACTGAGTAAGCAAATCCAAACCACAGAGAAAAGCAAAACTGTAATTGATTTATCAGAGAGCATTACAAAGCTAAATCATTTAGCAAAGAGCTAAGCTAAGAACATAAATCCCATGTTGTTATACATCCAGAGGAGGTAGCCTTGATGCTTTGCTTTTCAAAAAAGCTTAATATTGAGTTGAGCATACAGACAATGAATCTATATTGAACATCATTCAAATAGATAACCCCACATCGCAGTGCTATCACTCATGTTGACATAGTTCTCTAAAAGGTCCAGGTCAGAGATTAAGAAACATGACCTCCCAAACCCATTTTTACAGAATGGTCATGACATTGTGGAAAGCTGGAGACAGCCACTGGGAGGGCTTTAAATTATGAGGACTAAAGTTCCCATCAGCAACTGGCCCTGGGTAAGGAAAGCTGACCTTCATCTTCTTTTTCAGATTAGACAGATCGCAATCGACAGGATTAATGCATGATATGTCCATAACATTCAATTTTACAGCAGCAACCTCTGGCACTTCTACCATACATCCACAGCTCATTAAAATTATCCTTCTCGCAGCTTTGTGTAATTCACCCACTTTAACAGCATGTTATAATTACATTTTATAATACACTTCAATGAAAGTACCCCATTTGCATTTTTCAGTGGAGCAGTTGCAGAAAATATGAACCGGGAAATGATAATAAACCCCGAAGCATAATGACAAAGTCTAGCTCTGCATCACAGGGTCACAAACTCACCACTCAAGACAGGAAAACAAAGCTCTGAAAAGTGCATTGCCTCATCATTGAGACTTCAGTATACCTGCTTCCACAATGGCCTCAGGAAGTGACCGTGAGAGTTGTTTTCTCTTACCTTTGGGTTTCTTTTTGCGTGGTCCGGGCGCGGAGGGGTCACGTCTCTTTGCACTTTTCAGTGCCTTTCTCGCGTCAAGCAATTCCCTTCTCAACATGGTGACCAAACAAAAATCCAAATGTTGTTCTCTGATGTTTTATCCCCAGAAAGGGAAACCCGCAGGAACTGGCCACACTCACAGACTATCTTCTGCTGTTCTTGTTTTGAGCTCTTTGGTCTTCTTGAGAGTCTTTTTTTCCTGGCTTGGTGGTGAAAGCTGGACCCCAAAGCCCCTTCTCTCCCTCACTCACTTCTCAGCTGATGAGTCAAACGGTCTATTTCTGGTGTCATGTAGCACGCGGCCTGCAGCACCATTCACTGGTGCTGGCTTTGTGCAATACTACCACATTACATAGAGGGCTATTCTATCCTCTGTGCCCCCACAGCAGGGATTAGCTTCACTATGTACCAAAGAGGGTATGTTCAAAATCCTAATGGGCCTGCGTGCTAATGTTTGCTAATGTCTCAGGAGGGAAGGCCATATGGCAAAAAAAAAATAAAAATAATAATAATATTACAAAATCTGTTTTGGACAGTAGCCATGTCTATTGGGGTTGGGGATAATATCGGAAGACGGCAGCGACTCACGGCTGACTATCTCCAAGTCTTTTTTTCACCTATTATTATTATTTTTTTTTTACAAAAATGAAGTTTGTCCCAAGAGTTAATTCTTTTAACATGACACAAATGCCAAATATTCTGCAAGACCATGCATAGCTGAAGCATTTGTACATTAACATAAACAAAACAATTACATAGCAACAATGACAAAACATACATTTATATTTTTTGTTTTATACCTTGACAGCAGGAACAGTGGACAGCCACTTGGTTATCGCAAAATTAGATATCAAGCCAAATTTCATCCGCTGTCCCTGGGCAAGTTATGCAACGTAAATATACGTATAATTTCAATGACAAAAGACTGACGGACATATCACCATTATTTAAACAAGACAGAAAAATAATAAATACAGTAATTTCTGTACAACAGTTAAATCATTACTTCCTGAAGGCATGACTAATTTGATTTCAGCCATGATTCCAACTAATAAAACTTTTAAAGCTGACAAAATTTCTTATACTTGTTGGTGTGGCATTCCAAGTGATTGTTTGTTACACTGACTGAATATGCCGATTTCTCAAAATGCAACTAATCTCTGACCTCCTACGCAGTCTCCTCTGCAGGATATAGTACAGAGCCTTGTCTGAACGCAGTAATATGAATTCATTGACAAGGTCAGAGCAAGATGATTGATTCTGTGTATAAGTATTTGCTAGGTTCACAAAATTAACTAATGTAGGAGATATATTTGATTAGAATAAAATAAATTAAACAGATTAAAATGTCAAAGCTTGGACAGAACAATATTAAAATTCACAATATCAAATGTATTGCTAAAATGAGGGAGATACTGCACCAATAAAACAATATTAAATTTAATTTACTCAATAATATACCAAATAGCAGTTTCAGTGGACAATTTTTTTCTTCAAAACCAAATTTGTATTTTATAGAGGAAGACACTTCCACAATTTCAAGAAGTTGTGAAAGGCAAAATATTAAATGGCCTATAGTTGGGTATGCATGTTAGACATAATAACACATAACATACCAGATTTTTTCACTCTAGCAGCATTTTATAATCATTATTTTTTAATGGTTTGCTCATTTTGAGATCTGAAATGTCTAAAGTTCTTAATTTCAAAACACATATTTCACATTTCTAACCCCGATAAGCAAGTTGAAATGCCAGATATATCGAATATCAGCAAACTCCCCCGGCATTAGAAGTGGACTGACAGAAATAAGGAAGGACATGTTATTCCATCAGGCAGATTAGTAAAAGTAAGATGGCTGCAGCCTCTCACGTTACTGGACCAAACTGAATTCAGGAATGCTAGCCGGCAAACTGGCCATGTTCGCCCTATGAGAAACCGCACCAATAACAGCACATATACAGTGTGATGGATGCAACAGGCCTCAGAACTCAGAGCTCTTGACGCAAACAAAACAACATCAAAAAGTATGTGGACACCTGCTGAAATAGTATCTTGTTCAAAAATCAAGGGCATTAATTATAGTGTTGGCACCCCCCTTTGCTTCTATAATAGACAACAGACCCCTGGGAGATATGGCCACTTGATGTCAGAGTGCTGTGGAGGGGATTTGCTTCCATTCCCACAGGCAATCCATTAATGAGGCTGATTGTAATGTTGGGTGGTTAAGCCATGGCCTGGTGTTGGCTGTACAGTTCTGCCAGGGTTCTCAGTGGGTCAGAATGTAGAATGTATCCAGGTGAGTTCTGTGATAGTCATTGGCATCGCACCCTACAGGTAAAAGATTTACTGCTAAAGAAAGCAGGCCAAAATATTCTGGAAAGAAAGCCAGTCATGTCCCTTATATTGGGAAAATGGTTTCCAATTTCCTAAGCCTTAAATGAGAGCCACTGGAATAGTTCATTATTGGTGGCACTTATTGATGCCTATATCAGCACAGGATAAATATTGCCTTCTGTTGAAGTTAAGCATTTCACAGAGAAAAAGGAAAGTAACACCTTTCTTCCAATAACTGAATAGTTTTGAATAAAATAGTAATGACAATAATAAAAATAGTTGTGAGAGCTTCGGGCACAGCCAGCAAGGAGATTGAACACTGGATTGGAAAATTAGGAGTGAATATCAAAGTAGAGCACTTACAGAGGCCTGCTCCACTTAGACCTGCAAGAGTACTGCACAAAGTCCTTAAGCAGTAACCACGTCATCTTAGTTCACTAATTGCGGACAGTTGGCATCTTAATTTCATCTTCAGCCATAAATGTGGAGGGAGCACGAAGAAATAATAATAATAGTACAACGTATACATTAGATTTATAATGCTCTATTCACTGGCAGCCAGTTTCATTACACTCGCATAAAATTATAGAACAGAAAGCCCTGGTAGGCCCACAGGATTTAGATGTAGTCAGTTTAAATGTGCGATCCTATTTGATTTATTGCTGTGGCACTTGAGAAAAAGACAAAGGGTTAGATCGTAGAAAAATGTAGGTTTTGTTCGGAAACATGATAGGCTCACACTATGAAGTAATGACTAATTACCCATTATTGTAATACATAAGACACAGTAAGCTATGAGTCATATTTTGCAGTCAGAAGCACTGCTCCTCTCATACTGAAATGTAAAACTCCGATGACACAACTGGGACTGTGCCAACAATACAAAATGCAGTGACGTTGATGCTTATTACAAGCATTGCTGCATATAAGAAGCACCCCTAAAAACTGATTTAACTTTGAAGACCCTAAACCACAATAACAAATTCTTCTAGACAGGAGATTTCTATTAATTTGAGAACTAATAAGCTGCAAGCATCTGTTCAAAAGATGTCTAACCAGCAACACTTTCTTCAGTAAGTCTCCAAATCAAGATGAAGACACTAACAAGGCTCCAAAGCGGCTGAATGTTCGGTGCACAGATTGCAAGTGTTGGGCACAAAAACAGCCAAAAGGTGGCAAAGGGAACTGTGTTAGAAATTTTGATAGCATAAGTCAAACACCAAAAAACTGCGAAAGCCAAAAAGAACATTGGCCACATGGAAAGGCTCTCTGACAGGGCAAGACAAATACCTGGTCAGATAGCTGCTAATAGGCATAGAATTACAGCTTTAAATATCACCACAGTATTGAATCAATCCATTTTAGAAGCAGTGTCAAAAAAATGGTCTTGAGCTTCACTAGTCTGGTACTTTTGTTTGCACTGATTTGACTGGACTACTTGGCTGAATTACTGCACTGTTTCAATTTCAGGAAAACCCCTCACAATGCCAACAACAAAATAATAATAAGAATGATAATACATTCTTTATGATTCTCCTGTTAATTCTTGCACATTCATTTGTTGCATACAGCATCTGCTTGTCATGGTGGCAGAGTTTGCTGGAAAAATCTAGTGAAAAATGAACATTTTAATGTGGCTCCGGATAATCATTAAAGTTATAAACAAAGACCATAACTGCTCCTCGATATAATGTTCCAGGGTTTATAGCAGCCGTGACTATGTTCGCTATGTCATCCATTGATTGATTGTTTAAGTCACTAGAAGGTTGAAGTCTTATCTTGATTCCTAAAACCACATTTAAAGTGCATAGTTCAACTCAAATTTGCAATATTCTTTCTTAGCTGCACAAAGAATTTTTCATTTTTCGCATTATATTGTGAATTGTCTTGAATTATCAGAGATGACTTTTAAAATGAATAGAAATATATTTGGAAATAGCTTTATCATTAGAAGTTATTGTCTGGAAAAGCTTTTGCTACAAAATCAAAACCGGTTCACAAAATCATTCCTGCTATGGATAGTTTTAAAAAATCATGGTATGCCTTCTTAGAGCAATAGGCAATAAACAAGGGCAAAAAAAGACTGCCGCTGTAAAGGAGACCATTTTAAGTCAATAATAAACCAGAGAAACAGATTAATTTAAACGAAGCCACAATGCAGGATCTGTGGATCTCACACCATGAACTGCAGCAAAAGATGTGCCTCTTCCCATCAAAAAGAAGTTGACCTTTAAGTCAAATCAGACATTTTTTGTACAGGATACAAGATACCCTGTCCCACAGCCCCAGACTTTTGGAGAATTTGCATCAGATGGGCACTCGGTTTCGTCCAACAAAAGGGTATTTCTTCACATTTTGGGAGTGTTTCAGGGGGTTATTCAGAAACATTTTGCAGGTGGCTGTTTTATTCTGTTGCATATTTTGTGGTCCTGACATCCCAGTAGTCGGCAATGATATGAAGAGGAAACATTTAAATGGATTTTATACGGAGATGCAAAATCTGTTTTTCAACATTTTTAATGAAAACTTTGGTCATTTGAAGATTATGATTACAAAAGAAAATAAATTGATTAACGGATTGAGACATAAAATCAATGCAGACAAATTAGGGTTTAAGCATTTTAAAATGTGCGAGAATAACAAGCAAACACACAATAAAGTAACCAGCAATGAATGCCCTTGTCCTATTCTTTGACTGTCAGTTAAGTACTTTGCCTTTCAATGTTGTGAATAACAGGCCATACATCTGCGTGTGAAAATGTTGGTGAACACAGCTTCTGGGAGATATTTATGTGTACCCAGCTCTCATGGAGAAGAACTGCACACATGCTGTTCTGTTCTGCATGGCACACCATGGAACCTGACGGAATATTCTACAGCTTCATGAAATAAGGATGAAACTGGAGACGTCTCGTCTGGAATAATGAGGTGTTCCATGGTTCCGCAAAAAGCATCGGCACAGTGTAATGGGGGAGTGATTTCATTATACCTGTGATTGAATCAAGATGCAGTTTGGTATTCAAGGCAACCTCTACTTGTGCGAGCATATTTGAGCCTGTGTGCGTGCTTGCATATATGTGTGTCGTGTACTGGACTGTGTGTGTTTTTGTGACGTGGGGGGGTGGGGGGTGGGGTGGGCTGTGTATGTTCGTGCATTTGTCCGTGTGTGTGTATGTGTCTGTGTGTGCACGTATGTGTGTATGTGTCTGTGTGAATGTGTATTGGGGAATGGGCTGTGTGTATGTTGGGGTATGAAGGATGTGTGTTGGAAAGTTGGTTTTGTGTGTGTGTGTGTGTGTGTGTGTGTCTGTCTGTCTGTCTGTCTGTGTTTGTGTGTGTTGGGGTGGGCTCTATGTGTGTTGGGGTGTGGACTGTGTATGTTGGAAAGTGGGTTGTGTGTGTGTGTGAGTGAGTGTGTGTGTGCGCGCATGTGTCTGAAAGCACATGTGGATGCACGTGTGTGTGTGTGTGTGTGTGTGTGTGTGTGTGTGTGTGGGATTCAGTTGAATCGTTCCCCTCTCGTGTGGCATTAAATGTACATCTTCAGAAGGAACTTCCTCCAACAGCAGGCTGGAGTGCAGAGTCCAGCCCGTTCACACACACAGTATTGATCCCCACAACGCCTCCTAACCCCAGAGCGAAATTTAAAAAAGGCAATAAAACCCAGCAATGTTGCCATGGAAGCAGCTGGTGGATCAGTGTGAAAGATGCATGGACTCCCCACATAGTGCACATAGAGCACATAGTGTACACTACTCACACAAAACTCACACAAAAAAAATTATGTCACTTACAAGCGCAAAAATGATGAGCTGGTCCTGTGAATGCCATTATCTGAGAATATATTCAGCCCACAATATGCAGCAACAATTCAGTTCATCTGATACAACATACAACTTGCTCAGTGTCACCAAGAACAGAAAGCAAAGTTCACAGTTAAGTCTAAGAGTCTAAATCTGTCCCAAGAGAGAGCACAGTAAAATGCACATTATTAAAATTCATTAAACTTACTGATTTTTATTTTGTTTTATGAGTTTCTGGAAGCTAATGTGTAGTTGCGGCACATTGGAGTTCTGCTTTGAGAAGCTCTTTTACTGAGGAAAGAACATCTGAGAGTAGATGAAGTCTGGGTTTTCATTAGATGCAGCACATTAGCAAGTAAACAGCTCATTATGTCAGGGGCTGGTAACAAACTGTCCCCCACGGACAAACACAAACAGCCTGCAACAAAACAGTATTTACATGCTTTCACCAGCACAGCCGGAGTCCTGCAATTCGCTGCTGTTTACTTTACATGCATTTATGAACACAGCCCAGGTCCTGCAATTAACTACTGTTTATTTCACGTGCTTTTATAAACAAGGCCCAGGTCCAGCTACTTGCACCTTACATTTTTTTTTTTTTTGCAAGCATGGCTTAGGTCATGCAATTGACTAGTGCTCACTGCACAGACTCTGAAAGACATCAACAAACTTGGTTTTAAAAACAGAAAAGTGAGAGCAGACCTGAAATGTAGTCAAATGCAAATCTGAAGCAAGCGGGCCAGCAAACCAAATTTCTGGAAGCTTCGTAAATTCAAATGGACTCTGCTACACATCGTTCCAGTGAATCAGCTAGAAAGTCTTTCTGTTTGACATTATATGTGTCAATTATATATGTCCAAATCAAATTCACACCTTTCCATGGATTCAAACCCTGTTTGAACATAAAGCAGCAAAGTTGAAGCAGTGCTACGGCAAAGCTCGGCGTGACCACATTGCAGTACATTCACACTGACAGGAAGGGAAAATGATTTGAATAAATAGAAGTTCTGCTCTACATGTTGATCTAGCTGAAACTGTCAGATTAGAACCCGGGGCCTCGTCTGTCCAGGCAGATTATAATTAGAAGTGATGTGTTCTGGTGTAAGGGGAGATAGTTTGGCCTGTTAACATTGCAAAAATCTGAGAGCAGGCACATTCCCAGGTATAAATAGCCAGGAGAGATGGACGCAGGCAGGAGAGAGATATGGATGGGCTGAGTGACAGGACAGCTGCTGCCTGTGAGGTCAAGGCAGGGGGATCAGGAACATGGCACGTTGCTTTCCTGGGGAGGGGCTAATGCAATTAGGGGGAGGAGCTATTGCGGTGGGGAAGAAGCAAACAAACCATGGGGTGAGGGCAGACACAGAGGGAGGAGCTAACAATGTGTGGGAGGGGATAACATTGGGGAGGTGCAAGCACAGCCATGGGCTAATTCTGGGAGGAGCCAACACAAAGCAGGGGGAATGGCTCATGAAGTATGGGGGAGGGGCTAACATATGAGAAGGAGTGCGTACAAAGTGTGGGAGGGGCCAACTCAAGGGGAGGAGCGAACACAGGACAAGGGGAGGAGCTATTGCAGCAGTGGAAATACCAGCCAAAAATGTACATTGAGTACTCCGGATACCTAGGTTGTTAAGCAGGTATTGCCTTCTAGTGGTTGAGACTCTAAGTACCAACTAATCATAAAGCATCTCCAGTCTATGCATGGTCAGTCAACAAAGCCTAATTTTTCAACTGCATGAAGCAAAGCTAGCATGAGTAGCTGGTAAATAATTTCCACCTGATATGGGCTCTCTAATATTCTAAGTGCGCTACTAGCAAAAACAGCCACCCTGCGCGAGTTTTGCATGCCCTTTAGCATGTTTATGACATGCTCTTTTTTTAAGCGTATTAAACATCTTAAAAGCTACATGAGCTACATGAACTATTACCAAATAAAGTGTTTAAAACAATTTTTTCAATTACTTTTCAAAAATTTACAATATTTCAATTAAATGTCTTATATTGCAGGAGTCTGGTCAAAGAATATACATATTCTCAGGAAGATAAAACACTTTCATGTCCAACTGGGGTATAAATACATTGCTGGAGTTTACAGCTGAATGAGATGAAATCTATTAGATAAGTCATGGAGCTGTTTGCGCAATACAGGCCTATCAGTACAAATGCTCAACTTTCACAAATTGAGAAAAGCTTCATTTTTGCCAGTATTGTCAAAAAAAAAAGATCACAAATTTAAATCATAACTTTCTATATTATTTAAAAAACACCGACTCTTTTTTTAATTTCAAGCAGAGACTTTGATGTTAACAAATCCGGTGAAATTGTTTATTTTAATAAATTGAATGGATCCCTTCTGACCTTTTTCCAAAATGCCATCATCTAAAGATGCCCGCGTCTAGAGCTGTACTGCTGACAGGATGGCAGGGGAAAACGTGGGGGTCAGTGACACTGCTGAAGCTGCCTTACAGGCTCCCCTGCCAGCTGACACCCCAAACTACCAGCCTGTACCCCTAATTCACCTTCTAAATGAGCAACGTGACCTCTTTTCAAACAAGCGATGAATCCAAACTCCATCCATCCTTAGAAAAAAGATTTCTGTCTATCCTGTAGGCCACAGAGCTCTGGCCTCTTCACCTTCCCCCACACCAGCACCAACCCAGCAGCTCTCTGCAAATATTACTTTCCTAACCTTCATTCAGTGAACGGGAGAGAAAACCCAAGGCTGCAGAGCGATGGAGTTTCTGTGGGAACACTGAGTAATGAGTGAGGTGCATTTTTCGCAGATCTGCTCCTGAAGACCGGAGGCCAGTAAAGCTGCCAAATCAGCACAGCACAACCAGCACTTCCCCTGCTCGTGTCGGACGCATGACTGCAAACAGATGCATTCCCCTGCCGTCAGCATGTGTTCCTGTCGCTGAAGCCAGATGGGTGATGATGGTTTTATTAAAACCGATCAGCTTCTTTGGACCTCCACAGGTAAACAACAAACCTGTCATTACCTCTCTGAACTGGTTCACCACAGCAATGGTACAGGACAATACTGTTTCATCACAGAACCACAGCACTGAGACAGGAACATACTGACTCACCACAATACCACAGAACGAAAATACTGTATTTAGGATTGAGGCTGTACTGAGTTTGCACATTTTAAAACATTTTCAGTGCTGACAGACACAAGGCTACATGATAACCTGGCCTACACATAACCTCAGTTACACAGTTACATTCATCCACGGCCTGATCTAGGATCAGTTTAACACATCACTCACGATGGCAAAGGATTGGATTCTCATGCAAGACCCTTATCTAAAATCAGCATTTCCCATCCTGACACAAGGCTTCACAAACGCAAGCTCTGTTTGGGTCTTCTAGATCACATGACACCCTCCAGCTCTCTCAGAAGTACTGCCTCAGTACAGTGGCTGCAGTATAAAGGTGACAGTACTGAGCAGGGGAAAGTTTCACAAAGCAGGATTACAGAGTTATCTGGATAAGTGCACTGATTAAAACCCAGAACAGCTCTTAGCACTCAGGTCCATGCTCCAGATTTAGGATGGCCCTGGGTATCACTCAGAGCAGTTATCCAACTAAGTCTGTAAACCTGCTTCAAGAAACAGCTCACAGCGGTTCTCTGCCCAGGACTCAAGAGAGCAGCAGGGTGTTAATTACAGCTTCATAAATGCATTAATACCTAAAAGCGGCTGGGTGCATGATTAGCTCACTCCTCCCGTGGTTTTTGAGGATGAGGTGATGGGAAGTTTTCTGGTGAAACCAGGCAGCTCTCCAAAACCCACAGAAGGTGTGAGGTCCGTTGATGCGAAGCTTGTTTGGCAGCACTGGGGCTGCATGCTATCTCGTAACAAATAATTACCTTCACCGAGGTCCAGCACGGCCAGTACGGCGCTGGTCTTGGCCTCGCCGAGGTAGTTGTTGGCGATGCAGGTGTAGAGGCCAGCGTCGCTGGGCTTGCAGTCACGGATCCACAGGCCGCCATATTCCTGGTTCTCCATATCCAGCAGTTCCTCGTTGCAGTACCAGTACAGGGAGGGCTGAGGGTCTCCTGCCACAGCCACCTTTAGCCGGATATCGCACCCGAGACCCACTGCCGCGTTCCGCATCTTCCGAATGAACACGGGCGGGGTCGGTGTGGGGTACACTGAATCGGCCGGGTCTGGCACCACCTGGTCCGCGGAGACTTTGGCCCGCTTTGGCGGGATGCGGGGGCTAGGGGGCGCCATCCCACAGGCCTCTCCCTCCGCCCCTTTCTTCAGAGTCGCCTGCGCCTCGGCCTTCCTCATGATGGCGCCCTGCTCGTCCCAAACAAACCTCTCTGTCACTTGACCCAGCTGCGATGCTCAGAAGGTGAAGGCGATTCCGATTTATTCAGCATTCAAATAATTTCAAAGCAGGGGTTTTCAGCTTTCCGTCAGTTTAAATCATTAGAGACCTTAGTGAGTCAAAACGACAATCCAGCATTACTGATGCTGGGTGTGTTTCAAATGTGTGAAAACAGTTTCTCAGCAAAAAAATAAAACTCATTTGTTGCTGAACTGCTGTGGGGACGTTTACTATTTCAGTGTACTCCAGACTCCCCGCTTTATAACAAACCACTCTGATTTCAGAACGGAGTACATTTTCAAGAGCTCTCAAATGAAAATAACCATACTTCAAAATATTTCTGAACTGCCAGACCTGAAGTTGAATGACATTTAAAGATATATTCACAGATATTTTACCTCAAAGTATGTGTGTTAAAAAGCTTTGGAATAGTTGGTATAATCCATGGAATGTCCAATTACAGCCATGAGAAGGGGAAAAAATAAAAGAAAATATCTAATCGTTCGCCAATTGAGAAGATACAACGTGCTGGAGATCTCCAAGCTGGTGGTATTTTTAGTGTGAGTCCTCAAGGATCAAGTTGCATTAGCAGCTCTGCGCAGCACCTTCGGAAAATACCGGAGTCAGATTTTCACCTTTCCATGTGGATCCTCGCGGTCTTAAGAGCTTGTCGGAGAGCGGGTTCTGGATCCTTCGCTTTTTCCGAACTTTCACATGAGCGGCGTTGCTGGCGGTTTGAACGCAGGTTTTTCGGCCGTGAGGACGTGTGGCTTCAGCAATCCCAATTCACCCAAACCTTCCCCCCCTTTGGAAGATCAACCCTCTCACTCAATCTCTGTCACTCCCCCCCCTCGCTCACTGAGTCCCCGGAGACGTGACAACTGAGTCCCCCTAAGCCTTCGAGTGACAGCTGAGCCGCAATAGGTCACATTTTTTGGACTGCCCGGATGCATACTCCACTGCCCGCCCCTCTGAAAATGCAGCCAACCAAAAGGTGGGGACGTTTGAGAGAGGGGAGACGCATGAGCGCTGAGTCATCTCCTCAAAGATAGACGCCACCCGGAAACTTCAGTCTTCCACACTAGTGAGAAGCCCCCAGGATGACCGAACTGCGTTTCAGTAAAGAACGGCTCTAGAGGCTACAGGCTCCATTCAGACAAGACTCAAAATAGACTCAATCTAACATAACCAAAAACCCTACGGCTCTGAAGTGGCACAACTCAGACGTACAAGATATGCCTTCAATGAACACCATAACTCATTGGACATTGACATATTGTTATTCTGATTCTGTACTCAAGCACTTTGAGTTTGAAAGGATGTAATGACAGTGAGGTTGAAGGGCAGACTGTCAGCTTAAATCTGAGGGCGTTATTGCCGAAAATCGGACAAAATATTTAGAAACGACAAACTGTTTTGTATACAGTCCTCTCCTGCCCATTTTTGGGCCATTAAAATATTGGACATTTTAACATGATTAAAGTACTTATTTTTAATGTTTAGTCGAATTTCCTTCGCAAGCAGACACTGTTTTAAGCCAGTGACGCTTACACATCACCAGGCGCTGGGTATATTCCCTGGTGAGGCTCTGCCACTCCTGCGCTGTGGCCATCAACCGTTCCTGATTATTTCAGCAGCTTTTTCCCCTCTGTCTCCTCTAGAGCATGTAAAAAGCATGTTCAGCTGGATTTAGGTCCAGCAATTGAACCAAAATAGCAAAAAATGAGTGACTGTCCAGGAAGTAATGATGCTCACCATATTTTACTGGAGGAAATATGACAATACATGTTCAATATAAACCTATATGCAGAAAATCTTAATTTAACCTGGCAATTATTAATTTGTCTGTGACTCTGTGTTCACACTGCAGATGTTGATGTTCAGACGGCTGTGCCTAATAGGTTTAAGCTGTACCAATAAAACATTGTTCTATGTTGTGTCGGGCAGTGCGGTGACGCAGTGGGTAGCACTGCTGCCTCACAGCAGGAAGGTTCTGGGTTTGAAACTCGCCTGAGGCCTTTCTGCGTGGAATTTGCGCGTTTGCGTGGGTTTCCTCCAAATGTTTGAAGACATGCACATTGGGCTAGCTGGATATGCTAAATTGCCCCAAATATGAGAGAACAGTAAGTTACTTGATTCCTATATGTGCAAAGGATGGTGCCATACAGTCTAAAATAATGTTCTGAAAGAGATATTAAAGAACAAATAAATGAATACATCTCAGTTGTGTCTCCGCTGTAGGATTACTTCTGCTTTTCATCCCACGTGAACATCTGCTTTTCAATAAAAAGTCTCAGCACAACACGTGAAGCTGGCTAATGTTTGCAAACTTGCTATCCTGGACCAGCAATGGATTTCTGTTTGTTAGCAGGCTAGTAACCTTTAGTGGCAGCAAAATATTGTGAGAGGAGCTGACGACAGTTTTTCCGCCGTTCCCATTCCATGTAGTGTAAAATTCATAGTGGTCCATTGGGGCAATGCACACCCCCGTAAATGTACTATAAATGTTCCCGTACAAAAAGGTATTTAAACAATACGATTACTCATCTAAAATTGTGAACTGCACGTCCAACAAAAAGTGATCTCATTTGATCTGGACATTGTGAAGCTGAACGTAGACACATCTATAATCAAAATAACCAAATACAACAGTTTTTTATGGCACAGTTGAAAATGAGAAGGTTTTATCCAGAAGGAGCACGCTGGACTGTGGAATTTAACACAAAATCCATCTTCATTTATTGCCCACTACATGTTCTTCTTTTCCAAACCAAAGCCTGGCAGCAGCACATCCTTTGACACAGGTTGCCATGGAAACAGCCTCACAAGCGCTTGAACAAGGACCACTCTCTTGGAAAATGAAAATGATCAGTGGCTGGCTCAAAGGAACCTGCTTGTGCTGAGATCAGTATGTGCAGACTGAGGAATTTGGCAGCTCAACCCCTTCAAAGTGCATATTCAAACTACTCACCAGAAGAACACACAGACAGATTAGATTAGATCGCATTATATGAGATGAAAGACGCAGATGATCCAAAAGGAGGCACGTTCACTGTCTGTGCGCAATACAGTCCTCTTCAACAGCCGTCGCGCAATGTGGAGGCAATGTCGCCCCCTACTGGCTCGCCATCATTCCTTCACATTTTCCGCCTGCTGTTTTCATCATATTAATGACAAGTTGGCCAAGCACAGGAATAACCCTTGTCTTGAGCTCTGAATACTTCTAAAGCTTTGTGTATTTGGCTATTTTCTCATGAGCAAAATCTACTACATGTAACTCTTCCAACACTGTATTGATTTAAATGTGGCTGTTAGGGAACAGTCAGAGCACATACAGTGCCAGTCAAAAGTGGAGACATTCCCACATTTTTCTTACAATAAATGTGAAATAAATAAGTGCCGTTTATTTTGCCAAAAAAATCTAATTCTTAAATCCATCAAATTATCCAGCGTTTGTAGTCATATTTGCTAAGCACACTCACATTTTTTTCTTTTCACAAGGGCAGTTCTATGACTATGATAAGTTTGTAGCTGCACGGCTGTCAACCTTCCCAAAGATGTGCTGCACTTGTGGTTTGGTTTTTATCGACTATTCTGCCCAGCGAGTCCCAAAACAGCTTGACCTTAATTTGGCCACAGGAAAATGGAAAGAGCTTGTTTGTCTGTTTACTTCGCAAACTATGGTTTCTTTGAGAATTCCAACATTTCGGAAACTATTCAAACAAGTAAATTATTCTCTTTTAACTTCTGGCCGTTTACCTCGTGCAAGATTCCATTCGAGATTATATAGAGAAGTTAAACCATTTGAATTTCTCCAAAAGCAGAGCGTTGTGTGTCCAAACTTTGGACTGGCACTGTGGATTTTCAAGTGTGACACGTTCTTGGATGCATTCTTTTCACATATTGTGTCTGCCATCTGGCCAAACTATTAACACGGGTTTGTAACATCAATTCCAAGAGCCACTATCCTCTCTTCAAATTCACACAGATGGCCAAAGTGATCATTCAGCTTGTGTTGACTGTAATCACGAAAAGGTATAATACACAATTGGAAGTGTCATGTGGTGTGCATGTGCCCGTCTGCATGCACACATACAGAGCTCTCTTTTTTTTTTTTTGCATACTTTTCATACAGTTTTTAAATGATGATTTCATTTATTGAGGGGAAAAAGCTATCCAAATCTGGGTCATTCCAGGTGAAAGGACCAGATATTCCTTGGGAGTGTTGCTGCACCATTTTCAAATTAGTCTTAAATTTGTATGTCACTAGATAGTCACAAAAGTACGTTCTATGCAAATTGTAGGCCTGTAGCTCAAATAGTTTCTGAGTTGTGGGGGTCTGAAATTTTCAGTAATTGGGCTATAAATAGCCAAGAAAAGCCTCGCCAGGGTTTTTTGCATCTTTAAGTGGTTAATTCTCAGCCTCTAGACATATCAGAGAGCTGTAAGTTGGTATACAAGGCCTCTGCATGTAGCTAGTGCTCCACAAACATCCCCAGGTGTTTCCCTACACTCTGCAGGCCATGGGGGCTTGCTCAAAATGCCAAAAATTAAGAAAATCCTACCTGTGAGTGGGGTTTGGGGCCTTAAAGGTACTAGAAATACTGCACAGAAGTGTTCTGATACCCCTGGGTTCCATTCTACACAAACTTGTGTGATAACTTGGCAAACTGGAGCTTTCTAGATACCTCAGTTTGGAAAATATGAGCTCCCAAAGTTGGACAAGATTTTTAATTAGCTGTTTTTGGTGGCAAAAATCTCCATGCGGGACAGGTGCCAGAGACCCCAACTTTTTGTAAAAGACAGTTCTATCTGTCTTCTATCACTGTACAAAAAAGCAGCAGGGTTATATTTGTAGTTACTGAGATATTCTTATTCAAAATGGCATGGGTGATGCCAAAATTGTTTTTTGCTTTTCAGTACTTTAAATTGGGATACAAGTATTAGTAGTGATTCCAATGGCAGTATTATGTATATTTTGTTCTTTTTGAAATGTTAATTGTCAAAGATGACTACTTTCAAAAAGTATAATGCCCTTTTTGTGTCACAAGGTCTAGCTTAGAGGCATCCATGTTGATATGTTGACACCGTATTGCAATGCATACATAGCATACATTGCTATTTCAGAGGCGTAGCCAGTGGGGGGGCCAAGACACGTCCCTTTATGACTGCAATTAGTAGTTCACAATCATTTTCCTTCATTGACGCGTTTTCCAATGATCGTAACTGGCAACCCGAAGACACGGTTTCTCTCCATATGTGATCTAACAGCGATTAAATAATGGGCTAAATTCATTACAGTTGCTGAACAAGAACAGAGAATCGGGTCGCACAAAACTTTGGTTTAAAACAATTACAAAGTATTAGTCCTGACCTGTTCTCAGTCATTTTCATAATTAACGAAAGGTTCATTCCGAGAGCTCTCCACACTTAACAGGTGCTGCTTGTTCTCCATGATTAGGTAAGACAACAATCATTGTCGTCTTACCTAATTGGGGAACACGCAGCACCTCTTAACTGTGGAGTGCTCTCGGCCCAATTCTCTGTTCTTGTTCCGCAATAGTACTGAATTTAGCCCATGATTTAATCGCTGTTAGATCACATATGGAGAGAAACCGTGTCTACGGTTGCCAGTTACGATCATTGGAAAACGCGTCAATGAAGGAAAATGATTGAGAACTACTAACTGCAGTCATAAAGGGACGTGTATTGCCCCCCCAACCAATCACCGTGCTCAGTGTCCCAAGACTCGTGCATGAGGACGGACGTCAGCCATAGCAACGGAGATTTACTGCCACCTGTCTCAGAGCTACTCCTATTCTAGGGGTTACCAGTTTTCTTAACTAAAAGTTGCTTTCATCAGCTTTGTGAATAACTTTTAAGATTTCACTCCTACATAAGATGTTTTAGCGCGACTTAGGAGTACTCCTAGCGGTAAGATAAGATGCTTTGTGAATACGGGCCCAGGTCTCATAACTTGTCAAATGACAGTTTGACCCCTAAATATGATATGATAAATATGCTCTATCACATGCCTCACACCAAAAAGCAAGTTCCTACCTCATTCAGAACTCAAACTGTGGGGTTTTTCCCTAAGGTACTATTTTTTGTTGTTGGTCATTAGTGGGTTAATGCTCCAGGGTTACATCAGGTAGACGAGCTCCCTCCTTGACTGGCTGTCACTGGTTTACATTATTACACCCAGACCTATGGAAGAGATGCAAGTTTGAGGAGCAGATGCCCTGAGGACCTGACAATAAGGGAGCTTTGAGTGTCATGGACAGATCTACAAATTAAAGCTGATTTATTTACCCCCTGGCAGAAGAAAAATTACGATTTCTGAATCCAAGTGATCGAAAAACAATCCTGGGGAGGATTTTTATTTCTGAATCAAAAGTTTTTCACCTCTGACCACAGATTGGATAAGGAGATAGCTAAGTAACAACAGCTCTCCGGGTTTAATCTGCTGCTCTGTTTCTCACAAAGTTAAAACACTGTTGTGTCTCTGTAGAGCTTTGAGCCTCAAGGTTTAGCAGTTCATACTAAAGATAGTGTCTCCGCACATATGATAGTGAATGAGTGAGACTATCTATATTTGGATTGTCATGAGAATTTAATCATTCCCCACCAATCAGAGCTGTGAGTACCACCCAGAGGCAGCTGTGAGCGTAAGCAATCTGGTCCTTCATTGTATGTTTGACTGCCAGACACGTAGCTACACACACACACACATGCAAACAAACACACATTCACACACACACAAACACACACACACACACACAAACACACACACACACACACACACACACACACACTCACACACGCACACAAATACACAGATGTGCACATGCATGTTGGAAATGCACAGGCACACACTCAATGCTGCCAATGCACATACACACACATGCACCCATGTACTGCAGACAAACACTGTCTCTCTCAGACACACACACGTCCATACAAATGCACACAAACACAAACATGCACACACACAAAAATGCACACATGCATGCGCTCACACATGCTGGAGATGCGCGCGCACACACACACACACTCACACACCCAAGATGTTGCGGATACACACTCAGTTTGACTTCCACTCATAAACACACTGCAGACGCAAACATGCACGAACAAGTAACTCTCTCCAAGGCCGTGTTTCAGATGAAAACCTCTACTGTTCTGCAGTGATAGAGGTTCTCATTTTTTTAAACAGCTCACTCCTCCAGCAGACCTGATGGGACCGCAGGTCGGGGGTAAAGGGACTCCTCTGACTGCAGCAGCTCACACCAGCTGCAAAAGCACAAGGATTCAGCATTCTAAGTGCTGCCTGCAGCCCGACAATAATGCCAATGATATTTCATTATCTCTAACACTAAGGCTATGTGTAAGCATGTCCATCAGAAATCTAACGACACAGACAAATGAGAGTATGGATGGCCACTGAGCTATGTGAGGAACAAAACCTATATGATTCTGTAGTGCATCACAGTCAATTTTACTTTTCTGTAAAGATTCTCCCTAAAAGCTGCTCCTTCAGTAATCCCTTCGGACGCTGTAGCTGTATTCAAGGCTATATACTCCGACGAGGAAATCAAGAGCGGTTTTATACCACCAATATTTTGTTTTTTTCTGACATTTAAATGAAATGTTCAAAATATCAAGGCCCAAAAAATATTGCGTCTTTAAATATATTCATTGTTTTTATTCAGCTCTATTTCAAAAACCTCTGCCATTTAAATGCAAAATAATAGTGCTGAAAACAGAATTTCCTGTTCAACAAAAACATTTCTCAAAACTGTGATATCTTCCAAAGTTGGAGTAAATGCTGTATGTACATCTGCAAGGTCAGTTACTCGGAAAATCACTGTGCGTCTGTAAAATCTTGGAATCCAATAGTAGCAATGAATGTCCCCTTATCTTGGCTTCCTCTCCCAACACCGCTACACAGAGATAGGATTCCCACAACTTGGTTGCTAGCGTCACAGGCCTGGCAGAGCCAGCTGTGGCATCTGGGTTAGAGAGGGAGAGGGCGGTCTCCAGGACGGCAAGACCAGCCAGACACATCTATACAAGCACCACAGACATATCAGCCCTTGCGCCAGAGGGAATAATAACCGCAGACAAACAGAGAGGAAGGCCCTGCTCACAGATTCACTATCCAAGACACTCACCTGTAAGTTGCAGCAGTCAAAACTGGTTCTGGGAGGAGCCAAGGGCCCAGAGTGCTTGGATATCTGGGTGAAGTTGGATTGTGCCGTCTCAGGTGACACCTCGTCCCCGGTTGAGCTGCTTTGGGAGTACTGATGATGCAGAGCAGGCACCGAGGAACAGCTTTCTGTCTCCTCCTGGCCCTGGTTCTCTCGGCTTCTATGTTGGCCCAGGCCTGTCAGGAGCACCAGGTCGACCGGACTCTGGTTCTCGACTGGCTGAGGGAGCAGATTTTGGAGAGGCTGGGTTTGGAGGAAGCTCCAGTGGTGGTTCAGGGGGAGGGTCCCGAGATGCTACATCAGCCCGTTCGGCCTAGAGCAGGGAGGGCATTGTGGCCAGAAAGCAGGCCGGCCCAGCGGGATACAGCGCAGGTCATCCTGTTCCCCAGCTCAGGTGAGCTTCGCTCGGAGCGTATCCTGGAGAGGGGGTGTTTGGGGAGGTGGGGCAGTGGTGGCCGTGGCGGTGGGGGTGGGGGGGTGATGTATTTTTCAGGAAGTTTAGCTTTGCAGAATGATATTCAAGACTAGCTGCTACCCGCTACCCGGAGTGAAATTGCCATTTTTTTTTGGGTGAATGACCGTTTTTCAAAAATCGGGCGACGTCAAGTCCTTCCTGGTGTCCAAGTGGATATTCACACCAAATTTGGTGACAATAGGTTGAGAAATGTAGGAGAAAAACGTATACATACACACAGACAGACAGACATCAACCTCAAATATATTATAGATACTTTCTGACTGAATATTTGTTGGTTGAAGAGCGTGCTTTTCTCGAAGGTTTTATGGGGGTTAAATAAAAAAAAATTCCTTGTAATATTCAGAAGCCTTCAGAATGGATGGAATGCAACAGTGTAGTATTTAGTGAGCTCTTGTGGAATATGTTATTTATCCTTGATCTACTCCATCCAGAGTCTATTAGACTTGGAGCCCAGGGAGTTTCCATGATTGTGCACATGCATGTGATGCCGGTGATTCCACATGCAGGAGCTGGTAAAATCATTAGAAATTCTACCTTTATGAAGCTTGAGATATGCAGTTTTTGATGGGATAGGTCAAAATATGATTCAATTGAATTTTATGGTTATTTTTCGAAGCTATGTTGTGCGGTTATTGGCAACTATCTTATCTGTCCCTGTCTGAGAGCTTTGAGCTGTGAGGCCCCAACTAAGTAGTGCTGTTGCTGTCTTTCTGAGTTTGGCAACTATGTAGTCATAATTTTTGATGCAGTTCCCCTTGTCACCTAAAATAATGTTTTTTTTTTTTGACCAATGCACCGGAAAATTGAGAACCAGTTGTTTAGCTCCCTTGGGGCTCTGTTAGTATTAAAATTGACTGGAATGACCCGTGTAAATGCTTTCCTCCAGACACTTCAAAGCTAAAGCAATTTTTCAAGGCTCTTATGCCTGCCTCCCGATGTGGATGTTTTGTACAAGCATGCAAATGTAAATACAAATGTGCAGAAGTGTGCGCCTGTGAGGGTGTATGTTATATGCAGGCATGATGACAGATACCACCAGGTAAACGTGAACTGTTCTGACTGCCGTATTCATATGTGTGAGTGTATGAGAGAGTGTGCGCGTGTGTACGTGCGTATGCATTTATGACAGTATTTGCATTTGTGTGTGTGCGAGTGTTCATATGTTCGTATGCTGGAACAATGTGTGTGTGTGTGTAAGTGTGTGTGTGTGTGTGTGTGTGTGAGTGTTCATGCATCTGCACACTCTGTTCCCACAGACTTCACATGTGCTCACTCCTCATTACCGCCCTCTGCTGGAGCTGCCAGCTACTTCACCTACTACTTCCAGCCATCATTCCACAGCCTGGACTCCACCATCACCTCCGGGCACTTCTGGTTCTACGCTGGGATCGAGGCCCAACCGGGGAACAACTCTGCCCCCCTGTACATACTCACCACTCAGCAGCAGCTCATCCTGGCCGCCCAACTGCCGGAGAGGACGGAGGACGACGGCTGGACGATGTACCGCATGGAGCACCACGTGCTGTCCTCCCTAGCTGAAGGACCTTTCATGGTCCAGGTGAGGTGCCCCAGCTGCGCCTGTTCATCAGAGGAGGATAAGACCCCATTCCTGCACCTCCACACACAGTCTCGCAGCCTGGACCGAGCACGTCGCTCCTCCATACCCTGGTCGCTTTCGGCGCTGGACCGGCTCCAGAGACCCGCTCGGGACCAGGGCGACTATGATGACTGCCACCATGAGGAGCTCAATATCTCCTTCCAGGAACTGGGCTGGGAGAATTGGATTGTGCACCCCAAAGTCTTCACCTTCCACTACTGCCACGGGAACTGCTCCAGCCGCGACCGCATCACCACGCTCATGGGCATTAGGCAGTGCTGTGCGCCGGTGCCGGGAACCATGAAGCCACTCCGTGTGCGCACCACCTCCGACCGAGGCTACTCCGTCAAGTACGAGACCCTGCCGAACATCATCGCCGAGGACTGCGCCTGTATATAGGACAGCCCACCTTAGGCGGGAGATATAATTGCCTTTAACTACGCGTTCATCTGTGCATGACAGCTGCTTTGCTTCTGCGTCTCTTTGATGCGTTGGTCGAGCACATCCTCAGAAATTTAAGCTATAAGTATGCAAGATGCAAGATATACTTGAGTGGTAAGGATAGTGTAGGGGCAGGGTGGATATAAGACTGGGGCAGGTGTGCATGTTCAAACCTAGAATCTCTGTAAAATCCAGTCTATCAGTTCTCTGGTGCACCTTCAACTGGAATCCTCCAGAAACACACAAAGTGCACTGGCTAGTATGAGAACGAGTCCATTCATGACCCAGTCGATTTCCTGCGTGAATGCGAGGTTATAAAGCAAGTTCATTTCCGACCTTTAAGGGCTTGTGCCTCTTGGTATATTTCCACTTCCTGCAGCCAAGGCATTCATAAAAATGCCATTTTTGCTTTTTTCTAAATAAAAAATTGAAAAAAGCTACGTTGCAAATCTGTTCTATCAATTGTGTGTAAAAAATGGCTCTAAAATCAGTTCCCCGTTGAACTTAACATTCATGACATTCATATAAAATTGTCCCAAATCCCATTTTTCATCTAGTAAAAATGCGCAAGAATGGCAATTACATCGTACTTTTCCACTGTCAATAGCTTGACTGACCTTATGTAATTAGGTCAGTATATTGAAAAAATGCCATAATTCTAACACTGTTGATAGGATATGGATGCTTTACCATCAGATTATAGCTGTCAGCTTCACCTCAGATTTTCATTTCCAATCACAGAACCTAAATCGGGTGCTCTGTTTACAGTACCCTGGTGTTCGAGAAAAGGAAATATAAGTCACTGTCCACTTATGTGACCAACAAAGATCAGCCTATTTCAAGCAGTGTGCTAAACGCAGAAGTTGGCCTGTCTTTGAAATGCCCCTGCATGTCAATACCAGGGGCCTTATGTATCAAAATGTCCATGGATTTTATACTTAAATATTGCGTACGTTCATAAAAAGAAAAGTACTATTTTGTAAAAAGTATAAAATTTGTAATATAGCGGGCTACCAAATCTGCTTGCAAATTTGAATGAAAAAATCTGAATCAACTTTTAATTTTGCAAAAATGCAAAATTCTATTACTTTTATGCATTTTTTTAAAGTCATGTTTGTTGACATACATCTGAAATTCGCGGAAAAAGTGGCGTACGCATCTTTTCTGTTCGTACGCTCTCTTCATACATGAGGCCCCAGGACTAAATTTTCAGTAACCATCGTAAAAATGGTGGTTTGCCCACTGGATAACATTTTAATACAGCATTTCATTACACTCTTACCCCAAGGCCACACTGCCTAACACGTGGACATAGCAGAACCTCTTACTTTTCATTTCGGTGCCTTCATTAATAGGTTACCGCAGCCCACGTGTCATATCGGGATCCGGAGTCTCACCCGTTTTTCCACGACACACTCGCTGTTCTCAGCAAAAAAACTGAAAATGAATAAACCATGTTCCTATTATTAAGGCCTTGCAAATAGGATGCTAAATCTAAACTATGTTAAGTGAAGTTTCTTCCCAGGAAACACTGGTCAATCGGAGATGCCTTGTTCCTGGACAAAAATGGCTCCTATCCCATGCCAAAACTGCAACGTTGTCAGGAAGCCAACGGCCAGTAGGGGACATTGTTTCCACCTCCAATGATGACTCAGAATGTGTGCCTTCGAAGGCCGCATTTTTAGGGACAGTAACTTATTTCCATAAGCCAAACTAACATTTAGGATTAGGGATAAGAATAAATGTAGACTTTCGGTTTGGGTCTAGGTTTAGGATTAGGGGTTACAGTTAAGGTTAGGTTTAGGGAAACCAGTGACAACTCGCCTAAACCAAAGGTGTTCAATGAAGATTAAATGACATGTCTGTTCCAAAATGTCTCTTCTAGCCTTCAATGAAATATTCAAAAATGCGAGTCATTGTAATCCTTTAGTTTGTCTTAGTCTGTGACCGAGGAGTTTGTTTCCTCTGTCCTTAACATAGTGGCAGCTCCAAAACCTGGCAAAGTCAGCATGTTCCGCTTAGAATGCTTGTTCACAGGAATGGGCTAGACCACAGTTGTGCCGGTGACAGAAGGCTCTCAAGTGATATGAAATTTTGAGGTCATACCGATGGACGCTGCATGGAAGCATCGCAGAAAGTAAGGACATGACCCTCCCAACCAGGAGTAAGTACAAATGAATGAGACATTTTGGAAATAAGCTAGTTCTTGGACAAGAATCCAGTGTCAGTTTTAATTCAGTTTAAGTGTAAAGATTTTGCCCCTTTAAAATTCAAAACTGGATTAATTTTAGTTTCCTGTCATTGCAATAAGCTCCCAGTGACTTAAACTTGAAAAAGGGTAATTCGCTGCCACGGCAACCATTATGTTGGCAATAATTTGGCAAATAAGATACAAATTGCTTTTTATCAGCATGAAAGAGCAGTGTGGTGCCAAAGAGGAATCTTCCAGTAAATTCTTTGACCATCAGTTACCTAGCAATATATCAAAATGGCAAATCTGAAAAAAAAATTTCCAAACATTATTTTCTTTTCTGTCTTCACAGTGTCAATTCTGATGGTTAGGACTACAACACTGCACAGGTTCCATTTCAGTATCTTTTTTTCCCCCAGACTTTCCTCGGGTTAAAACCCAGTGCACACCGGAAGTGTGGCAGTCCTGGAAGTATAAGAAATTTCAGCGAAAAAGCGCCTTCCAGGTATTTCTTTGTTTCGTATTGGCAATTGCTTGAATTGTGCCCACTGTCCGCAATCCATCCATTTCTCAACATGAGAACCCAAATTTGTGGTTCCATGTCTGTTTTAACAACATACAATCTGCATGTTCCAATCTCTGATGTTCTCCTGTTATGGTCTCAAAACCGACCAGTCCTTGTCCTGAGATACTGCACTGATTTTCTATTTCCATGGTAACCACCAAACTCTCGGTCCATCCAGCCAATGAAAACATATGACCAACAACAGCGTCTGCGATGTTACAAATATTCGGCAGCTACAGACGCTGTTGGGCAACGCTGTCTTTCCATCATTTTGATCATCAGGCACGATCAACAGACACATCAAGTATAAAATGACCATTACTGGAGTCGTCTTCAACTCTCAGAAAACTTGGCAAATCTACTTAACTCTTCCACACGCGGGAAACAGGCTCAATGCAGAGCAATCACACGAGTTCTCACAGCAATGCATGCCTCAAATTTAACACACTCAAGGACAAAACATGACAAGATCCAGTTCAAAAAGTAATTCTTTATTCAGTTTCCTACCAAATTTAGCAGAAAATACTACTCGTAAAAAAGCATACAAACCAAACGTAACAAAAATATTTTACAAAAATTTCCAACTGTGTGGTAAGCCAAAAGTTTTATGAATTTCAGTTTATGATGAAAGAACAATACCGGAGTGTGTAAATTGCATATAAAAGCCCTGTGTATCGTTTCAGGCAAACTGTACAGCCCCTTCGAAGGCTGCCATGATATTTTCTCCCTCTATTATGCATCGGTCTTCTCGCTGGATCTGAACACCTGTGTGTGAGACAAGCTACAACACTGACCCATCAACTCAAACACACATTTAGATAGTCAATTTGCATAGCAAATCAATGCACTAAAATAAAAGACAATTCACAGGTTTTAACCAAAGTTATCACTGTTAATGATGGTGTGCAGTTCATGCCAAAAAAAAAAAAAAACTACAGTAACCATTTTTTTAACAAGCCCTTTCAAGAATCATCATCACTCCAGCACTGGAAATGAACTCCAACAACAGCTATGAGGATGAACAAAGACGTTCATTAAACCTGGCTGTCCACTCCAACGTGTTGGGAATGCAAAAAGGCCGCCATTCATGTCTCCATTACTACAAAAACTACAGAACAAAACAAAACAAAAAAAACAAAAAAAAAAAACGTTAAAAAAAAAAAAAACAGTAAATAAGAACTGTCATTTGCTGATAGAAGTTGGAAAAAAAACCTTACAGGACTACATAAAAATGTAATCACAGGCTTTTTTCATGAGAACGGTTATCAAAAGATGCAGGTGACAGTTTTTAATATTGAAACACAAAGAAAGAAAAAAAAATACACAAATGTATATCAATAACATTAACAGTTTGTACTAACATTTATACTCAAAGGTTTCAAGCTTTTTCCAGGTTTCTTTTTCTTTTTGGCTAATTTGGACACTGGCAAATAAGGCCTCAGCTCGCCGGAGAAATGCAGTCGACTCTCCGGAGGAACAGGAGAGGGAAATGCCCAGTCTCCTTTTGGCCAACTCTCTAAACGAAAAACTATCTGTGCAGCAAGTTGCTGTGCTACCCTCGGTAAAGGCCCAAGTCCGTCTTTAACGCTAATTTAACAATTATCAGAAAACATCGAAATGTACAGAGAGCTCTGCCTCGAGCGTCTGGCCGAGAGATGCTCAGGGAAGAAAATGCCAGTTTTCACAGGTAAACACAGGTGCAGTTGTGGTTCGTCGCTTATCCAAAATAAGACCCTCATTACAGGAGAAAAAAATACACACTAGAGATCACTTTACACTAACAAGTCTCCTCTTTTTGGAATGACTGAAATGTAAACACCAGAATAGGTTAATTGAGATGCAAAATCCCTCCGCAAACAGCTCACTCTCTCTCACAGACACACACATCCTGATTCTCCCCACCGTGCAGAACTTCGAGGTGAGGAAAAAGTGGAAGCGCTCATCTTATTGTTCCTATTTTACTGCCAGAAGACGGCAGCACAGTTGTTCCTCGGCTGAGAAAGGAGGGGTCACCTCAATGGGTCACTGATCCAGGTACAGCTCAACCCACAATCCTGAACTTGTACCAGGCTGTCAGGAGTGGGTGCAGCACCACAGAGATGCCCTCAAACCTTCTGTGCCCTGCGACAAACGCCCCTAACCTTACTGTTCACTGGGATTAATACTGCAAAGCACCTCTCACGTGTGTACGCACGGTCTCTCTCACACACACACACACATGCCATCCTCTCCAAAGTCTATCAGCTCTTCCCAGATGCAGGTCCTCCCCCAGAGTGCAGTTTTTTTTTTTTTTTTTTTTTTTTTGGGTAGGGGGGGGGGGGGGGGGCAGCGCTCCGTCCTCAAGAGGCGGCGGGAGAAGAGATTCAGGCTCGGATCCCTGAGGACAGGAGAGAAGAGAGAGAAAAAAAAAAAAGTTATTTAAAGACCCAAGAGACATCTCAGCTTGCACTGGTGATGCTAAACAAGAAAAGGCACATCATTTTGAGTGATAAAAGATCTGCAGCCATCCAACAGTCAGCGGGAGAAAGTCCCGTTTAAGTGTTAGACATTACAAGTCGAAATTACTGACCAAACTCTGTACTGAGCATGCACATACAGCATGCGAGTGCTGTTATTCAGTTAACAATTTATGCCATCAGTGAGAAAAGTTTAATTAGTTCAGTTTCAATACTCAAAGTCCCAGAATTCCAGTGAAAGTAAAGCCAAATAAGAGTCCATAAACTTTGATTTTTCTGAGATGAACCAGCAGAATCAATTTTGGAGACATCAGACCGCGGAGACAATTAGGTGTCATTTGATCAGGTAATATTGCCCAATTTGAATGTCACATTTTAGATGCTTGTTCTTTTCATTCTTTTCTTACAAAATTCAGGAAATCATTCTACCAAGGGCGGAATCATTTACGAATTTAACTGAATCGAGGTTTTTTTTTTTCTTTTTTCAAAATTATATTTCAGCATTATAAGAAGATATAAACTTAGCTGTCGGTTTAGATGTCAAGTTGAAATTGTGTGAACCCATATGTCAGCAATGGAAAGGAATGAAGAGAAGTGAACATTACAGTCGCCCTGGGGTCACAGTAACCCTTCCAGGTTTAGTAAAAATTATAAACAAGTTCTCCTCACATCTTGCACAAAATGAAAAAAGTAACTATATACAATCTTCAAAAAATGGGCCTCGCTGAAGCGGGCAATACCCCTCAGCCCCAAAGGTCACTGCTGCAAGGTCAAAGGTCAAACTGGGACAAAACCTCGAAAAGGCACACCTACCCCCCATGGGGAGTCCACATATGCAATATGAACTTCCTAACCCAAGTAGTTACAGAGAAATAACCTGAATAAAATTGGCAGCCGCCCACCCGCCGAAGAGACGACAATAGCCCTTGTGCCCTTGTCGGGCTGAGGGGTAAAAGTTAAAAAAGGACCAAACACAAACCAGAGAAATACAGCTTACATCAATCATTGATAACCAAGGCACGAAACATTAGCGAACATAGCTAGCAAGCCAGTAATAAATGGATAGATAAAACTGCTAAAAAGGTAAAAAAAAAAATAATAAAAAAATCTGTTTTCGCAGTGTCATTATGGGGCATTGAGTGTAGATCGAGAAGGGAAAAATTTATTTAAACCACAGCATGAGGCTGCTTAATAAACCCCTTTGCGCAAATATAGACCCTGGAGGCCATAAATTCCGAAACATAAAAAAAGAAATTAATAATTATTATTTCGCATCTCCAATCTCACCCGAATCTGGAATACCCAACTGGCGAACTATGTACAAGCCTTGCTCGAATGCGACCCCTTGTTGCCAATTCAGGAGAGAGGGACAGTCCACGGCTCTCCTCTGAAACACGTGCCCATCAACTACTGCTTCTTTACACTCAAGTTGAAAACGAGAGCGGAGGATATCCGAACATGAACAAGCTTAGAATCTTCCTGACGAACACCCGGCTGGCCAACAGGAGGCGCTTGAGCAACGAACAAAGCAACCATTTTTATATTTCCCTTTCCAGCAACCCCTTCCCAATTTGCATCCCTGAGGCGCAATGGCCAATTGTGCGCTACTCTGAAAAAGCTGCCGACCACTGCCGATTGGTACGACCAGGGCTCGAACTTGCGCAGTGATTGTCACTCCTGCTCCGCAATGCAGTGCTTTTAGTGAGTGAGCTATTCGGCAGCTTTCCGAAATGTCATTCCAACACAATTCAGCAAGTGAATTTACAAATGTCTTGCTTCACTGGAATAATTTTCCAAAGTCTCCGTGACATGAGTACTGAGTTATAAAGCCTGAATAGGTTCATGAACAACAGGAAAAAATTACATTATTCATATACGGCGGAAAGGGGTTAAAGGTAAAGGGGTCTGAGAACCTTCAACATGCACTCTGCCATCCAATGGCAGAACCTAGTAACTATCATTTTGGTCAAAATAGAGTTAACATTATTTTTGTAGTTACTATGTTTTGTGCATCATGTTCACATACAGTTCATCGCAAAATGCTCACCCATTGAGTATTGCCATGCCCAAACCTAGTAAATACCATCTGTGTTGTTCCATACCATGGCAAAACCTTGATTTTTCTCAAAATCAAATAAGTGAGTTACTAGGTTCTGCCATTGGACGGCAGCACTGCACTAGGAAAAATGAACATAAAACTGAGTTGGATTTCATTATCTAACACTGCTGGTGGCATTAGGCACTTTGGCATTGAAAAGAGCAAACGGGCTGGGTCTAAACACACCTTTCTCGCACGTACCGCCCTGCTTCTCCTGGGCGAAGTTGAGGCGGTTCTGCTCGGCAGCTGTGCCGTTGGACTCTGGGCTGCTGCTGCGGGTGGGGTTCCCCTCCTCGTTCTGGTACGCCAGGTCCAGGTGTTGCTGGGCCATCTTCAGGTGCCTCCGCAGGCGCTCCATGTCGCGGCTCGACGCCTCGTCCAGGAACGAATTGCGCCCCGAGTGCACCAGGTTGTCTCTGTAGCCTGGCTTGAGGCCGGCACCCAACTTGCCCGTGGGGTCCTTCTTCAGGGCGGTGTGGTACCCGGGGGGCGCGGTGGGCACCTGGCGGCAGAGAGAGGGCCGAGTACTGGCAAGGGCGCGGTGACGCGCTGCGCGGCTGCGGAAGGAGTCACGGATCCCGCTGACGCCGAGATGCAGGATCTCCAGCACGGTGAGCGCCAGGCACAACACGCTCACCACGTACATGATGATGAGGAAGATGGTCTTCTCCGTGGGCCTGGAGACAAAGCAGTCCACCGTATGCGGGCAGGGCACGCGCGTGCACACGTACGAGGGCGCCACCTCGAACCCGTACATGATGTACTGCCCGAAGAGGAAGGCCACCTCGAAGGCCACGCGTGCCAGCAGCTGCGTCACGTAGATCTTCATCAGACCGTCCTTCTTGATGCGGCGCCGCCCGTCATGTTTCGCCTGCGGCTTCTCCACCTTCTTCTCCTTCTCGGGCTCAATTTCCTCCATGATCATGGGGTCCTCCTCACCATTGTCCTCCGCCTCCTCGTAGTCGCGGTTGGCTCCGCGGTTGATGATGGGCATCCTCTTCTTGCCTTTGGACCTGTAGTCGTCGTCCTCCATGCGGGCGATCTTGTGCATGGCAAAGCCCAGGTACATGATGGTGGGCGTTGTGATCATGATGATCTGGAAGACCCAGAAGCGGACGTGCGAAAGCGGGGCGAAAGCGTCGTAGCACACATTCTCACACCCCGGCTGCTGCGTGTTGCAAACAAACTTACTCTGTTCATCGTAGTATATGGACTCTCCACCCACCACAGTCAGCACGATGCGGAACACAATGAGCAGGGTGAGCCAGATCTTGCCCACAAAGGTAGAGTGGTTGGAGATCTCCTCCAGCAGACGGGTGAGAAAGCTCCAACTCATGCTTTCTCAGTGAGCTGCACGGGAAGAGGACAGGAGAAACTTCAGGTCATTCGTCCGTCTCGAAAAGCCCAGGATTACAGCAACAAAATGTATTCCCTGCGCTCTGAATGTATGCATGTCTCATGAATGTTAAAGCTGAACAGTGGTAGGGTTTTCCTTAGACCTGCACTGCACATCCTGTCCACAAGATGGTGACCTTTGCAAAATAATGCAGTCATTTTTCCCGGTGCTAGAGTAAACCTAACTTAAGGAACCAACTTAACAGGATTACTCCGACTGGAGTTACCTCCGTTTAGGAAAACCATTGGTGTCTACAGAGGATAATTCATCATTTGCTGCTATACAGTGTCAGAGGGAGCGCTGAAACCAACAATAGAATAGTCAATTATTTACATTAACAAGATAGGCCAACTCATCCACCAAAATGCAATTAACTGGAGCACTTGATATCCATGAAAACGAGCAGTGCAAGCGCGTGGATGGGATCAGGCTCCTGTACGGGCTCCACAAGAGGGCACAGGGCAGGGGCGAAGTGCAGCCAGGGGCACAGAGCAGAGGGGCAGAGTGGCCGGGAGCGCAGAGTAGAAGCACAGAATGGTAGGGAGAAGAACGGCAGGGGAGCAGAGCCGCAGGGGCACAGAGCCGCAGAGCTGAGCACTAATTACAGTGTGCGATTTTGCGGGAGGGGGGAGGGCGGGGTGCTGGACCAGGCCCATTGCTAAGGGCCGGGGCTGTGAATGAGGCCTTTCATTCCGGCGGCCCCTGACACTTCCGCAATTCCCCGTGCCCCTCGCCATAGAGCACACAAACCCCGCTTTTCACCCAGAAACAGGAAGCAAAGCAGTAGATGACAAGCTGCCATACATCACAGCTATTCATGTCGTCTTTCTCCCCCAATGATCCGTTCTTACTGCCCGCAACTGCTGCTCCCCTCAAACAAAGCCATAACTCAAAATGGGTCATGAAAGCACCTTTTACAGCAGAGCCCAGGAGGCTTTTGCACATAAATCGCAATTATGCCTGATGCCAATCACAATAACTCACCACTAAATGCAGTCAAATCACAGAAAATGCATTCAACAGCCATAAAAATTATTTCGCTCCACTTGAAACACCACGACTCTCCACTTATTTCACAAGAAAGATTTCACAACACTGCGATTTTTTTTTTTTTTACCTTGTAGGCAGAAGACTTGTCCATGATATAACTCTCTGCTGTTGCGTAAAGATTGAATGTAAACTACAAGGCACAGCTGGAGGTACCCAGTGATGAATTTACTGCTCCTTACACCTGAATGAAGCACTGCAAGCCAACCCCAGTCTGCCTACGACCTGCAGCAACTCCTCCCCTCTGGGGAAGTGAAGCAACTGCTCATTTTAGGATAAAAGAAGCTCCTTATAACAGAGTTCATATATAACAACAATGACTACAGAGTAAAAATAACAGCACTTTTACAATTATCTTTTAGTCATGATACATTTCAACACTAATAGTGACATCTTACCGAGGATTTTTCCAAACCTCTTGCAGACTAAACCGTCGGGCAACTACTGGCTTTTAAAAGAAATGACAAACTTGAAGATCTGCATTCTAATAAATTAAATCATTTATGGCAATTGAATATGCCCCGGTCATTTTTTCTATAGTGGAAGACTCACCAGGAAGTAATGCCACACAGGCTGGATGCAACTCAGAAATTCATCATCGTCTATGAACTGAATTTTTCACCGCAGATGTTATGACTAAGGTTCAAGAAAAGAAAAGCTGTTCCGGGAGCAGGATAGAGACAAGTTCAAACATTCACAGCAACACGAGGAGAAAATATGCTAAAAATTTGACTGACATTCACTCTCAGCTTGACATAAGGACAAATCTGCAAGAAAGAGAATTCAAGCCATGAACTGAGCCATCCAGCTAATCATAAGAGAAACAATGCTGATTTAAAAAAAAAAAAAAAGGTTTACACCTCCCATGAAGCACAGCAGACTCTGGTTCTGCCATAAATCATAGAGATAAGGGGAAAAATAAAGGCCACATACTGTGAATAAGTTTTAAACTAAGATTTCTGTGTAAAAAGGCTTATAATCATCTCAGCAAAGTATAGTTTAAAATTAACTTATTTCAACTTCTATGGTTTTAACTCCCTGTTGAAGAAACCAAACCCCAAGAAAATCTGATCCAATATTTTTCCAAGCCAAGCGAAGACTAGCACGCACACGCACACGCACACACACACACACACACACACAACGGAAATCCCAATGAATCAGTAATATGACTAGTGTTAACTGTGCCTCATGGAGAAAGACTTGCTGTTTTTCTTATGAGCAACTATGCCATGCCAATTTGTAACCTTCAGAAAAAGACCCCCAAAGAGAATGCACCTCCATGATTCATTAGTCCAAATAAATCAGCAGGCAAATAAAATCTACCAATGCCAAATCTACTTTGGTGAAAGCAAAAGTTCTGGGGGGGGGGGGCAGTTAAGAACACAACATATGGCATATATGAGAGCGCTTTTAATAACAGTGCTTGTGGGGTTGGGTGAGAAAATGCAAAAATACAAATTTTTGGATAAACCTGTCCAGGTATACCCTGCCCCTCCCCCAATGAAGGCATTGACAAAGCTCAAGCACCAGTGACCAGGGGTTAGAACATGGATGTACACGCTAAACAATATTGCTGGCTTGTTGCTCCGAAAAATGTCCAAAGGACAAGGGTTTGGAGAAAATCTCACAGGATAGAGGCGGACTCGAATCACATGACACAGGATTCATACTTCAAGGGCCCCACGATCACATTCTCACCAGAGCAGGGTAAGCACTGGAGCGCTGAAAGATTTAGGAGCACTATGGCATTCCACTTATCAGATGAGCACATGACACTTCAGGAACTACACTGAGAAGCTGCTTTCCCACCGCTGGGGCGTTCGCCTGGGACCAGGAACCCTGTGTGTACTGACCGAAGGTGCCAGGATAAAAATTAAGTTCTTGGGCCACTGATTTACCCCCAAAATAGTCCCTGCTCAGGGGGGCAGTTCTTTCCAATGGCCCAGGAACTTTGGGGGTGCAGCCTGCAGTGCTGCACATTTCTGATTGGTCGAGTACCCGCAGTATTTCAGTCGTTTTGAATTTGCTTTGCAGTAAGCGCTCGCCTCCTTGCCTGGGCGATTCCATGAATCCATGAATCCATTTGCAACGCGAAACTGTAAAGAGCAACATTTCATGGTGTGGAAATTTTCACGCATTCCGTGCAACCGGCACCTGGCGCCAGAGTAAAAATGCACAAAAATTGTTGCTCATGTTTTTCTTTGCGCGTGTACATAAAACTCGCAATTAAAAACATGAAATTCATGCTCTTTGGCAGAGTGTAAAAAAAATTCCACTTCTACACTTCAGCTCAATAAGCAAAAATACAGTTTCAATATCCTCCACTAGCAGAAATGATGATGCCTGCCTTTCCGTTGCATGATATGGCGTCATCATTATGGCCTTTGTTTTCTTCGCATCGCCACCTACCAGACTGGAGGTTTACTGCGGTCACTTTGATTGTTTTGCTCTCATCAGCCTGATTTGCATAATCTACCCAGGATTATAACCCTGTCTTCGGTCAGAATGCAACCAACAAAGGGCCACAGGAACCTTTTAGTTCCTCATAAAAATTACCAGGAACTCCAAGTTCCTGGTAATTTTGGTTGGAATGCAGCTAAAACCGGTACTGAGGAGAACCAGACGAACCCTTTCGGCAACCCAATATTTTCAAGGAACTGTAATCAGCACTGCATGATGTTGAAGGAGGCTGCAACACGTGTTATAGCTGCTGCATTGGGCATTTCTCATAATGGCCTAAATGTAATAAGGAATAAAGGATTCCTGAAGTCCACCACCATCAGTATGTACTTTTGAATCACAGCCTAAGCCCATACAAAGAGACAGACAATAGGACAAAGGACATCCCCCCACGCTGAACTGTATAGTTTTCGTTTTTTATTCAGGTAACCAAGAAAATAACCATCAACTCAAAAGACATGTAATCTCTGCCCCCTTGTTTAGAGCTGTGATGTGAATTAATCTACAGGACTGCGCCCTGCCTTGAAGAAACAGGTTAAATAAGGGTTTCCCCCCCACATCATCTTAAAATATCTTCTGTTCCAACACCTTTAGAGTCATGCCAGACATGATAAATCACACCTGGGGCAAGAACACTTGAACCAACTTTCCTTAACAAGGACCAGCATAAAAAAAAATGTTCCAAATACACCGATGAGCCAAAACATTAAGACTACAAGCCGAATATGCAGTTGGTCGTCCGCATACCGCCAGGTGAGCTACATAAACTGGCTTCCACAAAAATATTTAAAAGACTTTTCAAGCAGAACATTTCCCAAAGCACATCACTCCCTCCATAAGCTTGTCTTCTTCCCACAGTGCATCCTGATGCCACCTCTCCCCAGTTAAAGGCACACAGGCATTTGGCCGATGTACATGTAATGAAAAACAGGACTCGACGCAACCAAACATCTATAACGCCCAGGTAAATTCTGTCTCTGCAACCCAGTTGTCAGGTCATAAGGATTTGGCCCTTGTCAAACTCTCTCAGATGCAGAGGTGGACAATCCAGGTTCAGAAAGTAAAAGTCCTCCCCAGTATTTAGTTCCAACCTCCTGGATTTGCTAAATAAAACAGCCCTTCAGACCAGAGGTTGGACTAGTCAAGAAAATCAGCTGGTTGAGTTGATGGGTGGAAGTGAAACATGGTGGGACTTACTTTCTGACCCCTGGAATGTCCATCTCTGCTCAGATGCCATTCCTTTCACATCCTACACAAACTATAGGAATCAATCCTTGGCAGTCTAAGATCTGTTTGCAGAATTGAACGTACTGTTGTGAAGGTATGTTATTCACTTGATATGTAAGTGGTCAAAGCAGGGCTGCAGATTGGGACCATTTTTTAAACATTCGCAAGTTCAAAGTTGAGTCATATTTGTGCGAGTGACCCGATTCAAAGATTCCTTGCAGTTCCAAACCCACTGTTGCTCAATCTCGTGCACATGTGCTTGTCAACAACAGATAAAAATGGCTAAAGCACACATTGGCTCACACAATTTACAGTTAAATTGTTTCAGGTGAAATCAATAGGAACACACACTGACATTTCAGACCATCTGAAGAAGGATCATAGTGAGAAAAAGACATCTACGCCAATGATAAAAGTTTTTTTTTTTTTTTAAATCAGCATTTAACGATAGCAAACAGTTACTCAAAGTATTTAAGGCCAACAGGCTTAAATATTATGCCATACACATGCCAGGTTAATGATCTTCAGCATGGAGCTTTAGGATGAAATCCGTGATCGCATTCTACCGATAGATTAGATTAAACGTTAAAAATAATACAGGCATTTTTTGGTTAATTGGTTCCAAATCTCCATTATGGAAAGTGGCTACGGTGGCAAGGATAACAATAACCATGTTAGGTAAGGTTACCTCAAATATTAACTTTGGGTACATCAGCAACACTCATTTCAAAGGCATCGCACATATTCAACCCAGAGACAGGGTGAGATCATACTTGTGTTCCTTTATTTATGACCGCATGTTGCGCTACATTGTCTGCAAGGACAGAATTCATTGTATAGCTGGACCTATTATGACACCGACACTTGCTCTTGGCAGAGAAACTTAATATTTAGTAAGAATTATTTTTCACGAGTCTCAAGCCACTATTAAACCTTGTCAACAATGCAAAACCTTTCATTCATCACCATGCAGGGTCATTAATTATGCCATGCGGTACCAAAAAGGGAAGAAAAAAAGCGGCACCAAATCAGAAAGTTGAGCCCTGTAATGTTCCAGCTCTTCAGTGCAATTTTCCCTTTTAAAGGGGGCAGGTGCCACTATTTGCATTACTGTGCTCATAGGGCAGCCACAGTTGGCACTGCTGCAAGTGGTAATTTATGCTAGTTAATAGCCCTTAACAGCCATTAACACTTGCCGAGTGGGGGGGGTATGCCACATTGCTTACAAAAACTACTGTGCTTGGCTCCCGTGTAGGCAATCTGGAGGGATTTTCATTGCAAGCTGGACAATATTTAAGAAACATAGTGAATTGTTTTTTCTCCCAGAAGAAATGCAAGTGTCACACCTCCCTGGGTCCAGCTGGTGAAACTGTTGAACCTTTTGGACAATTGGATGCGTTTTATAGACGAATGAGCTCACTTGGTATACAAGATGACAGACCTATGAGCACAATTGCACAGACCCCAACAGCGATAAGTAAAATATGAAAATGCCTTGAAATTGCCTTAAAAGTGCAGAAGACTCCCTCTACTGGACAGATTGGGCATCTGTCTGTAGTCTGCACAACCAGTAGCGTGAATATATATTAAAAAAAAAAACACACACTGTGTGTGTGTGTGTGTGTGTTGGGCTTGATCACTCACATTCAAAAGTCTTAACACTCAGCTGGCCTAGGTAATGACAAGCCACAGGGCACATTGTGAAGCAGCCGTGTCCAAAGCCATTTAGTTTAAATAATGCTCCACGGAACATTCCAGGACGCTGTTCGCTCATTACCAGGAGTGTTCGCATTTCATTGATATGACAGAACTGAAAAGACTTCAAATACTTCCACAGCCATTGGACGTCACCTATCAAATCACCATTTAAAAAGGCTTTAAATTCAGACTTGAAGCATTTGTCTCCTCAGTAGCAACACCATTCTCCCCCCCCAAAGAAGCCAAAATCTGGTAGACTCCACAACACTCCTGAAATATGACCCTCAACCAAACCATCGTAAAACAAAGCGCTGTTTTGCCATAGCAACACAAGCCACCAAGACAGTTTAATTGAGGGTGTGCTGAAGGATGTTAAGAGTTATTTTATTGGAGTAGGTTTTGGCTTTATTATGGATGCCACAGAATACAAATCTAATTGCCCCTAAGGCAAGAAAATGCACAAAGTAGTATCCACACAGCAATGCCCGTGACCTGATTTTGCTTAGAAGAATGTGCCTATTTTATATTTAACTTCAGACTGCAAAACAAAAGAAAAAAAAAATGACAAGAAATTGATAGCTGCTGAAAAACGGGTGTCTACACGTGAGCCTGTAAGAACATCAAACGATATGCAAGCGCAAAGAACCCCCCTCATCAGTTAACCCACGCAAAGTAAAAGAAACACTTGGCCTATTCAGGTAAAGAAATTGGGGCTCCTAATTAGCACAGTTAGCCACACACAACAGCAATAAAAGGTTTACTTCTGAGAGACAAAAGCAAACCCCCCCTCCAAAAAAAAAAACAGTGTGACATTGTCATAAAGAAACAATCTGTTCTGTTCCATAGTCTGAAAAGTCGCAGCACTGCCTGAACCAGCCCAAACTGCACTTTCATGTCACAACAAGCTTTTCTGAAGTAAACATGCATTTCTCATCATAGCTGACCACAAGACTGATGAGACTCGAACGGTATACTGTGGGTCAGTCGTACTCTTATCTGTGAGGACTAAGAAGATGCCAGCAATGGTTAAAAGCATACAGGCAGCAAAAAAAAAAAAAACTGACCTGACTGAAATAAAGGTTGCATCTCAGATGTTTTGCAGTGCAATGCAAGTATTGTCCCAGATTGCCTGGTATCACCTCACACTCTCTCATCTTACACTTTCATCCATTCCGAAGTGACCCAAAAGTTATGAATTGTTCAGCCTGCTGCTTTTGCATTGACATGTGGGTAACACCATCCATTTTTTGATAAAGCCCAAGAAATTTAAGACTTCCTGAAACCTACTGCAATTATCTATTATTACGGTTATTTAATAGCAAAATGACAATGACCATTACAAAGAAAGGACTATGAAAAACAAATGTCATTCCTGCTTTACAGGTTTACAGATTTTGGGGGAGAAAAGAGAGAGAAAAAAAAAAACTAAAAACCATTTTAGCATTTTCCATCACTAATGGTAACGTCATGTTCAACAGCTTGTTCAAGTCGGCAAAACCTTACAGCAAAGTTGGCTTCATATCTAACATAAATGCAAAGGGAACAGACAGGTTCACAAATAATTTCTAGTCAGACAATTATGAATACTGCAAACATCACTTTAAAAAGACCTCGCAAAGCATTTGGACCCGAGGAATGCAATGCAATAGGCTAATTTCTCCTAAAAAAAAAAAAACCACATTAAGATGGATTAGCCTATTATGCCATCTTACCCGACTGCTAACAATGACCATCACATCAAACAGCTGCATAACTGACCCTTCATCTTTCAAAGAAATTCAACAGTACAAGTCATCTTAAGTTGACGTAGTCGACGGGCGACAAGTTGAAGAGGGATCAATACTTCCTCGAGCTATAGTAAGTAAAAAAGGTGTCACCAGGCAATACCACATAATCAGAATTTTTTCCCGAAATAATAATGCTTAACTATGCTATGGCCTAAATGAATATAAGATTTCTGGCTGCCCATTAATTCCTGACACGGACACCCAAGTAGTTGCAGTTTAACTGTGCTCTCGCAGATTAAATTGTAGTTCATCTCCCGTTACCAGGGAAACGGAGTTACGGCTTGATAAAAAAAACCAACTATTTTCATGCATATCAAAAACTGAATTAATCGACTTATTTTTTTCCCTTTGGCAAGTGACCGAGATATAAGCGGGATAATGTACGAGAGGCTGTCCATTATCAGGATTTAATGGACTACGTGGAGGCAACCGTCCGCGCGTGGTCCATAATACCTCACGACGGACACAGCCTCATGCATTCTCCTTACCATAAAATCAACGTGAACTGGTTACAGAGGCACTGTTCTCCACCGTGTAGACACTGAGGAAATGGGATTTCATAGTTTTTCTAACGTTAAACTTTATTAAGCGAGCGCCTGATCGAGTGGGGTCCTCCGCAGAGTCGCGCCTCTCTTCCCGCCGGCTACAAAAACCGAGGCTGGATAACACTAATCCAACAGATAGTAGCTAGATCTAGTGGACCAAACTACCAAAATATTCAAAGAAACGTGTTAAAAATATGTACACCACAAGTCAACTCCCGACATTACACAAAATCTACCTAAAGAAATCGTATTCGTAATATATTTGGCCGTAGTAGATAGGATATCCATTAATGGCCATTTAGATTTGCTGACGCAGGTCAACGCTCGCTCCCGCCAACAAAACGTGAACGAAGTGCCCTTCAGCACGTTCATGTACCGCCAGAAAGTCAACATTGGTACATCGAGTGTTAACCAACCACTTCAACTGTAACATGGGGAAATTGTGTTAACCAAAAAGAAAATAAATCAAATGAAAAAATCAGAACTAACTGGGATCGCCAATTCGTACCTGGACTGCGTAAAATTAATCAGTCGAAGTTTAATAAGTATTAATTGGCCGGGCAGTCAATTAGCGAATCATATTCGAGAAAATGGTTTACATTCATCAGGCTATTTCGCTGTTAACTTGGTTATTTTAGTTTTGCCACGTTACGGGTGAACTATACCACGACTAACAAGCCCGAGTCACCGGATCTCTTTTGATTTAAAGACTACAACATTAAAGCAGCTTTCGCACCGGACGCGAACCGAATTTTTGCAGGACAGATTACATTCAAAGTCAACGCAAAGACTTCGCGTGTGTTCGCGTCTTTGCGTTAACTCTGAATTTAATCTGTCGTGCGAAAAAAAAAATCGTTTCGGGTCCAGTGTGAAAGCGGCTTCGATGCGGCAGGAGGACCGATCTATTTAAAAAAAAAAAAAAAGACTAAGGTTGTAGCAGCTGCAATTTGAAATGCCCGAGTTGTGAACGGGACCAAATTTTCCAATCGCCAACAGAAAGAACATTTCCTCCAAATTGTAGTGGGTAATGGCACCGAGCCCACTGGATACACAGTGATTAACGGTTGACGTTACCCATGATTGGCTTACCAAGCCAGTCCTAACAGTCACTTAGTCCACTGTAGCTGACGTTACTCCAGACAACAGGACTTATAAACAATGTTTGTATTAAACAATGGGCCAAAGGGAGGAAAAAGTTAATTTACTGCCACCTTAGGGTGATTATCAGTACGGAGACCTTTACCCCACTATTTTATTCTCTTCACCAGTGCTTCTCATCCTCTCCGTTTTAACATTCAAGTTGTAGCTGGCGGTACGAGGGTAACTTAACGAGCTACGTTAGCCAACCAGCTGAGTTAGTCCCCTCGCAAACGCTACTGCTGTTTCAAATGTGATTGTTGAAAGATGGACCATTCACCGTTGGCTGTGCCAGCAGGATAAAATATACATTTTTAAAAAATATTCCCAAGCATTAATTTATTTGGTCAGAATGACTGGTTGGATACATTTCTCAATAACGCACACAACATGACGAACTGATGCTAACTATTGTATATGTGGCAAAACTGGCACGCAAGAACGCTACTGCATGCATAGGCTTGCTAACAAAGTTCATTTTCCTCCCCCCCAAAAAAAACGTGTCCAGCATTTAACTTACCACACAGGGAAAAGAAGACTTGGAAGTTTCGGCCCGGGCTGGTAAATGCACGTTAAATACTTAACTTAGTAGCGATCAACCAAGTTAGCGAATTGCGAATCGGCGCGGGACATAAAGAAAACTTATGAAAAACTCACTGCTCGGTTTTCCGCCTTGTATCCCCCTCCGTGGAAATGATGCGACTCCGGTTGATGTTCCCGGGTTTATAGTGGTTATTATAACTGCACTTTTACCTCGTATTCGCTGAATAAAACAAAAGCGCCCTTCTCTATTAACCCATTCAGGAACCATGTGACCCTCCAATCCATGTCGGGGTACTAATACGAGGAGGACAAAGAAATATCCCAAAATCCCATTTCCTCCTCCCCCTATCTGCGCACCCACCCCCAGTTTTAGGGGCCCATGTATTGAAACCTGAGCTTGTGATTCGCGATTCGCGTTCGTTCCTGATGCAATTTTGTGAGGTCCTGACTCACACTTAATCATTTTTTGAAAATGTACATATTTATTGCCCATTTAATGCACAATCTGATCGTCCTCTCTTCGTCACTCGTGGAACTAATCTGAAACAGAAGTAATCCGAAACAGAAGAAAACTTATCTATGGATTGAGGCGTTGCAGTATTTTGAATACAATTTTTAGAAATCATATGATGAGGAATTCTGTCAAATTGCTTGCCCGTCATCTATAAATTATTGTTGGATCCAACCTACTCTGACGCGCGTTCATCTGTTGCATGAGCTCTCAAATATATAAATGATATGCATTATGCGCATGGTAGAACGCGCTGAGTCACCACGAAAGTAGGTTGTGTGCGCAAAGTGTTGACTAGATGGGATATGAGCACAGGTTATACACTACTCTGCCTCACTCTACGGCAATTTGTTCAATCAACGGTCAGACATTCCCAGAATCCAGTTTCAAGATCCAGAGCTGGCATCATTATGCTGCCTTCTCAACAATTGTGCTGACTATTTTAATCCAAACTCAAATAGCCTATTTACCAGTGTGGAGTTTATGAGAAAAATACGGTGTTGTGAGAAATATATCGACAATTAACAACTTTTGAAAGACGAAAAGAAGGTTAACTTTTCATTTTAAACAGGTCATCTTAATTGCTTTGTTATGTAGAGTGTAATGCCATCTAAAAACATGGAATTAGGAACTTTTGACCGCGTTGCAAAATGATGACCACAATAATTGAGTTGTTTCCATTATCAATGTAGTTTTGGGTAAAGTGGGGTTGATGATTTATTGCGCGCACAGACAGTGAGAGCATGTGTGTGCTGCTGTGTCCATGCTTGTACTGTAGAGCCTTTCTTCACATTTCTGCGTTTCTTCCGGAGGAACCCAAACTGGACTTCAGTTTCCAGGCGTACATGTTTTGTTCTCTTAAAAATGTTTGTTTTTACTGTGCCCCTGAGTGGTTTCTCAGTTGTTGTTGTAATTATTATCAGTTATTATTTTCATTTGTTATATTTTCTTGCTACTAGAGATGGACAATCAGACTAGTGCTTTTAGAGGCCTTTTCATCGTATGATTTGATGTAATAGACACAATAATATATGATGAAAGTATGTGTGAGATACACAATCACTTTTCTCATAGATGGCCTTTGAGAGGAGGGAGCATAGAGAATGCAAAAAAAAAAGTGTTAAAATGTGAACACTGCTTTGTGTTAGGTATAAAAAAGTTTTGAAATACTCTTTAAAAAGTATAGCTGTAAATTACTCAGTTTAACCATTGAAACAGTTTTAGATTTGAAAATATTGAGTTGATTATAGAGAATTTAGATAAGGCCAACTCACAAAACCTTTGAGATTTACCAATAAACTTATCAAGCCTTCATAACTTAATATAAGCTACATTTACACGGTCAGAGATTTTTTTTTTTTTTAGTGTAACAAGTGTGATGGTGTGCAGTACTGGCATCACATCCCAAGAACATGGAGAGAGAAATTTGTGCAGAAACTTTTCTTCTCGGCCGATCTACCCTTGGCATGTGTGAGAACAGTGAGAACATGCAGCTGCTCTGGCGTGTGCTGAGCTAAGGCGTGAGGTGCACGCGTGGTTTCTGAGATCAATATAAACACTCGGCACTCTCTAAGCTGTTGAAGTAGCTGAAAGCCCTTTCCTCTTCCTGTCTAAACGGCTGTTAGGAAGTTGTTGCCATCTGATTTTCCACAGCACTGTTGATGTAGGAATTTGGGAGGTGGTGTTCCCAGTGGGCTCTTAGCTGTCTTTTGTCACCATGTTTTATTTTTTGAATCTTGCTCTGTCACCATGAAGGTGCATTTAGGAAATTTGATTAACGTTTAGTAACCCTCTTCAACACAACAATTATTGCAAAACAATGAAACAAACAAAAAAAAGGAATCCAATAGAAATGTTTTGCTAGTACTACTACTCACACCACAAAAATAATGCAAAGTACAAAATATGAAAAGACTCCTTGCATCTGGGCCCCACCATTCATTACATATTATACAAACCCATTTCCAAGAAAGATGGGACACTGTGTAAAATGCAAATAAAAACAGCATGCAATCATTTGAAAATCTCATAAGACAAAAATTTAATTCACAATAGAACATTGACAACATATCAGATGTTGAAAGTGAGACATTTTACCATGGCATGAAAATTATTGGCTCATTTTGAATTTGATGGCAGCAACACATCTCAAAATAGTTTGGAGAGGGGCAAGAAAAGGCCGGAGAGGTAAGTGGTACTAATGAAAAAAGAATGGAGGAACATTGTGCAACTAATTAGGCTAATTGGTAACAGGTTAGTAACATGACTGGGTACAAAAAGATCATTTTAGAGAGGCAGAGTCTCAGAAGTAGAGATATACAGAGATTCACCAATCTGTGAAAACTGCATCCAAAAATTGTGGAACAATTTCAGAAAAATGCTCCTAAATGTAAAATTGCAAAGACTTTGAATATCCCACCATCTACGGTATATAATATCATCAGAAGATTCAGAGAATCTAGAGTAATCTCTGTGATCTCAAGGGACAAGGCCGGAGCTCAATATTGGATGCTCGTGATCTTCAGGCCCTCGGCTGGCAGTGCATTAAAAACAGGCATTATTCTGCTATAGAATTCACTGTATGGGCTCAGGAGCACTTCCAGAAATCATTGCCTAAGAACACAGTTTGCCGTGCAATCCACAAATGCAAGTTAAAGCTGTATCATGGACAGAAGAAGCCATATGTGAACATGATCCAGAAATGCCGCCGTCTTCTCTGGGCCAAAGCTCTTTTAAAATGGACTGAGGCAAAATGGAAAACTGTTCTGTGGTCAGATGGATCAAGATGTGAAATTCTTTTAGGAGACTTCGGACGCCGTGTCGTGTGAACTAAAGAGGAGATGGACCATCCAGCTTGTTATCAGCGCACAGCTCAAAAGCCTGCATCTCTGATGGTATGGGGTTGCATCAGTGACTATAGCATGGGCAGCTTACACATCTGGAAAGGCACTATCAATGCTGAAAAGTATATAGAGGTTTTACAACAACGTATGCTCCCATCCAGACAACATCTCTCTTAGGGAAGGCCTTGCATATTTCAGCAAGACAATGCTGAACCACATAATATGTCCATCACAACAACATGGCCTCGCAGTAGAAGAGTCTGGTTGTTGAACTGGCCTACCTGCAGTCCAGACCTTTCACCAACAGTAAACATTTGGCACATCATAAAATGAGAAATCTGGCAAAGAAGACTCAGGACTGTTGAGCAGCTAAAAATCCTACATCAGACATGAGTGGGACAACATTCCTCTCCCAAAACTCCAGTAATTGGTCTCCTCACTTCCCAGATGTTTACAGACTGTCGTTAAAAAAGAGGGGGTGCTACACAATGGTAAACATGGCCCTATCCCAACTTTTTTTGAGATGTGTTGCTGCCATCAAATTCAAAATGAGCTAATATTTCTCATGAAATGGTAAGATGTGTCTCACTTTCAACATCTGATATGTTGTTTATGTTCTATTGTGAGTATAATGTGTGTTTATGAGATTTGAAAATCATTGTATTCTGTTTTTATTTACATTTTGTATTGTATCCCGACTTTTTTGGAATCGAGGTTGTATATCACATTATAAATAGCGGTATTAACTGTGCATATTGTTGGCTGTTTTTATCAGGGACAGCACTGCTGTATAACAGAAAGTAATTGAAAACGTCATTACTGTCCCGCAAAGAAAGAACCCATTTCCATGAACCACTATTTTTTTAGAAAGAGGCAGAAAACACTAAAATCACCTTGGTTTGTGCAAAGCACCTCAACATATCTTCAGGAGTGTCCTTTGAACTTTGTCGGACAGGAAGTTTGGGCATTATAGAGGGAAGCTCCACTGTAAACGAATACCAGATGCTTCTTGCTTGGTGTCAGGTTGCACTGAACTGTCACATTTCCCATCGAAATTTAATCCTGGTTTCTTTCTTACCTTAGGTTGTCAATTTATTTTAATAAAAAGCTTTTGCAATTGTTTTTTTTTTTTTTTTTTGGCATAATAGAGGTCTCTGTGGAGTTTCAGTTTTCATTTGTTGTCTGAGGCCCTGGATGTCTAATTGTACTGATATTTGCTTCTCAAAGTTTATTGGACACGCAGGTGTAAAGAATGAAAAAATAAAATAAAATTCCCGTAAGATTGTGGCATTGTTTTTACACTGACGAGACAAATATGTTGCGTGCCAAGGTGCAGTTAAATTAATTACTTTTAAATTCTTGTACCATGGCTCAGATTCAGGTCGGCTGGGGTTGCTGGTAAATTTTCCAATATTTCTGCAATGATGATGAAATGAGTGAGTGAAATTAGTGAAGTGAAAAGAGAAGTGTGAAAAGACACATCAGCAGAATCTGTACTTTCACACAATTTGGCCCCCACTGCATGACATTTTGAGTTGGAGACCGTAATTCCCATTACCCTAAGGCTCTGAGCCAAAACCGAGCACTTATGTAAGTTCAGCATTACCTGATATCATGTCAACCTTATTACTGAGTCGCATTTGCTGGCTCATGGAGCTCACTGGTGATACAGGGCTCTAGGACTCTTCATCCCCAGACTTCTTCTCCCCTGACTTTTCGTCCCCTAGGAATTTTCGTCCCCGGACACTGCGTCCCTAGATTTTCGTCCCCAATAATGCTTTGCCCTTTTCCTTCATTATAACCCCATCCCTAACCCTAACCCTAATATCATGGTGATCTGTCAGTTGTCCATCCATCCATCCATCTGTCAGTGGCACTTTTTTTATTATTTGGGGATGAGAAGTCCTCGGGCATGAAAAGTCTATAGGGACAAAAAATCCGGGGACGAGGAGTCCAGGGACAAAAAATTTGGGGGCCAAAATCCAGGGACGAAAAATTGGAGGACAAAGAGTCCTGTAACCATGATAAAGCCTGTTTGTGTGCAAATTCAGATTAAAACAGGTCAAACATATTTTCTGTCCTAAATGCTTTTTACACAGTTACCTCCGTATCAAATTACTCTAGCTCAGATTAAGTACTGAATTATCTGAGTCTTCGTTTGTCTCTGAGTGGGCGCAAATTCAGTTTTATACCAGACTGCATGAGCTTAGTCAGACTGGTGATGTTGATTTTAGCATGGTTGCTTGTGGAAAATCAGATGATAAATGTATAAAATACATCAGGAATTATAAGAAGAAGATTCCAAGTTCATAGAAATTACCACAGAATAGAAAGAACTTTGACCCTATTTCTGTTTACCCTTCAGAAGTAATCACCAAGGAGATGCATTATTTATGTATTAAAGCAACATGCATCTATTTACGCTTGTATATACAGTGCTGTGAAAACATATTTGCCCCCTTCCAGATTTCTTAAATATTTTCAAATTTGTAACACAAAATGTTTCAGATCATCAAACCAATTTTAATATCGGACAAAGTTAACCCATTTAAACAAAAATTCAGCTTTTAAATGATGATTTAATATATAGAATTTATGTAGGGGGTAAGAAAAGCTATTCAACCATATCTAGATCTATGTGATAAAGTAATTTCACCCTTAGTTATTAAATCAACCAATTGAGTGAATATAATTGATAATTGGGTTTAATTTCCCCAGACACACACAAGCAGGATGGCTCTGTTGGATCTAACATTGCTGATATAGAACCTGGCTGGTGATGTGAAGTTGGCAAATAGGAGATATAATGTTGTGATCAAAAGAAATTCAAGAACTCATGACAAAGTTGTTGATGTCCATCAGTCCGGAAAGGGTTATAAAACAATTGCAAAAGTGCCAGCACTCAAGCAAACCATGCTGAGAGCCATTTTCTACAAACGGGGAAAACATAGAACAGTGGTGAAACTTCCCAGGGATGGTCGGCCGATGCAATTTCCTCCAAATGCACATCAACAACTCGTTCAGGAGGTCATAAAAGAACTGAGACTAACATCTGAAGAGCTCCATCCGGCACTTACCTCAGTTAAGTTCAGTATTCACAATAACACAATAAGAAAAAGACTGGGCAGAAATTGCATCCATGGGGGTCATTCCATGTCAACTCAGCCACCCATGTACATGACACCTCTCAGATTTTACTCAAACTTTGTCCAAAACTACTATATGGTACCAAACAAAAGAATCCCAAGTTTCATGTCAGTATCTCTGATGGTCTTCATGTGAAAATTTCTTGAAATTTGGGTGAAACGCCCCCTTTTGACTAATATGAATTGGTCATTTCGTTTTGTAGCATTTTGGAGGGACCATAACTTCTCACTTAATAGAGACAGGAAGCTGAAATTTCATGTGCTCGTGCATTCTGGCCCATAGATCAGGATTCTGGTGCCAGAATCAGAGGGGTGAGAGGGGGGCCCCCAAAACCCAAATTTTTATAAGGCGGCAAGTGATTTTTATCTTTTTGGGGGTCCCTAAGATTCAGTTCAGTGAATGTTACTGTTCGAAATGTGTTTCTCCCACCAATGTGGGAACTTTCCCACCACCATACTAAGTTTTAGGATAATAGTACCATTGGTGGGGGACTTGTGGGGGTCATAAACCCACTTCGGACCAAAATGATCCTCTCAGACCCTAGACCTAAGACAACCAGATGACCCCGTGGGCACTGGACGATGGTAATGACATTTATACTAGACAAATATATATTTAAACATTAATTAAATAAAAACTTTGATTATCAACATCCCTTCTGAGCATTCTAAGGCCCTTATTCAGCATTTCGAAGTCCAGAAAGTAGGTCAAACAGGATTACATAGATAGAGTGGACTAAACTCTCTAAAATCTGTTATAATTACATAAATACAGATGTTCATCAATGAAAACTGGAGGTAAGCATATAAAATGATGCAAAAACGAACTTTAACACCTTGTGCACCATAACACGACCATGATCTAATGTAGTGGGAAACCAGGTTACAACATACTGCCAACAATTGTCCAAGATGTGGTTTCAGCACATAAGCAACATAATTTATTGGAACACATGGTAGTATTCTGTTGTTACCTGGAAAAAAAGAATGCCATTTACAATATTCAGAATCCTTCAGGTCTTTTGTCCTACAAATTAAGGAAGCAGCAACATTATTTTTTGATGGTCATATTCCGCAACTTTGTACTGGGGCGCAATACATCCATGAATTTCAGGTGCTTCTATATAGCGGATAATATGCTGAAATGGCATCCAGCATAGAACCTGTTCCTGGTCAGATGACCAAGAGGGGATATTGTAGGCACCTTTCATGAATTTCACATAGACGTCACCATATTGCTTCTTCCTCACGTGTCTTGCATCTCTTGGAATCCTTGCAAATTCTGATTGGGTTCTAGCATATTGACACAACCCTTGCTTAAGACATACAGTGCTTGGGCCCTTATTTTAACCCTGAGCTATATCTCATTTGGTAGGAATCATAAACAACATAATTTATTGGGACAATTGGTAGTATAGCATGGGATGCCTGATCTTGCATGGAGTGATCAACCTTGACGTTATTGACAGTATGTTGTAACCTGGTTTCCCATTACATTAGGTCAAGGTCGTGTTATGGTGTACTAGTCTCTAGTCTAGTACTAGTCTCTTTTTGCATGATTTTGGATACTTACCCCAGGTGTTCATTAAAGAAAACCTATATTAATGTTATTATAACTGATTTTAGACAGCTTGGTCAACTCTATCTACACAATCCTGTTTCTGGACATATAAATTCCTGCCAAATAAAGGTCTGAGAATGCTTTTCTTCATAAAATGTGTTCATATAGGAGGTAGTTAATCAAAGTTTTTATTTCAGCAGATGAATGTTTAAATATGTATATTTGTCCGGTTACAATGCCATTACCATCATCCAGTGCCCACAGGGTCATCTGGGTGTCTGAACTCCAGGGTCTGAGAGGATCAGTTTTCTGACCCCAACAAGTCCTCCACCAATGGTACTATTATCCTAAAACTTAGTCTGGTGGTGGGAAAGTTCCCAAATAGGATGGAGAAACACATTTCGAACAGTAACATTCACTGAACTGAATCCTAGGGGCCCCCAAAAAGATAAAAATCACTTGCTGCCTCAAAATTTGGATTTTGAGGGCCCTCCTCTCACTCCTCTGATCTCTCATAGTGATTCTGGCCACAGAATCCTGATGCATGGGTCAGAATGCACCAGTACATGAAATTTCAGCCTCCTGTCTCTATTACGTGAGAAGTTATGGTCCTTCCAAAATGCTACAAAAGGAAATGACCAATTCACATAAGTCAAAAAAGGGCGTTTCACCCAAAAATCAAGAAATTTTCACACAAAAACCATCAGAGATACTGACATGAATCTTGGGATTCTTTTGTTTGGTACCATAACGTATTTTTGGACAAAGTTTGAGTAAAATCTGAGAGGTTTCATGTACGAGGCACCTCAATATTGGCTGTTTTGACATGGAATGACCCATCGGAGAGCTGCAAGGGGGTCAAAAAGAAAACAAAGGCTCATCTCACATTTGCCAAAAAAAAACATGTTTTTCGGATCATATTCTGTGGATTGATGAATCAAAAGTGGAACGACATGGGCTCCTTTACATCCTGTTGTGATTCTGCCTTTTTGTCATGTTTATGTTCATATTCTGTGTTCATGATTTTGTCTTCTATTCTTCCTTTTTGGTTATTGTAACTCTCAGGTTTTTAGTTCACTCTATTTCTCAGTTCCATTACACTTGTCTCCCCTGTCTTGTGATCTAGTTGGTTCAGTCCGTCTTCCCTGTCTGCGTGCCCACTGACTTCGGGTGATTTAAATGAATACCGGTGTTTAAAATATTTTTAAAAAGCTGATGGTATTATCTGATTATATAATATAATATTTCAGTAGATCTATGCTCAATAGAAATTATGACAAAATCTACTGTAGGGCCGTATAGTCTAAAAATAATGACAAAACCTGTCTTTATTTTTTTGAAACCCTAATCCCCTGCCTCCCCCCCCGAGTGATGCCTCAGCCCCCTTACCATGTCTGGTGACGTCCCTGACTTGGATGTTCAGATAAATACATGACAAATAAACAAAAATTGAAGAAATTAGGGATTGGGCTGAAACTTTTTCACAGCACTGTAAAGCATACACTCTAAGACCCCTCTCTTAAAAAAGAGAAATGCATTGGACCCCCCCAGAAATCCTGCTTCATTCTGTATTTCTTCAGTTTCAGTTCTTGCTAATGTTCAGCCTGCTTACCATGAATGGTTCCCATGCCAACAGAGCCCTGAGTTTGCAGCCCAGTGGGTGATCATATTGTCCCCACCGCATACCATGGAAGTACCTATCTGGAGACTGTGCTTTGTGCAGCATTTAATGAGCTTTCTGCAGCACTTTGACCACTCATTCAGATGATCTACTTAGCTTATTCCATCGCAAATTAATTTTCCTGTCTTGTTAGCTTCTGGTAGAAAATGCTAAAGGTCTGATGATTCCTGTCTCCAAACTTAAGGGAAACATAACCAGGAGGACATGCCCTGATCCTTACTTTTGTGACAGTTTAAGGGTCCTGTCCCTAGAAATGCCTCCTAATTAGTTAGTGCCCTGGCTACCTAGCCAATGAGCCTGGCTCTTTGGTGATGTGGTCAGCGTGTGTGAATCTTACCAGGGTGTTTGGAGTTCAATTCCCCACCCCGGCCCTCCTTTGGCCTGCCACACTTTGAATGCCCTTTAACTGCAGTTGGGAGAGCTTGCCTTTACAAAGGGAGTTGGGAAGGTTTAGTGGTTAATTTACGCTAAAGCACCTGTGAATATTGGCCATGGCCTGGTTCCACATGCTATTACAATTAGCTGGGGCTGCCAGCATTCCCCCGTAGCCTGAGCAGTTTAATTTGTTGTCCTGCAGGGAAGTCGAGCAATGCACTAACAACAGTAATATTTTCCATCTGCAGCCTCGTAATTTCCAACTGCGCTCAGCAAAGATCTTTAAAGCGTTAATCAGGCTGGTAGTCCAAAACATCAGTCACTGGCGTAAGAAAGCAGCATGATTATATTAGCCTCCATTTCAGTAATTCGCTGGGATTAGTCACACATTGAATTGTTTGCGTTACTCTCAAACGGAAGCTCGCCTGCAATGCACTCTGTTTTCTCAATGCTCTACTTCAGTGGAATACCATGTGTCTCTTACTGCAAAGCGAAGTCGAAAAAAAAACTTTGATTATAAAAATACAGTTGGTGATACAATACCCAGAGCACTGACATATGCTTGTCCACACTATAGAGTACTGAAAGGGGCCATAATACCTATAGTACTATTTGTCTAAAGTAGTATCTGGACTCAAGAGCTGGGTTTTAAAGTGTTAATCAGCGAGGCGTTGCTGAGCTTGGCTGATACCACAGAAGTGGGATCCTCAGGCTGTTCTGGTGACAACGGCCAGCGAGCTGAGTGGAGGTAAGGCATGCCTATGGGGGTTTGGGGTGTATGAGGTGGGGCTGGCATGTTAGTGGTGGGGGTTGGGTGGTAGATTGGGGGTTGGTCAACTTGGTCAACTTTTTTTGGGGGGGGGAGGGGTGGAGACCACCTTGTTCCGTAATGTGGGTGAGGGGGAGGAGAAGGTAGCTCTGGTTTCACTTCAGTTCTACAAAACAGTTGTCTGTGTCTCATGATGGAAAAAGAGAACTCATTTGCACAGCTCATGGAAAAAAAAAGAAGCATAAAATTGATTTGGAGCCTGTTTTGTGTAATCCGCAACTTTAACAAAACATACTCTAATTGTGTGGGAACAGGAGACTGATGAGGTAAAAAAAACTGTTTGTGGTGCTGTCTTAGTGATGATGACTCCACTGCCATGTATGGTGGGTTTCCACCCCAAAGGGGGGGGGGGGGGGGCGATTGGGACAGGCAGGGTAGTTAGCCTTCTCTCTCTGGGGTAGAGGGTTACCATGGGAACAGACAGCTTTTTGCTGGTGGCCTCTCCCTAAAAGTGAAACAGATGGTAGAAGCGTGGCGCGCGGGATCAAGTGGAGATGGGGAGTTTGTCATATTCACGTTTCTATGGAAAAACACTGGCGGAAGATTCCAGTGTACTGTGGCAATAGCAAAACAATAACAGTGAGATGATTGACTTGGTATATTGTCATAAGCAAATAAATACATCAATACATTGTTATTATTACTGTGAGGTAGTTTTCCTGAATGGCATACACATGACCAGGGTTTTTAATTTTCATTCAATTTATTTAAATTTATTTAAATCAAGCTCCTTTTTTTTTTGGCTCAGCCTTATTATTGACTTTTTATGTTTTTTGAAGAAAATTTTGGAAGAAATGATGCTTTGGCAAAGGATTATGAATGATCACGTGTGATTTTCACACGCAGCGCAGAATGACCAAATTTATATACATTCTGTTTGTGAAAGGTCTTGTTAGCCAACACTGGTACACTGCAAAACCAAAAGTATGTTGACACACCATAGAGATATTCTTCATGGTTGGGGCTTAGACTCCTTGGGCATGATTTTGCAAGACCTTTCACAAGTGCAAAACCTTTTACAACAAGAATAACCAAAAACGCAGACAGGACCAGGACCAAACCAAATACAGAGACCAATCTTTGTGTTAGTTTTTTACGAGGTTGCAAACCCTTTGCATGGGCCAGTCTTGAGACAGGTCGAATCGCCCAACAATACTGCTCCAATTTACTAATGCTTATCTTGCTGACATGATGGCAGAAAATCCTCAAAGCCAATTGCATATTTACTCCCGTGGCTTTGCAATGAGATGCTGTCCACAAGCTGGAGCCTGTGTGCCTGTATAACTGCACAGCGAGTGCACAGACAGTGTTTTGGCCGCCCCCTGAATATGGTTATATGAGGTCAAACAGGTTTATCAACATCCATCTATTTACTTGAAGGGAAACCCATTCAATACTATGAAATAAAGTCCTTGAAATGAAAATTGTTCTAGTATTATTTTCAGTGAATGGTCAGATGTCACAGACATTTTAGGTTTTAGAATAATTAGTCTGCCTTAATCAACATTAACTCACATAATCTGCAACATAATAGATAAAACCACAAATTGAAACATGATACAATCATCACATTAAAGAGTTTCACCACAGCCTTTCACCATATTTGTGGAGGGAGCAGGAGACCGTAAACACAATACCAGCGGAGGAATATGACCACCCTGAACTCCATATTTTTAGTTTTACTCTATAATGTTTTTGCGATGGAAGTTAGACATCCATATCGAGCCAATAATGGAGCATTGGAAGCTTATACTGTAGATGTGCATCCATGTATGGACCTGCTTGATATATTCTTTGTTGAACAGATCATGAAAAACAAGTGAATCAGGACACAGCCTCCTCGACCCCAGAAAGCTCACTTCAAAGTCCAAGAAAAGAGTGAAACTCCACCCTCACCATCAAACACACCTGCACCTCAACTATCAAACACACCTCTACCCTCACTGTCAAACATACCTCAACCTTCACCATCAAACACACCTGTACCTCAACTATCAAAATACACATCTACTCCACCCCAAACTCCACTATCTTACCACACATCTGACATACTCCAGCCACCATTCTCTAAACACCCATCTAAACCACCCCAGATTCTAATCTGTAAATTCACATCTATCATACCTCAATTTAAAGCAATTCTTTCCTTTCTAGGATGTCGCACAGCACTCAGTAAAAATTTGAACTTGAACAACTCCGCCTCCCACTGAAAGTCCCACCCTATTCCCCCCGATTGCCAGGTTTCTCCTACGAAAAAAAATATAACTGATATATGGTAGTTCGTCAGGCGACAAAGGTAACAACGTTACGAGGGCATTTTATTTTATACCACATATAGAATTGAATATTATTTAATTACTGTTGGTTAGTTTTCACTTACCGGTGCCTCTGAATCTGACTCCATTGACCCATTTCACTCGCGCTGCTCACTTCCTCGTGCAGCATGCAATTTTTTTTTTTTTTTTGTAGGAGAGTGAAACGGGTTAATGGAGTCAGATTCAGAGGCACCGGTAAGTGAAAACTAACCAACAGTAATGACATAATATTCCATTGTGGTATGAAATAAAAAGCCCTCGTAACGTTTAGTTACCTTTGTAGTCTGACGAACTACCATTAACTTTATTATTGTAATTATAGCATTTCAGCACCCGTTTGTTTAAATCAAATTCGTCATTTTTTTTTTCTGCCAGGGAGGCGCGTGACTCGCAAGCGGTGACAGCTGTAGGCCACTGAAAGGGGCGTTGCGAGGGATGACAGACAGAAAGCTCGGCAAATCATTTTATTGGCCAAATGATTGGTCAGACTTTTATCAGAAATATATAAGAATTGAATATTGAGGAGTTTCAACACCTGGTGGATTTCGTTTACATTTTAGTGTGCCATATGCTTGTTAGGAGCATTTTAAGATTAACAAAGAAAAGTGTAAAAATGCCAGAAAGGTAAGAATTTCTTTAAAAACACTCATCTACCCCACCCAACCTCCAATGTGCATCTATTCCACCAGAACTCCACTTAATAAAAACAATTAAAAACACAAATTCTAAAAAATTCTAAACACAAATGAACCCAACTCAAACCCTTTCTCTCAAAACACTCATCTGCCGGACCCTCCACCTCTACCCCACACTTCACTCTTCAAACAGATATTTTCCCCGCTTCTACCTCTGCTGTCAAAACACAGATCTACCTCACCCTCCACTCTCAAAACCTACATCTAACCAACCACAATTTCCATTCTCCAAACAAACATCTGCTACACCCCAGCATCCCACTCAATAAATACACTTGAACCCCTCTTCACATTCTACTCTCTAAACTCACACCGGCCTTACTTCCATATCATTCTCTAAATATTCTGCATCTCCTTCACCACAACATGCACTCTACAAACTCATATCTAGTCAACTACAACCTCTTCTCTCTCAACCAACATCTACCCCAAGCTCCACTCTCTAAACTTATATATACCTCACCCTTCACCCTGCAGACACAGTTCTACCCCTCCGTCCACTCTACACCCACATCCGCCTCGCCCCACACTTCACTCTCTTTACCTAAACTTACCCCACCTCACCCTCCACTCCCTTATCAAACATCTGCCCCAACCCCCTCTCTCTAACATCAACATCTAGCGCAGGATGGATGACAGTGGTGCACGATAATGTTTCATCATAATTTGTCACATTCTCTTTATTCTACTCAACATAACCATAAACAGAATTCACGCTTAGCCGTATTGTGCTTGCTGGGTTATTCAAAAACATAAATCGTTTTGAGTACAGTTGTGAATACCTTTAAATAGGAAACATTAACTTGTAAGGGGAAAAAAAGTAAATAAAAAGGGGACATAGGAGATTCTGCTTCTGAAGTACTTACACACAACTGTATTTATTTACTCTCGTGCCACGCAATTACCTGTTCAAAGATGCAGGTTTGACAAACTTTAGAACGAGAGAATTGAGACATCTACCTGTCCTTTTATTACAACCATTCAATCGTTAGAGATGTCTTTGAGCTGCACATTAGTGTGCCAAGGGGGGTTGGAACCAGTCTATCAGTAAATATCCAGTGACAGGGTTTTGCAAGCTCATCGGATTAATGTCAGCCTTTCTGCAAGGTGTTTTGCGCAGTTCCCATTGCCGCATTTTGAAAACCAATCAAAATTGCTCTTTGCGAATGTGTCTTTAACACCCTTGAATCACTGAGCCTCGCAGAAACCCTCCATGCTGGAAACCATTTTGGATCGCTAAGGATTCTCAGGTGATCATCCACTGACGTGTGAAGGCTGCAATGGAAGAAAAGGCATTTGAAAAGAGAGTCATATACAACAAGCTCACCGAAAAGCTTATAGAATTCCCCAGCTTTTACTTGTGGACAAACACAACTGAGGCGCAGTCAGAGACGGGTATGGCACGCTTTTCCTGGGCAGACTGCCACACATTGCCGAAATACCTGCGGTATGTAAAACATCATGCCACATAGCTCCAGGGCTCATATACAGTTACTGCTAGGATAAAGACGTGAAGGCAGGCAGCACTTACATGCATGTGTTAGCATGTCACAGCTAGCTTAATGCTCTGCTCACACTTCAGTCATCTACCAGGCTTAAAAAGTACATATTGGGCAAAAACAACATGTCCTTTTAAGATATTTTCTAAACTAGCTGACATCTTTGACGTGCTCCGAGACAGTATTCCCTGTCAACATGGACTTTATGCAATTAGGTCCCTCTCAAGAGAAAAAAGGGTCCTGGAGGAGAAAAGGTAATGCTTGTGAATTAACACTGCTAAAAATAGATGCAGACTCTAGAAGTAGACCTAGTTTTTTTAATGAGAAAATAAGTCTGCATTGTTTTCAAAGACAGACATTCAATATCCTTTGAAGAATGAATGCAGTTACACAGACACAATGTTATTTAAAATTAAGCGTGAAGCAGAATTCATGTACTGCGTTTCACATCCCAGTACATGAAATTTACATCAAAATACTGCATACAATATAAGACTAATTCTACAACTCCTTACATTTCTAAGACTGCAGTAATTTTCTGAAGGAGAGCAACAGAGAGGGCAGAGAGAGTGGATCCAACTGCAATCTACATGTGCTCCAAAATGAATAACACCCCCCTCCACCCAGAAACAGAAAGTATCCCAGCTTTGACCCGCCTGCTCATCTGGGCCTCTCTGTTGTGGTGGCGGTGGGGGGTGATGATGGCCAGGTGTGCGCAAACATGGTAATAAAAACTCAGACATGCGACTCTTTGCTCTTCCTGTTCCTGACTTCTGGTACACTTGGAATTTGCAAACACATGGACGATGGCATTTAGATTCTTTTGTGTTGGAGGACAATATACCCCCTTCTGTAGCTACGGTGGCGTTAACATAACAAAGAGTCCCAGCTGGATGCGAATGGGGCTCCATTTGGGACACCCGCTGTTCCCTGTCTGTCGACACCTTGATGACCAAACGTGCCCCTCGCTTAGAGCCGGAGGTTCTTAAACCTCTGCGGCAGTTATTTGTTTCCCCTCACACATCATCAGCATTTACCACTGTGACAGCATTCATTCTCTCAAGGTGAACCACTTTCAGTTACACTGCAAAGACAGTAGCCGTCGTCTGACGAGTGATCTAGATGAATAGTGTCGTTGACTGCTCAAGACTCACAATGCATCATTTTTTTAAATGAATGATAATGCAATCATCGAATAAATGGCGGCTGGCAAATCTTCCCACACTGGAGTGCAGTTCACTTCGATATTCAATAACTTTTATTATTCTTGGTTATCAATGCATGAACGGCGGCTGTCGCATGCAAAATTGGGCGATTGAAAGCTGGGGAGGTAGTAAAGATTTTACTGTTTGCGTTTTACTATTTTCTTTAGAATTTCACGTTCTGGCATTTGCTCCATTGTGACAGGAGGAGGCCTCTCAATAGTCTGTCGGCATTCATCTGTTTTGCAGTCCTCACCTCATCGTAAAGTTTTATTCCCATCATCCCGAGGGGTCGGGCCAGAGCAGATGGACCGGGGGCCGACATCGCTAACGGAGAAAGCCTCTGCAACTCTGACCCTTACCCACAGAACAAGCTGCACTCTGGTCTCTCCCATTGGCCGTTACGTTAGAAATCCTCTAACACCATAGGCCAGCCTCTCCGAAGCAACTGCAGCATTTTCTGTCAAGATTTTAGAGTTTTAACTCAGGTAAAACTGCCATATACTAATGGCACAAATCCTTGTGGAATTTTCATTGCTATCGAATAATGAAGAACCTCTTGGAAAAAAAGGGTTTCCCTTTGACCTCTTCCACACCTAATGAACAGTGATCTGGAAGACTGAGCTTGCGTGCACTCGTGATATGGCGATGTGGCTCTGGCCTGCTGTGCAGTGTCTGTGAGAGGACTCACTTCCCTCCACCAGTGCCTTTCTTATGTTTGCTTTGCACACTTCACCGGCCATGCGGCCAGTTCAGTCCATACAGCCAAGCCTGGTGTTGTCTCTCTCGTATCTTCCCCACCTGGCTTACAGGATGGAATTCATGACAGATTATGCGCCGCCGTCCATCTCACCAAAGCTGAATCCCAAAATTGATATCATTGGGACTTAACCTGGATTTTTAAATAATTTCCATGATGTGTCAGTTAGGGTCTGAGGTTTTCACACAGAGGATTCTGTTGAAACTGCACACAGCACTGTTAAAGTTTGGGTTTTGACTTTATATCCAAGTCCTGGTTTGGACTTGGTAATTGTATGTGAAAAAATAGATAAAAATTCAAAAGGACTGGCTTATAGTCTAGTGCCTGAGGTGTTTGACTGGTTCAAACCAGAGTGTAGCCTTCATAAAACTAGAGTGTTCAGGTGAACACGTGTTGCCTGCGAAGCTTATGTGAAAGTGTGACTACCAACTGAAAGTGTGACTACTGGACAGACAGACAGACGGACGGATAGACAGACGCCAGACAAAGTGATCCCTATGTGCCGCTATGCTTCGCAGGCGACACAACCAGTGCCACTGTTGGGTACTTGAGGCCCGTTAATCCCGAATTACCCAAGGGCGGATTGACCCCTGTTTAATTTCTTCAACAGTTCATTGCTTTAGATTGATGTGCCAGCCTAAATGAAGGTAACAATGTGACTATGGGAAGACTAAGAGGATACCCAGAGGTACATAACAAAAAATAAAAGTAAAAGTTTTGCACAGGACGGGCGACTTCAGTACATTTAAAGTAAAAATGCGGTATTTCAACTTGAGTTCAATAACAAATGTGACTGTTTTTTATTGCCACAAAAACAAAGAATCAATCAATACAATCAAGTGGTAGTCTTATAGTTCTAAGATCTTAATTCTGTCACAAACTTTAAGAAACATATATTGCTGGAGATGAGTTTAATTTTTTGCAAGAAATTGCCTGTGAGTTGCCAACATTTCATTTGTTAAGCGCTTCCACTTCTACTTTCTACTTGAGAGAGAAAAAATATTTCAAATCTCATTAAAAGAGAGAACAATGCTAAGAAAGACTTCATGTAGAGTAGCCTACTTCTCCAAATACAGGAATCAGGAATGATCAGTATGTGCTTTCAAGGGGACTGAAAAAATCCAAACGTTAACAGAATTCTAACTGCCGGAGCTTTCAAACCACAAAAGTTATGTCCAACAAGAGAATAGAAAATCAGCCTCCGAGTTAACAGCTCTCCAACCCCAATCCTGTTTTCCTTCCAGTGTCCCGTGCAAAGGGAAATAGCTATTTCACATGCAGCTCAAATTTCATTCGCAGCACCTGAGAACCGACTGCATCATTGGATTAATATCGAGGAATGCGGTACAAAATAATAGAATGGCCTCGTACAATACTTCCCCCAAAAAACATGAAACGTGCTCAACTGCATTCTCAGCTCGTGCTGTTGACTGTTGGCATATTCTTGCAGTTTGCTGTAATTTTCCTCTCTTGAGTTTCCTCTGAGGATCTCGGGTGGCAGGCTCAAGACAGAGATATGAATCTGCCCGTCAGTGGCTCCTCCATAGCTTTTCAGTGCTAATTGGGACATGTGCGCGCAAGTCTGCGCGTGCGAGCATTACTGAGGCTTCTTTCATGTACAAAGCTACTGGCCAACAGCAATGTTTTTTTTTACAATCCCAATGAACTGGCTTGCAAGCGCGTGTGATCATGTCTCTGTGCTGTGAAAATAGCAACAGGTCTCCAGCGCACGGAAAATGCAGAAAGGCCCAGAAAATGTCTGCATCAAGGACGCATATGGCTTACAATATTAAATGAAAATGCACTCTCAGAAATGTTTTTTTTTTTTTCTTTTTGAAGAAGCAAACTCATCATGAAGAAAATGTGATCCTCCACTTTGTTTTTTCATATTCAAGTTGATGTATGCACTTTATTACAAACTGAAAATGAACAAGCATTCCCCTTGCTATATCGTTCTTAAAAAGTGCCCCGCCATATTGCTAACAAAAATAAACTGGAAATGTAAATTTTAGGATGAACGTGCATTCTCATAACTTCTTTTTCAAGCAACCATTATTTGTCTCATAAAGAAAACAAAAATGTAATCCTCCACTCATCTTTTTCATGTAAAAGTTCACATACGTATCTCCCCTGGTCTGGAAAAACCAAGCAAGTTGGATTGACTAATTTTTGAGAAATTCAGAGAAAACTAGTGGATATTGGCATTAAGCTGTTAGAAATTAAATAGTAATGATTGTGGTGGATTAAATCAATTTTGTAAGATGTCATTTCAGGACAAGATTGTTCTATTTCAGTGATGTAATTTAGTTGCATAAAGACTTTGTAGGTTTTTTCTTGATCAAACACCCTGGCCACACGAGAAGCTTAACCAACGAAAACCTAGTGTGTCAGCTCAAGAAATATCAGTATAAAAATGGACAAAATATCTTTTCTCTGTGTTAAACAGTTATTGGACTAAAATTTGCTGAGGTCAACCCCTTCCCCAATGGGTACAAGCAACCAACCAAACTTGGAATTTTTTTCAATAAAAAGGCATATTACAGCACTAGAGTTACATTTTCAGGAAAAAATGCAACATTAATTTAAATCCACAGTGAGGGTACAGTGCTCTGCTTTTATCATTTACGGGACAAAGGAGTGGAATTCATGAAGTACAGACGCCTCTGATGTTGATTGCACTCTCAGAAATAGGAGTACAGCAGGAGTCCATTTCTGTTCCCCAAGGTACATTCAGCACTTATGTACCCTTTAGTGCTAATTGTAGGACCTCAAGGTACCTGTGTGAACTTTTTTAGGGTCCAAAAGGTACTTTCATGTTCCAAAACAAATGAAAACCCACTTCTAAGGTACAACAGCAGTACCTTTGAGGGTACTGCCCCAGTGACAGCCAAGGGTACATAATACCTTGGGGAACAGAAATGGACTCCTGCTGTACCCCTATTTCTGAGAGAGTAGGGAATGGTCTATCAGTAGGCCTATGTTCCAAATTTCAGGATTACGAGGCTATGAGCAAAGTGTTTGACAAACTGCTTACCCCACTTCAGGACATGGACATTACTCAAGCTGCTAAACCAAATCACCATTTGCATCATTGACTGGAGTGCTGTGCCAGGATTTCTTTTTTGCAGGTGGCAAGAATTCTGTCAGTCCAGAATATTCAGGCGCTTCGCTTCAGGAATGCCTTTTGGTTGGCTTCTGGTAGATGGGGAAATGTCCAGGCTGACACCATGGTTTTTGGAAAATCTGCTCCCTTAAAGTCACAATTTGTTTTTAAAGAACCTGGAATGGGAGCCTTTTCTGAACACTGAACTCTGGTACTGAGCCGAGGAATTGTAACTTCCTTGGACTGCCGACTTTTGTGGCCATCTTTATACTTGTAGAAATCACCGTGGTGCATTATGTAGACTTGCAAGACAGATCAGGTGATCAGGATATTCAATTTTTGTGATTTCCAGATCAGAACTATTCTAGGAGCTGAGTGACATGCTAGGTTCTTCAACAGCAAAAGAACCAAACTCCAACTAATTTTAAACAACTACAATTTTACTTGATGCTACATTTTTCCTCAAAATTTAATGTTCAAAAATGGGTCAAACTGCATCTTTTTTTTTTTTTTTACCAGACTTGTTAGGTTTATCCAGATCAGGGGAGATAAAAGATACATATCAATAGTGTAGTGGTTCCTGGAGAAGTGGATATAGTCAATTAGCTTGATGAGTTGAACACAAGGGAGAAGGTAGGTAATCTCTTTGAAGTATTTCAACAGCTTTTTGGCTGAAACATGGACATACTGTGAATTGACAGAAAAAGAGGCAGGTAGGGGAGACCAGAGGTAATTGTGACAAGGGATGATTTTAACATCTGAAACGGCACCAATCAGTAACAAGACAAAACCATTAACTCATTATGCACACGGTCAGTGACGATCCCTCACTGTCTGCCAAAGGACAAACTATGGCCTCATTCTTTTGAAAATCGCCAACACTTTTAAAAGTACTTTTTGAAGCACATTATACATTTTTTTAAATCTATGATATTTTCCTCACGGAAACTTCAATGTCAATGGATCTAAATCTGCCTTGGTTTCATGACCATTCCTTTGTCAAACATTTGATATCCTTGTCAAATGTTAGCCGTGTTGTCTCTAAGCAGCAAGTTAGCTTATATCATAAGTGGTATTTTTTTCCTCCTAATAATTTAAGAAAAGTATTTTGTGACAGCAAAAAATGTCAATGTACACCGATTTCGCAACCCCGTTTCCAAAAAAAGTTGGAAGGCTGTGTGAAAGACAACATATGAGATGTTGAAACTGAGAAATGATATTGTTTTCTTTTTTTTTTTTAAAAAGTGCTCATTTTTAATTTAATGGCAGCAACATTTTTGAAAAAGTGGGGACAGGAATATGTTTACTTCTGCGTCACATCTTTTTTTTTATCAACACCTCTTCTTTTATCAAGACTTTGTGGGCATGTCAGAACTGAGGTGAACAACTCCTGTCGTTTTGAAAGCTAAATGTTTTCCCATTCTTGCTTGATGTAGGAATTTAGCTGCTCAATACTTTGGGGACTCCTTTGCCATATTTTTCATTTCATAACGTGCCTCTTGTTTTCAGTGGGTGAGAGCTTTGGACTGCTGGCAGGCCACTTCAGCACCTGGACTCTTTCACAACGTAGCCATGTTGTAATACATGTAGAATGTGGTTTGGCATTGTCTGGTTGAAATAAACAGAGCCTTTCCTGAAAGATGTCTTGATCACAGCATGTTTTTCTCCAAAACCTTGATGTCATTCAGCATTAATACTGTCTTCACAGATGCGCATGTCATCCATGCAATGTCCCCAAATGCAGCCCCCCATAAAATAAATGGATGCTGGTTTTTGAACTGTGTGCTGATTTTTTCTCTCCTCTTTAGCCTCGTGGGTGCGGCTTACATCATCTCAAAAACAAATTTAACGGTATGGTTGGTCAGACCACAGAATTCTTTTCAACTTCACCCCAGCCCATCTTAAATGAGCTTGGGCTCTGAGAAGGTGGCAGCCTTTCTTGACCTTGTATATTCATATCTATCATGTTTGTTTATTAACGATAAAGTACAAAGATAGAATTATTGACTAACACATGAAATCATAATATGCTCCAGAAGAAACAACCACAAACATATTAATTGTTGCGTGACTAATGACCATTCATCATCTACACTTTCATTTCTGTCAGGCCAGAGCATTTCATTGATATTAGAGTTTGATTTTTCTGGCTAGGGGAAAAAAAAATAACGGTGTGGGTGCCGAACCCATCTCTGGCATCAACTGCTATATACATTGGCCTGCAGAAGTGTTGCTGTTTTGTATGTGTTGCTGCCGTACCCCTTAAATCTTCAAGAGAAAAAAAAATCCTCCGGTGGGTAAAGAATCGGAGAGTAAGGTGGCATAAATCAGAAAATGTGCTTGTGTTGCAAACCGGAGAATTACGTGTCATGAACGGTGGAACCGGACATCGTCCCAGACAAGAACACACTTCATCTGTTCTGGTCCCACCAGGTCTCCCTTGTCCTGGAATATGCGGGTACATCATTGAGGGAATGCAGGAAATGAGCAGTACTACTGTATTCCACAGGCCCAAAGCGTCGTGTGCCACTAAACCATTCCATGACATTGCTGCAACCGCAGTCAAAGCACAGTGTTTTAACATTGTGGAGGAAGTCATTTTCCTGATTTATTTTTTGCTGAATAGGTAACAGCAAGGTGGCATTGTTCCGGATGAACTTATCTACAACAACATTTTCTAGTTGTTCTGTGAACAGCCATGTTTCCCTTCTATTACTCTCTGGAGATAGACGTTGGAAAAATTGTAGTTACATACTGTAATCATGTAATACTGAGTACAGTGCAGGCCATTATATTCACAGTCATAATTGCCACTTATCAGTTTTACTTCTGGAATGTGCACATGATTGAAGCCACCCTATCTGTTCATATTACACTGAACTTTCTCTCTCTCTCTCCAGCCTCTCTCAGGGAAAGACCATAATTGACAAGTTAATCAAAGATGCTTTCAACCCTTGTTCGACTGTGACCTCTACCTCTCGCTCTTAATCTGCCTCAACCTCCTCCATGTCCTCGATCACTCCTTCCTCTCCATACCATCTTCCTATCTGTGTCCTCCCTCTCATTCAAACTGATCTAATAACTCTTTCATTGTCTTGCTCCATTTTAAGGTCAAGCTCAAAAAACAAATGCTACTTCAATGCTACTTCCTTTTATACGGTATGCCAACATAAAGAAGCGCTGATCATTGAGTGAACAATTTTGCAATGACCAGTTTTTGTGTTTTGTGGTTTACCAACCCACCTGACATCAGTATGCTGGAAAATGAGCACATGTCATGTGATTGAGATATAATGGCAAAGAAATTAAATTTGAACTTTGAGTTGAGTTTTGATAGTAATGTTTGCAACTAGATGACAGTAGGTTTGTTGTTTGTGTGGAGACAATGAAAGCATACAATAAGTTCTGTAAAATTACCATGTGTTCAGATGGCTGAGTTTACTGTTTTGAGACTACAGACCTTAGGTTGGAGACTTGTGCCAAATCAATTGAGGAAAAACTACACCATGAAATACTGCCAAACTGGCTGAGAATCTATATTTTTCAAAACTATTATTTTTGTTTTGTGATAGTTGCCTCATTTTGATATTTAGTTGTATTGAAACGTCGTCTAAAAACCTGTTCGGAGCCATTGAAGTTTTACACATTGTAAACAGGTCAAATTGCACCAATCAGAAAGACTCTTCATGTGCTCTGTGATGATCCCTCTCTGCCAGCTAATGGACAGACTGATGTCTTTTGCTTGTCGAAGTTTTTATTCCTTAATGGTTTTTTTTTTTTTTTGAGGCATAAAAGCAATTCTTTTCAATTACACTTCTTAGGTAATTCATTATGTTATAACTGGAATTAATTGTCCAATGTATATGAAATTATAAGAACTATATCTATATATTCAATGATGTTTATTGTGGCCCTTTGTAATGTATCAGATGAAGGTATCATATGTGTTGTTACAATTGTACCCTCAGGCTGTTATAATTACCCATGAACTTGGAGGCTGGTGTAACATTTCACTTGTAGTGTTTCAATTAATATTGTGACTCTAACCTTGCTAGAAAAAACATTCGATGACCTTCCCTTTAGTGTACATGCTCTATAACACTACTCGGTGCTTTCCATTCTGCCGCTTTTCACTCTCTGCACATGTTGTACACATATTGACATTACAAGACTGCTGTGAAAGACAGCATGTCTGTGTTTACCATGGACATACTCAAATAGAATCACATTAAACTAATTTTGAGATGCCTTGGGCATCAATGTGGTTGATGTACAGAAAGGCCTTGTTTGAAATGGCACCCGTTTTTGTGGTTGAGTCACATGAGTTCAATGCAGAGGCGTGCGGAGAGTGTTGTGGAATCCCCAAATGTACACCATGAAATTATCTCCTGCAGCAGAGCCTGAACGGCTCCCCTTCAAATACAAGGCCTGAAAATGCAGTTTTTTTTTTTTTTTTTGTCTGTGCTCATACATAGAGTATGTGCCTAAATAGTATTGATTTCTTTGATCATTAAAAACTACAAAGGTAATTAACAATCACATTTTAGGGAGAAAAACTTGCCACATGCCCAGGAATGTTCATTCATTGAGGATATAGAAAACCATATTACAACATATAAAACATATCAATAAACCCTTATGCTCAGTTTGGGTTAAACTGACCCATCTTTAAATTACTGTGAATTTACTTTTCTCATTTCTTTTTATCATTCATTCAGTTTGTTTATTTCCAATTCAATTCAAAAATACAAACAAGTACACAATTATATACAACAATTTTTCATGATAGCTTCAGCTCAAGTTAGAAAGCACAGCTCAGTTTTCTTCAAAACACTAGAAACAATTCAAATAGCTACTCCCACAAGTAGCAGAACAAGTTAGATCTTGCAAAATGAAACACTTCATTCAAAACTGCAATAACTTACAAAAACCAAAAATTCTCACTGTTTGGCACCAGTTTCATGCATTGTGATTCTATTTAACCAATTACACACTGCTAAAGTCAATCTAAAACACTCTTAACATGTTGACTCTTCTAATGATGTGGTCTGGCTTCGATTTTTTCCAGAGTTGCTATTCAGGAGAAGAACATGAATCTATTCGGCATACACAACACACAAGACCAGTACCGAACATTGATGGAAATTTTCTGCCAATTATATATAATTGGCAGAAAAATTATATTATATGTATATATAATTATATACAATTATAGTTTGGCATCTTAGCTCTGATCCTGACACACTCTGCTCCCTACAAAGCTTTAGGAGCAGAAAGCAGGGTGTTTCAGGATAGTTTAACTAGCTACAGGAAAGAGTGATGCAGCGGCAGAGAGAGATGCAGCACTGCAGCAGGCAAAAGCCTCTTTTGTCTCAAAGGTGGAGCAGGAAAGCAGCTTATATAGTCCACCAACCACAGGGGCAGAGCAGTGCCTGATATGCATGGGAATGTCTATGGGAGTCTTTCCTAAACCTCTCCTGGCGTACCCCTTGTCCTCTCTCCCTGCTCCAGCACAGGTGATTCAAATGATCAGGTCATAATTATCCCCAGAAGCTGCTTGATAACAAGTGTTTGCCTCTAACATGGCAATATCCCCCGCCACTTCAATTTTATGTGTCCGTACGGGCTTACCGATGGACAGAGCCCAATGCTATATCCCCCGCTTTGCGCTAATCTTTTGAATTACCTGAGCTGGACCAGGGTCAGATCTAGAGGACGCAGGACAAGGTATACGCCAGGAGAGGTTTGGGAAACACTGGTCTATGGTAATCTCGACTTGTCTGCCAGAACCAGCTCTGTAAGCCATGCTCCATTTATTTCTCTCAACATTCTAAAATCAGCCAATGCATCAATACATTTCCAAGGGTTTGCAATGAAAATCAGAACATGTTCTAGATAAAATATAGTGAAAAAACACAAACTTAATGTTTGTTGAGACAAAAAAGAAAGCACAAAAAGAAAACACACAAAACATCATCTCTTTGCCAAGCTGGACCCGGCCATAGCACCTCGTCCACATTAAGGGCTTATGTCCTCCATCATAAGACAGTGAGGGATGAGTCTTCTTGAATGGGGAATTCATCTTTGCACAGACCCTAAATCAATTTCACGGCAGGCCTCATCCATGGCTTGAATGAGGGGTAATCTGCCATTGGGCTGGGGAGCCGAAACCTTCCATTGCTATGATGGAATAAACTTCTCAGCGCAGTGAAGGACAGGAGCATGGGTGGGACGTATTGGAGTAAAAATTGTGGATGGTCATGAACTCAATTGTGGACTACAGCATATTGGTGAATAGATACAACGATAAGCCAAAAAAATTTTAAATCACCTGCAGATGCAGCGAATAATGTGGATTATTGTTAGCAGATGTGAGTGCCTACTGACAGTGATCCAAGGAGGGACAAACCATGAACTGGCCACAGGGATTTGGGCACCCAAGGCTCATCAATGCAGGCTATAAAGGCTATCCCATCTGGTCCAAACCGACAGAAGGGGGTCTGTAGTATGAGTTGCTAAAAATTTTAATAATATTTACATAAGAAACGCGTCACAGCACATATTGCATTATACACTGCTGTGTATTGTACTTTTTTAGCATGCAGACTAGTCAAACTGCCCCCTCTAACCCTTGCCCACCTCTAAAAAAATGCCCCCAAATGGCACCTGACTTCAGAATTGCACCTTAGAACAGCTGAAGAAGGTTGCCTGGTCCAGTGAGTCCCATTTTCCTCGACATCATGAGCCTCAGCTGGATATGTGAGCAGGATTTACGTGGGAAGAGATGGCATCAGGATACACTGAGGGGAGAAGACAAGCTGTTGGAGGGAATGTGATAAACTCTGATAAATGTTCTGGTGGGAAACCCTGAGTTTGAGAATTCAAGTGATATCAGTTTGATGGAGCTGTTTTGGCGGCACAAGGGGGAGGTTTACCATTTTAGGCAGGTAGTTTTCATCTTACAGGTGATCAAAGAACCTGTCGCGTTTTCGTTGTGCTTACACCCCATTGGTGAGTTTAAAATTATGTAACAACCTATCTGTGCACCCGACAGACTTGTTCAATCAATAGGTCACAGGTATTGCATTTTGAAAGGCAGTGTCTTTATTTTGTGTCAGTATTTTGCATGTTTCACTAGTCAGGTTTCACTAACAGCGTAAAAATTTTAATTTTAGTGTAGAAGCGATCATTAAACTGTAACACTTCCTATTGATTATCATTTTTTGGAATTGACGTAATTCTTCGCTTTACAATAAATGCATCCCCACATTCAGTTCCTTTATCTGTGGCAAACCAGCTGTACACAGATTTTAGAGGAGGCTTCAACGGACTGTTTATTTCCAGTTTCCTTCTGCGAAATGGAGCTTGTCCAAGGACGAGCTACTCAAAGCACAGAAACTTATAAACTGGACTCAATTTCTAAAAACCACATTAAACCCTCAAATTCTCATAAAACTTTACAATCTAATGTATGTTTGTGTTTATTACCTTAAGTATGCAACAAATGAATGCGGTTTTGCTGCAAATTTACATGAAGAAGGGGTTAGTAAACAAGGCAGGTTTTTACCGCTGCCAGCTTTGATTCCAGATGTAGAAGAGCTTTGGAATGCATGATACAGCCGTAAGTCCTGGGTGGCCATTATACAACTGCTAGATGGGAGTAAAATTGCAATACCATTGAGTCTTTGTTTTCGCACCAGAGGTAGGGATAGCAGCTAAGCAGGGAGTAAGACATGGGCATTCAGCCTCAATCAAACATATTTCAGTCACAGAGAGGCTTGCAGAAGTGATATACAGAGCACAGCTGCCAGGAAATGCTGAAACATCAGTTTTTTTCAGCTTGGAAAACTTTCTCAACTTTGCATGAGCGGAAGTGGCATCACAGGCGTGAGTGAGAGGCACGGGACCCCAAGAACCCGGGACCAAATATTGTAATGCAGCATCTAATAAAATATTTTTAACAATCCACAAAACACAACGAGATTCTTACTCAGTTTTAGCAGCACATTCTGTGTTGCAGCGCTGAACTTGTTGAACATGTTAAATTCAATTCAGAGCAAAATAAGCAAAACTAAGTGTCATGTGACTCCTGACATCTCTGTGCCAGGTGCAACAGAAAATGCGAGGAGCTTGCAGTTGAATAGCAGATGTTAAAACAGTGTTCCTCTCAGATTTTATCAGTAAGCAGTTATAACTGCCCTCATTTTGCAGATGTGAGGAACCATTTTTTATCAAAGAGACGATGAAAACACACTTCAGCACTCTCAATGACATGACAGCATGTCCATGAATACATTTTTCTTGAATTGCAATGATCAGGCTTTCATGGTATGACCTGGAGGCGTGCTTTATTCTTCCTAACCATGTTGTGGCGCCGCTTCCGCTCTGAGCCACGCTTCAGCCGATCAGATTGTACCTAACTGAAATTGTAAGCCAATGAGATCATATGCAACTGAAATTTTCCCTAACTTGTTACACTATGACTATAAGTATAGTTCTACATTATGACCATAAGCACAGTTTTACATTATGGCCACAAGCACAGTTTTACATTTTACTCATAAGTGCAGTTTTACTGCATGGCCATGACCATTACCTTAAGTCCTGCTTTACATGAGGATCATAGTTGGAACAATTGTACCATGCTTTATTGCGACTGGAGACTGGATTAATGAAATAGTATTTTTTTTCTGGCCGAAACATTTATAGGCCCCGTTTATTATACTTGGTTCTAACATGCGTTCTGGGTGATCGGATCACAAGAGGTAGGCGCTACATACAAGCTTAAACGGACACATTGAGATCCGATCTTTCAAACCACTTGCAAAGGTGCTCTGGGACGCATCTAACCGCCTGTGTTCGGTAGTGTAAACACTAATCCGTCCAGATAAATCCCCGATGAGGACGTAACCGGAAAAACGTCATCAAAGTAGGCCGCAGGCTTGTGATAAAGCAGCACTAATGCTGGAGCGGGGCTTAAAACCAGAGGAAGAAGGAGACCTTAACTGTGGAAAATGGAGAGGGGCACTGATACGACATATTAACTGTGCGCCGGGTCTTAGCGGAAGCTCCACAGCAAGCAACAAAATCTGATCACAAGCGGTCAGTTTAACACGAAGTGTAAACGACAACATGTCTCGCCTGACCGCTTGTGCTAGAGGACATTTTTCCATATATGGACTGACTAACAGTAAAGTGACTGCATGTGTGACGGACAATGGAAGCAAATTTGTGAAGGCGCTCAGGGAGCATTGACAGCAGCAATTAAACTGTGAGTCCGACGAGAAAGAGGAGGAGGTGAGGTGACCTTTACGGACCTCCACAGTGTACTCACCGCCACAGATGATGGTGCCCTGAACAGTACATATGCATTTCCTCCCCACTACAGATGTGCTGCCCATATACTTAATCTAATTGCAAAAAATTACGTTGATAAATGACTGGCATCTAATCCGGAGTCGAGGGCTGTGTATCGTAGTGCTACAGGCAAATGTTCAGCACTGTGGACGAAGGCCAGTCGCTGCACAGTCGCATCGGAGTGCCTGGAAGAGGTCAGTGATAGAAAGCTGATTGTCCCCACAGCAAAACAGTGGAACTCTTTTCATGACGCCTATTAACGGATCGTAGAAATGCCCCTTGCAAACATCGATGACCTCTGCACACAGCTTCAGATTAAATGTATGAACGGCAGGGAATACCTTTTTCTCAAAGAATACTGCGTCATCATGAAGCCTTTCATAGTTGCACTTGACATTCTGCAGGATGAGAACACTTGTTTTTAAGGAGCACTTCAACCAACGATAGAAGTTCTAATTGCCAAAACCCTGGCAATGAAATATGACCTATCACAAATGACCACTGGATTGCCTGAAGTTATTCTGGGAGCAATTAAAAGTTGATTTGCTGTGACTTTCAACTCCAAGGATGCGTTGCTGGCCACTGTCTCGCTGCCCAAGTCCAAGCTGCGCTGGGTAAGACGAGAAATCAGAAGAGACCACATCAGGCTTCTGCTCACGACGGAGTGCCGCTCCCTTTCAGAGGAGGCTGCAGCGCCGATGCCTGATCCCCAACCAGTCGCTGCTGCCTCCAGCAAGGATGACTATTTTTTCCTTTGATGTACATCCCGCTGATTCAAACACACCCATGTCCGTGGAAACAGAGGTGATGGATTATCTCAAATCTGCCCCGATGATGGTTTCCAAGAATTAAAGAAATTACACTCCACTATACCGCCCCAAGACTTAATCAGACGATTTTGTCTTCCTGCTGATCATTGTGTCCAAGGCTATTTGTTCATTTAAAATTGTTGAGGCTATTTAATTGTTCTGTTTCACCACTCTATTGATATAAGCTGGGTATTTTATGATAACCGCTGCATAATGCGGTCACTTTAGTGAAAGTAACTCAAAAGTACTGAAATCAGTAACGCATTACTTTGCACAGACAGTAATATACTAGAGTAACTTACTACTTTCAAAGGCAGGTAACTAGTAATATTTAATATCTTACATTTTGAAAGCGTCTTGCCCAACACCGTATGCCTCTATATTCAAACTGGTCAGCAAGTGAACAAACTTAAAAACAAAGACCCTGCGACCAGCTGTCGGACTACTTTGGCAAGGGGCAGCATATGATGGGGTGGATGGCAGAAATGGTCCGTCTCAGACTGTTAACCCTCCTTGATCCTTGAATACAGGGAGTGAACAAATATATTTGACATTCTAGGGATTTAAGGGGACATGTACCTCCTGACCCCGCCCACATTTTCAGTAATGTCGTCATGCTTATTCAACTTAGTCCAGGATTAATAACAAAAACAGAACACAGGCTGCAACTGGAGCTTTTAGACTTTTTGTTTTCCTGAGTAAAGAGTCTCATCTTCCAGACTAAGATTTCAGGCCCAGCAGAGTAACCCAATCGGCAGGCATTGTTCATCTCTCTCATATTCAACCAGGTCCGCCTGAAAACATGGTGCCTATGAAAAGGTAATAAGTATAACCTTTTATCTCCTGGATTTCATCTTTACTTTGCCCTGTCAAGCTCCTGTGAACACTTATGTATTTAGGAGGACAAGTTCCTGGGCAGTAAAAACATTGTATGTTGAAAGTAGGATTTTGCTCTTACTGGCCACCATTACTCCAGGTAAAACAAATCTTTCTGAGAGCATGAGAGCCAGTCAGATCTTTTATTTGACCACCGTGCCAAATTCCTCATGACTTACGGCACGACGGCCATGAAACCCCATGTTAATGCGCGTACGTACGGCACGTTTCCTCTGCAGATGAAATGCAGTAAATGGAGTGAAAAAATGACCTCCAGTGATCTGAAATGTGAAAGCGTAAACTGGCGTAGGTCCCCATAGCTGCAGTCACAACAGAAGCCGCGCTGAGGTCTGCCCACATCAGAGATTCAACGAGAGAGTTTTGAATTTTTCACCCCCGTTATATCAGTTGCAGCCTTGGCTCCTGGGAGCTCATATGTGAGCCAGTTTATTTTCTGAAGCCGCAGTTGGAAGAGGCCAGAAAGGCAAACCGCAGGGCTGCTGACAGGTCTTAATGGTGAGGGGGATTATGGGAAAGAATAAAGCTTGACTGAGGGTTCTGTATCAGGTAGGCTTCCTGGGAAAATACTGTCCTTTCTCTGTGCGCCAGAGCACTATCAGTGGTGGCACAGATACTTGAACTTTATGTTGGAGTCTTGCCTGTAAGTGATAGGGGTCCGTTCCATGGAGAAATCCCAAGAGCGCTCTACATTTCTCTTGCTGTCTTTGGCTGTCTCAGTGTCTGTATTCCTCTCTCTGTTGCTCTCTCTCTCTCTCTTTCTGCCTCTCTGGTTTTTCTTCCCTCACTGTCTTTCCCTCTCTCTATTTTTTAATAACTAGCTGGCCTCCTCTGAGAATATTTCTGCATACCAAGACCATGTGACCGCAGCCAGGAAGGTATGCCTTCAATGCATACGAGTCTCCGTACTCTTAAAATCCTGACCACATTCAGATTCTGTATTATTATATGACAATCCTCTCTAAAACGTCAAGCCTTCAAGTCTGTCTTGTCCCTAATGATTCTAATTTATTGTGCCCAGCCTTCCTTGAATTACTCACGTATGGAGAGTAAATTTTATGTGTCTTGTCAGGGCAGTAAAGTCTCAGGGGTGGATTTGTTCCACTTGAACCAATTACAAAAAGACTGAAGAGCTTTCGCGGGGATTGGAGTCCTTTATTTAGCAATTGCATGGCCACTGCAGCAGCTCTTTCCTTTCCTGTCCTCTCGAGGAGCCACCTTTATCGTGATGTTCGCTGGCCTGTCCTGCAGGCGCGCGAGTCGGCATTTTCTCCAGCTGGGGCCTGTCCGAATTGGGTGACATCTAATCGTGTGTAGCGTGCAAAGTTAGCAAACTCAGTAAAAATCGTTTTGTTACGGCAAAGTTATTTTTTTGGTTCTTTCCCACCCACAAACATTAAAACAGCTGTTGCATTGCTGAGCAGAAGTCTTGCTGGAGCACATTTCTGTGAATATTGCCTAGTTATCCCCCGCTGCGCTATTAGCGAGAAGCGGGGGATATAGTATTGGGCTCCGTACGGACACATAAAATTGAGGTGGCTGGGGATATTGCCATGTTTGTGGCAGACACTTGTTCTTTATAAAGTGCACTTCCTGGAGAAGAAGATTGCGCAAGATGAAGGTAGTAAGGAGTTCGGCCTCTTTATGACTTGTGGGCAGCACAGGTCCTGTCCTGTCAGTAGTGCTCACTCCCTGGAGCTGTCTGACTCGCTCTATTCTCTCCTGCCACATCGAGAAAAAAAAACAAAAAAACAAGTGAGATATTTCAGGACTGACTCAGGCATATAAAAATATTCTGAGTAGCCGCCTTGGATAATGTCCATTTGTTCCAAGCGTCTTGGAGTAGGACTGCATTCGCAAATGCAGTAGGCCCAATCCGGCTCTCTTTCGAGACACTGACAGCTCTTTCGCTGACAGCTCAATTTTCTGAAATTATACAAGAAATGCAAGGTAAAATTTTGTGAAATTGTCCTGTTTTTTTTTTTATTATTGCACATTTGTAGGACGCATTGAAACATGTAATGCCGCCCTGCTAAATTGACAAGTTGAAGACAATACAAATGAATGTAATAAATAATAAAGAACATGTTAATTACAGTAGGAGAAAAGATGCAAATTTTGACTGTTGGACCCTAAATGACTGAAGCAAGAGTGCTGTAATTAAAATAAATGGTCGGTGAAATGTATGTGAATTGAGTTTCGGCTAAGTAAAGATCCTTGCATTATACACCTTTTCAAAATGGGGAGAGAGGCATGTTCTCCAAATTCAGCTGTGAGTCTAGGAGCCAGTGGTCATGCAAGACAACACAGATGTGATAATGAGATACCATTTCATTCATTTATTTCAAAGTCTGAACACCAGAATTAATCAAGCGCATACCATAGCCAAATCAACTGATGAACGCAATATAAACAGATTGAAAAAGGCATACACGAAATCTCTGACGAACTTGAAATAGTTGTCCCAACACTTTCAAGAAGTTCCACTTCGTCACGTGCACGTGCCCTGGCTGACACAATCCCTTTAATACTCACTTCTTCAGGCCATATCTCTGTTCCACCCCCTAAACCTTCGCAGCTGGTATTTTATAATTTGTGACTATTTGTTGTGGCAGAATTACTGCCAATATGTACCTATATGTACCTATAATATATGAAAATGGCCAATTTTATGTATGTCGCATATGTGCGAAACCTATATGTGGCCCAACCTTAATATGTTAATATAGGCTCTTTCCGTGCAGGAATTTAAGAATCCTTGTTATTTCATCCCTGTAAGAAAAAGTCTGGGACCTTTAGTTGCTATACAAGCATCGCAGATAAAAGACAAGTGTCTATTCATTAAAACTGTGAACAGAAATGTTGACTTTGTCTTCAAATTCATTAACCACAGTGAAAAGCTCAGATAGATGTGGGGGTGAAAATGACTTTTGAAAGTCATGTTTACTTGAATGCATGTTCTTCTGTATACAAAAGTACTTTTATTTTGTAATTTTTGTTTTATTTTACTACATTTAGACTAATGACCTCCGGGCCATATAGAAATTGAATTACAGACAAGATAGAAAACATTGGATTTGGTGAATGTAACATGTATTTAGGATCAAATGTGTTAATAAGTTTAATTAATAAGTTATTGCGCAAAATTCATGGTATTTCTGTAGGGGACTTTGGACTAATGTGCCGATATTACCTTGAGAATAAAAATGCGAGCTAGGCATCATGTATGACAGCTGCAAAAGTGAGATATGAGCTATACCATAGGTATAACAAACAGAACCTGCCACTGGGTATATGAGCTATATAGGAGACATTTACCTTGTATGTACATATAGGGCGTGTATGTGGATATAAATAAGCGATATGGGAGACCTATATGCCCTGTATATGCACATATATGTACCTGAATTTGGCCTATATGTGGCCTAAATGCAGCATTTATGTGCATATATGCTGTATATAAGTGGCATATAGGTTGCATATACAGTATGCACATGTATGTTCATATAGATTCTTTCCATGTTGGTTGAAACACTCTAAAGCCAGCTTGGTTTGCTGAGTGGAACTTCGTCCCTGATGACCCCTTGGCAGACATTATGGCTCTGTCTCAATTTTCTGTACTTGAATGTGCTTAAAGCCTTGTGTGCCCACAGGACATTACATTCACAGGCCCAAGTCCTGTTCCAATATGGAGGTTGCCGAGAGGCAAGATCGCTTAAAGAAACAGGAAGTGGTCTTAATTCAGCTGTAATATCAGGGCTGCATTCTTGCTCGATTGGGACAGACTTGCTATCTCATTGTTCATTGCACAAACAAGAGGAGACGAGCGTAGCTCACGATTCAGCTTTTACACAGAATAATTGCCAACTCTTGCTTTAGAAGCATAAATGTGTATTTAATAACATTTGTAATATTGGACGCATTGAGGTATATTAACAATCATGAATGAAGAAATGTTGCATTACCGCATCTGCTAACTTAAGAACACTGAATAAAACTTCCATTTTGCATACTTTCATGTTTAAGCAGGCAACAGTGCGTCTACAATTTGAATGAATTTATACCTCAATTCACTGACAGGCAAGTTTATAAAGAGTGTTCTTTGCACAGATACATGCAGGAGGTGAACACAGTCAGAATAACCTGCTGCTGACTTTCTGTAAATTGCACGTCTCAGGCCTGCTGTGCAGGTCAATGCATATGGCAAAGGTCTCCATCCTTTTCTCGGGAGTACAATCCTCTAAAAAGCTTAAATTTGTAAGGACACAAATCTTGACTCCATGATCTTGGCATTGAGAAACTCTCCATGTTGTGGACAGTCACTGCTGTTGATTGTTGTGTAAAGATCCCAGCTATCCAGCTCTTCAGCAGTGTGAAATAATGTAACTTTGTCCCGGAAAGATTTCCACATTGAGGGTGCACTGATCCTTGCATGCAGTCTTCTAGAGTTTAAAAAGTTGATTGCTCACTTTTGACTGACTGACTTTCTTCACTCATGGTTATTCCCAAGTTGGTCTTAAGCAGTATTCTGCATTATTCCTGTAGCATCATAGGGCAGGCCTATTATGTTTAGTAGAATTTTGTCTCAAGGGATGTGGTGGTATCACAACAGTGGACTGTTTCATGCTCAAACTGGACCGGGTTACCACACCCTTTGACCACCTCAGTGCAGAACTCTATTGGCACCATGAATAATGTTGCCGTTTTTGAGACCAAAGTTCCTGCTATTCTGACACCAACTATTTGACCTCTTCTTGACTTAGTTACTGCCCTCGCCTTGCTTTGGAGACCTGGCTTGAATTTTTTTTTCTGGTTATACCTCATTAAAGCAGATGCATGCCAATAATAGGCATTCAAATCACTAGAAACTGCATGTGTAGATACTTTTGTAATTGTAGTTTACAGACTTTAAAGTAAATGGCACTTTTTGGAGGAGTTTCCAATATTTCTACATGTAATGTTTATAAATGCAAAAATCCAGTGTCCTAAAGTAGAATGAATGATTGCACAACCCTGACTGTAAATTAATTCATAAACTCATGAATTCCTTCATGAAATGATATCCCACTCTCTCTGACCTTTAGCACAGAGAGCAAGATCCAACTTGACTCAGTGGATAAGTGCATATTCCAACAAGCCACAGAGGGAGATTTTCCACATAAAACTGGGTAAAAGTTCCTGGTTCTGTGTATAAGATTTATGCATAAACAGCAGGTTACCCTACCTGTTCCCCTGCATGTCAAATGAAAACCCCTGAATCTCTGAGACGGATGAAGGGTTACTTAATCTATCCTACAAATAAGAACATAGTGTTCTCATCTTACCAAACAAGCCTGTCATGGATTGAGCCCAGTGACTTTCATTATCCCAAGTGATAAGACAAAGAAAGCTCCCATTCATCATGCAATGGCAAAAATCGGAGAGAGGATATTTTACTTTAAAATTAAGTTAGCAACTTCATATTCCATAGGGCAATGCGGTTCCATGCAGATCAGTAGTGATCAGAGAGCTTCTCATTATTTGAAAATCAAGACATTCCACGTGACGCTCCTGAAGAACAAGTGGTCGGCTCGGACAAAAACATTATATTCGACTGGATAGATATCGTCTTGAGTAAGAGTGAGCTCTCTCTCCACTGTTTGAGGAGTGAGAGCATAATCGCAGGTATCTTATCATCAAAGCTTGCTTGGCAAGAGTATGGAGATTTCCAGTATACTAAAGTCAGTATGAGACTGGTAATGCACGAAGGTGAGCTGAGCTACAGTATGTCTGGGCACAGGGCACAATACTACCTTTTGTTCTTTCAGCTCTCCTGACTATTAGAGGCCCACACAATGACGGAGGCCCAGTGTTTGTCATTACCTTGTCACAAGGTCTTCTTCATTTTAGCGGTGCGCAGACTTGTCACCTGCTGTGCACTACAGCCATAGGTAGGAGACTGCCTGGCAAGAGCAAAATCAGCTTGCTTAAAATACTCTCTGAACCAGAAAGCACTCAAAGAGCACATACCTCGGCTAATGCATTCGGAAGTTACCATTACCATTACCATCGCATGGATGACATTTATTTCATTCTCGCAATCCTGCAATGGTGAAAAATCCTTTAAAATATTCCTGGATCTGGATAGTGATCTGTATCACCACCAAAATCCAATGGATTGGTCCTTGGGCCATGGCCCACTCTTGCACAAAATATAATTGAAATTGATTTGGAAATTTGAAAGATATCATCTGGACAAACAACCTACAAACCTGGGTGAATGCATAACCTCTGTCCTTTGTTGGTTGCCACAGGTGACAGTGATGATGGTATTTGGTTCATCTGAGATCATTGGATCACTCAATCCAGAAAAAAAATCTGGATTCTCATACAAGTTTAATTCCGTTCAGCACTGTTTTGAGTCATCAATGCATACCTAAGGCTGTCATTTTTGACCATCAAAATCATAGACTTCCAGATATTCACAGTTATAATTAAAATTCTTAAATGAATGAGGCTCAAAGCTGGGGAAGGAGTAGGGTCTCTTTTAACCTCTAGTGAGGCCACAACCACCTTCCTTCAAGGTTATCTTGTAACGAATGATTAGCTAAAACTAATAAGGCAACTTCTCAGATACTGGTACTGTTTTTCACGCTACTTGTTAATTAAAAAGGAATGAGATTGTGAATTCAAGCTGAAGGGAGACTGCATTTTGTTTAATGCATAGTTTTACCCCCATTAAGAAAAGTTATGCACTCTAAATATGTCTGTTAGTTTGTTTTTTTGTCTGTTTGTATGTGGCTTACATATCTTGAAATTGATGGCCAGAGTGACATTATAAAAATTATGAATAAATGCAAAAGCTGAAAAAATCTGGGTCCAATCTACGCATAACTGATACCAGACTATGGGCTCCATCCACACATTGTAACAGATACCAGACTGTGGGACTCATCCTCACACCATGACAGATACCAAACTGTGGGGCTAATGCACACACCATAGCAGGAACCAGATGGTGGGGTCCATCAATACACCATAAGAGATGCCAGGCTGTGAAACTCACCCTCACACCATGATAAGCCGCATTCCGACCAAAATTACCAGGAACTTGTAGTTCCTGGTAATTCTCTTCAAGGAACTAAACGGTTCCTGTCAGTAGCATTCTGATCGCGACCTGAAGTCCTGGGTGGATTATGCAAATCAGGCTGATAACGAATGGAAAAGCAATCAAAGTAACTGCAATAAACTGCCAGTCTGGTAGGTTACATTAACCTTTCTGCAGATGTAGACGCCGGCGTCCGTAAATTCCAAAATTTAATTCCTAAACAATTCTGTAATTGAATTTCCAAATGTCTAGCTTCACTTGAATAATTTTCAAAAATCTCTGTGTCACAAATCCTGAGTTCTAAAGCTTAAATAGGCTCATGCACAACAGGAAAAATTGGCAAAATTTTGTATTCCGCGCAAAGGGGTTAAGAAAAAAGCGAAGGCCATAATGATAAAGCCATACAATGCAACGCACAGGCAGGCATCATCATTTCTGCGAGTGGAGGATATCCACAATTTTTTGTTGATTGTGCTTTACTGGAAGAGTGGAAATTTTTGCGTGATTAATTTTTCGTAGTCGGCCGATGCAGATGAATTTCACGTTTTTAATTTAGAGTTTTATGCACCCAAGCAATCAAATAAACATGAGCAAAAATTTTTGCGGATTTTTAATTTTGCTCTAGGTGCAGGTTGAGTGAAATGCGCGAAAATTTCCACACCGCAGAATATTCCGTGTTTACAGTATCACATTGTAAATGGATTAATCAAACTAACCCTGGCAAGGAGGCGAGCGCTTGCAGCAAAGCGGATTCAAAATGCCTGAACTGCTGCAGTACTCGACCAATCAGAGATGTTCAGCAATGAAAGGCCACGCCTCCAAAGTTTCTAGGCCATTCAAAAGCACTACCCCCAGAAGAGGGACTATTTTTTGCACAACATTAATGGCCCAAGTACTTAATTTTTACCCTGGTTCAAACATCAGACCAGGCAGAGTTCCTGGAAAGGTTCCTGGTCCCTGAGGAAAGTTCCTGCAGTCGGAAAGGGGCTAAACATACCAAACTGTTGGGCCCATACACACACCATAACATGTTTAAGACTGTGGGGCCCATACTTACACCATAACAAGTATAAGACTGTTGGGCCCATACTTACACCATAACATGTATAAGACTGTGGGGCCCATACACACACCATAACATGTATAAGACTGTGGGGCCCATACACACACCATAACAAGTATAAGACTGTGGGGCCCATACACACACCATAACAAGTATAAGACTGTGGGGCCCATACACACACCATAACATGTTTAAGACTGTGGGGCCCATACACACACCATAACAAGTATAAGACTGTGGGGCCCATACACACACCATAACAGATTCCAGACTGTGGGCTGTTCTACAGACCATATCAGATAAGAGTGCTCACTCAATCAGGAGTCCTTTTTAAGCCCCCGCCCTCCAAAGAGGAAAGGGACCATTATGTCGACACCATGTCCATCCGTCGTCCGTTAACTTTTCGTTTCCGTAGGATAACTATAGAATCCCTCGTCGGATTGATGCCATTTCTTAATGGCATATCGGGAGTGGCTAGAGGAAGGTTCCTTTTTGAAAACCAGCGTCGTGCGATATCTAATATGGCCGCCACAGCAGCCATCTCAATATGCCCTTGATCAAAATACAGGCCGGGGCATATGCCACGCTCTGCGTTGCTCTTGTATATAACTGTATCATGGTAGATGGTAATGATTGGTTGGAGTGAAATTTAACCTGTGTCTGTCTCCTTAATGTCAAGTCCTCAGACTTCATGGCTGCTGCAAAGGCAACTCTACAGCAGTGAGAGACATCCTCTGCTTTAGATCTGCCCCATTCTTCCACATGGGCACAAAAAGCTACCAACCTTTAAAGAATAGTCAGGGTAATTAGTGTTCCCTGCCTTCCCTCAGAAAACATGACCAGGGATAAGAGGGTTTGATAATTATTGGGTGATTGGGTCAAAAACTCCCAGTATCTTCCTACTGTTGAATATTTGCCCTACAGCTGGCACAGGAGGTGGTGCGTTCAGTGTGCTGTTAAGAAACAAGCTTCCTTAGGGTGCTCATATCTGAGAAATGGGTCCTAGTTTACGGAGCTGGATAAATTTTCTGCATTTGGTTCCTTTACCATCCCTCAGCCTTGTTCCCCTTATATAATCTTATTTTTTCCATTTCTGCAAGTTTTTTTTATGATGAAAGAAGACAACTGTAATGCCGTTCATTCCAATAAATCAATAACAAGTCCCAATAAATACATCCCAGAATGAGGTTATTGAATCTGTGAGATGCATTTTGCTCATGCACACTATTGTGCAACCAGGTGGGGGCTGGGAGTTGTCGTTTGGTTTATGAAGAGGCATGACTTTTTAGGCTAAAAGCACTGTACATAACTCTCCTACCAGCAAGAAATTAAACTCCATGACCTTCAGTCAAAGGACGGACAAGCCCTATGGGAGGACGGAAACCATCTTCTGTTTGAATACAGAAATTTCAATTGATTTCATTCATCGATTTCAGTGAGGGGGAAAAAGTGAAATAATGAATCAAAAAATTAAAAAAATCACTTGGGACGTAGACCAAAAACACCTGGTGTTCTTTAGGAGCACAGTACATGGTGCTCCAATGAGAAGCACTTACGTAACCGTGGAGTGCACACCTGTTTGTGCAGTGATGTGTGAGACACATCTGCTGAGTTTAATGATGGGACTATGCTGAGGCCAAAACAGGAACAGTCCAGTGTACTGGCAAAGCTCTTGTTGCAAAACTAGACTGAATAAATTCCATGAAAATTGGTCTAGACAAAACAATGTGGTTTCAAATGGTTTTTCTTCTCTGAAATGTAACCACTGGAAACATTGTGTCACATGGTCTGGCATTACATGTACTATACTGTATCTATAAAATACTCTGAGCATACAGTGTACTCATATTGGCAAAGCTGCACCCGTTTCTAATAAAACCTCACAGGTCAGAAGCATTCATTTGGTAAAACTGCACTTTAGAGTATTTGTTGCCAAACGTTATCTTATCTGGACCACTGAAACTGGTTTAACTAGTTGATTGCCCTACTGGTCTCAACTTGTACAAGACCAACGGTTGTGACTGCAAGCAAGAAGTGATCACATTTTTTCCAGCTGATGTACATCAGAATGGGGAAAAAGTTATCACGCTGTCTGAAGCCTCAGTGCACAAAATAAATCTATTTCAACTAATGTCTTTTCATCGAGGGGGGTCTACCTGAAACAATTTAAGACATGTTTTGTGTGATTGCACAGGTTCATGTAATTATCAACTGTCATTGTCATATATTGGCTAATACATTGTATATTGCTATCTAGCGGTATCCCATATGCACTGGTGAGCTGTTCAAGTGTTCAAGTTTGCAAATTCAAACACGGCCGTTTCTCCCCCTGGCGAACACCCTAAATACATTTGACAATTTTGTAAATGGCATAATGCATCAAATAAATTCTTAATGATAATATATCTAATGTATATTAAATAATGTAATCAATGAAATTCTTTATTAATGTCGAAAAAATACGAGTGCTTAATGAAAATGCACTATGAAAATTCAATTTCATATGCACAACCTTCTCCTGTGTACACCAGAGGTCCAACATTTAGTGCCAGGATGGGCCTTAAAGTTGACCAAGCGTCTTTTGACAGACCGCTGCTCATATTATCACACCTACGAGTGGCTATATTCTTTGCATGTTCCACATATATTTATTCTTTATTGAACCCCGTGGGGTAATTTGTCCTCTGCATTTGACCCATCCTATAGTTAGGAGCAGTGGGCAGCCACAGAGCGGCGCCCGGGGACCAACTCCAGTTCTAAAGCCAGTTCCTTGGTCAGGGGTACTGGTTGGAGTGTTCCTATGATGCATGTTTTTGTGGGTGGGGGAAACTGGAGTACTCGGAGGAAACCCACGCAAACACGGGAAGGACAAGCAAACATACATAGAAGAAGCTCTCCCATTGACAGTTCGCGAAAGAGGTTTCAATTGTCCTTGCATGTTGCATGTGGGGAAAATGAAGCCTCTCAAGATCTTACAATGCCACTAAAACTCAGATACGGCCAAATTATGGTAAAAATGAGAGAGCAATACTACATGGTTGATCCCCTGTGTCAGGTCTCGCCGTCTGCAATCCAGCACGCCCAGCTAATCAAGACCTGGAGCACAGACCCATTCGCATCAACTAGGATCATCTGTTTCCTGTTACTGCTCATTAGCGCTGCATGTATTTATACCACAGCCTGTGCAGTTGTATTTCGCTAGATCTCGCAGGCTACAAGCCTGTGCTGTTGCTGCCTTAGCAGGCTCTTACTTTTGCGTATCGCGTTGCACTTAAAAGCTAAAACAAAACCTTCTAATACTCGGCTATGTCAGCCCAGCACTTTATTTAGGAACCTTGCTTCCACCTTGCTTTCTATACCGTTTGTAATACAAAGTGCTTTAGTTATTGTTTATATCAGCCCAGTATTATGCAGATGGACCTTGTTTCCTTTTTATTCGTATTTATTCCAGTTTGCACCTCCCGCTTACATGGGCAGCACTATGATTAAATACAACCAAATCCACCTTTGCACCTAAGTCCAGTACACGTCTTCCTGGCCACCGTGCCAAGTCTTACACCCTGGAATAGGACTGATTCCACCACTGCTTTTTAGGCATGGATTAAAAAATACACCATGAAGTCAGATTACTTGCTGTTGGATTAAAAAAGTACATCATGAAGTCAGACTACTTGCTGAGCAAAAGCACAACTTTACAGAAATTTTGAAAACCCGGCTGTTTTCCCATTGCCGTATATTTTCGCTCTATCCCCCGGTGAGCACGGAGAGCTTGTGTTTCCTGCATGATAAGCACAGCATGTGCACGCTGAGACCACCCCCTGGTTGTGGGTGCAAATGAACGGCAGGAACTGTGTTCGCGTCCCAAAACTTCAATACTCTGAAAGATCAGGGACTCAAGGAGTCATATGACTAGTGTAGAAAGGCTGTATTTTGTGCAAAATAAATAAGTCACCAAATAGCTGCAAATTATAGAAAAAACCCTCATACTGCAAAAGTTAGAGAAAAGGTCAAACTCAACAACTATTTTAGTCTTGGGTTCTGAAATGTACATTTTTGCTATTTTTATTCGACTCATTGAGCTAAAAACGTTACAGTTACACTTTTTTTTCTGTTCAAAATGCCAAAAGGGTGAGATACACTTGCTTCAGGATTTGCCAATAGGATAAGCATTCACTTGTCAAGCATAACGTAACTTAAAACAAGCTAATATTTCATACTGAAGTGAAGAGAAAGACTTAAGCATTATGACAAGAGTCAAACACTGGTAAAGACACCGATAAAAGAAACATGCACTGCTGCACCTAGCTTGGGACTTCATTCACACACATACAACACATTCACACACCTATGAAACATTCACACACACGTAATAATATGCTTTACACTACCTCTCACCATTCAGAAGTATATGTGGAATACATACACATAAATATACACTTACATGTAAAAACACATTAGTGTGAAATACATATGAGTGTTTGCCAAAGGATCTTGCATGCGTTTTTGCGGTCCATGTGTGTGAAGGATGGATTTAATGTCTTCTATTGTCTTTAAAGGAGCATCTTTAACTTAAGCCTGTTTTTTTCGACTGTCGAGCTGGCCCCCATAGGTGCTGGCTTGGGTTTTGTGTGTTTCTGCGCTGCTCAATGTCCCATGATCCGGGATATTCTCTTCTAGTTGAATTAATGAATTCAATTAGGGCCCAATGTTGGAAATGTGTGGAATTGGTCCCTGATTGGATTCACCAATTCAAATATTTAAAAAAATGTAAAAGGGGAGAATACTTTTTACAGTAAAAAAGAGACCCAAGAACTACTTTTTTAGTTAAGGGATGTATGTGGTAAATCGCTGTAAAAACAGGGCTATTCAACATTATCCAGAAAGATGCTGACGTGGATGCAGGCTTTTATTCCGACTAAATTGTTACACACCTGATATTACTAATCAAGGACATTAGCCAAGACTCTTGGGATTGAGGTGTGTGTGTCTCAGGTGTGTAACTGCTTTGTTGGAATGAAAGCCTGCGCCCACACCAGCCCTTTCTGGACAATGTTGAATAGCCCCACCCTAAAGCATCCCCACCTAAGCAGATGACTCATGCTTTAACAATTTTTTATTTAATACATATCCTGAAAGGGAGATGGAATAATGCAACCATTCAGCCAGGTACATAAGGTAAAACAGGTTGTGATCAGTCCCAAAAATATAACTAAAAGATGAGTAAAATTAAATAAAAACTAACAATTAAAGGCTAGGTAGGCAGAAACCTAGAAAAAAGGTTCGAATTGAGTCCACACGGTTCTCATCCCTTCAGCTCTGACCCAAGCTCCTCCGACCAGACACGCATCTGATGCACGCGCTTCTGATCCACCTGCATACACGTTACCTGACAACGCCGACTTGCCGAAGCTTCTTTTCTCTTCTTTTTTTCAACGTTATCCTCCATAATGTCCGAGTCACAGGTAAGAAAAACCTTTGTGAATGAACGATAGTAACAGTTTTTATATTTAATGTAAAATAATACGAATGAGAATAATAAGACAGACGACTACAAGGGCTCAAGTAGCGGACAATGCCTTATCGGTGGCCGCCGTCAGCTGGCTATTTACATGGTAAATCGCACACACACAACCTAACCCCCATCACAGCAACTGTAGTTAGAGGAAAAAGAATTTAGCCGTTTACCTGTCCAACAGAAGTACAGCGAGCTCCGAGTCCAACTTGAAACCAATGCTATCCCGAACCTCTCTCCATCTTCGAAATGCAACGCCGATATTGACATGCGTTTTATTGCGTTTATTGTCAAACTCTCTTTTAGACTCCCCTTTTGCCGAATCCGTTTTCCTGTTCTTGGGTTGTTTTGCACTGAAGGCGGGTGTTTCCAAACGTGGAATGGCAACTTTTCCTGTCCGGTTGTCCGCCATTGCTGCAGAGTGGTTTCCGCATCAGCTGTAGTAGAACAGCCAATCGCTGTTTGGCTCTCTCAAAGCTCTATAAGCTGCTCTGTGATTGGTCAAAATCTACCGTCACGGGTAGAATCTTTGCAGGCTGAAAACAGAGCCTAGGGGAGACGTAGAGGTCTGATCTTTTTTCACATCACTTCCTTTACATTATCCCCAAGGTTATTATGTAAATTTTTGCCTAAAATGGTCAAAAGAAAGCTGCCTACCTAGACTTTAACAAGTATAATTTTGATTGCAAACATTTTGCATTGAGCATTTGGCTCTTGTGCTAAAATGAAAGGCCTAAGTAGTTTTGCATTTTTATTATTCTGAAGATCTACCAGTAATTCACATTAACTGTAGAGTCTAACCCATAAATAACAAACACGGAAGCAAGGAGGGTGTATTTGCTGAAGGCGTTTCCCTCTCAGTCAGTGTATACCGACTGAACAATTGTACATTCCTCACATTTCAAAGCCTCTTTTAATGTTTACTTAGCCTGAGAATGGCTCTTCAGAGTCTCAGACTCGTGATAAAAGAAGCAGTGTTTCCTCAAAGAGTGACCTGAGCTCTCATACACAGAAGCCAAAAGCTATCCTGATCCTGAATCAGGCACTGCAGCTCACTGGAAGACCGAAAGCTGACAGTATGAGGACAAGAAAATGTAACATTTCATCTGGCCAACTTCATTTTATTTGTAAGTGCACATCCACTGCTGCCATTCAGTCCTGCAATGCAATGGGAAATCTTAAGAGAAACCCTGCTATGGGGTGGGGTGGGGGGGCTTCCTATGCTGTTTTAGGAAGCAAAGGTTGATTGGTTGAAACAGCACCGTCGCAGGGGGGGTGCGAGGCCCTGTGCCGACTTGATGCGCGAGGCCCTACTCACATGCACGCGCAATAAACATGTCAGACTGCAAGCTCATTGCTGTTCTAGTTATACCCGCTGAAATGGCATGCATTTTTAGACTAAAACAGAATTATTGTGGCAATTTCAACTATGATTTTTTTGGATATCATAATCTTTCAAAGGAAAAAAAATCAACTGCACAACAATTCGCTTTTATCATCAAATCAGCTCAGCTGTCACTTTATATTGGCATGTTGAAATATGAATTACAATTCAACAAACACTAATACGTAATGGCTCTGACTCACTGGTGATAATCGCTTATTTTGACTCATTTCTATGGAAAAATCTCAGATCAACAAAGGCGTAGATTCCGCTGACACCCACAACAGTTTAACTAGTCAGTCACAAATGCTCCGCTGCAGTATAACTTTAAAACATCAGATTACCGCTCACCATTCATTGATTAGGTGATGGTCACTTTCCTCGCCTTCTGGGCCGCAAAATCAGCAATTAAATCCTTTCCTTGCCTTTTGGGCCGCAAACTCAGCAATTAAATCCTTATAATCCAGCCTGGATGCAACGTCTTTTTCAATAGACAGAAGGGCCGAGCCCGCATAGTCTCTCCTGCGACATGGAGGTCCGAAAATAGTTTAAAATTAGTTTTTACTTTGAAAAGATTCACTACCCTTAATGCCAATTATTGATATCATCAATAAGACCCTGAGAGCAATCTCACAGTTAGGAATGTTGGCATGTTACATATTATGTTAGATAAAAAATAAATAAAGTAAAAGATCAGGGTAAGCATTAATTGAGATGAAATGGTAAATAATGAAACTGACACAGAGAATTGTCATTTTAGGAGCATGATGAGTCAAGTGCAGTGATGCAAAAGTACGTATTAATTAATATATAAAAAAAATAATCACACACCAGCCGCGAGGCCCCTCTTAAGATGCGAGGCCCTGTGCAGTCGCACACTTCGCACAGCCCATGTGACGGCTCTAGGTTGAAAGAAGTGATAAGTATGTTATAATTGTTACTATCTGACAAGGATTCACTCAGGCTGTCGTAAAACGGGGATTATTAAGCCAACAATCACAGCCAGGGGTGGGTTTACAGTACAGCAACACAAGGCACCAATCACTGTCGAAGAAAATGCAGAGATACAAAAACTAGCCGAGCCAAATGCAGCGCGAAAACAGAAACGAAATCCAAAAAACAGTAATCAGGGACAGCTGTGAGCAGAGGGCCGTCACACGCAGAAGGTCAATCCAAAAACTCGTCCGTCAAACAAAGAAGGTCAAAACTTTGGAACATAGCAATAAAACAGGTGAGACAAATGCCCAGCGAACAGTGAGAAACAGGGAAACTACAGAGAGGTGACGGGGGAATGAGGGACAGGTGGAGTCGGAAGCAGGAGGGAGGTCAGAGGGGCTTTGGTTACAAACAAGGTAACAACGTCCTGAGGGACACAGAACCAGAGAGGGACCGACACATGGAAGTGGGAAGCGAAACACAGACACATGGAGACACTGAGAAAACAGAAAATACAAGGACATTGAAGAAACAGAGCAGCACTAAAACTAAAACACTGAACACAAGAAAAGCTAAAATGATTAACCAACACTGCCGCTATCACCACATTGGGCCAAAAAGGAGAAGTTTGTTCTGTCTGCTTCCAGAAGCTCACTGGTTTAAATGGGAGCTCAAGAAATAAAGGCCGCAGAAATATCTAGAAATACAAGTATTTTGCATCATCCTGTATCAATATCCTCGACTCAGCACAGCATTCCCTGCTAAGGGCTGATTAATGAAAGGTCCCTCCCACCGAAGCAATGCGTAACGCGCTCACCAGGCCCACCCTGAACACAAGGAAGTCTTGACAATTTTTGCTGAAAGAGGAAGGGCTGTTTTTTGGCTGAAACTTTTGGACACAGAGCACATAGTGTAGTCATGTAGTTGACTCATTTTTTAGACACTCTAGGCCTCACCGCAGTTTTTTTTTTCTCAGCTCGCTCGCTATTTTAGGGATTTAGACTGGGTTCTGCCCTTCTTTTACTCTGAAAAGGATCTTTGTGGTATCTTTGTGAAAAGCACTATACAAATAAAATTAAATTGAATTGCACCTCCAGATTAGGGTTTAAGTGTATCCTGACCTTAGGAGAGTGGTCAGAATCATTGTACCTGGGCCAAGGAGAGAACTTACTGAGTTGTTATTAAAAAAATAATGAAATGCGCTATTTAGCAGTCTGAGAATTCAGTTCAATGCAGTTTTATTTGAATAGTGCTTGGCACTGAAGGACAGTCATAAAGACATTTTACAATTAAGCAAACAGGTATCGCCCAAGCTAAATCCTCAACAAAGTAAAAATAGCAGAGGATAAAAGCAGCAAAACTCAGCGTTGGATGGAGTGTGAGGGATGGGTGAGGGGAGCTGGTGTGCGGGTGCCCAGCCTCTCACCCTGGTTCAGGGTACTGGAGAAAAACTGACCCTTACACTGGCCTCATAGCTGCAGGACCCCTGACACACTTTCCAAATCCAAAGTAACTCATCAACACACACAGTCACCATGAACTCAGCACACTGCCACTTCTCATTTCTACCGATAATTCTGCTGTTGCTATGACAGACTCGACATCCCACCCGCATGAATCACTCGCCGCGCTTCCCTGAGACCTCACGGGAGCGTTAGTCTATGCGCTGCGCTGGAATGTTGGCCCAGTATCATACCAAAGAAGAAAATCCCGGTCCAGCATGATTTTACACGGCAGTGGTCATTTGCGTTTCATGGTCACCTTTCCTTAAAATGCTCAGTGCAGTAGTTCTTATGAACTCATGAACAATATTTACATGTTTCCAAACAGAGCAGGAGTCATTGTATGTCTTATACCCATGCTTAAACTTATTAGCAGTGTATTTACTGATCTGCGTTTTCATGTTTTATTGCCCATTTTACCAAATTCATACTAAGCTTGCTTATTCATGTCTTATACATGAAGCACACTGAGTATAATTTAACATAAAACAGAGACAGAACTGTTTTCGACTCAGTATGATTGTATTTTTTCCTCTTCCTTCTGAAGATCACGGATCCTTAGAGAACTGGAACAGTCTGCAGCTGTGGGATTGCCTCATTGTATAGCATTCCAGCCTGAAAACGGCTGTGTGCTGAACTGTAATTACATGTGCTTTATAAAGGAAGAACACTCCCATAGCTGTCCTCCTAAAGGTCACGACAGGCATGGGGTACAATGACAATAATCTCTGCTGTGTGACACGGTCTTTAACATAGGGAGTGTTTGCAGGCAAACCAGTTCACTTTATAGGGTAAATCCAGGAGCGTTTTCGTAACTGAGGAAGGTAGCTGTTCAGAGGGCATCTCCCACACCCTACTCTATCCCCAATAACCACTCCCTTTAAACCACCAACCCCCCCACCGGAGGATTTCCTCTGGGTAAGTTAACTTAATTCCTCAATACAGGGATTTTAATTCACGAGAGTAATTTTGGCGCAGAGGCAGCAAATTAGGTTTCTTTAACACTCTTTTTCTGTTGCAGACAAGCCTAACGATGTTTTTTGGAGGGGATTACTAGCAGTCATCAGCGTGGCCGGGATAAAAGAGGTCTATTATTTTCTTCGGGCTGCCTCTCGTTTCTTCACTCCTCTATTAAAGACAAGCACATTTCATGCATTCCTTTGCTTTCAATCTGTTCCTCCAGCCATGATGTTCAGATTCAGACCAGTAGGCACTTGGGATGTGGATCCTGTTGATGCACTCTATTCCCATCCCTTCACACTCCTCATCCTGCAGCTGTCTCAGACATGTAGTCGACACTGGGCTCTGAGGCAACTATGCATTAGGCTCCCACACATATATAAGGAAACCATTCACTCTCCAGATGTGAAACCCTCTGTCAGTGTGCCAATGCACTACACCAAACTTTGCTCAGACTCCCACCCTTCGACGCTAAAATTGCTTGGGCGCATGCTATTTTGAATGACAAACAAGCCAGACAGACAGCTCAACAGCGCAGTGCACTGCAATATATATATATATATATAAGGCAAGCACCTGTGAATCATTTTTGAGTTTGCCCAACTTGAAGTTTCAAGTTCTATCAAAAACGAGTTTGTGCCATGACTGGGACTTAAAGTTGAGCAAACTCAAGAATGCTTTGCAGCTGGTTGCCGTACTTTTAGTTTAATCAAATTTGTGTATTTCAAAGTGTAATATGGTACAGGTGCTGTATATTAATCTCATCCGAAGACATGGCAATAATAATTTTTCACTTCACATTTACTTTGACCAGGTTTTTAACTCCATATGTTATACTTAAAGTGTTTGTTCATCCACAGCATCTTTAATATAAATACATCTTTGGTGCACTGGTCATTTCAAATTGTAATCAGCTGTTACAAATGTATTTGCATTTTAATCACTGCAAATTACAATCATCTCAGAAAGACTCGGAGCGGCAGTTGGAGAATGAAAAAAAGCGTAAGCTTCTCGTTTGTTTGTTTGCAACACTAAGCATATGTTTTGATTTGTATGAAGCCTATTCTCTTCCAGCTGGACTTGTGAATAGAAAAAAAAGGGTTTTTATTTCTCTACAGACCGACTGAAGGACAGAGATGCAAGTAGCGGCATTAAACTGAGGGACAAAGAAACACATGGAGGATTTAGCTCTGAGGGACAGAGATAGACATTGTTATGGCCAGTAGTATACGGAGACCAAGCGCAACAACAGTGAGAAAGAAAGCAGCACGAACACAGTATAAACACAGAGAATAATAAGGACCAAACGTAAGTACGCGCGCTTCCAAAGGACGTGTTATAGTCCAAACCACGGAAGCAAAGCGAGAAAGAAAAAGGGAGAAGAAACTCCAACAATTTAAAGCTTGAAAGTCATACAAAACCTGACAAAAGATATCTTCGGCTATAGTGCAAAGCTAAACACAGACACTCTAGCGAAGGAGGCGTGCAGGACATACTGCTTATATAGATTCTGGGAAAGCGCCGTCCCAGCTCAATCAACCAGCTGGGTAAAGAATTTGATGGCCCAGGAATTCAATATCATCTCGGGACGAGAGCCGCAAAGAAAAGTCCAAACAACACGCACACCTCACAAACCATGGCACACAAAGAGGCTTTTGTACTGAGGACCAGAGATACACATGGATTTGGCACTGCGGGACAAAAATACCCATGGAGGATTACACAATGAGGGACAGAGATAGACATGGAGGATTTAGCACTGAGGGACAGAGATACACATGGAGGATTTAGCACTGAGGAACAGAGATAGACATGGAGGATTTAGCACTGAGGAACAGAGATACACATGGAGGATTTAGCACTGTGGAATAGAGATACACATGGACAATTTAGCACTGAGGAACAGAGATAGACATGGAAGATTTATCACTGAGGGACCGAGATACTCATGGAGGATTTAGCACTGAGGAATGGAGATAAACATGAAGGATTTAGCACTGAGGAACATAGATACACATGGAGAATTTAGCACTGTGGAACAGAGATACACATGGAGAATTTAGTACTGAGGAACAGAGATAGACATGGAGGATTTACCACTGAGGAACGGAGATAAACATGAAGGATTTAGCCCTGAGGAACAGAGATTCACATGGAGGATTTAGCACTGAGGGACAGAGATATACATGGAGGATTTAGCACTGAGGAACAGAGATACACATGCAGGATTTAGCTGTGAGGAACAGAGATACACATGGAGAATCTAGTACTGAGGGACCGAGATACTCATGGAGGATTTAGCACTGAGGAATGGAGATAAACATGAAGGATTTAGCACTGAGGAACAGAGATACACATGGAGAATTTAGTACTGAGGAACAGAGATAGACATGGAGGATTTACCACTGAGGAACGGAGATAATCATGAAGGATTTAGCCCTGAGGAACAGAGATTCACATGGAGGATTTAGCACTGAGGGACAGAGATATACATGGAGGATTTAGCACTGAGGAACAGAGATACACATGCAGGATTTAGCACTGAGGAACATAGATACACATGAAGGATTTAGCTGTGAGGAACAGAGATACACATGGAGAATCTAGTACTGAGGGACAGAGATATACATGGAGGATTTAGCACTGAGGAACAGAAATACTCATGGAGGATTAAGAAGTGAGGAACAAAGATATACATGAAGGATTTAGCACTGAGGGACAGAGATACACATGAAGGATTTAGAACTAAGGAACAGAGATACACATGGAGGATTTAGCACTGAGGGACAGAGATACTCAAGGAGGATTTTTACATGTGTGCATAATTGCGCGCGCGCTTGCAAAAGCCCTGCCGATTGTCAGCTTGTGTGTATGTTTCTCAAGATACGCTTGCGAGCAGCGATGTTTAAATGCATGTTTGTGTGGGTGTGTATGTGTCTGCGTGAGCAACAGTGTGTATATGCATTGTCTGTGTAGAATAGATGAGTTCATGAATAGGTATGCGCATGTCTACACTGTACAAGCATGAGAGCGTATGTGAATCCATGTGAGTGAGCATGTGTTTGTGTGAGCTTATTTAAGCGTGTCTGCATGAGTGAGCATGTATAGTACTGTATGTGAGAGAACATGTGCTTGTGTGGATGTGGTTCAGGACGGAGGGTGTGGTTCTCTGGGTTGAGGAACAGAGTGAACTCACTGTAGATGACAGATGTTAAACCATTTTTGAAGGTAATACTGAAGTGAACCCACTGGGAGGCCGGCTGATTTATCAGCCGTCTGAGCCGGAAATGAAAAGGCTCTTGCGTGCGGAGAATGTGCATGACAACCTTGTGCCGTGAATCTGACTCTCCATACAAAGCCACTGCTTCCGAACATAAGAAACCACCGATGAAAAGAAACAGGGTAGGAAACATGGAAAACTATCCCATGAATGCCAGAGGAAATCACTATTCACTGTCCTTAAACCCAAAACGTGTCTCAGCCCCTGCTACACGTGCAGTCACACACGTGCAGTCACACACGCCCCGCGATGACTACACTCACAACACGGATGAAAGTATTGTATACAGGGCTGTTCTTCATGGTATAGACTAGACCTCCAAGAATGTTGACCTTGCAACATACGTACAGCGGCATTTCAGATGATTTTGTCCACACAGAGCCTTGAACTCACACCCATCTTCACTGTTGAAATAAACTGGAAAGCCGACTTAAAGCCTGGCCTATATGCCCAACGGCACAGACCTGCCTTGACAAATGTTCTTCTGGAAAGGATGGAAGCAAGTTTCTGCAGCGATGTTTTGACGTCTTTCGAAGAGCCTCCGAGAAGAGCGGATGCCGTAATAGCAGCAAGCCACCAGCACCACATTAACGCCCTTGATTTTGACGAGCTTGCGTCCGCATACATTCTGTCATGTGGCGTTCATACCCCTAAGCGTGTACTCGAATGCATGCGCTTACAGGTACATGTCAGACGCAGTGTTTCGCATGAGCATCTTCGGCTTCGCTGACTTTGGCTCGGTACTGCATGTGCACAGACGGACGCGCACGCAGAAATGTCCTCGTACATTATAGCGCCCGTGGACACATGCTTGTGCCCACTAACACGCTCAAACTCGTAGCGTGCAAGTTTTCTACGTCATGATGGTGAGCAGCAGACATCTGTTCAATCCTGATCTCAAAGGTTTGTATCATTTTTCGCCGTAGCTAACAAGTTAAAACAGCCTGTTTTCTGTCCACCGGTGTTTAGGAAATCAAGGGACAGTTATTCATGTCATCAATTTCGGGTCCTTCCTGCAATACCTTGAGGGGATAATCGACCACACAATTGGCATTCAGTGTGTGTAATTAATTAGCAGCTCAGGCGCTGCTCTTGCAGGCAGAGCAGAATCTAACACACGTAAGAGGCCTGCAGGAGAGGGTTTGAGAAGAATGTTCCGGCTGACTGGTTCGTCTCATGCTAATCTGTGAAAGGCTGGTGGACGGGCAGCAGTTCAAGCAGTTCTAGACTGTTCCTCACTTGCAAAGTGCTCCACTGTTAATGAACTTTTCAGAATTGTTTGGAAAATTAAACAGTATCGATTTTCAACTGGAACAAGCTCTGTGAAAGTTGAAATAACAGAGAATTCAATCTCATTTTATAGGCTTGCCGACACAGTGACTTGATTGACAATTGGTAAAATAATTTCATCCTTAATAGACACTTCTCTGACATTTTCGTATCGCAGGAAAAATCATGTCTACTTTATATTTTGTTTCTTCACCTCTGGATTCAACAGGCATTTGTGTGCATGTTTATGAGAGTTTTGAGGAATGTTTTTGTTTTGAATTTATGAGTGTGTGCGTGTGTAAGGCGTGTGTTTGGCGAGGTGTCGGGGCAACAGTGTGTTTATTCCTGCAGGGTTTGCGTGTGTATGTGTGTGTGTGTGTGTGTGTGTGTGTGTGTGTGGGAGGGAGGGGGGATTTGGACACATTTCCTTTGGTCAGTATTCCTGCCTTGTCTGTGCAGGCAATCAGACCAACCAGAGTGCGGGGGAATCTCAGTAGAGAGCGCATTTCTGTGTACGGTTTGATCAGAGACCACCCACAGAAAGACAAAACCATCTGTGACCTACAATGCGCTGCTTCCAAATGCAGTGAGGACCTCTCAGATCAAATCCATCAGACTTGGGAGGCTTTTCTGCTTTGAGTGCAGAGGTGCACTTTAATCTTTAATGGAATCTGCTGAGCTCAAAGCCTCTGTCCCACGATCCACACCGTTTTTAGTCTAAAGGTGCACTGAGCCCCATCGTCCCATGTCTCCGCAGAGCTCTAAATGAGGGTGATGACTGAGGCAGAGGAATCTGAGGGAAAAAAGATACTTAAAAAAATACAAAAGACTTTGCTTAAATTGTTTTCGTCCTAGTTGCTTACCACACAGTCTAGGTTAGCACTCTAGTAATCACATGCAGTTTTTAGAATAGCTTTGAGGAAATATTTGAATGAACGTGAAATGCGTTTGAGGACTGTGCCTTATTAAGTAGGTCACAGAGAGTCTGTGTGTTTATGAAGTGGGTCACAAGTTTGGAAGGTTCTGGAAGCCTCCCTTGTTTACGCATCACCGATCAAGCTGTGAGCTGAGGAGGAGGATGCAGTGTGAGAGCTGCTCTCGACAGGTCATCCCCCCCGGATCGTGCCCATCGTCGAGACCTCAGCTGCTGAGTGCAGGTGCGCTGACCCCCCCGACCCCCGCTCCCACCCCCACCCCCACCCAGTGGCCTATTCTCTCACAATGGGATGTCTGCCCAAAGATTGCAGAGGTCACCCGAAAAAAACTGCTCGCCCCATCGCTGCTTCAAGAGCGAGGGAGCGAGGGCGGTGGGGGTTGGGGGGTTGGGGTTGGAGGGTTTGATTTTATCTGGGGTGGGGGTGGGGAGAGGTAAAAAAGCAGAAACTGGTTTTTAGGAACTGATGCACGTGCTTGTCAGTGACCGTATGTTTGCGCACGCATGCACTGTTGCTATAGCGAGCCCCACGCCCTGGCTGTGACAGGATCGTGTCTGACTGTCAGTGTGGGATTACCCAAGTGATGGATGGATGGCCTTCACTCCACACCTTCAGCCACCGTTAGAAAGAGAATGAAGGTGGGCTGAGAGCCCTAAGATGCTCCGATAGGGTACGCAGGGAGAATTCAGAAGCCACACTACTCAAAATTTATCACCAATGACTCATTATAGGGCGACTGAGCACATTGTACTGCTAATTCAGTTTCTGCAGTCAGGCAAGCAGTCCTGATCACTGGGGTACTTATGGGGAGTCTTAAGCGAATGGACTGGTAACTGCTTGTACAGAAGTTAACACTAGAGTCAGTGTAGAGTGAATATAATAATTAGTCTTCTCAAGCAAATTTCATAACTGTGCACGTGTGTAAATCGTGTCCAGCTCTGCGCCATAAACTCGACAAACATCACTTATGTAATGATGAACCTGTCGTAACAAGCTAACCACAACTTATTTTAGCTCCTCATTTGCGTAATGTGTCACAGTCATGTATGTGGCGTGTTTTACAGAGCAGTTGTGATATACATGGATTATGTAAGTGACAATACATCATAAAATATGACACCACCAGCAGCAAAAAGTCAGTATTTGAGGAGAAAGAGAAAAGATTTAAAAAGATAAAACCTAACGTTCAAGGTGTTTAAGACCCCTCCGCTTTGCCAGGATATCAAACAGATTTAAATCATGATAAGTATACATTCTACTGTAAGTTTGATTCACACTTTGAGAGACAAATGTTCTCAGACAATAATGGGAATGTTTTTCAGTATGATTCACTGCTACAAGATAGCAGCACCTATGCAGTGAGCTGGGACTTTTCATCTTACGCAATGTTGTATGTAATGTAATGTTGTGGTTATTAGATTAAGTCTACTGTTATGCAGCAAACAAGAGTCTATTGCCTGGAGAAAAATGGTATCTTTCCGCAATGTTTAGTCCCTTCCACTTGATTAAATTAATGAATCTCTTAATCCAGGCTTCCGTGTCTTCGGGACAAAGGTTTCCCAAAAATTCATTTATCATTTTGAGTATGAGTAGCGACGGTCTGGATTTTTGCATCGAGAAAAACTAGTTTGAGTTGCTAACGGAAAACTGCCCCGTAATTATCTTCCTGCACCATGAGCTTATACAATACTTGTGTTAAGATTTAAAATATGCATTTATTAACGTAACAATGTTATTATTCTTTGAGTAGCAAATGAGTATTAATATATACTTTTTCCAGCTGACATCCAGCATTTTAAAATTTGAAGTAACTTCAGTTTTGAGCATATTAGATGCTTCATGGGTAATGCAAACTATTCGCAAATAAAATATTCTCAAAAATGTTTGCATTTAGTTTCATTCATTTATTTAATTAAAGTATTTTTATTAAATGCCTCTTGTTGTTTGGGTTTCTGCTAAACAGAATATGTGTATTTTGTGATAGATAGAAGACTCGTCTTACTGAGGAATTGTCAGGTCTCACCTTCTGCAGTGCAGCACACCGGCCAATTAAGACCTGGAACGCAGCCACACTCATCAGCCAACTGGAGTCATCTGTTCCCCATTACCGCTGAGTGACAGCGGCGTGTATAAATGCCATAGCCTTGCCACTGTTCCTTGCAACTTCATGCAAGTCATACGCTTGCACTGCTTAGAGCCCTGGTTTGTGTGCTTACTACTTCTATACCAAACCATTGATATAAGTGCTGTGAAGTTCCAGCTCTTATAAAATTTAAGAAGCCTTGTTTCCATTTTCCTTTTACTATTATTGTAATACAAGTATTACTGTGTCAGAGCCTGTTGTTTGTTTTACTAATAGTTTGTTTGGAACCTTGTTTTCAATTTTTTTTGTATATTTTGTGTATGCCTCCCGTTTGCTTGGTTGGCAGTATAAAACCTGTGACTAAATCCATCCTTGCACTTGAGTCCAGTCCACGTTTTCCTGGCCTCCTTGTCAATCCTTACAGGAATAAATTAATTTCCGGGGTTTAAGTGCATGTTTGCTCTTGGAGAATGAGTCATTACCTGCAGGATAGAAAGGAAATGATCCTTCTTTCTAGTGTTTTTTTTTTGTTTGGTGGTGTGTGTCTGGCACTGCAACCCTTGATTCCAAAAATTTGAAACAAAATAGAAACATTGAGTGAAGGCAGAGTACCATATTGTTTAATATGGTAACTACACTAATATTATCCAAATTCAAACTGAACTGGTTATATTACCAATCTACATTATAATGCGTTTAGTGAGTATGTCCTCACACCACACTGATCTTCAAACTTGGCCTTCCTTTTTATGCCAACAACTTACCAGTAATGTCTCGTGACTGAATCTTAAAAGGTAGTGATGCTATCGTGTTTACACAAATTGTCCTCAAACATACACACCCGCATGTGTACATATAAACACAAGCAAAAATACACAAAACTGCTTTCATAATAGTTTATAGAAGTTTTAGAGTAGCTTTGCTGTAGTTTTCCATTGTAGCTGCCTTGGATTCCAAAAGAAAGTGCCTCTGGTGGGAGGGGCTAAATTGGTTGAACAGAAAAAATGTCTTCAATGATTTGATACCGTGTATGCATTGCTCTTTGTCTCATCTGTTGTATAGCTGGTTCAGTGACCTTATTCTGTGCACATACCGTACATTTTGGACAAAAGCGTCTGCCAAAAAAACATGTAGCGATGTAAAGTCAAATCCTTACAGGCAAGTTCAGATCATCCCAGGTTTTACCAAAGAAAAGGGCACAGAAGGACATTGACAGACATTTACACGCTTCGCATATCTTATGCATTCGCTCAGCATCTGAATGTGAGAAGAAATGGTGCAGTATTCCCACCAAAAGCTGCGCTGAAACAGTCACATTCAAATCCAACATTATGCTCACAGCTATCCAGCTTGTTTCTTTTCTGTTTGTGTAGGCCCTTTGCCCGTAGCCCACCGCAATTTAATTATGGTCCATCTGTAAACTGCACTGCAAAAAAAAAAAAAAATCTTACCAATCTTTTTAATATTGTATTGACGTTAAACACTTTCTTTCACCATATTAAAAAAAAAAATTCTAGGACCAATTTGGCTCATTTTAGATTTGTCCATGAAGAATATTTCACTTCTCTTATGGACATACAGAAACTTGAAATGAGTCAGTGATGTCACATCGGGGACAGAGACTTTTTCGTCTTTGAAGAAAATTTATTGAAAATTGAAACTTTATTGAGCTCTCAGGCACCTAGGGCCAGGTATGTCCCGCAGCCCGCTCCAGTTATGTGGTAGATGATGTCATACTAGCAGAGAACCTGCTGAGATGCCTTGCATGCGCCGCAGAGAGAAAAACTAAAATTCAATTAAAAGCGTTGAAACTGTAACAGGAAAATGACACCCTGGCACTGAATATGAGAAAATAAGTGATCAATAATTTTGCCTAATAAAAGCCATTGTGTACGGATGCGTATTGACTGTTGCGCGTACCCGAAGTGGAGGTTGACGAAGAGTTGTCTGAAGGCCCCCCCATAATGTGGATCAATGTCTCCTGGCAGGCGCGGATATCCGTCTCCCCCATCTTTGTTGCTGTCGTAGTCATCATCCTCTGATGGGGGAGGGATGTCACATCCCTTGCAAATATTACGCAGTATCTCACTTGCCTGTCTCACATGACTCATTATTGAATTCAGTATAGTGTACTGAATTTCTGAATGTAAAATGTGAAACTTCCACTGGCCAATTGCTTTTTTATGACACTGCTTTACGAAACAAAGAGCCTTGTGAAAGGATAAGAAATTAAATCAAATTTAAACATTCAGATATATTCCATTAATGCCTTTAGCTCTAGTTTTTCGCTTAGGTTTTCCCTTCAGTAGGTTAAAAGTCAGACCATGCATTTTTTTAATATTGCAAGACAATGGCACAGACATATTCTGTATCTGCTGGCTGTACTAAGTGACTTGTAAACAGCTGTTCCAGAGCACTTCCATTAAATGCCTCTGTGTCATCAGTAGACTCAGGCCATTTGGGTACCACATCCAAAACGTTGATGTTTCTGTGTTTATGCTGTGGTCTTCTCCTGTTCCCATAGATGTTCTCATTTACCCTTGGAGCAATGATCTCCATGTGAGTGCCGTCAAATGCAAGGGCAACTCCTGGGAAGCTGGCTGTTTGCATGAATTGTATCTGCTTGTTGGATTATTTTGGGTGCTGCTGGGATGTCAATGAATGCTCTACACGCCAGAATAGTTACCTTAATAATTCAGCTAATTGACGGTCCCAAATCATTCACCAAGTCAGTGACAAAAATGATGTTTGCTCTGTCCAAACAATAAAGTTTAATTAACAATATGTCGTCAAACAATTCAAACAAAGGTTCACGCCCATCCATTACCTCAGTGCCAACACAGGGCCCTACTGTCAACTCTTAACCACTCAAGAGACCTCCCAAACTGTTTAACTGGCAGAAAGAGAGTGATTCTTAGCCGCGGAAATTTGATAACTTGCATTTGAAGTCAAATGAAGTCACCTGAATGAATTTTGGAATGGGGTAAAACCATGGCCAGACTTTACTTTTCTGGCCCCTGGATTCTACACCTCGGATCTGTGCATGATCATACACCAGCCAGCAGGCCTGTCCACAGCTTAATTAACAAAGATAGATCATGCTGCAAAAAAAATTACAGCCACTGTAAATTACATCTTTTGCGGCATGGAAATTACCGCCACTTTAAACTATGGGTCCTGCTGCACAGAAATCACAGCCACTGTAAACTTAAGCTTCTACTGCTCAGAAATTACAGTTACTGTAAACCTCAGCTTCTGCTCCACAGAAATTACAGCCACTGTAAACCTCATCTTCTGCTGCTCAGAAATTACAGCCACTGTAAACCTCATCTTCTGCTGCTCAGAAATTACAGCCACTGTAAACCTCAGCTTCTGCTCCACAGAAATTACAGCCACTGTAAACCTCATCTTCTGCAGCTCAGAAATTACAGCCACTGTAAACCTCATCTTCTGCTGCTCAGAAATTACAGCCACTGTAAACCTCATCTTCTGCTGCTCAGAAATTACAGCCACTGTAAACCTCATCTTCTGCAGCTCAGAAATTACAGCCACTGTAAACCTCAGCTTCTGCTGCACAGAGATTACAGCCACTGTAAACCTCAGCTTCTGCTCCACAGAGATTACAGCCACTGTAAACCTCAGCTTCTGCTCCACAGAAATTACAGCCACTGTAAACCTCAGCTTCTGCTCCACAGAGATTACAGCCACTGTAAACCTCAGCTTCTGCTCCACAGAAATTACAGCCACTGTAAACCTCATCTTCTGCAGCTCAGAAATTACAGCCACTGTAAACCTCAGCTTCTGCTGCACAGAGATTACAGCCACTGTAAACCTCAGTTTCTGCTCCACAGAGATTACAGCCACTGTAAACCTCAGCTTCTGCTCCACAGAGATTACAGCCACTGTAAACCTCAGCTTCTACTCTGCAGAGATTACAGCTACTGTAAACCTCATCTTCTGCTCCACAGAGATTACAGCCACTGTAAAGCTCAGTTTCTGCTCCACAGAGATTACAGCCACTGTAAACCTCAGCTTCTGCTCCACAGAGATTACAGCCACTGTAAACCTCAGCTTCTACTCCGCAGAGATTACAGCTACTGTAAACCTCATCTTCTGCTCCACAGAGATTACAGCCACTGTAAAGCTCAGCTTCTGCTCCACAGAGATTACAGCCACTGTAAACCTCAGCTTCTGCTCCACAGAAATTACAGCCACTGTAAACCTCATCTTCTGCTGCTCAGAAATTACAGCCACTGTAAACCTCAGCTTCTGCTCCACAGAGATTACAGCCACTGTAAACCTCAGCTTCTGCTCCGCAGAGATTACAGCCACTGTAAACCTCAGCTTCTGCTCCACAGAGATTACAGCCACTGTAAACCTCATCTTCTGCTCCACATAGATTACAGCCACTGTAAACCGCAGCTTCTGCTCCACAGAGATTACAGCCACTGTAAACCTCAGCTTCTGCTCCACAGAGATTACAGCCACTGTAAACCTCAGCTTCTGCTCCACAGAGATTACAGCCACTGTAAACCACATCTTCTGCTGCGCAGAGATTACAGCCACTGTAAACCTCAGTTTCTGCTCCACAGAGATTACAGCCACTGTAAACCTCATCATCTGCTGCACAGAGATTACAGCCACTGTAAACCTCATCTTCTGCTCCGCAGAGATTACAGCCACTGTAAACCTTAGTTTCTGCTCCACAGAGATTACAGCCACTGTAAACCTCATCATCTGCTGCACAGAGATTACAGCCACTGTAAACCTCAGCTTCTGCTCCACAGAGATTACAGCCACTGTAAACCTCAGCTTCTGCTCCACAGAGATTACAGCCACTGTAAACCTCAGCTTCTGCTCCACAGAGATTACAGCCACTGTAAACCGCAGCTTCTGCTCCACAGAGATTACAGCCACTGTAAACCTCAGCTTCTGCTCCACCGAGATTACAGCCACTGTAAACCTCAGCTTCTACTCCACAGATATTACAGCTACTGTAAACCTCAGCTCTGCTCCACAGAGATTACAGACACTGTAAACCTCAGCTTCTGCTGTGCGGAAATTTCAGCCACTGTAAACCTCCGCTTCTGATGCATAGAAATTACAGCTACTATAAACTTCAGCCTCTGCTGTACAAAGTTTACAGCCAATGTAAACCTCAGCCTCTGCTGTACAGAGTTTATAGCCACTGTAATCCTCAGCCTCTGAAAATCTCTATATCAGATGCTCTTGGCAGTTCAGACGCCAATATGATATCGCTCACAAAAGTACGTCTGATGGTCCTCCACAGGAAAGGGTCACCGGTGGTTTAATCTGGACTCCCTTTACTTTACTTTGCTTTGGGATTAATCACAGGAAACGGACGTCCACGGGTTAGCTGCAGGCCGGCCCCCCCAGGATAACATGGATGAATAAGCCTGGGGTTTGATCCTGCCGTGACATGATGCTCTATGATGAAATATTATCTCAGCCATACAGAGGAGCTCTGTTTACAGGAAGGGATGACCCAGAGACGGATTACTCTCCGTCAGCTCAGGAAGTAAACTTCCAGACCAAACTGGAATTTAAGATAAAATAAATGAATAAACAAAAGAAGAAACCAACTGTTAAAAATTCACGCTGTGCTGAAAGAAGCTATTTCAGAAACTGAGCTGCCTTCCTTCCCTGGCTTTGAACATTTTTAAATTTGTCAAACAGTCTGGTCATAAATACAATTGTTGGTATAAAAGTGTGAAAAGGTCAAAATGAAAAACTGTTTTTTTCCTTATTAAGTGTTTTATCAGGGATTAATCATCTTTCCCCTCTACAGACCCTGAGTAGGAGCAGTCAGGAATGGGTTTGTTCGCAAACTCGAAGCCCCCACGGTGACTGCAGACAAAAAACACGTCTGGCCTTGCCATCTGCAGACAATAAACATACAAACGACAGCAGGACACTTATAGCCATACCAGAGCACCAACAGATGCAGTTCACACAGAGTTGACACTTAGAACCACATAATGTGACACAAGTGTCAAGCTTCGGGCTTGAATACCTACATAAAGCCATGTCAAATGTGTTGTTGATTTCTGGAAATGGTTCAGTGCCCTCACTTCATTCGACTTTCATGTAAACTCAGCTGGTTTATGGAGACTCAGATGTTGACAAAAATGAGAACTTGTTGTGAACTATTGAGACAACTCTGACTTTTACTGCTGTCTTAAGAAGACCACATCAGTGAAAACACGCCTTTTCTGAATACTGTCTGGATCTTGTGTGGTGCATATCTACTATTTTAACCAGTACTGCCTCTCTGTATTACTGTTAGAGTTGCGTGTCATTGGATGAGCAGATGTGGGGTTTTATTTTTTGTTGTTTTGGACTCATGGTTACTCATCATGAGCACAATCTTTCCCCTCAATATTGCGAAATACACTCCTGATCAAAATCTTAAGACCAGTTAAAAAATTGCAAGAATTTACGTTTTGCACTGTTGTATCATAAGAAGGTTCTAAGTAGAGTTTCAAAATGCAAAAAGAAGAAATGTGAGCAAGAGACTAAATGTTTTGAGCAGGCAATTTATTGAAAAGAACAATTTAACTAAAATAGGCTGTTCATCAGCTGATCAAAAGTTTAAGACCATAGCTCAAAAAAACCCCTAAAACAGAAATTAAAGTCTCAAAAACAGACTCAGTAATGAGTAGCTCCACCATTATTGTTGATCACTTCAAAAATTCGTGTTGGCATGCTTGATGCGAGTGTTTCCAAAAGGCTTGTAGGAATGTTGCTCCAAGTGGTGAAGATGGCTTCACGAAGGGCATCCACTGTCTGGAACTGATGTCCATTTTTGTAAACTTCCCTTGCCATCCATCCCCAAATGTTCTCAATTGGATTTAGATCAGGGGAACATGCAGGATGATCCAAAAGAGTGATGTTATTCTCCTGAAAAAAATCCTTTGTCAGACGGGCATTGTGAATTGCAGCATTGTCCTGCTGAAAGACCCAGTCATCACCACACGGACGAGGGCCCTCAGTCATGAGGGATGCCCGCTGCAACATCTCCACGTAGCCAGCTGCTGTTTGACGCCCCTGCACAACCTGGAGCTCCATTGTTCCATTAAAGGAAAAAGCACCCCAGATCATGATGGCGCCCCCTCCGCTGTGCCGTGTTGAAAAAATCTCAGGTGGCATCTCCTTGTCATGCCAGTAGCGTTGGAAGCCATCAGGACCATCAAGGTTAAATTTTTTCTCATCAGAGAATAAAACTTTCTTCCAACTTTGAACGTCCCATGTTTGGTGCTCCCTTGCAAAGGCCAAACGGGCAATTTTGTGGCGTTGAAGGAGACGTGGCCTTTGAAGACGTTTTTTGTTTTTGAAGCTGTTCCTTTGTAGATGCTGTCTGATGGTTATTGGGTTGCAGTCAGCACCAGTAATGGCCTTAATTTGGGATGAGGATCGTCCCGTGTCTTGACGGACAGCCATTCGGATCCTCCGGCTCAGAGCCGGTGAGATTTTTTTGGGTCTACCACTTGATTTTTTTGTTCCATAAACCTCAGGATCTTTTAAGAAATGCAAAATGACTGTCTTACTGCGTCCAACCTCAGCAGCGATGGCACGCTGTGAGAGGCCTTGTCTATGCAGCTCAACAATCCTGCCACGTTCGAAGGCAGTGAGTTTTTTTGCTTTTCCCATCAAGAGGTCTTGACAGTGTGATTACTTGACAGAAAATGACATGGAATCCAAATTTTTTCCACAGATTTGGGCTTTTAAAGGATGTGGTCTTAAACTTTTGATCAGCTGATGAACAGCCTATTTCAGTTAAATTGTTCTTTTCAATAAATTGCCTGCTCAAAACATTTGGTCTCTTGTTCCCATTTCTTCTTTTTGCATTTTGAAACTCTACTTAGAACCTTCTTAAGATACAACAGTGCAAAATGCAAATTCTTGCAATTTTTTAACTGGTCTTAAGATTTTGATCAGGAGTGTATATGGTCAGGTTTCATGACAGTTCTGAAAAGACCAACAAATTATAGACCAATAAGATAATTATTTACCTTACAGCTGATTAAAACACTAAGCAGCATGAATCCCAAGAGCACAATTCCTTTTAGTAGTAGTTTGCTTTTGCGGTTCATTTGAAGCAACAATCGGCCCCAAGTACATGCAGTACCTGTATTTGTCACAAGAGGGCAGTCGAGCCAGCAGACTGAAAGCTTGGGAGCTGAGAGAAGTCTCAGCTGCCCAACCTCTGCAGGTGAGTTTGTATTACACCAGGTTATGCAATTAATCTTCGACTTATAAAAGAGCCAACTGGCTAAAATCCAATTAAAATAACAGCACAATCACCATTTCCCTGCACCTCTGATTTTAGTTACCCTTTGTTTCTCATGTTTTGTACTATTTTTGCATTGTCTTCATTAACCCTTTCACAGCTGCAAACGGAAATTTACATATTATGCTAATTGACTCCGGCTGCCAAATACGGATTCTTCCGTGTTTTTTTCCATTGCCTTGGGGTCCTCAGTCTTATACAGAAAGGGCTGTTGTGGGTGCAAGCTTCCATTGCAACTAAACAGTTGCACACCAGGTTCTACAGATGAAGGTCTTCAGCAAAGATTCAGATTCAAACTAGTCATTTATCTCTAAATATTTGCTCTTGACAGGTAAAATCTGTTACATTTTGCTGTAAATAAATGTATCCAACTTGTGCTAATTTGTAGTATAAGTAACATTTAATTTTACTATTTCATGGTTAATTAACTCAAAATTTAATAAAAAACTTTGAGCATATCTGATATCTGGACTTAATTAATTTAGGCAGAGCAGTCCTGTTTTATTTTGTAAAATCTGAGTGTCAAAGGGTGAAATGGAGCAGCTCTGAGGCCACCAATCTGTCATCTGGAAAAGGCCTAGACTTCAGCTTAGTTCAGAATCCCAGGCAACTTATAATTCGATTTCTGATTATGGCCCAAAGCAGCAAGTTGTGAACATGAGAGGCTTGTATAAAGTGTATCAGTATGCCCAAAATACCTAATCTGGAATCCATCCATATCAAGCTTTGGTCGCTCTCAACGGTCACTTGCTTATATGTCTGGCCTCAGTCGGTAGGCCGGTGTTTGTTCGCACAAAATCCATGCGCGGGAGCCCCGCCCCTTTAGAAAGACTTGCGGTGGGTCCTGAATGAATTGATTCCAATGAGGAGAAGTGAACATGAGCACAGATTATCACCGATTATTTTGCCCCATTGTCACAGAATTAAATATTGGACTTATTTTTCACAGGCCACATATCTTCCAAACATTCTGGCGCTGCAATGGCATACAGATCAGGAGAAAATGAACTTTGTTCGAGGCCTGTGTCTTTCAGCAGCGGTCACGTAACATCTGGCAATACAGAAATATAGTATGGACTGCAGCAAACTACGCATTTAAGTTTCAAACTGAAATAATGCTTGTGTTCATATGTTCACTGATACTGTTATTGCCATCAATTTTCATCGTTTTTAAAGGGAAAAGGGATATATTTGATCGCTATGATCTTGCACTGGATTGATATCAGATATTAAACAAGCGGGGAAAAGCGGCAAAATAAGCGTTGGCCATCCATGTTAAAAATGCCGAAACGTTATGCAGCAATAGGTTGCAATAGTAGGAACAAGCTTTCCATCCTCTCTTTTCCGCAGAAAGTAGACAGACAAGGAATAAATTGGCAACTGTCGTATTACATACCAGCTTCATAGGCTTAACCTAGCTGATGCCCCTCAAGCTATGGGTAATGCCAATTACAGTGAATTACGTTACGTAAATGGAGTATTATTTAATTTAGCCTTTATTATACCAGGTGATCCCACTGAAATAAACAAAATGCAGATATGGCATAGCATTATCCTGTTCAAAACCTAACAACCACTCCAAGAGTAAACACAAGCAAGCCACAATCTAATTTTTAAGCTCATGTCAAATAACATTCATGAATGCCGTTGCTGGCCAACTAACTCATATTCGTAATGCTGAGTACAGCCATTAGTTGTGTTGTAAAATGCCGGATATAACAAAGGAAAAGGAAATATACATGCAACATGCAGGCATAAGATAGATACTTGTATATCCCAACTTTTAATTGCTCGCCTACTTAGCTACCACCTCAAACAAAAAGATGCGACGGATAACCCGGTCAGCAGTCATTCTGCAAATGGCACCGCGCGATTGGTGGCTCTCACCAAAAGGTGACCCAATCAGCCAAGAGCAGAAAACATGAATATTTACATATCCAGTTCATTTGTGATGTAAGGGGTAAATGCTGGCCTACCGACTGAGGCCAGACTATATCAGCAAGTGACCGTTGGGCGCGACCAAAGGTTGATATGGATGGATTCCAGGCTATAAAATACCTGACGCTGACCAAATTTTACTTGGCGCAGCCAGGGCTGCCCTCATGGTGCACTCTATCCCACAATGCAAGACAGTCAATGGTAACATCCCACCAAGACTTAGATAATCTTACTTGCCTCATGACCATGCAACCATAAAGTGTATTGTCAAAGTCACAGAATAAGTACAAGACCATATACTATATAGATAAAAGCATGTAGGTTCCCATATTCACTTGAACAGTATGTATAATGCACTGAACAAGTATGCAGAACATGCTTTCCAAAAACAGCCGATGACTTCTCCAGGTTCAATATCAGCAGGATGGCCTTGGAGTTATCCAGAATAACTCAGGGAATCAGCGTAGGTCATGGCGGACCCATGAGAGCAGGAAAGACACCCAACTCCCCACTCCCGGACCAGAAAATCCTAAACAGTGGCACAATGGGAAGGCCTTAATTAGCAGCAGCTGTGGAGGTTCAGATGATCCGGTAAAAACCACTCTGGCAGGGATCCAGTTGTGCTGATAAGCGCTTCAGGAAAACAGAGCATGGTCTCAGCTCCATATAGCTAGATATCTGATTTGGAGCCCAACTGTGAAACTGTCCCAAATATTATGGCCTTATTTTACATACTGTAGTTTATGAGTGAGATGTCATGGTCTGGAAATGCCAGATTTGTTCCTCTATCTTAGTTCAGTCCAAACTTGGTCAATTCTTATTATTAGAGCTAAAACGATTATTCAAACAAGAATTAGTTGCCAACTATTTGATAATCGATGAATCATTTCAGTTAATTTTTTTCCAGCATAAATGTCAAACATTTACTGGTTCCAGCTTCTAAATGTATAGATTTTATGCTTTTCTTTGTTCATCATGACAGTAAATGGTGTCTTTAACTATTGCTGGACAAAAGACAGCTATTTGAGGACGTCACTTTGGGCTCTGGCCAATGTGATGAACAGTTTTCACAATTATGTGACATTTTATAGGAGAAAAGATTAATTGATGGATTGCGAAAATAATCAGCAGTTTGACCGACGATGAAAATAATTGTTGGCTGCAGCCCCACTTAGTATTGATGAGTGGAGAAGACAATGTGCTGGTCAGACTGCCACCATTCAGGCGCTTCACAACGAAACTGTAGTGAGGCGTGATTATGACGACACACAGAAGACAGAGGAAGAGAGTCCGTGAGTCAGAGATTCATCATTCTGCCACACGGTTCTTCCATTCAGCAGCTCAGCCATCTGAATGACACAGGACTGAAGTCCATCCTCTGACAGAATTGCTGAGCTAATTAACAAGCCCCAGTGACTGAAATAATGGAGGATCTATTGAGGCAGGATTTTTCCACTATTGTCAAAAAAAATCTGTCACGCTATGTGCAAGACTACATGCTTTGTTAAGGCAGCACTAAGTATTTCAGCAGTCAGCTGAACTCTCCATAGAATGGGAGTTTAACACTGTAGAACTGGCCTATTTAATATTATTCAGAAAGGGCCAGTGTGTGTGCGGGCTTTCATTCTAACCAAGGAGTTACACACCTGATACTACTTATCAACCCCAAGAGTCTTTGCTTAAGAGATTGATTAGTAATATCTGGGGTGTAACTCACTGCTTGGTTGGACTGAAAGCCTGCACCCACACTGGCCCGTTCTGGAGGATGATGAATAGCCCTGCTGTAGAGGAGGAGACAGTGAAATGCAGAGAGCAGCTGTTGGTGGAATCAGCTGCCCTGATCCCATGGGAATACCTCAGAGGAAGCAGGACTGGTGGGGAGAGGCACGGGTGAGATTTTTTAAATCCCCATGACAACTATGCCCTGATCCAAACCAGAGATGTTTTCGGGAAAAAAATGCTGTAGGAATACTTGAAAGCATACCAAAGAATGTACTGCACGAAACCTCTGGAATTTATAGTTATGGTGGTTTTCTAGCAAAGTATGTAATTCTAGTTCAAACAGAGATCCTTGATACAAAAAACATAACACTGAAAGACTAGATTCGAGCCAAAGATATGCAAATGCGAATGAAAATTTTTAATTTGCATGATGACATATCTGGGAGATGTAAAATGAGAAAATAATTTATTAAAGCCTGTTTTACGAAAATAATTCTTGCCCTGGATAGATATAATAATCAGATTAGTACATGATTATGCCGATTTTTAAAATCAAGGCACTGCATTTCTGGATTTAGTGGGAAGCACAGCTTCACAATTGATCCCACAGCTAAAAGAAGGTGAGAGCTATGCTTTGTGAAAGGTTCAAATGTGAGAATGAGAAAATCGCATTGATCAAACAGGCAGGTACCAGCATGTTGCGACTGTACTCATTCCTACCTTGCCCCAACATCAACTGCAGAAGCAAGTTTCATGCAATAAAGACATTTTGTCACTTATCAGGTCAGATGGACTAACAAGCAAGCAGCAGAAGTAACTTAACCTCTATGTAATCTAACATCTGAGAAGCAACAAGACTAGGTGCACCTGGTATATGGCTGGGCCGCCTCTTCCCTGCCGGCTAATCGCTGAAATTCATCACCGCAGGCCAGCCAATCCTTGAACTTGATTACTGACTGAGTAAGTCTGAATGAGTCAGTCGGTCACTCTCGCAGTAACTCAGACAGTGACATTCACATATATTAGGGCTGGGCCGATCAGTAGCCAAAAAAGAACACTATTGCCATCTGCTGGAATTTATGGGCAGCTGCAATGGAACACCCCTGAAGCCTGTGTCTGAAATAAATATGGTAAGCCAACCTCAAAGGCCTGTATGGCATAAACTCCAATACCTGACATAGTTCGCAGCCGCGATAGCGAAGCTGGCATTGTTTTCAGGTTGATCTGCGCCTGTGTGTCATCAGACCAAACCACAGCAGAATTACTCAGTAATGACATTTTAAAACATCCAAGAAAACGTTTTTGAGCATTTTAGTGTTTATGTTCCTGTCTGTTTGTCTGCTTGCGGACAGTTCTCGTGGACACCGTAGCATTGCAACACTTCAAAGGGATATTTCAACATTTTGGCCTATAGTCATCCGTGCCTGTTGTTTTGAGATTCGGGGGAGGGAGACGCGAGCTGCCCAGCGAACATAACAAAAGTGAACGGTACAGGTCCGTTGCTCCTTCGAAGCTCATCAAAGTCACAATCCAACAGCTTCAAAAGACTCTCGTGGACAAGTTTTGACCTGAATATTCACCGTGCTAAAAAATAATAATGTATAATTACGAGACAGAGTTATTTTCAAGGCAAATGCATAATTGGAACTACATTCCAGACATACAGGCTGGGCGGAGTGATTTCAAAAGCGTGTGTTTACTGCAGCTACTCCAGAACTCAAAACAATATTTTGTTAAAAAAAGAAAGTAGTTCCGAATATTTGCTTCTTGTGTCGTAATGTTACATAATTATACATTATTATTTTCATAGCGTGCTGAATGTGCAGGTCACAACTTGTCCACGAGTGTTTTGGAGCTGTTGGATTGTGTATTTGATGAGTTTCGACCTGTACCGTTCACTTTCATTATGTTCGCTGAGCAGCTCACGTCTCCCCCCGAATCTCAAAACAATAGGCACGGATAACAAAAGGTAATGTACCTACTCATATGACTGTAGGGATTAAGGCAAGGGGCCAATTTGCCAAAATGCTGAAGTATCCCTTTAAGATGCAGGCTTCAAACTTTACAGATGTACCGGTGTCATAAAAAGAAACTGCAGCACAACATTATCTGCCTTTTGGGCTTTGGCCTGGTGGGGAATGAAAACCTATCCACTTTAAGATCGCTCTCTTTCCATGATCTGCATAGTGCTGTGAAAAAGATTGGATGCTAGCCCGAACCCCCTCAAAACAAATTACAGCTGCATCCGGTTTCTCTTAAATTGGCGACCTTTATCCTGTCCTTCCCACTTTTCCTTGAACTCGCAAGAAAATGTCTCAGAGGTCAAGGGAAAGTTGCAGGAAGATTTCAGGGGTACCTTGGGATATGATTGAGAAAAAGTTAGATGTTCTTTTCTTCAATCTGCCATGACCTGAATGACAAAGATAGCCTTCCCAATTTACTGGAAAACTTCAGGACATGAGGGACGTTTTCTAATGGTACAGCTGCAAAGGATTGTGGTCTATATTCAATACATCCTTACTTCCAAGATTGGTATTGCCTTTCCTTGCTGGAGGGAAGCAATTAAGGAGCGAACTACCCATTTTCCTTCATAAAATAGACAATGCGGGTACTCCTCGTCATGGCTACTAGCCAAATTATTTCCAGTTCATGTCCCTTAGTGAGGAAGGTTCCCTGCTCTTTTGAGAATTCATGTGCACTCAAAGAAATTAGACACCAATGAAAAATACTCAAAAATTAAAGTAGGCTCTCTCTGAAAATACAGTATAAAACCTGATTTATTTATTAATGTTTTCAAGCAAGTGATATGACCTAGAAACATGTAAACATAAAGGAAAATGATTGAGAACAAGCCAGGACTAATAGAATGTAACTGTTGTAAAGGGATGTTCTGGGCATCACCAATTATCAGTTCTGGCTACACCACTGGTCCCATGTACCTACATCTGAGAGTCAAAATTGTGTTTCTTCATACCGGTTTCAGTGTAATTCAGACTTTATCCTGTTTTTAGAAATAGAAATCTGTCTGAATACACAATTCGGTAAAACATAACAGTAAAACAAATATGCTTATGCAGTAGTGCAGTATTTTGATTTCTCAGCTGTATCTACCTTTTTTGGCACATGAAGCTCATGCATGGAATCACGCACACACACATACCGCGCTGTGACGCTCACACTGACGCACACATAAATAGTTAACATAAACATTTAAGTCTTCACACTGTGTTACAGTTAAAGGTTTCATTTCTGCTGTTCCTCCTGTGTACAGATAGCTGCTTTGTTCTTCCATTATCAGATAGCTCTACTTTCCCTCTGTGGGAAGGTAGCTCTCTTGTTCTTGTTCCTCCTGCGTGCAGGCAGCTCTACTATTGCTCATGTGTGCAGGGAGCCCTCCTGTTCCTCTTGTATGCAGATAGCTCTCCTGTTCCTCCTGTGTGCGGGCAGCTGTCTTGTGACTACTGTGTGCAAGCAGCTCATCTGTGCTTCCTGTGTGCAGGTCACTCTGTGCACAGAAAGCTCTCTTATTGCACATGTATGCAGAGATCTCTCCTGCTCCCCCTGCATGCAGGTGCCTATCCTGTTCCATTGTGTGCAGGGAGGTCTCATTATCCACCTACAAGCAGGAAGCTTTCCTGATCCTCTTGCATGCAGGTACCACTGCTGCTCCACCGGCATGCAGATGCCTGTCCTGTTCCATTGTGTGCAGGTATCTCTCACTATCCACATACAAGCAGAAAGCTTTTTTCTGTTCCTCTTGCATGCAGGTACCACTGCTGTCCGTCCTGCAGACAGGTGTCACTGCTGTTCCATCTGTGTGGATGGACCGCTCTTGTTCTTCCTGTGTGCAGAGAGCTCTCCATTTCTGCCTGCATGCAGGTACCACTGCTGTTACTGCTGTGGGCAAGTTGCTCTGCTGTTTCCTGTTATTTCTGATGTCACTGAAATCACAGAGGTATCTCAGCAGGTGCCCATACCACACCAAAGAGTATGCGTTTATCATCATGGAGTCTGCATGCCAGACTGCATGCCAGAGTGATCTTGGGAAAGCATAAATCTCAAAAATTACATCCTCCGAGACATGGTCTCCCAGTTCGTCTATGTCTATCTAGACAACATACTGGTCTTTTCTCAAACTGCTGAGGACCACACCCCCCATGTCCGGTTAGTCATTCAAAGGCTTTTGGAGAGCCAACTTTACTTAAAACCAGAAAATTGAGAATTCCATAGCACCACCATTTCCATCCTGGGCTTTGAAGTAATGCTGGGCACTTTGAAAATGGATCACTGGAAAGTACAGCCTATGCTGGACCCTAAATATCTCATGGCTCTGCAGAGGTTCCTTGGATTTGCCAATTTCTACTGGTGAATCATTTGCAGATACTCTACTGTTGTTGCCCCCCTAACTATGCTAATGTCAAGGTTCCCTTTGACTGGATACCTTTGGCAGCCTTTGTCTTTAACCGTCTTAAGAGGTTGTTCATCGCCACTCCTATTTTCAAGCTCCTAGTTTTCCAGCCCCAGTTTGTCATGAAAGTCATGAAAGTTGACACTTCTTACATGGGTGCCGGGGCTGCTGTCTTGCAGCAAGCTGACAAGGGAAAGTTACATCCCTGTCCGTACTTCACTTGTCAGCTGTATGTCGCTGAGAGGGACTTTTTCCATCAGTGACTAGGCGTTGTTAGTGGTGAAGCTTGCCTTTGAAGAGAGGAGATACTGACTGAAAGCATCTAGGCTCCCCTTCCTTATTTGGATGAATCATTGCAACTTAGAGTACCTCTCGACTGCTAAATGGCTGAATCTCAGGCAAGCCTGTTGGTTCTTCTTTTTCAGAAGATTCATCTTCCTCTTAACATGCACCATGGTACTAAAACTACTAAGCCTGAGTCTCTGTCTCGTCTGTACCCTTTGATGCCTAAAGATCCACCAGACACCACCATCCTGGGTGCCTGTCGCCTGGCTGCCGCCAAGGTACAAGAGAGTGAGGTTGAAAAGGCACTACGCCCCTGTCCCTCTCCAATCCACCCAATTGTCTCTTAGACTTTGAAAGAGAGAAAGGTAAGGTCCTGTTCTGGGGCCACACCTCTCAGTTGGGATGCCATCCTGGCGTTTCTCACACTTTTGTGCTTGTTTGTTGGCACTTTTGGAGGCCAACTACCTGCATTAACACCCGTTCGTTCATCATGACCTATACTGTGTGTTCCCACTCCAAATTGAGTAACTAACTTTCCTGTGATCTGCTTCAGCCCTTGAAAGTTCCCAACTAACCACGGGCTTGCTCAGCCATGGATTCAGTCATGGGACTGCCTCCCTCTGAGGCATCTTCTAGAGAAGATCTAGAAATGCTATAATCTGAGGAGGGAGGTGGCAAAGCAATGGAACCTGAAGACATCTATGGTGCCATTGATGGTCGAAGCTCTAGACATAGTGACAAGTAAGCTTGGCAAACACCTGAAGACAGTTGGTATCACCACAGAGATACTGCTCTACAAAAGGCATCACTGTTTGTGTGATTCCCTGCAGTGTTTTTGGCACTGAAATTTTGTCTCACTCTGTCCCCTACTTCAGCAACACCAAACAAAATATTGTAACTGCAAGTATGCACATTATTTGCTCGCATTTTCCCTTTGGTTTCTGACTGCATTTTAGCCCTATGCAGTTATGAATTCGGACTAGCCTACTTTGATTTTAGCAACACCATGCAAATAATTAGGTCCAACAATAAACAAAAGAAGTAGTTTATTCATAGAATCGTTACCATTTTGTGAATGGATTCAAGAACTATGTGGCCCATATTCACACACATTTCTCACTCCATCTTTCTCAGGAACCATGGTCTCAACTCCCGGCAGAAGAAGACAAGCTAAGCTGTTTGTTGAAAGTTGTAGATAAATGTTCTTGTTGTGAACTTTCAATGCAGTGTTTTTGTGCTGATAGGCTATGTAATGATACACATATAGCAGGCAGGCTTATTGTGATAGAATAGGAGGAATCACAATGACATCATTAAGCCACTTGAAATTGTGTATTTATAGTGGCATTCGTACTTGTACCAAGTGACATTGTCAGGTCAAATGGCATTCCGATTGTTTCACCACCAGGACGCAGGACATGACACTTAAAGGAGTCATATTATGCCTAGATTAATGTTTTTTAATTTCCAAACGATTTTACTCATATTTACAACAATTTGTATGTTTTATGTTCAAAAGGCACCTACTTACATCTGTATGGCCTGTGTGTACAGCACCTTAAGCTCACTTTGCCATGGTTTGGGAGCTTTGTGAGCTCTGTTTGTTACTCTCATCCGGGACAATATCGTTTTGCTCCCTGTCGGATTCCTGGGCCAGCTGGCAGTAATTGGGGGTGTTGCCCGGACTCTATTTAAGCTCCAGTTTCACCTCGCGTTCCTTGCTAGAGTGTCAGTGCATCTTTGGCGCTTTAGCCGGTAAGGGACTTAGCTGTTAGGGACTTAGCTGCATAACAGGATAAGTGTTAGTAAGTAAGGGAATCTTTGATTTATTTCCCTTTTCTTTTGCTTGCCTCGAGCTCGCTTGTTTTCTACCACGGACGGCGTCTGGTTCGTTGGTAGCGGGAGCCTCGTTATTTCTATCTGTTTTTAGTCTCTCTAGTCTACATGCTACGAAATTTGCCTTTTTATATTTGGCCACTGCTCTTGACATCCACCTGCAGCAGCTATGAAACGGGCCATTTTGGCTGCTGTCTCTTTACTGCAGCCCCTTCCCTTAAACACTCATCAGTTGTGATGGGCCAGCCATGGTTCAGAAAGCAGCCCTCAGTAAAATGAAGGAAACACTATAAGGTTGGGGTTGTACTGCTGAGGAATTGTGATAAAATTCTATTTTAACAACCGATTCCTCATTTTTTTGCTCCTTTAGAGATACATACAATGGAAATTAGCCTTTGTATCGAAGAAAGCAGCTTCACAATGTACACTAAACAAACATTTCCCAACCTCCATTCTTCCTAGCTTTGTTTTAGGGTGTGTCAATCCAACCTCTAGATGGGCATTCTGCAACTGTGTTTCATTGTGGTGCAAAAAGGTTCTGGAAGAAAAGGCTGTAGTACAAACAAGGTGGTTCAAGCAGCTCAGGGGTCAAGTTTTCTGTTGAAGAGAATAACTCCCTTTGACGTGGACTTTGTGTTTAGCAACTCTGCTGATGTTTTACCAGCACAATAAGCTATATAACACTTTAAAGGACAAAGGAAAACACAAAAAGCAAAATATGACCTGTATAAAATCGATACTTACCCAATTTTATCAGGACGTCTGGTCACGCAATATGGTACCGTACGGCCCAGGGAAGACAGGGCTCTATTTTTGTGCCTTTTCAAATGAAAATGCATATGGTGGTAACATTATGCCAAATTTTGTCTGTTGCAAAAAGCATATTTCTTGCCTTCGCCCAGTTTGGTCGTCTCCAGCTGTGAAATTAAAGCTTTGCAATTTCAGGGCTTTGGACTGTGCAAAAAGAGGCATATCAATGTATGAAGCTGGTGCTGTACAATTTTTGCAGGGAAGAGAAATGGTGATGTGCTGTGCATTGTGGGAAAGTAGCAAACATCTGTAACGTTGGTGAATACAACCCTAGCTATGCTATTTTCAAACTGGCAGAACACAAATAATGCGAGCAGCGTGGATTTAGGAGGCGGCCCAAACGAAAGCCACTATTGCATGTAAGGAAAAGCGGAAATAAATATGGAAATATATAGGCTTGCAGAAAAAAATGTGAAAATACATGGTAATACAACTGTATATAAAATATATGGAAATAGATGAGTGAATGCACAGTTGTATGTATAAATAAATAAATAAAGGACATCCATGTGGAAATAGATATAATTAAATTAATTATTTTATTCATTATTTATCTATTTGCTATTCCTCTTTATTTCCTCATTTAATCTTTCATTAAAGCTATTTATTAGTTTTTAAATGGCCTACATATTTTATATACCCGTTTGTCTTTTTATTTCCCATAAAATTAATCTATTCATTATATATATAGTGGTACTTAATGTTCCACATTGAACCATATAAGGTAGACAAATTCATGAGGCAAAGTCGCCGCTGTGGCATGTTGTGCGACTTCGCCAGATTTCAAGGAGGTTGACTGCTCGCATCACGTGGCCGCAGTCAGCATCCCTCGGAAAGGAAGAACCAGTCGAGGAGGCGGCTCTCGCTCTCGCTATGGAACATGAGGGCTGCGGCGCTCTCTGACTATACGGGCTTTCAAACTCATTCCGCTGGGACTGCACTTCAAACGCACAGGTAGGCCAGGCAGTCCGGGCCAGGTCGTTTGATTCGAATTCTGCACAGTCAGGCGTGCACTTGAAAAACAATCACCACAATAACATTCTTAACCATATGACAAGACCACCCCTTACTAATCATGGCATTTTGGAAAGGACTCATTTCTTTCTGCTGGAGAGCTCACTTCCTTATGGCACCACATGCGTTATACTAATAGACCATCGATATTTATTAAATGAAATCCACCAAAGTGAGAGAAGGAGCGACATTGATGCAAATTCAAACATAGTGCGTTTCTTGATTTGACTTGCGTCGGGTTGCTTTTTATTGAAGATGCATGCAGGAAAAGAAAAATTATGTGATGTATTGATTGCGGCGGAAGCGGTATTGAATTAGATAGCCTATCTTACACCACTCTCGGTGAATCGTAAAATTACGATTGATTGCAGTAACCTTGCTTTCGTTTCTAATGAATGACAATACATAACAATAGTGACGCTGCAACGTACAGTATCGGTGTTTCATATTTGCTCTGAACAAAGAACAGTCAGCGCAGCGTATTGCCTTGAAAGGGTTACTCAGATACAGGCAAATTCACGAAATGTAGGTTTGCATATCGCTGGACACCGGATATTCACGAAGACTGTCTACTGATTTATACGTGTTTTTAGTAACTTTTGCAATTATTCATGCGCAAATTCCATGGTTTTCCGAAAATGTATTCCGTCGCATTGGATGGCGCGATGCTCATCATAGTGGGCATACCACTGAGTCGGTACCCCGCCTATATTACTCGTCTCTTGCTCTGCTTTTTTTTAAAATGCATGGGCCATTTATGACTTATTAGCGCTGCATCACGCCATTACTTTAATGGTTCGTGATTGCGATAATTACACAGGTGAAGATGAGATAGGCTATCAGAAGGTGGCATTTTTTTTGTATTTCAATGGCGTCTGATAATAGCTATATTTTCACCTTCTTATATTATCCTTGAGGAAATACAAAACATTAACATCGGCGTTGACAGATTGTGACGTTATTTCTGCAGATAAATGCATTGAAGAGGCTGGGACTTTCAATTCTACATTGCTGAATGGACACGTGACTTTTAGCGCGCGCACAAATCTCGTTTCAGAATACTGCCTCACATTAGACCATTCCGAGTCCGAGGCCCGGGCTAAATGTTGCTGCACATATTATTCAGTGACAGTGGGTGTGTTAATATCAGACTATTCATAACGACGCATTTCTTGCAAGATAAATAAATACTTTAACAGTTTGAACATCAAAATGTTCCCCTGGTTACTGTGAAAATGTATAATTTAATCAGCCAATGTTGTCTCAGTGTCTGGCTATTAATAGAACAGACTGAACTGAGTGATTTACAGTGATTTGAGGATGTTGGGCTTCATTCCATGTGTTGGCGCCTAAAATGGACATCTTCTACATGGACAAGTACATTAAAGGTGCCACAGTATTTGTGGTGCATATTGCAGTTAGAATATCCAAGAATGGTTTCCGCTGTTTCTGCTGTCTGATGCTATGTGACACATATTTACTGTACTTTCATCTGACTGGTGGTACATATCTGGCATGGTCTCTTTATTATCCCCCGCCACACTATTAGTGCGAAGCGGGGGATATAGCATTGGGCTCCATCCGTCCGTCTGTACGTACGTACATATGTACGTACGTCCGTTTGTCCATACGGACACATAAAATTGAGGCGCGGGGGATATTGCCATGTTTGTGGGAAACACTTTTTTCATCATGTCTTGTGTTGATTTAGGAATGCAATGGAAATGAGTTCATGCAGCATATTCCTTGCCCATACACAGTTCTATGTGTAAGCATTTGTGGAACAACAACGGTATTCTGATGCTCTCAGCGAATGCATAGACGACTCATGCTCTTAATTCTAAAGAGAATCACGTGGCTTTTAAGTGGTAGCCCATTCGTGGTGCTTGTGTGTGTGTGTGTCTGTGCGTGTGTTTGTGTGTTATTACAAATTTACAGCCCTGGTTTGGCTTAGCTGACATAATAATTATCATTGCCAATCCACATTTGCTTTATGAAAGCAGATTGCTCAAACATAAGTTACCCCTGGTGCTATAGCTTATGCTTGACATGAAACTTCAACGAAGCTCTAGATTACTGGACGGAGCACTACATGCGATCATTTTATCATAATATTCCGATATTATAATTATGTGTGGTGAAATGCTGTGTCCATTCCAAATCAAGCATTCTAACCTGCTGCAGTCCATAAATGGCCGTCAGTAATTGGGTTAATCCACTGGTCTGGATTCGCTCGAACAGGATATGTGATCAGTCTTCAGTACAGCCTGTTTTGATAGTCAGTCTGATTTTTGATTAGTTCAGTACCATCAATTGTGCTTCTAATTGAGCTATAGCACTTTTTATTTATTTATTTATTTATTTTTACTTTTGGTTTAAAAAGTAATACCTGAGGCAGAACAGTTTTAAATAGAATATACTGAGGTGAAAGGGCACTGCCTCTTATCTGCAGGTTAAAAACAGTGTAGAGGGATATGGCAGGGTACAGTGGAAAAGGCTGTTTAGAGTGGAGAGGGCAGTATAGGGCGGAAAGGAAAGTGCAGCAAGGATAGGACACTGGAGATGGCCATGTAGAGTGGAGAAGGCTGTGTGGAGTGGAGAGAATTTTGAAGAGTAGAGAAGGCAGTGTCGAGTGAAGACAGGACTGTAGAGAGGATCGGGTAATGTACACTGGAGAGAGCTGTGTAGAGTGTAGAGGGAAGCGTAGAATGGAGAGGACAATGTAGAGTGGAGAGGGTCGTGTAGAGTGGAGAAGGCAGCATGCAGCGGGGAGGGCTGAGTAGAGTGTAGATGGCAGTGGAAAGTAGAGTGGGCAGTGTAAACTGAAGAGGGGCAGTGCAGACAGGGGAGAGCAGTGTAGAAAAGAGAGGGCAGTGGAGAGAGGAGAGGGCTGGGTAGAGTGGAGAAGGCAGTGTGTAACGGGGAGGACAGAGTAGAGCGTAGATGGCAGTGTGCAGTGGAGAGGCGAGTGTAGGGAGGCGAGGGCTGTGTAGAGTGAAGAGGGTTGTGTTAATTGGAAAGGGGTAGTGTAGAGTGGAGAAGCCAGTGCAAACTGGTGTGGGCAAGGTGTTATTGCTTACCTATCCCGCAGAAAGCAAGCAACTTAATTTTGAAGCCATTTGTTTTGCATAAGACCTTTCACTCTTTTGAAAGCCCAACCAATGTTGACCCTTGTCCTTTGCCTTCTTTGGTCTCTAAGTTGTTTCTGTGCATCTGTCTCATGCTTTTTTTTGGGGGGGGGGGGGTCTGACAGCTTTAGACCCTGCTGTATAATCATAATCTTCCATTTATTTTGTTTGATCCATGTGGAAATTTGGTGCACCTGGCCCTAAAACAACACTAAATAGGCACTGAAATCCAGACAGGATACATGGCAGAAGCTCCAGGCAATGAAGGCAAACCTCGTCTTCTCCTGCAAACATCAGTTGTTTTAAACATTATGACCACTGACAGGTGAAGTGGTTGATTATTTTGTTACAACGGCACCTGTCAGTGGCTGGGATATATTAGGTAGGAAGTAAATATTTTGTCCTTGAAGTTGATGTGTGGGAAACATGAAAAATTAGCGAGCATAAAGATTTAAGCGACTTTGATGAGGTCCAAATTGCGATGACTAGATGACTGGGTCAGAGCATATCCAAAACTGCAGCTCTTGTAGAGTTTTCCCGGTCTGCAGTGGTCAGTACCTACTAAGAGTTCCAAGGAAGGAAAACCGGTGAAACTGCCATTCGCTCACAGGCAGCTAAGGCTCACTGATGCGCGTGGGGAACTAAGGCTAGTCTCGTGTGGTCCCATCCTACAGAAGAGATACTGTAGTTCTGATAAATAGGTGTCAGAATGCTCAGTGCATCGCAGTTTGTTGCGTATGGGGCTGCATAGCTGCTGATCAGTCAGTAAGCCCATGCAGACCCCTGTCCATCGTTGAAAGTGTCTACAATGGACATGTGAACACAGAACTGAACCAAGGAGCAATGGAAGTAGGTCTGATTAATGGCATTATGTGGATGACTGGGTGCGTGTCTGTTCCTGAACTGTGGAGGACAAGGCACCAGGATGCAGTATTGGAAGAACATGTCAAATGTCTTGGAAGATGATGTCTTGCCATGCATTTTGTAAATATTTTATGGCTTTATGCCATCTAAGGGCAAAGATTGATATAGATGGGAAATACCTTGGCTGTTATTGAATTATTTATAACCCCAAACTCAAAAAATACGGTACATTATTGTAAAATGCAAGTAAAATCAAAATGAAACCTGATCTGCCCCCGATTGAGAATGTATGGCACATTATGAAGCAAAATATACAGCAGTGAAGGCCCTACACAGTCAGGCTGCTGACCTGCATAATGGACAAATGGGAAAATTCTTCTTGCCGGACTTGATCAACTGCGGTCCTCCATGCCCACATGCGTAATGAGTCTGATGGAAAGACATGGTGATGGTCCACAGTGGGAAAGAGTCAATTGTGCCAACTTTTTCATGCTTTTGGGGTCACAACATTGTATGTTTTTAAGAAGAAATTAAATTAACATGTTATAACAACCAGTTTGTTGTTGTATTGCTTTCAGTACAGTAGAGGGTAAATGGAATTTTCAAATCAGTCCATTTTGATTTTATTTGGATTTGGGCAAACTTTTTCCGAATTGTTGTTTTAATTTCGTCATGGAATGTGGAGGTTTGTTAAGTTTCGTGTGGTAGTTCTAGGTAGTTGAGAAAAACATCAATAATCTAAATTGCTAATGGGGCTGCTGCACTGAGCACTACTCTGTGATTATGAATTTGGCCCACGGGAAGATTGTTTGAATTTAGATTTTTGCAGCGATGATTTAAATGTTGTTTTTGTGATTTGTTTCCTTTGTTTTTATACTTGGAGGTGTTATATTTAGTCAGCGATCATTACTTATGTAACCTTCAACACAACATACAGCTATTTGAAGTGACAGTCATTTGGACATGGACATGATTTTCATAATTTTGCCTCTGTACACTGCTACAATGGATTTGAAATGAATCAATCAACATGAGCTGAAAACCTTAAGGTAAACTCTTAGACTGTTAGGTTTAATTGAAGGGTTTTCATAAAAATATTCCATAGGAATTACAATGCACCCAAAAAACACGAGATATTCATTTTTCCTTGCTAATTTTATTGATAACATTTTGATTTAATCAGGTTTCATTTACCTGTAGAAGACTGCTCTATCCACCCAAAGAAAAAAAGAGAAAGAAAACCAGGTAGTTTAAAATAATGGGCTTTTCCTCAGGAATACACAGCACTCAACTCTGCAACATCACAAGGGAAGCTACCGTCCTGGAGCTCATAGAAAGCTTTTCTCTGCTGGTTATACTGACGCAGGCTCATGTCTAAAACCCAAGAGGGGCAGGGGATTTCAGGTTACATGCACTCTGTGCAACAATGATTTTTTTATTTGCACACAGTATGAATGATGGCAAATGTCATGAAGATGTGAGTCGGAGTGTGCTGATGTTTTTTCATGGCATTGCTATATGCAAAATGACCTAAATCGAAAACCTGCTTTAAAAAATGTTATGATTTCCATTCAATATGAAATGAATAAGTTTGTGAATAAATACATTTTGCTTTGCATTATCAATATTCTTAAATTGTTAAGTTTCAAAATAACATTTCTCAATTTTTCTTTATCTCTCAAGTGATGGAGGGGCGACAATGGCGAGATGAAGTACAGTGTGTTTGTGTTTGCGTGTGTGTTTGCGTTTGTGTGTGGTAGGGTGAGTTGAGTTGAATTAATGAAATTAATGTTGCTATTAACTGGCCAGCTGCATGGTGACCACCTTGCAATTAGCAAGGATGGCTGATATTCGATATTAATAATGTTTAAAACAATATGGCTGATATTTATAACTTGGCTACTTATGGTATGACATTATGCTTTTAGGAATTCTCACAGAAATGAATGGAGAACATTGGTTTAGGCCAAGGCACTCAACATTTCCTTGCTTGGAGCAGGAAAAAGACCAGTTAAACACTAATTAAATGCTGACAATATTTTGAAAATGTAATTCATTCCCTTCACCAACAAAGTTGGACGAATGTTATGTTTCAGCCCTCAATTTTTTTGACTGTGTTTGTCCAGTTGTCAGCAGGATTATGGAAAAAGGTGAGGACTGAATTTAATGCTGAGCTTACATATGACAACAGTAAGAGCCAAGCAGATTCTCACCAATCAAAGTCAACATCACAGTAGAGGTCAAAAATGATGTTACAGGTAGATTTATGTACTTTAAAGAGTACCTCTTTTGTTGACTCCTTCGTCTGTTGTTGCTTGTGTTTAAAAATGAGTTTGACACATTAAAGCAAATGCTGGCTGGCTTCAAAACACAATTTGGAAAGGAAGTGCCTGGTGTTAGGTAGCCCGATTATACGGTAGATGGTTAGTCCACCAGCTGTATTTATGTCTCAGACAGATTTCTTACAAAACAATAAGGATAGTCTGCCCTTCGGTTATTATAGTGGAACTGAGAATAACTGGTTTTGCCCTTGTGAGAATACACCTACATGATAAAACACAGACAGCCAGGTCCTGCTCAGATGCACAGGAAATACGTTCTTAATGGCCACCTGTTGGTCTGAACTCTGCTAGCTCGATTTAATAGTTAGCCCTGCAGCTTGTCATGTAAAGTCAATGGGAAATGCATTGGGGAAATGTTGGATTTTGAAGTCTCATTTACTGGTGTACAGCCAGTAAAATACACCAACACACCAGGGGGTTCCAGTCTAGCATCAGGTTTGTGTACATCGTCAAACAGCTAATTAATATTGCTATACTGTACACTGTACACTGGCAACTATGACAATCTATGTAATATCATAAGAATAGCAGATTTATCTTGTGGGAAAAGTCCTTGAATGTTTCAGACAGTGAAGAAGAATCCATAATAAAATTGAGGAATGAAAACAATGATTAAGGAAATATATTTATTTGTGTGTGTGTTGTGTGTGTTGGTGAGGGGGGACAGACTGTTCTTATGCTCCGCACTGGAACAGTCTTGAGCAGATCTCTCTCAAAAGCGATTCCTTTCCAGAATTATCGCGCAGACTCTTAACTCTTTGATGACTGAATGAAATACCCTTGTACTGGCAGGGGTCAGGCAGTAGTTAGCAGAGATGAGTCAGCCATTACTCCCTACCTGACCTGCAGCAATGAATCTGTCTGAGGCTGCGACTGCGCCACTCACTGAAAGACATACACTACCCTCGAAACGCCGGCCAGGTTTAGCTTTGCATGATCAATTTGCGTCATGGATACCAAGAGGAAAAACCTACCTTCCTCACTAAGCTGCATCAATACTCATGGTATTGCATGGCCAAAAAGTGCACAAATAATTTTTTTCATTATTGTACCTTTCCCTTACCTGTCCTGGTGAACAGGAATAAGAATGAAATTATGTCATTATTTTCTGCATCTTAGTACTCTCACCCATTAGCTCTACACCATTCTGTTAAAACATCACTTGCAGAAATTGTTTTCTTATTTCTCATGAACTGAATTTTTCAAGCATGATGATTAATACATTTTATATTTTGGTTAGTTTTCAATCTGCAGCTGGCTTGTCATGCTTTTCTGGTAGCTGTGTCACTTAACGAACATAGAAAAAGTAAGTAGGTGACCGATGCTCTCATTTGCATTGCACGTAGTCCGATCTTGTCTCAGTTTCGATAAACTCGAGGCCTGGAGACATTGCAGTATTACGTGGGCAGTTTTTGGGCAGAGAGGAACCCGAGAAGCATTCCTGTTCTTCGCAACTCCGGAGAGAACTATGGCTCTGCTTGTCTTAACTTGTGTTTTAATATGCTTCACATATTAGATTGAAATCTGTCTTTGACACCTTTAAAGGTGTGAGTTGGAAATATGTGATTCTACGCAGTCTGCTGCTGCAGATGGAACAATCATTACTGGTAACTGATTACAACAGAGTTCTATAATACTGACTTAAAAACTATGTAATCAAGAGGCTGTGCAAAACATGCTAGGCATTATAACTGATATGACCAAGGACTGGTACACTTGTGGGACCAATTGAGTGGTCTGAGGCTTTTTCATGTTCTGTGGATCTTGGTCTCTCTGAAAGAGAAATCTGAGCAGCTTTTGAAAACTAAGACTTTCAAGTTGTTCCTGTGTTTCATTTTCTGTAGTGCCCTTTCTGTTTTAGCATGATAGCACCTCTCCACATTACTGTGCATGACATTCGAGTGTCCACGCGATTTTAGCCAGGAAGTGTTAATGTAATGCATGGACCTTAGATGGTTTGCTCGAAGTTCTGTGACTTGCTTTTGCCTGATGAAATGGAGATCTGTATATCAATTAAAAGGCCTGACAACTGAGCTGCCAGATAGCTCACTCGATAAAGCATTGCCCTGCGAAGTAGAAGTGACCGTCACGGCGTGGCTTCGATCCCCGTTTCGTACCAGCCGGTAGTGGTCGGCAGCTGTTTTCAGAGTAGCGCGCAATTGGCCAATGCGCTACAGGGATGCAAACTGGGAAGGGTCTGCCGGGATAGAGTATTGTAAATAACAAGTTCTCAGGCAGGCGGTCGTTAGGAAGATTCTAAGCTCGTTCATGTTCGGGTATCCTCCTCCCTCGTTCTGGGCCAATGAGTGTATAAGAAGCGGTGGCAACGGGCGTGTGCTTCAGAGGTGAGCCGCGAGCTGTCTCACTCTCCTGAGTTGGGAATAGGGGGCTGCATATATGCAAAAGGCCTTGTATCTAGTTCCCCAATTGGACATTCCAGATTTGGGTGGGATTGGAGAAGCCAAATTATTAAAAAGAAAAAAGGCCTGACTATAATTCAGGTGAAATAAAAATATTTTGCAGTGCTGGGTCATTTTTACTTTTCTGTTTACCCTACCTACCAGCCTCTCCTTCTCATCAGGTCGTACTGTGATCTTTAGGGCCAATCAGGGTAGTCAAGTGATGACATAATATAATAAATACAAGCACCCTCACCAAGGATTCGAAGATGTTTCTTAAAATTTAAATATAAAATTACATTTCACGGTACACAGCAAAATGTTCAAAGTTAATTCAACTCTCAGAGTCTATTTGATTCTGCGCTTGCAAGAATGGAACCTAATAGACTCTTTAAAAGTTGATTTTACTCTGAACTCCTTGCTGTGTACATTTCTTTGATGACTACGTCTGTAGATGGGTAAATTATCTTCCAGCTATTTGGTATTTTTTTGTACTACTGTCTAGTCATCAGACACTTCACTCCTCAGGGATCAGAGCTCCGGTTCCCATCGAGGAGGGAAGTACTTTTCCCAAGAGACAGCAAAAAGTGCTGATGCAAACATCAACTTATCAACTACCAAGTTGACCAATAAACTAAATGACATGAACAAAAATTCCCTTATGACCACTGAGCTATGCTATTAAAGCAAGAGAACAGAGTGAAACATAAAAATAATGTCTGCTTTCTCAAGCATAATAATGGTGTCATGGGATTTGTCTGTGGGGAGAGGAGCATTGAAACTGGCCTTGAGTTATATCAGGCATATATCAGAGCAAATACCCATGCACTGGATCAGCAGAGTGGCGGACTGTACTGTACTAGCTGGCTAGTTTTTCATGGACCCCGTGTTTTTTGATTAAAATGTGTACTTGTTGAAAACACATAGCAAAGAAAGTGTCACTAAATTTCAGTGTTTTTTTTTTTCTTTATTTCTTTTATGGATATTTTTCATTGTTTTTTTGACAGCATTAAAATACCAAAATTGAAATAAATTTCCAAAAGCTGAAAACTATAACTATTCAAAAAATGTTATTGAGGAAAACGGGTCCCCTGATTTGGCAGTGCAAAACGATTCAAATCAGTCCTTTTTACAAGCTTCTAAATGATACTGAAGGCTTCACAGAGAGCTATGTGAGACAGAGTCCAGAGAAATATGGAAATGGCTGTGCAGACTGTAGGATTTAGAAACAAGCACAGAGACCTGTCAAGGAAAGCTTACATGTTGATACATCAGTGCTTTTAATTTGATAGATGATGACAGTTCTTCAGAAGTACTGTAATTTACAGAGCATTCCATCAGAAATCATTTGCCTCTTGAACCATCCCTTATAGATTTGAATCATTTTTTCTGAATGTTAACCAACATGAGAGAATGTTACAGTGGTTTGATTAACTACAGTGACCAAAGATTAAGGGCATAGGGACCCTCAAAGTTGACTGATATTTAAACTGTGCATCCAACCCAAGGATGCAAATGTGAAAAAAGTAATATAACAATATGATTCTTATGTGATTGGAAAGCTTGCAAAAAAGGTCACCGACAATTTCAAATTGATCAAAGGTAAACTTAGGGACTCAAGCGCAGATAGCATAAACTAAATTATAGTTTATTTTATATATCAGGGTTATACGAGTTGGGTCGAAACCCAGGGGGCAGGAATGCAGTGCCAAATCACAGGGCTGTGATATCATGATACAGTCAAGTCACTGGCAGAGTTCAGAGGGCAGAATACATTACAGAAACTCAATCCAAACCCAGGGTCAGAAAGGGTTTTGTAACAATCAGAACCGATAACCAAAACAGCACAAACCAAAAAAAAATAAAAAGTTGGGTACAGACAGAGTGAAATGCAGAACAGATAAACAGACTGAAACCACCTACTCCAAACCAGGACCAAATTTTACTGAGACAAACTCAGGAAGACAGAGTGAAGCAGGTGTAAATACACATGTCCAGAATCAGGTGAGGGACGGGCATGAGGAATGCCGAGAGCAGGGGGAGGTAATGAGACAATTATTCAATCAATCAAGACGCAAGACAGGGAACCAGGAATGGAGAGACAACAAAGGCATGTCGACAGACACAGAAAGAAGGAAAGATACAATAAAACAAAATAAAAAGATTATGAAAAATACAAACATTAATTGCGAGCATTGACATAGTTATTTTGGTCTGACTTTATTGCTAATGTGGTAATTTTTTGTCCTTGTGGCTTGATAAACTTTATTTGAAAAATGTGAACTCCAATTCCAACATTTTAAAAATATGACCTTGAGTAAACAGTTGTTTGCATAACGTGAAGTTCACGAGTATCATTACTTGCGCCAATGAATTATTTGAACCAAATGTATGGTAAAATTATTATTATTTTTTTTTTGTAATTTACTGAAATGCTATCATTGATCCTGGCTGTGGCTATCCTACGACACAAAATGCAACTGAAATCCGGATGTTTGATTTCTTGCCTGTAAACGGTAAAAAAATCAATTTCTTTTTTAAATTTTTTATTTTTTCAAGCTGTGTGTGAAATTTCACTTTTAACAGTCTTGTTGGGAGAAGTTGGCCTCAGTCCCACCATGGGAAGAGAGGGCATTTAGTCACTGTGTTCCACTGTGAGAAAAGTATATGTTCAGCCACTGTATTGTTCAGTCACTGTGAGAACAGACGAATCTGTCACTGGATTCCTTCATGAGAGCACAGCACGTCTGGTCACTGAATTGTGAGGACAGTATATATTCAGTAACAGTACCGTTCAGTTGCGGGGTTCCAACGTGAGAACTGAGTATGTATAATCACCGGGCTCCAATGTGAGAACCAACTATATTCAGTCACTGCATTCCACCGTGAGAACATGGTCACTCACTAAGTTTTACTATAAGAACAGAGTATGTTCAATCGCTGAACTCCACTGTGAGAGCAAGAATATATTCAATTACTGGGGTCCACCATGAGAAGAGCATGTTCAGTCAGAGTAATCCATGGTGAGTGCAGAGTATGTATGTTCAGTCGCTGTGGTCCAATCACTCTAAGATGTCTGCACTGTGTATGTAAGGTCCAGATAAACAGCATTGTATTCTTTGTGGACCAATACTGTGGTGAGTGCATGCCCCAGGAGCGGGCCTGCCAGTGCAGCTGGTGTTGTGTTTGACTAACCCCCTTTGCGGAGCAGCACTGTCCCCAAATTGTCCGCATAGTCCTTACTCAGCTGCCTAATGGACGGACCATGCTGCTGATCTGCCTGTATCAGTACAGACTATGAGCCTGCAGAGAGGCCTGGCAGCCCATCATAACCTCTGTTCCCACTCAAATATTTGAAGACCGCAAAGGAGTCTAAATTTAGCATTTTTGTACATTTTATATATTATATATCATTATAATATTTATAATAATGTAGCTTATATCTACAATAATGTAATGTAGGAGATCTGACTATAATTTTTGTTTGTAAATCATGGTTAGTTTAATGAATGGCAAAGAGAATACAGGGGCTGCTAGTAAATGCTAGGGTCAGTGCTGGGGCCAGAAAGAAAGTGACTGATCTGAATAACTGTGAAATGGCTCTGTGAATGATTGCCACAGAGTGCTCATCTCATCAGTGCATTGTCAATGAGTTCATCCTGTTCATTAATCAATCAGGACCTTTTGTTTTAATTTAGTAACCTGCATAAAATTATACATTATTATGTTAATTGTGTCAGATAGATAATTACTGAGAGAAAACATTGTCATTCATTGTGATGTTATACTGGATTTAATTTATTACATTTTTAAACCATTCCTGTCCTGTCCTTCACTCCCAGAGCAAGACATGAGCACAGCAGCGATCAACATTTCTTGCCTGTCCCTGTAATGCTGTGTGCTGATTCAAAATGCCAGTCAGTGCTTGTAACTGCTCCCTGCATCCCTTCAGCATCTGATTCTGCACCATTAGACTTTGTTTGTATTGAGCTTTTTGGAGAGACATTGTCATGAAGGTGTAATGAGTTATGTCTTATGACACAGAAGACACATCTCTTCACGTCCCACAATGGCCTTCCTAGTCTCTCTTTGATATCCTGTCTCTGCTTCAATTTCCAGCTTGGACAAAAATGTTATTGCTAAAATGATTGAAGGATAGTTTTAGCTGTTTAGCAGGATATACTTAATAATAGGGCCACATTTTGCATTAAATGCAGAAATCATTGCTGACATGGCTGAGCATTGGCTGGTAAATTGCGATACGAAGCACATACTGTTATGGCAGTTGCAATGCTATATTCAGAACCATTTCTGAAGTTGGGAAATGGAAGTAAGAAATGAAAACTGATACATAAATCATCTTTGACCTTGAAAATGTGTGCTTCCTCTTAATTTTATACCTGCAACACATTCTGAGGCAATAAGACTTAGGAAAGTGTTGGAATACTAAAAAAGGGTGTACAGGTGTTCAACATGTGATGCTGTCATGCTTGGATATAAAAGTATCATTGGGAAAAAGCCCAGTAGTTTACAAGCAATGAGTGTTTTAGGCTTAAAAGCTATTCAATGAGAATGATCTGACTGTTTAAAAGCAACATATTTAAATGTGCATGATACGTTTATATTTCATTTTACTTTTCTTCGTCAGGCATTTCTCTACGCCGCTAACGTCTAATATTAAGCATTACGAATATGAGTTTGCTGGCTATCTCAGACGTTCGCAAATTACTCTAATTGCCTTTAGCCAGTTTGAAGGGCACTTCAAAAATGAAACAACATTAGATCATTCAAACTTAGGAAGCTGGAATGAAATACGACAGTTGCTCATTTATTTCTTACCAGTCTGCGTCTTTGGGAAAAGAAAATATGGATGGCATGTTCCTATAATTACACCAAATTGCTGCAAAAGGTTTCAGTATTTTTAACATGCATGGATAACAACGCATGATACTGCACACATTTTCTGTTTGCACCTTATTTTACTGCTTTCTAAATATCTGACATTAACCCAGTAAGCAATCTACTAGGTTATATTCCTTTCCCCCTCTAAAAACGATAAAATCTCAATGACAATAATAGTATTACTGAGCATAGAAACACAGGCATTATTTCATTTTAAATTTTTATTTATTGTGTTCGTTCAGATTTTTATTATTTTTACTTTCATCTTTCTTTTTCTTCCCTAAAAGTATTTGCAAAAATGATATAAGCTTACGGCTATCAAATGTGGTAATTTGTTTCTTACGTTCACGCATTACGTAGGTAAAATAAATAAATAAATAAATTAAATTCATCTTCAGGCCATTAGACTCAAGCCTACTGAACTTGCTGTATATCCATCCACAGATGGCGCTATACCAATCAAATGGTCTTAACTCCTAAACAAATTGTCTGATCAACTTGAATTTTAAAATGCTACATTTCAGTCAAGGCTCCAATGGATATCTATAAGTAAAAGATTACGGCTCAAACATGTGGGTTGACATCAGCCAGTCAAATTCCAGTAGCCGTTATACTCATGTAGCTACCACCAATCATCATGAAACTTCAAATGATTGTTAAGGATGTGTCTAAGAGCAATCTCTGTGAAAATTATTTCAAATGGCCCGATAGTGGCGTTGTAGAGAGCCTAGACATGTCTTGAGCTATAACTCTTGAACCTTTTGGGCTAGATTCCAAAAAACTATTTTCAACTGATTCCCTTTTTCTAGTTGAACAGAAAAGCCTCAAATTGATCACAGTTAGATGGAGAAGACAATAAAGTAAATTCAGAAAACGATGGTCCTGTTGCATACAGCTCATTTTTTAAAACATCGCTGTAAATTCCAGCTTTAACCAGCTTAAGCTTGTGAGCCTGGGTTTGGCAGATGGTGGCGCTGTGTTTTTAACAGTTTTCGCTGGTCAACGGGCCCTTCACCAGCTGACTCTAGCTTACTCTTCCATACTTGCTTTGAAATCCTTTTATCCAGCGACGGAGACTGGCTTTAACCAGCTACAGTCCATTTATGACCTGTCGGAGGTGTTGAAAACACAGCTTAGACCAGTGGTGCCCAATCATATGCCATGATGGCCAAGAGGGTACGAGTTTTCATTTCAGCCAATCACCACATATGCTGATTTCACTGATTAACACTCCTATAAGCAGAGAGGAGGGTATAATTGGTGTAATCAGCTGGTGTAATGACTGTTGGAATGAAAACCTGCATAATTTTGGCCCCCCATGACACGTGATTGGGCACCACTTGCTTAGTCCATCTTAAACCAATTTGAAATCCTAGCAGCTCTTTGCTGGAATTTTCAGCGGAGATCATCGAACAAGAAAGATCTAATCCGCGATCTTAGAAACATGCAGTGGGCTGTGTTTCAAAAACCAAAGAACCACATACCATAGACTTTGCCCAGTGTGCAGAGGTACGGGCAGGTCACGAAAGCCGAACCCCCTAAAGGAGCTAAAATGTTTCCGAAAGTTTTAAAAGCTAAAACTGCTGGTATGTGTGGGGCCAAAAAGCAGTATGTAAGCAGTAATTTTTTCAGAATGCTACAGAAGGGCTCTGACAAAATAAAACACATTTGTACAAAACCATGCGAATAACAATACTGATTCTGGCACTCACTGTAGTGATACATGTATCATCAATATTTTTAGAGCACAGTCCTAACCGTTGGTTCGTTTAGCTGACTTTCATTTATCAATTATCACATGCTGCCTCTGTGCCCGCTTGGATTCAGTTACACCATGTTCCCCACTTTTGTTATTTGGTCTAGTTGGTTTGGTTTCATGTAATGTACAGTGTTGTGTTCTTCAGTTTATTGTCATGTAAAATATAGTTTAGTGTACTGAAAGGATGCAGTGAAGTGTCATGCAGTTTCATTAGTAAATATAGTATGGTGACGTATAATGGGAGCAGAAGTTTTCTCTCTCTCTAACTCTCTCTTTCACGCTCTCTCTCTCACCTTTTCTCTCTGTATCGCTCTCTGATGCAGGTTATGACACCCCGCAGGTCGACTGGAACTCCAGCTGTGAAAGAGAGGGGCTGATCACTACCAGTGCCCCCCTCTCCCCCCCTCCCACCCCCACTGTGGCACTCCTGTGTCCCCATGGCAACAGGAGGTCTTGCCCCCGAGAAAGACGTGCTGGTCAACCTGCATCAGGTATGAGACCTGTCCATCTCCCTCCACTGGCCCCTCCCACCCCCTAATTCATCTCTTTTTCCTCCACTATCGCGTGAATTATCAATGGAAAGAAAAAGGGAGAGAGCTTAACCCCCACCCCCACCGCGAGCAACATGATTCTCCCATGTGGAACAGTACGCACGTGACCACTGGCACATGATGACAATAAGCTGGCAAGTGGTGCAGTATTTAAAACAGATGGGTCAGAAGGGCACTGGCGTTGGTGTTCTCTTGATAATTTGCAGTAAGTCAATCATCCCTAATTAGTCTGGGTTGCTAAGGTGACCATAGCAACATGCAGCTGAGGGCTTCTAGCAGGCCGCGCAGCATGAGGCCTCGAGCTGGCTGTGTGGGCAAGGCCACGTGATGAGAGCTTGTGGTGTAGGAGGGGCCACGTAATGAAAGACTGTGTTGTGGGTGGGGCCACGTGATGGCAGCTTGTGGTGTGGGCAGGGCTATGTGACTAGAGATTTTGGTGTGGGTGGGGCTTTGTGATAGGGGACACATGATGAGAGCTTGTGATGTAGGCGGGGCTATGTGACCAGAGATTTTGGTGTGGGTGGGACCACATGATGAGAGTTTGCTATGTGGGCAGGGCAATGTGACAAGAGCATGGGAGGTGGGCAGGGCCACGTGATATGAGCTTGCTGGGTGGGCGGGGCCATGTGAGAAGAGATTCAAGTGTGGGGAAAAAAAAAATCAGGTAATGGTAATATTGATACCACTTCACTCCTTCAGCCTAAACTCGAATTTTGCCTGAATTTCCCCTTAAGAAAATGAAAAGTTAGAAAAAGCATTTTTTCTGTAATTTGGTACAGTATCACACATACAGTATATTCTGTATCTTCTGGTTGCAGTGCATCACTGAAGCTACAGTGCACGAATATCGAGTGAAATATTCAAACATCTAGACGCCATGTTTTAATGGCCACAAAATTATATCCAATAGGAAATATCCAGATTTAGTTCATAATTTTCTACATATTTCCCTGCAATTCAGTGGGACATATCTGGGACATTTGGAAACCTTGGAATCACCACTCTGATTTAAAATAGGACTAATGTTCCACTGGTTTGAATGAAATGGCTGCAATGGACCAACCCATGTGTGGGTTCCTATAGGTTTTAGGTTTCCTATAGGTTTTTTTTCTATAGGATTTTTTCCCCCCCAAAATTCTAAGTGTTTGTTTGTTTGTTTGTTTGTTTCATGTAATATTTCCATCATATATCTGTGATCTTGAAGGGGGAGTTCACTGCCACCAATGTTGTAGGCCCTCCAGAATTAAATTTGCCCATCAAAGCCCTAGATATTTCCTTTTTCATTTTTGTAACCAAGCTATTGTTTGCTAGTTTAACAAATGATGTTAACTAAGAGCATCTGTTTCACCAACTAATGTTAACAGCCCTGCGACAGAACTTCATTAACTGTAACGTTTCTATGGGTCTACTTCCTGGACAGCTCAAGCCTGCCATCCAACGTATCGGCCCATGAAGACTTTATACAGCATAATGACTGTATATTCTTGTTCTAACATGTAGGCTTAGGGGCCAGGTTACCTCCAAAAAGCAATAATCATCCAGCATGCTCTGGTCATCCGGAGCTCTCTCTGGGTCTAGTACCATGTCTTCTTGCTTCTGATAGTGAGATGATCAGGGAATGTTACCTATAACAGGGTTGAACTTCACTGCCCTGGCTTAGCCTATGAGGGCATTGTTTTGGCAGGCTAAGCTAACCCAGGTGACGACAGCCCTTTTAGTTTCAAATTCAACTGATTTTTCTTCCTACTAATGGGAGCGAAGTTTTCATTGTACAAATTGATATATTTAGAATCATGGAGTGCATTAAAATCAATCTTTTTTATGTTATAATGTCCTCAAGTTCATTTATACACTCCTGATAATGTTACAAAAAAGGTGAACTGCCCCTTTGCAGCTGATAAGGGAAAATATGAATCAATAGTATTTTATGCTCTGAATTTTTAATCTTAGTGTGAATGCAGCTGAGTGAAACACTGAGCATATGCTTTCGTATAGATCGAGCCTCACAGTTTTGACACACATTGAGGATTTCTTCAGTGAGTCCCCTTCAGTCTGCTCACCGGAAGAGAACTTTCTGCCTGCATACTGTGATCTGGGATCTCCGCTACTAGAGCTGAGGACTGAAAGTCTGACGCCGTCTACATCTGTGAAACACAAAAGCTTTTATTTCCACTTATCGTCCACGCTGCCCTTTATAAATACAGGTTGGCTTATATCAAAGTGACCGTTTAGTATTTTCGGTCCAAATCAAAGTGAATGTTTTGTTCTTTCTTGCACAAAAGGCCCTGGGTAACAAACAGTGCACAATGGAAATTATATATTATTCTGACAGAAGCATAAGTCACAGTCAAAATGTGAGGCACATAATTGTGGCAGTGACGTTTATCACGCGTGTGAATGAAGTGCTGCCTGCAGCAGAATGTTCAAACTGAGGGAATAATCAGAGCACATATGGTGCCCTCTGGCTTGGGCCTGTTACCGAGGCAGAATTACAAAGTTAGCTGGATAACATCACTGAATAAGGCCTGCAACAGCTCTTATTTTTACTGCTGTTCATGTTTCAGATTGGTGAGGGTAATTATTTTTTCAGCAAAGTCAGTAATCCTGCTCAGTGAAACTGACCTTTTATCTCAATCTCTATCCAGCTCACTAATTAATCCTGCTTAATGTAACAGGCCCCTGAAATCAAAGTCTATCCAGTTATCTCTGTCATGGTTTGCGTATGTGCTTTTTCCTTTCTTTGTTATTCTCGTCCCTGACGACATCGTATTCTTTCCCCATTGGATTTTTCACCCAGCTTGCTGATTATTCCTGGGCGGTCCTTCCCCGGAGTCTATATAAGCCGGAGGTTGCCACGCCTCCTTTGCTGGAGTGTCTGGTTTCAAGTTGCTCACTTCGGCTTTAGAATTCTGTAGTCAGGGTTTGTCAGACTATATATTATCTTTATTTCTTGGAAGATCTGCTTCTTTAGGGATTTTATGGCACAATTGTTTGGTGCCTTATTTTCTCATTTATTGAGATTTCTTTTCCTCTGTTGTTGCTCGCCTTGTTTCTGGCACTAAAGTCTTTCCTGTATTCAGAAACGCGAGCTCTTTTTCCTTCCTTTCTCGCTCTATCACTTTCAGCAGTGCCGGCTCCGTGCTTGGTGCACCTTAGCCTGCCACAGCATCTGAAACTCCTGATTAACCAGCCTTTACAATCTCAGCAATACTGCTTAACACTTTCCCTGTCACAGTATTTTCTTTAGTCGCCAGCCACTGCCAGCAGTTTAGATAATATTCACTGATTTTTCAACACCCTCAAAATATTCCGTTTTTTCAGTATGTACACAGAAGAACATGGCTTCTCGTTTTAGACACAAGAAACCATTTAATTCCAGCCAAATTCTTTTTTTTTCACAAACACTTGAATATTGGCTTTTTTAACATAACATAAATAACATGGATGGCAAGAACAGGTCTTTCAGCCCAAATACGCTCGCCAGTTTCTTAATACTATTGTGAATATATCCCTTCAGATACTCAATGACTCAATGGTATTTAGCTTTAAGTCAAGCCTGCTCTTGAAAACCCCTAAGGTCTCTGCCTCAACAATATGGCTATTCCACATTGAAATTACTCTTTGGGTGAAGAAATATTTCCGAATATCAGTGCTAAATTTACCTTTGGTCAACTTCCATTTGTGACTTAGAGTTCTACTCACAACACTTGGTCGAAGGAATCCTACATAATTCACTTTGTTATTCCCTTTAACACATTTAAAGACCTCAATCATATCACCCCTGAGTCTCCTTTTCCTAAGACGAAAGAGATTAAGGATCTTCATCCTCTAATCCTAGCTTTCATCTTTTTACCTGGAATAAGCTTAGTGGCTCTTTTCTGAACTTTCTCTAGAGCCTCTATATCTTTCTTAAAGTACCGTATGGTCCCCAGAACTGTACGTAATACTCCAGATGTGACCTGACGAATGTGTTGTACAAAAGAAGCATCACCTCCTTAGATTTGTACTCAATACTTTTGGCAATGTATCCCAGCATCCAATTGGCTTTTATAATTGATACGGCACAATGGCTAGAGCCTGTGAGGGTTTGGTCAACAATCACTCCTAGATCTTTCTCGTGTGGAGCACATTCCAGTTTTAAACCTCCCATGAAGTAATCCTGTCTAATGTTTTTATTACCTACATGTACAACATGTACATGTACATTTAAAAAAACCCATATTTTGGACATAAAGCTGAGAAAGCATATTGATATTATCCAACATCGACCTGCTGCTTTGCTTTCAAGTTGTCTGCATGTATCAAGGAGATTCATCGCAGATTTTAAAAGAACTTGTGATCATGGAACTTGCCCAAGAAAGAAATCATAATTTCTGTCTTTACATTGTTTGCAATGAGCACCAGAACGCTGTTGTCTGTTCATTTGATCATATTTTTGTCAAAAGATCCGCGACAATGCTTGATACCAAATGACAGCAAAAGCCTTGATTGGCGGAAAGTAAAGTGTTACTGAAACAGGCCTTTGATCTTAACAGCTGGCTGGCTGAGGAAAGGTACAATCTACAGGCGCCCTTTGAGAGTAAACCTGCCCTGTGACGGGCTAAAAATGTTGTGAGCAGCGGGGCAACTCATAGCCCTCTTCTGAATGAGCACATGATCATGAGGATGGTAAAGGAGTTACCTGTCCAGCACTCATTGAATGGGAGAGAATAAGTCCCTGCTTCTGATTGGCTCTTTGAGGATGTAGTACTGACAGCTGTAGTATGATAGCACACCGACAGCTGTGTAGAATGTTGGTGAGGATGTTGACCAAATAACTGCAAACTCTCAGCGCTATGATTGTCAGCCATGTACTGTTAAATACCACCAAAAGTGTTTTAGAAGAGAGGCGTGTCAGATGCTGAGGATGAAAGCAATTGCTCAAATGACAACTGAAATATTCTGGCTCTCTGAGTCCGTCCTCTCACCATGCAATTCAGACTGAAGTGTTGATTGGATATTTTACTGAGGGTCAGATTGTGTGGCTGAACTGTGAGAAACAGGGCCCAGACTGCAGGCCTTGAAATTGTTGTGGGTCCTCGCAGAACGTTATAGCCTGTACAGTCCGCAAGCAAGCAGCTTGTCAATCTCATCTGGTATTTTAGTGCCTGCCATTCTACATATTAAGTTCTGCTGGGCGTAAACATGAACGCAAAGTCCCTCTGGTATTCCCTGGGAAGTCTACTTTAAACCTCTGAGACAAGCTTGCCCGCCCCATGGGATGAAATTGTGTGATTGGCTGCAGTCAAAAACAGACTGGCTCGCTGTGATTGGCTTATTCCCTTCCCATTGAATTTACACTGAAAACAAATTGATGGGCGAGAGTAATGGGTGAATATTCAAATAAACAATATTCAAACCTCATTCAAATCAACACAATGCCATATTCAGCAACTGAACAGAGAAAAATGGTCGGAGGCTAAACTGGGTCATTGAAAAAAAAAAAAAAAAGAAAACACAGTAATTTCTCTTTGTGAGACTGTGGGGTAAACTAGGCCGGGGGCCATATTCACACAGTATCTTAAGCCTAAAAGTAGCTCCTATCCGGCAAGTTTCTGAGAAACTCCTAAAAAATGGGTGTGTCACTCAAAATTTTAGGACTCTAATTTTCTTTTTTTCATCCAGCATAATTCACTAAAACCTTTCGTGCTGAAAATATATCACTACTCTGAGAGTTGATAAGAGTAGTTATCAGGGAACTAATGATGCTTTTCCACTGCATGCTGTGGCTCACCTCGACTGGACTCAGTTTTTAATGCTTTTCCGTTGTGGATAATACCTGGCACCAGGTACCTTTCTTAGTACCAGACCAGCCGCGGTTCCAAACGAGCCGAGCCGTGAGGTCACTGTGCTGCAGACCAGTGATTGGTCTCAGGGAATCGTCATTCACGCCACACGGGACAAGCCAACGAAATACATAACATAATCGACTTTGCGATGGAATCGGATGATTTTCACTGTAACACAATCTGAAATTTAAATATTAAAACGTGACTGAAGTAGGTAAATACATATCCAAACCATGCCTACTGCAAAATGTGTTTAATGTCTGCTGGCTGGGACTGAGAGAAGGTTTGCTGTTGCGTTTAATGTGGGATGGCTGCGCTTTTAATAGATCGCTAATGTATGCAGGAGGTAGGTGAAGCCTTTGCTTAAGTTAGACAGTAAAATATCGAAAGTGACATCTCAAAAATAAACTGGAATCCTATGCAGCGGAGCCAAACTTGCAACTTGCAAACTCTATGAGATTTGTAAAATCATTCCGAGCGGCTTTGCAGATGAATATTTGAACTGTTTGGGTGAGGCTTTTTCCCTGGTGATGCAGCATATGAAATTCATTTGCAATAAAAAAAAATTCATCTCAGTTATACCATTGCACAACACTGATGACTCATTATCCTGGACTCTATGATTTGCTTTGTGGTGGGTGGGGACTTCCTGTTAGCATGTGCAGCGCGGTGGTAATGTCCGGTGGTGAACAAAAGTTTTGTTGTTTTTACTGGTTCTCAACTGCATTTGCTTGCTATGTTGTTATTTATTGCTTTTATTAAATAACCTTTTACAGTGCAAGACTGCTATACAGTATTCTTAACTGAGCATGTTAAATAAGATTTAGCAATCAATAATATAAACTGAATGTGTGGACAGAAAAAAGTATTCTCTTTAGGGTTAATTAATCCCCGTCGTAAATTAGGGAGATATGCGTGGTTTGAGCACAAACCATATGTTTGCAGTGTTGGGAAGAAGAGCAGTGTGGGTACGGGAGTGATCAGTGTGAGTGTGTTCCTGGTAAGTGCACGACAGCCAGCTGAGCTGTCGCTCACACAGCTGTGGCTTGGGGGGGGCGGAGGGGTGTGCCTCACCAAACCAGGCAGCTGTCGCCATGGTGATCCCTCTCCGCCTCGAACAGGGGGTTCTGATGAAGTGATCCCCGCCTCCCCTCACCCATCACCACCAGTTGGGATTATATTGTCATGGCAACGTCACCCCAGAAGCCAGCTGCACTGTAATATCAAAACCAATCCTACATAATGCTCACCGCACAGTGCAGACTCTACACCAAACTACAGAGCCCGTCTTTGTGCAGCAACTGTGGGAGCTGGAGCAGAGCCTTAACCAATACCAGACCGTGGAGCCCATCAATGCACGAGAGAAGTACCGTCACAGATACAAGACCATAGAGCTCATCCGTGAGTGGAAATGGAGCCGTTACGGATACCAGACCATAGATCTCATTCATGCACTAGACCCTTAACAGACATCAGACCATGGATCCCATTCATGCATTTGAGCCAAAACATGTACCAGACTATGGAGCCTATCAATGCATTAGAGCCTTACCTTCACAGATACAAAGCCATAGAGCTCATCCATGAGTGGGAATGGAGCCTTATCAGATACCAGACCATAGATCCCATGCATGCTCTAGAGCTTAAAAGACATGATAAGAACAAGACCTTCATCCCAATAAGATTGGCATCTCCGTCCACTGAAACACACCTTCTGGTCCATACATAGCACGCCTGGTCTGGAAAACGTGCAAAGTCTTAGTCTCTGCCGCATGAGTGGGCAAGCTATTCCACTTTGTAACGATTCTTTGAGCGAAACAAAACTGCCAGATGTTTGAGCAGAATTTACCCCTTGCCAACTAGTGACATTCAAGATACAAGAATGCAAATGCATCAAACGAAAATTGCTTTTTTCATGACACTTTGTGATTTTGAGTTAAAGCCTTTTTAAGTTGGGAACTTTTTACTTGATCTGCGATAACGATTTACTTTTTACATGATTCCATTGAAACTAATAGGAGAATCACTAATTTTTTGACGTCAAACACTTTATAGGTATAGACAAGAAACTATAGCAAAAAGTCAAAGACGTCCAAATGTCTTGAAATGTCAATTTGTACTTGATGCCTTCACAAATATTTTATGTGTGATGACGCATGGGCACATTCTGTATGTTTTCACCGTAGACAGGCCCACTCAAAGGGCAGACCCAAGGTCTTTGTTTTTGCAGAGGTTTCAGATATTAGTTTGCAGGATTTGAGCCTGGTGGTCTATCAGGGTGGCATTTGCTGTTCACAGAAACACACAGGCCTGTCTGCATGTGAAGGTTCCACAGAGTCCACAGTGTCCCTCACTACCAGTTTCACGCACCAGTCATGCCTCGTTCCACTGTTGCTCTGGGCGAGTGAAACACACCTGCACAATGCCCTGCATTCTCCCACCACATGACACACAGTCTCTGACTGATTGCAGGGACAATTTTGAGCGACTGCAGTGCAAACAGGGCTGTGAATGTAATATTGAAAACTCAGTACGGCCACTTATTATTTTTCTTGTCCTGCAGTCATGGCTAGTAATGTGATGTCCAGAGGATGTTTACCAAGCTCTTGCTGTATTTTGCAGACACATATAGACAGGTCTACAAATACTTAGACAGTGACTAAATTATTATTTTGTTATTCTTGTTTTTGCTGTCTACCACAGCATAATGGAATGGGAATAAATTAATTTATATGAGCTCAAAGAGCAGATTTTCAACTATAAATTGTGGGTATTCCCCTCTTTTTAAGGGACCAAATTTAACTGGGCACCTGACTACACAGTTGTTCATGGCCAGTTACTCTTTTAATATTTATTTTGATATTTCATTTTAAAGGAAGCAGAAGAAGTAAAGAGTTTATTTGAAGTGTGAAATTTGAATTATGGTGGAAAAGTGTAATTAAATCAAACTAAAATGCCCAAGCGTACAACTCCCAAATCTGTCACCTGACCTGAATCCAATTAAGCAGGTATTTCATGTTCAGGCAGTCATTGATTGTGAAGGATCCACAACCGAGCATTAAAAATGAGAATTCCTTTAATCATTAGGCTCGTTTGTCTCATTGATTTTGAATTCCCTAAAATTTGGGGGCTAAGTACAAAAATGGTTATAATTTCAACATGGTGTCCACCATATTTTGACTTAAGGAATTCAAGTTGAAAGTCTTGCCTTCAAGGACAATCTTGATCTCTCTGCCTCCGCTCCAGCCGCAGCCGTGGCTGGAGACTTTACGTTTTTGGGGTTTTCTTCCAGCCACGCACATGTCCGTCTGTCCCAATATTGTAAACACAATATCTCCGAAACACAGGGAGGAATTTATTTTCAAGATTGGGACAATCATCCACTGGGACTCAAGGATCACCTGATTACATTTTTTGAGGTTAAAGGAAAAAGTAATGATCAGTTCTATCCCATACTTGGTCCCCATAAACTTTTCATGGGCCGTTTATTAAAACTGCTCATACTCCGACATTTTCAGAGCTAGAAACATCAAACTTGCTGTGCAGCTTTGTGTTGGGTCAGATTTGTCATTTTTCAAGTTTTCTTGACGATCAATCATTTCTATCCCTCCTATTTCATCCATGATTCTTCAGTTTGATAGACTTCCATTCATTTTCAATAGCTCAATTTGATGGCTAGAGCCTCCAAACTTTCTAGACAGCTCCAGACTGTCCCAAACGGTGGATGTTGCTGTTCATGGAGCTCTGCCCCCTATTTCTTTTCTTTCTTTATCTCTCTATCCTCCATTAAACATTGGTAATTTTCCAAATCTTGCAACTTTCAGGTTTCAAACTTACTTCACACTTAAGGCTTTCCCAAAGGATGGATTTTAATGTCTCTTGCCTCCTGCCATACACATGCACACAGATACATGGACTATTATCATATTTTTTCATCACTCCATCCAACGTATAACATAAATAGGGGATCATTGATATTTTATAAATTATGTATTATTTGTAATTGGGGATTGAACTGCTGGACTCAGGAAAGAATCACGTTTTACAAAAGTAATTGGTCAAGCCCCACCCCCTTTCCTAATTGGTTAATATTTGATGCTTCAGAACAACTGAACCATTTTTCATAGAGAGTTTTGGACTGGGTTGTTGAAGCCCTGCTAAGGGGTTTTGGTATTAGACTCAGGAGAGATTCAGATGTTAACTGAAAAAGCCCCAACCCCCTTCTCTGATTGGTTGATATTTGATCCTTCATCCCTATTGAAACGCCTGTCATAAATAGTTGAAAGGGCCTGGGTTGTTCAGGAAAGGGTCACATTTTAATTTTGAAGCCCAGGATTTGGTTCAAGGACTCAGAGAAGGGTCACATGCTAATTGTAAAAGCCCCACCCTTTTCCCGTTTGTCATTGAGAGTTCTGTTGGGTTACTGGACTCAGAAAAGAGTCACATGTTCATTTCCAAAGTCAGATGTGAATTGACAATGACCTGCAGTTTGGCATTGTTTTTTGACACAGGTAGGGGTTACATATCAATCTTCAAAGCCTTGACCCTTTCCTATTTGGCTTAGCTTTTCTTCCATGCTACTGTTGATCTGTGTGACATTGAGATAGTTGCATTTTTGTTTTCATTAAAAGCTCACATTTCAGTTGATGAACTCCTGCCCCCTTTGTTGATTGGCTTAGCATATATCTTTCTTAACTATTGAACTGCTTGTCGTAAAATCTTGGGAGTTTTGTTGTTTGAAATGTTAGCATCATACTAAAGATTATTTGGATTTGTCAAACCAGCCTGAAGTTTGTTCATAAACATCACATTCTGTTTGGTTTTGCTGAGAGTTTCAGGTGATTGTTGTTGCACCATGTGACAATGCTGTCTACCAGAGCTCTATGCTCCTGTGTAAAACCAATCTCAGAGTGGAGAGAGCATGTTTCTCACTGGAAATCAGTCTCTGGAATCATGTACATTAGTATAGTGATAACTTCTGTTTCACTTTAAAATGCACCAAATATCTTTCAATTCTCTCAAAGTCCTCTGTACATATGTTACATACATGTGTCCGGACAAACATGGATGTAAACTGCTGCTTGACTGGTTGGCAGAGATATACAATCATCAGGTGGTAATTCTGGTTTAATTTTAAATTTATTATGTTGGGTTAGAGAGCTGTCATGCATGCACTGCCATGAAGAAGTACTTGCCTGATTTCTTTCATCAAGGTTTGGCTTCATGAGAAGTGACAGCACCAGTGCTTGTTTAAAATAATCAGGGACATGTGCAGCACAAAGGGTGATGTTGAGAATAGAAAGTAGGGCTGGACTCATTTCCTTAGTCATCATTAGTAGAGCCTCGTGGGAATAATGTCCAGGGGATTTGAGAGGGTTATATTTGAAACACTGTATATTGTCTATAACATGATGTTCCACAAAGGAGCTTGTTAAATTTCTGTATTCAGTCTCAGGTGAGTGCCTCAATGAAATGAATATGGTGAGAAAATATTTCAGATTTTCAATCTCATATCCATAAAAACTTGAGATGTTTTGGAAAATATAAACTAAAAAATAAAGCAGTTATTTCTAAATTACTTTGCTGTCAGAAGTTTTTCTGTCCCTCCTGATTGCTATATTTGTTGGGTATCCCAGTTTTTTTCATGATTTTGGTAGAGATAAAGAACTGCACACATAAAAAAATCATGAAAATTCAGCACCGAAATTGTAAAAAAATTAAAAAATAAAAAATTTTTTTACAAGATAATAATAATGCTGAGAATTGAAAAATGGCTGGGGGTTAAAATCATACATTTCTGGGAACATAATGTCCTTGACCACAGCCACGGGTATTCTTCATCTGAACATGAAATTCTAAATGATCTACTCTTGAAGAGCCAAATGAGACAACTCTCAGACCCCTTAAAATGGTCCACTGTCATATCATAAAATCATCATATATTTACCAAAAATCAACTTTTTACGCATGAAATTCCATATGAATTAATGATTTTCTGGTTGAATTAAGCATGAGTTTATCAATATAGGTGCAGCTTGACATAAATGGTCACCACTAACCTCCCCAAACCCAAAACCTACCTTTTTTATTTAGTTTAGAGTTTTGTCCATTTTTCCTCAAGAGTCCTGCAAGCCAGCACGCAAACTCATTAAAGGAACTGCTTATTTTATCGGTCATAACATTCACCCTGCAATGAAAAGCTAGCAGTTCCCACTTCCGAGCTTGTAACCATACACAAATACTTTCCAAACCTTATAAGGAACAAATTTAACTCACTAACTCAGCAATATCTGAAATATACCTTATTATAACAGAACAGACATTCCACTGTGTGTGTTAAGCAGGTAATATGCCACCCTAGATTGAACAGAATGGTGCAACGAATGTAGCAGAGGGTCTGCTAAAGTGCTTGAGCTGTTCCCATTATAAACTAGCCAAAACTGCGGTATTCGATTTTGTTGAATAGGGTATAAAGCCCAAAACAAAGAGCCACATTGAGCAAAGTGTCATGTTATCATCATGACCATGGTAAAACGAGAATAAAAAAAAGCTAAAAAATATACAGGTAAAATTTTACTTATTCATATAATGAACAAAAATCGTTCATCATTGTATTCCTCCTCCAGAGACATAGATCTATTCAGTGGAAGGAGCCCTCTAGTCCAGTTCCATTCAGAATATCCCATTGACAAAGTCCCTCGCAGCAGTTTCAGTTGTGCAACATTAAGAGAATATGACCTAACTTGTTGTTACACAAAGGTTTAAATACTTTTGTGATGGCCCAATCAATGTCTTTCAGTTACTGTGGCTAGTTTATACTCTCTGGAATTGGATAAGAAACGTATCAGTCAATAGGTCATTACTGGGGAAGTTTCCCATGGGCATGAACTATAACTGTGCATTACGCACAAACCGAAGTGAGAGTTGAGTGCCTGGCTAATCAATGAGAGTACATAGTAAGATATAAGGGAGGACTGAATTTGTTGATGGAGGAATTTACGCGTAAATCCACAGTAGAGAATGGCGCGATTTGGTATGTGATTTATTTTTTTTTGTAAAGCAACTTTGAGTATTATCATTATTATTATGACTATAATCGATTGTAGAATGACATAGTACCAATATCATGTTGAATTTTTGCTTCAGAAAACTGATTTTTCTTAACTACTTAATTGGGATATCATTGGCTCACTATAGCTGAAGTGGTTGCTACAAAGGACAACAATTTTTTCTGTCGCAAGACATCATTTTTGTGAACTGCTGGATAAATACTATGGGCAAGTGTATTGAGCAGTTTGCACACCAGTCTTTGCTGAGGAGTTTAATTAATGCTCCTGGGAAACAGGGATGGGACTGAACTCTTCCATATTCAAAACCGTGTACGAGCTTGACTTGCTTGTGAATATTCAATCACTGATCCAAGTGTGCCATCCAGTGATAGAATAGTGTAATTGTGTGCATAAATAGGTAAGGTTAGTGTTCACGATACCTCAATAGGATAGAGATGGGGAAAATGGCATCCATGAGAGGTCTGAACCCAAGGGCGTAGGAATGAGTTTAAAATTGGGGGGGACCAAGGGCATCGGTTTAATGTGAGAATTGGTAGGGACATGTATGTGATACGAGCGCACGTAGCGCGCAAGCTGGAAAATATTTTTTAATTTGACTGGATACAGAGATTATTTGAATGAGTGTTTCTCCGTTTTTTTTAATTAGGCTACGTAAGGTGCCTCCAAAATTTTCATACAAAGATGTCACATACGTAAACTTGGCAAGCCAGCTCGCATTCCTCTCTATTAAGCATCATAAAATGCGGTGACGCAATTACAGCCGTGATAAACAGCTCAAAATGGACCGCCAACTATGGACAAACCGCAAACGGAGCATTAATCGGACTGGATCATGTTAGATTTACGATTACGTGTTTCTTTCATTTCCCCCACTGAGCCAAAGTTGGTTTGGACATTTTGACTTTTAAAGGTTATATTTGCCAAACATCATGAGACTAACTTTAATGCTTTCCCTATAATTCCACAGAACAAGTCATAATTATGACCTCACCTGAAGCCCTGATACACCTGTGTCCCCAACAGCTTGCTCTGTTTCTCTAGCTTGCTGTTTTATATGCTGTTCCTGCATATAAAATAATTAATTAAAAATGGCACCTTCAAGGGATATCTCCACTGAAATTCACCTCATAATTTAACATGTCCACCTAGCTTATGTTTAGCTACTACTACTAGCGACCCGATTGCTAACCAACATGTGACAGAAACCAAGTTTAGTTCGCTAGTTGAAACTAGCGAACATGTTTCATTCATTGACCCTTACAGTACAGTGGAAATAGTGAAAAGAGTTTCTGTCATCAGACCGCCTGCTGTCGACTGCTGCTGTCTCCCGCCAAACACTCTCAGAGCCGGTGGGGGAGGGGGGGTTTTGGCCAGGTACATGAGGCTGTGTTGTGCTTTCATAGTCAAAGCACGTAAGTCAAAAATTTCAAAATCAAATATTTTTCTCCTCTGAGGTATAATTTTTGGGTGGGACAAATGTGCCTGTCTCCAATATTGGAGGGGACACGTCCCCCCCCCCCCGTTCCTACGCCTATGGGGAAACCATTGCTGACCAAAAAGAACACGAAGGCTCATCTCTCATTTGCTCAAAGAAACATCGAGCTGAACCTAAGACCTCTGGGATGATATTCAGCAAAGTCAAAAGACTCAAAAGCTGCACTTTTTGTGGTAGATGTGGGTGTCATTACATCTGGTGTAAGGCTAACAGAGTATTCAACAATAATAACATCATATTAACAGTCAAGCTCTGTGGTGGGAGTGCAAGGGTCAGCGGCTTCTTTAATGCTGCAGCACCTGGATGACGTTCTTATATTTATGAAGCCATGGATTCTGCTCTTTATCATAAAATCCTGAAAGATACTGTCCAGTTCTAAGTTAATGACCTAAAGGTCAAAAGCAGTTGGGTTATGCAGCAGGACAATGATCTGAAGCTGACAAGCAAGTCCACCTCTTAATGGCTCAATAGACAAGCCAGAAGAACATTTTTGACTGGAACAATGTTCTTTTCATAATCGAATACATCAGGTTCCCCTCTTAGTTTGTTTTGTGTTTATCCTTCTATTAATTATCTACTTCTGCCAAGATACTGCTGCTGTATTCCACGCATTATCAGATCCCTGGATTTTAAGAGAAATATTATCCTAAAATCAATGTTTAATGGATCTGTTGTTGGATCTAACTTCACAGGGAGACGGATCGATTCAGTTTGCAGGGTAAATTTAATGTACAAGATACTTGATATCCATTTCCCATCTTGGACAAATCTTTGACCAAGTATTTTATGTTCTTGAGGAAACAATGCCCATATTCAATACCATATTCAATTCAATTAATATTCAATGGTCAGACGAGCACAAATTTAACATTCTTGTTTGAAATCATGGGCATCGTGTCCTCTGGGCTAAAGAGGAGAAAGACCACCCCTCCTGTTATCAGTGTTCAGTTCAAAAGCCAGCATCCCTGATGGTATGGGGATACATTCGTGCATATGGTGTGGGACACTTGCATGTTCTAAAAAGTACCATCAATGCTGAAAGGTATATAAAGGCTTTAGAGCAACATATGCTCTCCTACAGACGACATCTATTCCAGGGAAGGCCTTGCTTATTTCAGCAGGACAATGCAAAACCACATAATGCAGCTATTACAACAGCATGGCTACGTAGTAGAAGAGTCTGTGTGCTGAACTGGGCTGCCTGCAGTCCTGATCTTTCACCGATTGAGAGCATTTGGCGCGTAATTAAACAAAAAGTCCGTCAAAGGAGACCCTATACTCTCCAGCAGCTGGAAGCTTGTATTGAACAAGAGTGGGATCAAATTCCAGTGGCTAAACTCAAGAAACTAGTCTCCTCAATGCCCAGACACCTCCACTCTGTGTTAAAAAGAAGAGGGGATGCTACACCATGGTAAACAGGCCCCTTTCCCAACTTTTTTGAGACCTGTAGCAGCCATCAAATTTGAAATGAGCTCATTTTGTGTATAAAATTGTAAAATTTCTCAGTTTCAACATTTGCTATGTTATCTCTGTTCTATTGTGAATAAAATACTGGCTGGTGTGATTTGAAAGTCATTGCGCATTACTTTAATTCACAATTTACATTTTGTTCCAACTATTTCGGAATTGGGGTTGTATATTAATCTGTTATGGTTTGGCTATAGATCCAAAATGCCTTTTCCCAGTAATTTGTATTCAGAGGAGACTCCTCCTGAAAGTGTGTCAGGGCATGTGTGGCTCTGTCTGGGCCATCCTGTAGGGTGAGTGACCTTTAATGCACCCCCTGCCCCGTGCTCTAACCCCTTGCCCACACCCAACTTCAAAGCTCAGATTAAAGGGTCCTCCAACTGGGGACCTGCGGAGTTAACAGTGAGACGTAGCCCCACCCAATTCCACTGTCTGAGAGGGAAACACTCCCTTTCCCATGAGACACTGCTCCCAGACTCCCACCAGGAGCATGATGGGAGAGAGGGCTTTACCTGCTACAGCTTTAGGCTTTCAATAAACCCCTGGAAAAATCTCTGGTTTTCCCACAGTTCTATGAAGATTTTCAAAACACACTTTGAATTAATTTTTAAAAAATCAATTAATATTATTTAAATCTGTTAATGGTCTTTACGCAATGAGGAGCATTTAATTTCAAGCATTTCAAGAATGTGTTTAACAATTAACATTTCTATTATTAGAAATTACAGTTTTATGCTAATATCACTGGCAGATGTTCTCAATGCTGTCATCTTTTTCCTGACTAAATACTAACGATCAGGGGTGTTTCCAGTTGACATTGCCTTGACACGTACACAGCGGTTAGCATGCTGCTTCAGACACTGCAGTGCAGTGTCACAGAGCAGCAGTATTCTGACTCTTGATGACAGCTGCCTTCCTGTTGCAGATTCTGGCAGAAGAAGATAAAGGCACAGACGATGGAGAGGAGGAGGAAGACTGGGAGAGGGCGCTCTCTGTGGAGAGGTTCGGGGACATCATCTCTGAAACGGTTACCAGCAGTGGCGAGAAAATGGGCCGCTGCTACAATGAGAAGGACTTTGAATGTAAATAACCCTCCGCTAACATCTTCTCACTGAGACTGTGCTGTAATATTGGAATCTGAATCTCGCACTGCAAAAAGTGTTTGTCTTAACAAGTCGTTTAGTCACAATATAAGACCTAACTTCCCAGTTTTTTTCTCTCAAGAAGAAAATATGAGCATATTTTAAGTTACCATGTGCTTGACAAGTGAAATTTTCTAATCCCATTGGCAAATCTAGAAATAAGTCAAAATTATCTCACCCCATTGGGAAACGTTTTGTCTTTCTGAGAAAAAAGGTAGTAGTAATAAGTGTTTTAAGTCTAATACAAGGTTAAATCGCTTGGTAAGGTGGACTTAATTTTCTGTTTTTGCAATGTATATGAGGCAAGGATCTGCAAAGCTTCAACCTAACAGTGGTCTGAAGGGTGTGTCAGACATTGCCTGCATTGCCAGGGTGATCAGCGTGTCCTGACCTTTCTTATTCAGCTTAAAATGGTTAAAGGCTTAAGAAACCAGATCAGAACAAAATCCAGCAAACACTGCAGCTCTCAGTCATCAAGGTTAGCCACCTCTGCTTTTGAAGGTTTACTTTTAGTTTCAGTAGTAAATGCACTTTTGGACTGATCACTCTGCGTGGCGTGTGTTTATTGAATGTGACTTCCAGAAAAATTCAGATCACAGCTTTTGGCTTCTCGACTGCTTGTAAACCCAGCCCAAAGGCAGTGTTTTGGCTTTAAGTCTGCTCATCCAATCAGAAAGCAGACTGCCACTCAGCTAAGCTGCTAGAGGGAGTGTCATCTTTATGAGAGTATTTGGGTATCAGGGTCTTTTTGGGTCATGTTTTAGCGTTACAAGCAGTTCAGAGCCATTGAACCTGGTGAGTTGATTTTCTGAATAATAGTTGATCAGTTAATTACTGACCCACTTCAGGAACTATCAGATTCTGCTTTTGAGCTCTGGTCTGAATCTGAGACATTTCCCTTTTCTCTCAGCTTCGTACCTCCTTAGCAGTTCCTTCACCCCCATCTCCAGCAGGGGGCAGGTTAACATCATCACCTGTGTGTATCCATTACTGAGTTAGTCAAGGAAAGATAAAGTTTAAAGGTGCTCTCAGTAATTCTGGAGACGTCATTGTTCTCCCACTTACGATGTACTTTGATTTATTAAAATCGATTTCGCTCACCCAATACAGTACAATGGAGTTGTCTCACAATTGCGGATCCTTCTAACTAGGCTACAGAGTGTTTTATTTCAGTAGGCTAGCTAAAGTTAATCATCCGTGGTAACTTAAGCATCATAGTTTTTAATTTTTTTTTTGCTGCTCTGAACAGTGCTTTTCAAATAATAAATTTAGGCTGGTCAACTTACCTCCAAATCACTGTCTGATGACGTTTCTCTGAGATGAATCTATTATTGGCTACTCTTCTGTTTTAGACATATTGTCCACACCCAACAATATGCAGGTATTTTGCGTTACCATGCAGAAAGCACTGGCTGCCCCTGTTCTTATCTATGAAGCTGTTGTGCTGTATGGAGACCTGAACCTTTATGCACCGTTAGACGATCATGACAAACAGAGTGACTAGAATTGCGAAGAGAAAAGTTTTACAGACCAAGTTTGCTGTTTATTAAGAGAGTCTGTTTTGTGGTTTTGTTTTTGCGGACAGATCACCGGCACACCTTCCACCACACCCACCACCCTCTCTCCACCCACCTGCCCCCTCCACTGCGTCTGCGGAAGCGGGTGCTGAGCATCGACCGGCGCCGGAAAAAGAAGAGACGGAAAAAGAAGACCTCCATGCCACCCTCCGAGGTCACGCCCACCATCCAGGAAGTAGATGAAGAGGAGGCGGAGTCAGAGGCAGAGGGGCAGGGCCAGGCAACCACGCCCACAGAGCTTGAAGACATACAACCAAAGGTAAACAGTAAAGGTGAAATACTCCTCACACTCTGAGCCAAAGGTCAACAGTGGCTCAATACACTCGTCTAGGACGCAGGTTCCTGTGTTCCAAACATCTTTGATTCATAAAATGTGTCTTTGACAGTGTTGCAAATTATGTCTCCATATCGACATGTTGTGCTGATTTGTCATAAAAGTTACGTTAAATATCTATGGTTAGCAGCACAATAGACTGATGGGTTCTAATTTGAAGTCATCTTCCTCAGTCTTTGAATTTTGAGAAGATATCTCGGCCAAACTGCGGAAGATATTTGCTTTGTAGTGACACTATGGTTGTCAAGCAGCCATTCAGCTTGAGATTCTTAAATTGAATCGGCCTTATCTATCAAAGAAATGTTTCTATCTATTTTGACAAAGTGAGCTGTGTACCATCTCTGAGGACCTTATTACAGCATGTTCCTTATGAATGACCTTCACGCCTGTATGAGCTGTGTGTTAGGTGAGCACTGTGAGGATGAGTGTGTAAACAGCAGAGCTGACAGGACAGATGAAGATCTGCTGAATGGCAGAATTACCAGTATTCGGAGAGGTACACACACTACATGCAGAACGATCGCTTATTCAGTCGCGGATGGCTTTTCTTCACCCCGCTCTTTTACTGTCCGTCTGAAGCATTGCGGTTAGGGTTAGGGTTAGGGTTTGAGTTCGGCTGGCTCATGGCGATTCATTGTTTGCAGTTCAGCCTGGGGAGCCAAGAAGAGCTGGCCTCGCCCCTCCCGCTTACCAGTTTCCACATAGAAAATGAGACTCCTCCCACTCCCGAGGAGGCTCCGCCCCCAAACCTGCCACCACCGGAGAAGCAGCAGCCACCGTGGGATGCGTCGCTCAGCAAGTTTGTATTATTTACTACTCACTACTACTTTTTTAATTGTAATTTTTTTTTTTAAGTTTTTATAATTCATTTTTATGCTTCTCTGAACATACACTGAATGTTGGTCTTGTTTCAATAGTAATAGTCAATTACTGAATGTGTTGTTACACTTGTTAGAAATTATTGATAAGCGGCAGTGCATGGGCTCCACCGCACTTCCTAAGCACTTGAATTTTAAATGGAATTTTATTTCTAACTAGAGGGCACCCAGAGAGCAAATACCTCCACCTGCAGGCTTTGTTTCTCTATCACTTATAACCAGCTTCAGATTCCAGATCTGCATCCGGATGAGTCTGGAAATTGAACTTGAACTGCGTTTCGTCAGGACGAACCTCGAGAGTGTGCTTGCTAAAATGCACACACACACACACACACACACACACACACACACTCAGAGTTATCATCTGACATTATTTAAAGGACAAATTTCAGTGCTCTTTGCGCTCTGAAATTTGTTTATATACTGGTTGTGGTGTTGAGGCTGCCCTCTTGCATTCTGTGATGTCACAATGGCTGAACTCCATGCATTTTTAATTGAGATAAAAAGGGAGGAAAAACAGGGGTTGCAAAAGAATGAAATGGGGCCCTGCAACCGTTTGTAGAAGGCCCAGAGACACGGTCGGGCCAGATGTTTCGGCGTTTGAACCGCATCTCTATCGCGAACACTCAGGCACTTGATGTGGGACAAAAGAAATTGTGTAGAAATGGAAAAATTAATGAATAAACGGACTGAAGAAGAACTCAATGCGTCACTTGCCGCAAGCACACAGTTACCCCTTTCCATTCATACAGTCCAACTTCCTAAAAAATTTTATGGTGATCTGTCAAATAGTTTTTGACTAATCCTGCAGACATTCACACACACCCACACAAAAGCAAGTGATCGCAGTGGAGCAGTTTCTGCTCTGCCTTCCATTGCAGCCTGCCAGTGTACTTGCTCCTCATCCATTGCTCAGTCATAGTTAGTCATCACATCAAATCAAACAAAAATTAACATGGTAAATTTTAGAATAGTCAGAATTGTCACAATGTGTAAATTGACAGAGAGCCCTGGATTATCCCCCCCCCCCAAACAGACTCTCCAGGGGCAGACGGGGAGAACTTCGATAGGAACCGTACTGGGGAGCGCATTCTCCTCTGGCTGGCTCAAAGGGTGTGGGTTCCGATGATAACCATGGACAGTCTATCACTCGGTGTGCATGTTGATGGAGCTGAAGTTAGCTGCAGCTCGGTAGCAGTCCTTGGGGGTGGCAGCAGCTAAGACGGCAGGAGAGCTCTGGTGGTGGTAATGATGAGCACATACTGTACTGGGTCGCTCCAATTACGGAATTATCAGGCAGCAAGCTTCTTCTGAACGGAGTGACCTTGCGCGCTTTGGATGTAGAAGACCGGAAGTTAAATACACTGGTGCAAGCCCATGCAAAGCTTTATGTAATAATAGCAAAAGAGTCAGTCCTGTATTTAATTGGTAGTCAGTGAAGCAAAGGTAGCACTGGGCTACTGCACTTTTCCCTTGTTTGAATGCGAGTGGTTGAGGCTCTGTGCTTTTGCATGAGTGTGCTGTATGGTCTGGTAACTGTTGAGGCTCTGATCTAGTGGATGGATGTGCTTCATGTTTTTGTGTAAGAGAAGGCTCTGTTCTAGTGCATGGATGGACTCTAGGTCTGCTATCTGCTAAGGCTGTGTTCTGGTGAGTAGATGAGCTCATTGGTCTATTTGTTAAAGATGTTCAGAAATGGCCATTTGTCCTGTTTTTCCCGCCTCCTTCTACGAGTTTCCCTGAGTTTCTGCATGAGTTTACTTGACTAAGGAAAAAGATTTTGATTGGGCGTTATCGAGCGGGCGGGACACTGTTTCAAAGATAGAAGAGCAAATGTCTACGTTAGTAGCCTAGCTAGCAGCTTACTGGTGCTTTTAAAGAAGGTGTATCTGTCAGGATTAGATTTCTCGCCAGCCCAGCCGAGTGTTGCCCGTAGTTTGAGAAGCAGGAGTGTGTGAAGTTCCTTTCACACACCCTGGATCTCACTGACAGCCCGCTCTTGTCAAAGAGCAGGAATTCAAGCCAGCCGGCTCCTATCCCCGCATCCGAAGAGAGGCTGAACAAAGTAGCTTGGGTGGACGGACCCCCAAGCAAACACCTCCTTGGTCCTCCTCCGGCCATGCTGGCTCGCATATGCTAGGCTACCTAGCTACTGCTACTAACACCACTAACACTCACACATACGCTTACTCACAATCCCACCACACACTCACTCACCTAAACGTGTCCCTCACTCACCCTCTTGCAACTGCACACTGGATACTAACTCTCTACAACCCACTAAACTGCTCACTAAAACTCGCAACCACTTACTCCTGCAAAAACCACAACTTGCTATCAACGCTTCCTGGTTTTTCTCAGACGTTTATATCTCAACAACGGTAGCCATTTCATTGACGTTTGACAAATCCTGATATCGTTGGCTGATGAATCGAGAGCACGTGACGTATAATTTGCGCGCCTGCATTATCCAATGCGAAAAAAAACTACCCCACTTTCACCCCAGATTTACTCGAAAATAAAATTTTGCACAAAGTTTGGGCTACATTGTCTGAGAGATGAGTGATTACACTAATTTTAAGACCCATAGTGGGATCAAATTCATGTTTCTTTTCTGAACACCTTTAAAGCTCTGTTCTAGTGCATGGAGGAGCTTTTAGGTCAAAGTGCTGGTCGTCTGTAGTCTTTGGTTGGGCTCAGTTCTAGTGCATGGATGGATGTGGTCTTGTATTCGGTAATACCCTGATTTCATACATTGGACGGACTCTATGGACCACAGCTCTGAACCCCAATGTCACGTAATCCGGGATAAACACAAACAACAATTCACGCAGTAAATCACCTTAGTAAATCGGAAACATACAGTATTTCCATGAATCTTTTTCTGGATTGATATATAACATCTTTCACACTCTAAAGCTGCCAGCAGCAAGGCTAGACATGGAGAAATATAACGTTGTATATGCTTGTGCGAACCTATTAGTAACAAATTCAAACATAAAAATTTTGAACTAGTTCTGTTATCCTTTGATGGCTTGATCTTAAACGTTGATGGCTTTTCCTTATGAAGATGAGTCAGTATCAGAGATGTGTGTCTTAAAGCTCTCAAGATTCATAAACACACGGCAATTAGAATATAAATAATTTAGTGCTACTTTGAATAATTAATAGGACAGGCTGCCTCCCTGTGATTTGGAGCGGTTCTGAGGTACTTATCTGATTCCTGTTTTGAAAATACATGTAGGTTTATTACACCGATTTATTTTAGAGCGCAGTGTTAAAACATTATGACAGGCTAATGTGAAGCTCTGCGGCAGTTACTGTGGGGTAAAAAAGCGAATGATACTGTCAATGTCATATCAAGTAGGCTGAGCTCCAGTCGCAGTGTTGTAGCAACCCCTGGTGGTAATGGGAGATATCTGCTCTAAATGCTGCAAGCACAGCCTGCATGCCTGCTTTTAAAAAGAGATCTAGTTAAAAACTTAATAGGCAGAATATGACCGCTGGAAATGAAACAAAGTTGAATATTTGGTGATCATGAGATCCATAGATTTGATCCCTGTCTAAAGATGTATGTTAGGGTTGAAGCATAGACACCAAATTGTTATTTAATCCATCTGCTAATGCTTCAGTTAACTGTTTAGACATGAATTGGCTGACTGAACTGTGCCTGTATATTCACAGAGGTATGTTATAAAAATTATCACTGCTACAAACGTAGTTTTGTATGTGTGTAATACTTGTATTCAATATGAAAAGAATTCCTGTATTCAATTATTAAATCTTTTGTTGTAATTAAAGGCTTTAGTATGAGAGAACTGCTGTGGCTAGCTTTGTATGACTTGCCAGTACCTCAGTGTGTCTGGCTGTAACAAACTTAGAGGGTGTCTAACTCAGACTGGCTGTAACAGATTTGGAGGTATCTCAGTGTCACTGGCAGCAACAGACTTGGTGTTATTTTGATAAGACTTGCTGTAACAGACTTGGTGTTATCTCAGTGTTGATGGCTGTTACAGACTTGGCAGTATCTCAATGACTGGCTGTAATAGACTTGGGAGAATCTGAATAAGGCTTGCTGTGACAGACTTTGTGTTGTCTCAGCATTGCTGGCTGTAACAGACCTGGAGGTATCTCAGTAAGACTCACTATACACAGACTTGATGGTGTCTCAGTGTTCCTGGCTGTTACAGACATGGCAGTATCTCAGTAAGATTCGCTGGAACAGACTTGGCAGTATCTCAGTGTTCCCTGCTGTTACAGACTTTGCAGTATCTCAGTAAGACTTGCAGTAACAGACTTAGCAGTATCTCAGTAAGACTCGCTGTAAGAGACTTGCGAGTATCTCAGTAAGACCCGCTGTAACAGACTTGGCGGTATCTCAGTGTTGCTGGCTGTAACAGACTTGGTGGTATCTTGGTTGCTGGCTGTAACAGACTTAACGATATCCCGATAAGACTTGCTGTACACAGACTTGGCGTTATCTCAGTTAGACTCGCTGTAACAGACTTGATGTTATCTCACTACTGCTGGCTGTAACAGACTTGGCGGTATCTCAGTGTTGTTGGCTGTAGCAGTATCTCAGTGAGACTTGCAGTAACAGACTTGGCAGTATCTCAGTAAGACTTGCTGTAACAGACTTGGTGGTATCTCAACACTGCTGGCTGTAACAGTATCTCACTAAGACTTGCTGTTACAGACTTGGCGCTATCTCAGTGTTGTTGGCTGTGGCAGTATCTCAGTAAGACTCGCTGCAAGAGACTTCGGGGTATCTCAATACTGCTGGCTGTAACAGACTTAGTGGTATCTCAGTGTTGCTGTCTGTAACAGTATCTCAGTAAGACTTGCTGTTATAGACTTGGCGGTATCTCAGGGTTTTTGGATGTAACAGTTTCTCACTAAGACTTGCCGTTACAGACTTGGCGCTATCTCAGTGTTGTTGGCTGTAGCAGTATCTTAGTAAGACTTGCTGTCACAGACTTGGCAGTATCTCAGCGTTGTAGGCTGTAATAGTATCTCAGTAAGACTTGCTGTTACAGACTTGGCGGTATCTCAGTGTTGTTGGCTGTCGCAGTATCTCAGTAAGACTTGCTGTGGTTCTCAGGTTCTCAGGGACTCCAGAGCCCCCTGGTGCGGTGGCCCGTGGATGGTTCAGAAGGAAGCCGCTGCACCGTGTGGCTGGAGCCCAGCGTGCCAGCTACGATCTGCGGGAGAGGATCTGCATCGGCAGTATGACCGCTATGGAGACTGCCGTGTACCAGAAGGTTCCCACTGACGAGGCTGAAGCCCAGATGCTGGCCAGCGTCGACTTGGACGACATGAAAAGTAAGACCTGCATCTTGCAGCAGTTACTCAGAGGGAACCAGGTCAGTGCTGGTCGTTTGCACTGGGTAGTTCTGTTTTATCATAATCTGAATGTATTAAATACTATACCTTATTTTAACTCAGTCTATTGGTCCATAGCCTTGTTCCTGGAAAACCACAGAGACCATTGCTTTTTTCCCCCAAAAATCAACTGTATTTTAATGCTTCAGCAAGGGTAACTGATCGCATAAATGCTGAGCAGCAATGGAAAGCTTCACTGCAAGTTGTGTATCTTTACAAGTGTCTATTAGTCTGATAGTTTGACTTATAATTACGTTTTTTATTATGAGGAAGCTAATATCAGTTAGTTTTCAGTGATTTTTTTTTCTCAATTGGCAAATCTTATTAATGAGTCAAAATTTCTCATCTCATTGGTGAGACATGTATCTTCTGTAAAAAAAAGTCAGAGAAATTGAAGTCTAAGTATACGGCTACAGTTATTGTTGAGGTGGACTTATTTTATGGTATTTGCAGCGAGCAGACCTGTGATCCTCCTGGACCACTGCACGGAGCTGCAGTGTATTCTCAGCTGGGCGATAGCTTTATAGACTTCCTGCTCGCAGCTGATTGGACATGACAGGGAAACCTTAGCCTCGATCAGAGCAGCCCTGCGCTCTTCAGCCCTAGAAAAATACTATGAGGGCAGACAAACCCCTGCTCATGGCTCATACCTAAGGGAGCCAGAGCGGCAGGGGCTAATCTGTTGTTAGCTTGCTGGGCTGAGAGGCCTAGCTTTGGCAGGCCCCTCCTGTGGGGAAAATGTGCAGGAATGTCCTGGGCGGACACAACCGTTGCTAACGTGTTCTAATCAAGAATGACTGCTAATGTAAAACCCCAAAAAAGCAATAACCAAAAGGTGGATATTGCCCGGGTTGAAGGCCTTACGTGTTCTTTTAGTCTAACTTTAATTAGAGCATTCTTCTGGCTGGTGTGAATCACAATATAATGGATATTTTTTCACCGTCCGAGGACGGGGCATGAAAGCGCAATGGTTACGATTTATCTGACTCCATATAGCAGTTAGAATACAAAATTTAGCAATAATCTCGTTAGAAATCTGACTCCAAATTAGAATTAGAATTGAAACAGCATGCGTGAATCTCAGGGCAGTTACGCACCCGAACTCTATCTGCGAAAACCATCGTCACTAAGCAGATCACCCCCTAGGGTTAAAATAGGCGTCTCTGCCTGGTCTAATTCGACGATAAATCCATTGGATAGAAGAGACTGTCATGGTAGCAACATCAGGCAAATGGCTCTGAGTATGAACGTACCACGAACCTAGGTTTATGTATATCAAAGGGCCCCTTAGAAAGATTAACCAATAGCTAAATCTTAAGAGCCGGTAATTTCATAACCCCTTAATAGGTAGAACCCAATCTCAATCTAACTTAGAAGTATCGCTACCTACACATGTCTTGGTAGGAGTCTCCCCTTAAGTCCCAATCGCAACAAGGCCAGAAAGAATATACAATGAGAACACGCAAGCTGGAAAAGGAATAACAATAATTTAATTCACCAGGTAGGCACAACTTGAATCAAACAAATCAATGAAAAGCCAATTACCGTTACATATAATTTAGAAGGATTTGGAGTATTTTCATACCTGGAAAAGATGAATGACCACACGGAGCTAAAATCGCTCCACGTGGTCGGGGAGAACTCACATGCTCCCCCGCTCCGGAACTAGGCAGCACGTGACCTCTCCCCACTTACCTATTCGCACGTCTGAAGTTGACCAAGAAAGGACAGGACAGGATAGAAGCAAGAAGAGAAGAGAAGAGAAGAGAAGAGAAGAAGCAAGAAGACCCCCCCCTCAGGATCTCGTACCTTTAAAGGCTCCAAACCACACCTCCGAACAAGTTAGAGGGAAGGTTGGCCGAATCAGAGTTTTACTGGCCTAGGTGATAAGATAATTTGCACAGGGAGACTAGGGTAGTTGCTTGAATGAATCTTACGAACGAACCATAATTCCAAGGGAAATGAAACATGTTCCATTCAACTCCTTGGACTCTCCCGAGAATAAAGAGACCAAACATGATAGGAATGTGTGCTAAAATGATGCAGTTGTCATGGAAAAGCCTTAAAATGGAATATTATAGCCCAATAGTGTGATAAATATATGAGAGGTTCCTTTTAGGATATTGAATAGAAATATATTATGAATTTGATAGAAGTTTAGGTTGTTTTAAGCCGATTAAGGTAGCTGCGCTTTAACTTCAATGAAACCAGCGAGTTTGAGTTCCAGAGATGCTGGGCCTGCTAGACTTGATGGCTCCCACCCCCCGCCGTGGGGAACAAAGGATGCCACTCTCGCAGGCAGGCAATAAGACCATTCTAGGGTTATAAAACTTTACTGCTGACTTTTTGAGCTGCACCAGATCAACCAAACATTCAGATTTTACATGCATAATGGGCATGTGTTCCAACAATATGATTTTTGGCATATGTTTTGAGTAAAATCAAGCAAAATGAAAATTTCAGGTTCTACACTAACGTCTTCCACTTAGGATCGTAGCACTGTGTCTACCGCTTAAATCTTAAGTTAGGTCCAGTATTTATTCAATACCTCCTTCACATGTACAGACATGAACTCCGCACGGCCATAGCTGCGGTGCTATATCAGTTGGCATCATCACAGCTCACCTATGGAGTAGGTTCACCAGAGGAGTCTTATTGGAGTCTTCTATAGCATTCATTCAAAATCTATTAATGCTGACGGTGTGCAAGTTTCAAAAACGATCAAAACTTTTGCAAGAAAATGTCATGTCATCAGTGGATTTACATTCCTTTGGGGTTGTCCTTTAGTGATCTGCATTTTACATTTATTCTTAGTTGTTTATACTCATTGTTTTAACAATGTTATGTCTTCCTAAAATGATTTTTTTCCATGAAATCAGGCACGTATCAAATGAGCAGATTATAAACAATTTTAGAGTTAATAAATTTTCCTCAGTGAAGGGTGGTTAGATGGGTTCTGCTTTGAGGACTATAAATAAGAGAATAAACCGCATGTACAGTGAAGAAAAGTAGGGTTCACTGCGCCTTTCATTGCGTCCACAGGGCATCATTCAAATCCCCTGCAGCGATTGCCAAACAGCAGGGAAAATGTTGCCTACGGTTCAACAGCTATATCACCATATGTTGTTTTCACTGCTTGTACTGGCATGCACTTATTGGGATTATATTTTTGCACCTTTCAACTCCGAACTGAAAGGATTCCATAGTTAATTTGTGATATTTTGGGTATGGTTAGAATTATACTCTAAAATCCAGACCAGTATAACTTGCTGAAAAGTCATGTGTGACTGGATGACAGCATACCTGGGCAGCTCTGTGCCCATTGGTCAACTCAGCTTTGTATCTGTCAGTATCCCCAGAGAGAAACTGAGTTTGCATGTGTGAGAAGTCAATGGTGTTATCAATAATTTCAGTTTTGCAGTCTGAATCACTCAGTTTGGACATAAGATATTTTGACAGTGAAGATTGTGCCAAATATAAAGAACTGAATATAGCTTTTGCAAAAATCTGCTTTTTAAATCCAACATGAGTGCAAAACAAAATATGTGTATGTGCAAAGTAGTGATTTAATAAAGATTTTGGTGATTTGTGTCTCAAGTTCCTGTTGCAGTGCGTAAGCAGCTGAGAAAAACTGTAAAGATATTTATGTTAGCTTTTGCAAATGGAATTTGTTAATTCATGTTTGTAAGCTAAAAGGAATTTCCTTGCAGGATACCTTTGTCTGCGCTTGACGGCAAAGCTGGATGACACAGCACATCGACTGGAAATCCTGAATTAGAAAATTAACTTGAGAAGATGAACCAACTGGCTGCTTGCGAGCATTGGCCAATGGGCAGTCTTGATGTACAAGTGCTGAGACGTAAAATTGGATGTTGACAATTTGATGTCGAAAGCATTATCTCTGAAAGCTCAATAACATAGTTGCTTGGCCTTGAGTGTCCCAAGATTTGTCTTGGCATGCGGCAAATATCTCAAAGTAGAGCCAGAAAACTGCAAGCTCCGACAGCATTTTCCATTAGAATCGCTTGTGAGTTATGCCTGGGAGGAGAATCTTTTTAGGGATTTTGTTGTGCCATCAGAAAAATGCAATACCCACATGCATGAATTGTGGCATTGAAAGAGCATCCAGTGTAACATAAACACAAGAAACAGCCTCGCACAATGAGCCCTTCCAGTATTCTTGTCTGGGGTGATTGGTGTCACATGACCATAACACTTAATGCATTACTTGCCAGCTGAAGGTGGATTTTTCCATTGCTAAGGGCAAAAGTGCTCATTTGGGAGTGAAGTCATGGAGCTTTTCTGTCCAACTAGCTCATCAAACTGTGCCGCACTTACCCATGTTGAACCCCGCAACCATGCTTTGCTTTCTCTCCTGTCTGTTTGTCGGACTGCTTACATGCTTACTCTACCGCTTTTGGCAGTTGACTACCGCTTTCGGGGCACTTCGTTCTGAAAAAAAAAACGCCCCGAAAGCGGTAGTCTACCCCCAAAAGCGGTAGAGATGGTATGTATGGGACTGCTATTCAAACCTGACAAAGTTTGATAGAATCAGCGCAGTCTGCTGGTAGCTGGTTTAATGTTTCTTTCCCAGCGAGAGCTTGAGTGTAAGGGGTCTACTCAAACACTGGATTAATGTGTGCTTTCCAGCGAGAGCTCCAGTGTGAGGGGCCTGTTTCTACACAGAAGCTATGTTAATGTGCGCTTCCTTGAGAGAGCTTGAGTGGGAGGGGCTGATTTTTATACAGACGTTTTGTTAATGTACGCTTCCTAGAGAGAGCTCCAGTGCAAGGGGCCTATTTCTACACAGACCTTGTGTTAATGTGCGATTTATAGAGAGAGCTCCAGTGTGAGGGGCCTATTTCTACATTGACCTTGTGTAAATGTCATAGACTGTATAAAAAGATGGACGCAGCATCTGGGTCTGAAAACTGAGGCCAATGCGGAAATCTCTAGAATTTGCATTCTATATAATGGCCAGAAGATGGCGACATCGGTGGTTGCAGAAAGAGGTTTCGTCCAATGGAAGTCTATGAGAATTGACCAAACTTTCCCACCTGATTTATTAATTCAATAATGATTTTCCACATTACTTTATGGTATCTCTCACAAGTTTCAAGTCTCCTTCGATATATCATGATGTTCATTTTTGTAAAATACGGTCCCAAATAGACTAGAATAAAGGATAAAGCCAGAATATGCTTTAGGGGCGTAGCTATCGTCTGGTCCTCGTCTAATACGGTCAGATCCACCCGTAGATCCACCCCCACTCTTCCCTAGATATTCAATTCACGCTCTCATCCAATAGAAATCATATCCAGCTTAAAAATGATAAAATGTCGCCATTCATATCGACAAAATCGAGGCTTCATAAATGGTATGCTGAAACCAATGGGTGATGTCACGGTTGCTTCATCTATCTTTTCATGCAGACTATGGTTAATGTGCACTTTCTAGAGAGAGCTCCAGTGTGAGGGGCCTATTTCTACACAGACCTTGTGTTAATGTGTGCCTCTGAGAGAGTGCTCTCGCGTGAGGGGCCTATTTCCACACAGGCATTGGTTAATGTGTGCTTCCCAGAGAGAGCTCAAGTGTTAGGGGGCTATTTCTACACAGCCGCTGGGTTAACGTGTGGTTCCCAGAGAGAGCTTCAGTGTGAGAGGCCTATTTCTACACAGCCACTGGGTTGATGTGTGTTTCTCTGACAGGGCTTGAGTCTGAGGGGTCTGCTTCTCCATAGATGCTGGGTTAATATGTGCTGCCCAGAGAGAGCTCGAGTGTGAGGGGTCTGCTTCAGTGCAGTCAGGTGTGTCTGTTCCCTCACGGCAGATCTATTTTGGTCAGCCTGTCTATGTTATTATGACACACATAAGTTTTAGTTTTATTTGATTCCATGATGCCCCATCCAGGCTCAAAAGCATTTCGGCCTGTTTGAGAAAATGGCATTATGTATTGCTTAAATCCATACAAATGTACGTTTGTGACTGTTCAAAGTTACAATGAGCGTATGCATAATTTACTATATTTAAATACTGGTGTATTCTTAAAAAGTAAAACATGTTCGCAGTGATTCAACTTTTTTTTTATTTCAAAGCTCTCTCATTTTGAAAGACTTCCAAAAGCTATTTTCAGTCTGAACGGACACCCCCTGTAGTGCCTTCAAGGACCTTCCTGTGGAGAGCCAAAGCCCAGGTTGTATCGTGGTGTTGGCAGGGGTTTGCAGTCATCTCGTTTTTCTCTCAAAACTGTATTCCTGTCCTGTAGAGGGGATGTGTGGTTGGGGGTGAGAGAGAGTGTAAGTGTTTTTAGCGCTACAGAGCAGAGCTCAATTGGACGCCCCCAGCGGTAATTAACATATTGGTTGTGATTGATTATCTCTGCCAGTATCGCTGCCGTCGGCGATTCCTGTTTGTGGATGCAGGCCTCATCGACCACTGGCCGGGGTGGAGTGGAAACCCTGTTTATGCTGGAACAAGAAATTGAATTTTATTTTGGCTCTAGTGACTGTGAGTTTTATTTTGTCTTCGATTTCTTAGTATTGTTCCATCTTTTGCCATTGTCTTGCACTAGTATTAACCCTTTGTTCAGCTTTACTGCTGCTATGGGACAAAGGGAGCATTTTTTTGCTGTGAGGTCTGCACAAATATTCAAAATGATCTTGATATGTTAGAGGGGTAGACAACATAGCCAGAAAAGCTATAGAGACTTTAGCTTTTAAGTCTCTATAGCACAATTACACAAGCATCTACTCATCAATCCTATTCATCTCAATGCTCACGAGAGTACTAGCAGGATTCCAAACGGGCAAGTTGTTAGAGCCTGAATTACTGCAGGTTTCAAGTCGCACAGTGTCAAGAAATATGAGAAGATATGCTACAAAAAACGACAGCCGCAAAATGAGCAGCAGCCACATTTCAAAGCTCTCTGACAGGGACAGACAGGCTCTCAGTAGGATAGTTGTTAATCAGCACAGATATGCGTTATGTTTGCCAAAACATTATGCCCACTCACAGATGAAGAAAACACTGGAAATTTTTGGATGTACAGTCACATCCATCAGTATCTGAGACGCAATTTTCATCATTTTGGTTCTTTACAGCGCAGTAATGTATTTGAATCAAAACGACTGATATCTGCTTAAGTGCCGTCAGATTTAAATTGGATGGTTTTGTGAAAAATTTTAGCCTTCACCACCCTCAACTCCACAGTTTTAGGGACTCAAAATATGACTGGACTGGGACAAAAAGTCAACTCTGGCATTTGAGGCCCTGACCAGCTCATCACAATAGATCAGACACCACCCATCTTTGCACTTCCCTTTATTATGTGTACCTACTGTGCTATTCCCCAAAACTGTATCTTTTTTAGCTATATGGGGACAAAAATGCTCATGTGTTCTGACAATTTGTGCTGCCTTTTTAAAAAAATGCTACCATAATGTAAAGTGATCGTAAAGTCTTTGTTTTCACCTTTATAACGCAATATGAATCAGTCTACAGTAACAACTGTAAATGTGCGCTTACAGGCCGAAAGACGCACTGAAAAAAATGTATATTTATGATTTCATATTTTGATGGGTTGCAAAAATTGACAGAACCATGGAACAACTGGGGTTTTAGGATCGCTATATACGTTACCAGTGGTTCTATTTATGGAGGCATTAGCGTTGGCCTGATGAGGTCACGACTGAGAGTATAAGATGCCGTTTATCACATGAATGAATTGCACAATTTAATACAAAACAATGTCATTTCCGAAAGCGCCAGAATAGTATCATCATCATAATGTTAACTTGCACTGTGGTCAAGCTATCACTTTCGCGTTTGAACTAGTAACAGATTGTATTGATCACTATCACCTCATGTGCTGGGCTATGGGAAAAGTACTATTGTTAAGTGAGAGAGAAAAATACGGATCAAATGCCAAATCATGGTTTTCTTCCACAGTCAACTGATTGGCTAGCTAAGGGTAGCTTGCTAGCAAACAAACTGACGTTTCATAATGGTTATGGAAAGGTACTGCGAGCACACTAACTCATTAACTTAGTTATGAGGGCAACACTTAGCTAGCCAGCTACAGTGTTAAGCAATACTGTAATGTGAAAAAATGCCACTAGATGGCAGTATTGACCTTTTTTTGTTAAGCCCAGTCTGGAGCTAGGTTTGGGCATGTCCTGGGCATGTCTGAGAGGGGAAAGTCCCAGAGAAAAAAAATCTAAATGTGGGAGGGGGCTGAAAAAGAGTATATAAGGAGAGAAATTGAGAGAGTAAAGTAGTAGGAGAAATTGCAAGGTGAAGGATACATTTGACCAGACCTGTCACTCTTTTCAAGACCTGTGACGTTTTTTTGTGAATTTTTGCCTGCGTTGGAGCATTTCCCTGTCCCAGGACATCACCAAGCAACCCCATCTCAAGGGACTGTAAATATTTTTTTTCTTGTATATATCAATCTTGGTCAGTAGTATAAATTGTAGGTTAGTTGTTAGTCTTAGTTCAATTAAATCTGTTTAAGTTTTGAAATTTTGTCTGTCATCCCTTGCTGTCTTGTATGTCATAACAAATTGGGGCAATAACAATACCGATTTAACCAACATTACTCGTGGCATTCAGTTTGCCTATTTAAGGTGGACCGAGAAATTCAAATCAGGAGCTGGCGAATAAGGAGCCAAGTTCAGCCTTGTTATTAACAGCATGACTTTACATGGAGCGATTTCTTTTTGTTACACTCTCAGCCTATGAACTTTCCACAAAAGTGATATGTACCTGGGGTAATATCAAAAATGTCATGAGTTGGGCTATGGGAAAGGTGCTACAGTTACGCGATGAAGAAAAATCTGAAACAAATGCCAAATTATGGTTCTCTTCTAAGATCATACAGGTGGTAGGCGAGGCTGAGGTTTGGGAAGAGTAATATTTGGCCAACTATCACACGTTTTAATGAAGGAGGAAGACAAGGCTGTTATTCCATACACTGAATGCAAGCAATAACGTACAGCTGATATATCAAAACAGAGAAATTAGGCTGACTACAGACAACATTATTATGTTCATCGCAGATATTCCATACACTGACTGCAAATAACACACGGTAAATTGAACCGTCTTGGCTTTCAGAGGAAAGTTGTGGCTTACAATACTAAATATTAAATTTGCATTGGTGGGAATTGCACATTTCATACATTTCGTACATGGTCCCACAGTTTGGGTTCCACTCAGCCATCCACCATGGCCTTTTCTGCCTTCGAACTTTGTGGTGATATAAAGACTTAATTGCTCCAAAGTGGTGAAACCAGTGAAAAAAACACACTTGAAAGATTTGCTTTCTTTGATATCTGCCAGCGCTCAGGATGTTTACTCAAGCATCAAAATATGATGACTTTTTAGTGAGAATGGGCTGCTATTTCCTTATGACAAACAGCCAGCAGTAAAATTAAGGAAGGCTTAGCATTTGGTAGCCTACAATACCCACCGTCCCTGCTGAGATCCTTTGATTGGTCACTCTAAGCCAGTCCTCTGCCTAACCTGAAAACTAACCATGATTAACCTGAAAACCAATGGTGATTGTGTCTCACTAATTCTGAGTCTTGTGAGTTTTATGTGCCTCCCCTTTCAGGTGTAGGCCATTTGAATACCCTGTTGCCTCGTGCATACAAATGTGGAAATACATTACTTTAGGATATGTATGGTATCATAAAGGGGTATATGCACTTGGGTTGTAGGAGACACACTCTTATGGCTCATAGTAATGGCTCCAGAGTGACCAGCTCAGTTTAAGGCTAAAGCTAGTGCCCAGCCCTGGCTTACTGGGACGACTCGCGCTCTGAGGCAGGAGTGCAGGTAGGCTGAGCAGTGGTGGAAAAAAGATAAACTCCAGTTATCTTACCAAATTCTAAGGGACTGTCTCTCAAAATATCAACTCTCTGTCAAAGGTGCCAGAGCTAAATATTTTTCTGACATTATTTACAAAAACTCTAATAGGCCTAAGGTACTTTTTCGTACTTTGAATACTGTTCTAAATCCTGCAATAAACGCCTTTCCTATTGTTTCAATAGAAACCTGCAAACAGTTTCTTAAATTTTTTATCGGAAAAATTCGGGATATAAGGTCTCAAATCCCATCTCCCTCAGATGACCCTTCCATATCAAAATGGCCCCCCAGCTGTTTTAACTGTTTTCAGCCCGTTTCTCTTCCCTAGCTGTCTGAGATCATATGAAGCCTTCTGTCTGTCCCTTGGACATCCTGCCTTCACATTTTTTCAAGGAAGTTTTCTGTATCCTCAGCCCTATGGTCTTGAGCTTAATTAATAGCAGTCTTGAAAATGGTAGTGTACCATCTACTTCTAAACATGCCGTGGTGCAACAATTGTTGAAAAAGTCAAACCTCGACCTAACTGTCTACAGCAATTATAGGCCCATTTCTAAACTTCCATTTTTGTCCAAGATCCTAGAACAGATGTTTACTCTCAACTCACTTCCTGTGTGAACCATAACAATATCTTGGAGAAATTCTAGTCAGGTTTCAGACCACACCACAGTACAGAATCTGTACTGAACGACCTCCTGTTAGCCGTTGACTCTGGATCTTGAGCAGTTTTATATTTGCTTGACCTAAGCGCCACATTTGATACTGTTGACCATAAAATTCTATTAAACCACCTAAGCAGTGAAGTTGATATTCAGGGTATTGCCTTAAAGTGGTTCACCTCTTACTTTTAGGACAGAACCTCCATCAAATTAGGTAATGTCTCCATGACCCTGGCTCCAATCTCTTGTGGTGTTCCCCAAGGTTCTGTTTTAGGTCCCCTGTTATTTTCACTGTACATGATCCCTCTTGGCTCCATTTTCCACAAGCACAACACTTCTTTTCAATGTTACGCCAATGATATGCAGCTTTATCTACCAGTGAAACCCGATAGTGGTGGTTCACTGAGGTCACTTTTCGATTGCATTAATGACATTAAGTGCTGGTTAGCAAACAACTTCCTTCAACTTAACAAAAAAAAGACTGATATCATCATTTTTGGACCTCCTCCCTCTGTTCCTATAGTTAGTAGTCAGTTAGGCCCTCCTTCCAGCGCCTTGCGTGACCATGTAAAAAATCTTGGCGCAGTTCTTGAACTGTCGTTGAAATTTGGCAAGCAGATTAGCGCTGTCCTTAAAGGTAGTTTCTTTCAGCTTTGCGTGATAGCCAAGCTTAAATCACTTTTAACTCCCAGGGACTTAGAGACCGTGATCCATGCCTTTATTACATATCGCTTGGATTACTGCAATGCGCTTTATATGGGGGTATCACAAAGCTCCTTCTCTCGGCTTCAGGCTGCGCAAAATACGGCTGCAAGGTTTTTAACTTGTGCAAAGAGGAGGGATCACAACACTGCTGTCCTGGCTTCACACCACTCCACTCCACTGGCCGTGTTGATTTTAAGGTTTTACTTTTCGCTTTTCAGGCACTTCATGGTCTTGCACCTCAATACATTAGTGATCTTCTTATACCATATTCTGCCCCAAGATCCCTCAGGTCATCAAATCAGCTTTTATTTTCAGTTCCCAGATCACGTGTAAAGCTTAAAGGCGATCAAGCCTTTTCTGTTGCTGCACCCAGGCTTTGGAACAGCCTCCCCTTCAAAATCAGATCATCTCCCACTATAGATATTTTAAAATCTCTTTTAAAATCTAATTTTTATGCCTTAGATTTTCAGACTGCTTGATTTTAATTTTTCTGCGCTATTTTATCCATTTTTAGCACTGTGCTTGTTCAGCCTCTTTTATTTGTCTTGTAATGTGAATATAGGCCACAAGATGGCAGTATTTACCTTTTTTTTGTTAAGCTCAGACTGCAGTCATGTTTAGACATGTCCTGGACATGTCTGGGGCAAGTCTCAAAAAATTAGAAAAAAAGGTCTAAATGTGGGTGGGGTCTGCAAAAGAGTATATAAGGAAAAGAATTGAGACAGTTAAGTAGTAGGAGAAATTGCAAGAAGAAGGATACATGTGACCAGACCTGCCATTCTGTTTAAGACCTGTGAGGTTTCTTTTGTGGATTTCTTTGCCTGTGTTTGAGCATTTTCTTCATCCAGGACATCACCAAGCCACCCCACCAAAAAGGGACTGTAATTATTTCTTTTTTTTTCTTATTTATCAATCTTGGTCTTTAGTTGTAGGTTGTTATTAGTCTTTGTCTTTGTTAAAAATTAAATGTGCTTTAGTTGTTAAAACTGTGTTTGTCATCCCTTGCTGTTGCTGTTGTGTTATAAATGTAATAACAAAAGGGGGCCATAACAAATTGGGGGCTCAAGGTCCGGGATAGACCATTTTGTGAGTAATTTATTGAAAATCTAACATTTCAAATTGTAAAATTGATTTTTTTTAATTGAATACATATATATTGACAACAGCAATGGATGATTTCTTGGCATCACCAACCGTAGGGGTTTTGAAGTCTTTTAAAAAGACAGAACTGCTAGAAATTTGCAGACATTTAGAGCTGACAGAGGTGAAACCAGCCATGCGAAAAGCAAGACTGGCTAGAGAGATAGTTGAATATTACATTGATGAAAATGTGTTTGCACCCGGAGATCTGGAACAGTTTCCAGTGGAAAATCCAAATATAGAAATGGAACTTAAATTAAAAATGCTAGAGATTGAAAGGGAGGAAAGAGAAAAACAAAGGCAGTTTGAGTTGGAAAAATTAGCAAGAGAAGAGGAGAAAGAAAGGGAGGAAAGAGAAAAAGAAAGGGAGGAAAAAGAAAAGCAAAGAGAATTTGAGAGGGAAGAAAGAGAGAAAGAAAGGGAAGAAAAAGAAAAACAAAGGCAGGTTGAGTTAGAAAAAGTAGGAAGAGAACAAAAAAAAGAAAGGGAGAAAAAAGAATATGAGTTAGAAAAATTTGCAAGACAGAGAGATTTTGAATTAGAGAAATTCGATAGAGAAGAAAGACTCCAAATGGAGCAACTAAAAATAAAAATTCAAACTGAAAATAAATTTCGGGCTAGCCAGGAGGTAAAATTAGTGCCTCCATTTTCGGAAAAGGATGTTGACAACTATTTCCAGTGTTTTGAAAAGGTAGCAAAGAGTTGCCGGTGGCCAAAGGAACACTGGCCTCTGATGTTGCAAACTGTCCTCAAGGGTAAAGCTCAACAAGCCTATTCGGCTTTGTCTGCAGATGATTCCTCTGATTATGAGGTTGTCAAAAAGGTTATTTTGAGAGCTTATGAGTTGGTTCCAGAGGCTTACCGACAGAAATTCAGAGGTCTGAAGAAATCTGAAAATCAGACTTATGTTGAATTTGCTAATGAAAAGCAGGTTTGCTTTGAGCGCTGGTGTACTTCTATGGAGGTCAAGGATGATTTCAACTCACTAAAAGAGATGGTGTTAGTTGAAGAATTCAAGAACTGTGTTAAAGATGATGTTAAGACCTACCTTAATGAGAAGCAAGCACTGAATTTGCAATCAGCTGCCAAATTTGCAGATGAATATGTTCTCACACATAAGTCCAAATTTCAGTCTAGCAGTAATAATAGATGGTCCCAATTTCAGAAAAAGGGTTATGGTGATACCCAAGATTCCTCACCCAAAGACAAAGACAAATCTGGTGATGGTGCTCAGAAATCCAGTAACAGGTCTGATCAAAGTGTGAAAGCTGACAGTGACAAAAGTGGTCTAGTTTGCAATTATTGCAAGAAATCTGGTCATGTTACAACTAACTGTTGGTTCCTTAAAGCTAAGAAAGAAAAAGAAAAGGATACCAAACCAAATGCCTTTGTGAAAACAAGGTTAGAAACCCCTGTAGTAGATAACCGATCTGCTAAATTGCCTGCTTCTTGTGGGGCTAAAAAGCCTAATACAGCTGACTTTGTGAGGGAGGAATTTCTTCCATTTGTGTCAGAGGGATTTGTGGCTCTGAATGAGCATACTACTCCTGTCCCCATATATATCTTAAGGGATACCGGAGCTTCTCAGTCACTTTTGTTGATGGACTCCTTGGAGTTACGTGATGAGACCGCTTCAGGGGATTTCATACTTGTACAAGGTATTGAAGGGAGGACTGTATCTGTACCCCTGCGCTCTATATTCTTGAAGTCAGATTTAGTTACAGGACAGGTAAAGGTGGGACTTATGTCAAGTCTACCTATAAAGGGTGTTTCTCTGTTGCTAGGCAATGACCTGGCTGGGGGCAAAGTAGTTCCCCCTGTACATCTTACTTCACAGCCGAGCACTGAAGATGGGGATGAGGACCCATCTCTGTATCCTTCTTGCGCAGTGACTCATGCTATGGCCAAGAAGGCTAAAGAAGAAGATGATGTGGTGCCGTCCAGTACATTGAATAGTCAGGACTCAGGTGGTTCGCCTCATGACTCTGATTGGCCTACTATGGTTTCTCCGTTTGAGGACTTATCAGATACTTTTATCAGTTCTCTATTCAGCCAGCCGGATGGGTCTGGTGATTCTGATGTGTCTGGAGACTTGTCTCTGTCCAGAAAGCGGTTGATTGAGGAGCAAACTAATGATCCTGAAATTTGTGTACTAAAGAGGAGAGCCCTTCCTGATAAAGAAATAGACGCAGTTCCAGTTGGGTATTATCTCAAGGATGGTGTGTTGATGCGGAAGTGGCGCCCTCCTGATATCCCTGCCAATGCAGATTGGGCAGTGGTCAGGCAAATTATTGTTCCGAAGGTCTATAGGAATGAGATCTTAACAATGGCTCATAGTTTACCTTTAGGAGGTCATCTTGGTGTTAACAAGACTGTTGATAAGATCATGAAACACTTCTTTTGGCCTGGGCTTCGGAAAGACGTTTCCAACTTTTGCAAAACCTGTCACACTTGTCAGGTAGTTGGAAAACACCAGTTAGACCCACCTGTAGCTCCATTGCAGCCTATCCCAGCATTTGGGGAGCCATTCTCTAGGGTCATTGTTGATTGCGTTGGTCCATTACCCAAGACTAGATCTGGAAATCAGTACTTGTTGACAATCATGTGTGCATCTACCAGATTCCCCGAAGCCATACCTCTACGTAACATCAAGGCAACTGCAATCTCGAAGGCTTTGATAAAGTTCTTCACGTTGTTTGGCCTTCCCAGGGAAATTCAGTCTGACCAGGGTAGCAATTTCACTTCAGGATTGTTTCAGCAGGTTGTGTATGAACTAGGTGCAAAGCAGATTCTTTCTAGTGCCTATCATCCAGAAAGTCAGGGTGCCTTAGAGCGGTTTCATTCCACTCTCAAGACAATGATGAGGACTTATTGTTATGACCATGAGAAAGACTGGGATGAAGGGGTTCATTTGCTGTTGTTTGCAGCTAGAGAAGCAGTGCAGGAGTCTACTGGATTCAGTCCATTTGAGCTAGTGTTTGGTCATGAAGTGAGAGGACCTTTGCTATTATTGAGTGATCAATGGCAAGAGAAAGAGCCGCATATCAGTCTGTTAGACTATGTTAGCAAGTTCAAGGAAAGATTGCGTGCAGCTTGTGACCTTGCCAAAGATGCTTGAAATCAAGTCAGGGAAAAATGAAAACTTGGTATGATCATAAGGCTAGAAGCCGTGAGTTTAAACCAGGAGAAAAGGTCCTTGTGTTGTTTCCCTTGCAGTCCAATCCATTGCAGGCTAGATTTCATGGTCCTTATGAAATTCTGACAAAACTCAATGATCTCAATTACATTGTGAAGACTCCAGATAGGAGAAAACCAAAACAATTGCGTCATATTAACATGCTAAAGCCTTATCATGACAGAAATGCTAGGGTTGCAGCTGTCACTTCAGATTCTCCAATGGTCGAAACGTGTGAAGATGAGGGGGAGTTTCAAGATGATGAACCAAAAATTAAAGCTGAAGTTCTTTCATGTAAATTGTCAAACACTGAAGTGTTGCAAAATCTTGATGTAAAACTCCAGCACTTAGAACCCTCACAGAGAGATCAGTTTGAAAGGTTGATCAAGAAATATGAGGATTTGTTTCCTGATGTTCCAAAGAGAGTAACTATAGCCTCTCATGATGTAGATGTTGGTGATGCCAAACCAATAAAACAGCATCCATACCGGATGAATCCTGAAAAGAGAAAGATTGCTGAGAAAGAGGTTGAGTACATGTTAAAACATGATATTATCAGACCCTCCAACTCCGATTGGAGTTCACCCTGTGTGCTAGTTCCAAAACCTGATGGAAGTACTAGATTCTGTACAGATTATCGCAAAGTCAATGCTGTAACCAGAACTGATGTGTTTCCAATACCTAGGATTGATGATTGTATTGATAGTGTAGGGCAAGCAAAGTTTCTGACCAAGATTGATTTATTGAAGGGTTATTGGTGTGTGCCTTTAACTGAGAGGGCCAAGAGCATCTCTGCTCCACACCATCTGGATTGTACCAGTATGAAGTCCTACCCTTTGGCATGAAAAATGCCCCAGCCACGTTCCAAAGGATGATACAGTCTACAATCGCCGAATTGCCACACACGGGTGCGTACATCGATGACCTGATCACATGGAGTGACTCCTGGGAAGAACATCTAAAAGATGTAGAGACGTTGTTCCAGCGCCTGACCCAGGCTAACCTGACTGTTAACCTGAGCAAGAGTGACTTTGGTTGTGCTACTGTCACCTATCTTGGCTACGTCATAGGCCAGGGTAAGGTGGCACCCATAAATGCTAAAGTCCAAGCCATCATGGACTTTCCAGTTCCTGACAACAAAAAAGCTTTGCGCCGCTTCCTTGGAATGATCGGGTACTACCGCAAGTTCTGCAAGAACTTTGCTGAGATTGCTCTCAGTCTAACTAACCAACTGAAGAAAGGCGTAAAGTTCACCTGGGATGATGCATGCCAGAGAGCCTTCGATCACCTGAAGTCTCTGCTGTGTCACTTCCCCGTGCTCAAATCTCCGGACTTCAACAAACCGTTCTCCATCGCGGTCGATGCTAGCGACCAAGCTTGTGGATCTGTGCTCCTACAGAGAAGTGACTGTAATGTGAATATAGGCCACTAGATGGCAGTATTTACCTTTTTTTTGTTCAGCTCAGACTGGAGTCATGTTTAGACATGTCCTGGACATGTCTGGGGCAAGTCTCAGAAAGTTAAAAAAAAGAGGTCTAAATGTGGGTGGGGTCTGCAAAAGAGTATATAAAGAAAAGAATTGAGACAGTAAAGTAGTAGGAGAAATTGCAAGAAGAAGGATACGTGTGACCAGACCTGTCATTTCTGTTCAAGACCTGTGTAGTTTCTTTTGTGGATTTCTTTGCCTGTGTTTGAGCATTTTCTTCATCCAGGACATCACCAAGCCACCCCACCAAGAAGGGACTGTAATTATTTCTGTTTTTTTCTTATTTATCAATCTTGGTCTTTAGTTGTAGGTTGTTATTAGTCTTTGTCTTTGTTAAAAATTAAATGTGTTTTAGTTGTTGAAACTGTGTTTGTCGTCCCTTGCTGTTGCTGTTGTGTTATGAATGTAATAACAAATTGGGGCCATAACAAATTGGGGGCTCAAGGTCCGGGATAGACCATTGTGTGAGTAATTTATTGAAAATCTAACATTCCAAATTGTGAAATTGTTTTTGTGAATTTTCCTAGATATATATTGACAACAGCAATGGATGATTTCTTGGCATCACCAACCGTAGGGGTTTTGAAGTCTTTTAAAAAGACAGAACTGCTAGAAATTTGCAGACAGTTGGAGTTGACAGAGGTAAAACCAGCCATGCGAAAAGCAAGACTGGCTAGAGAGATAGTTGAATATTACATTGATGAAAATGTGTTTGCACCAGGAGATCTGGAACAGTTTCCAGTGGAAAATCCAAATATAGAAATGGAACTTAAATTAAAAATGCTAAAGATTGAAAGGGAGGAAAGAGAAAAAGAAAGGGAATTTGAGAGGGAAGAAAAAGAAAAACAAAGGCAGTTTGAGTTAGAAAAATTAGCAAGAGAAGAAAAACAAAGAGAATTTGAGTTAGAAAAATTTGCAAGACAGAGAGATTTTGAATTAGAGAAATTCGATAGAGAAGAAAGACTCCAAATGGAGCAACTAAAAATAAAAATTCAAAGTGAAAATAAATTTCGGGCTAGCCAGGAGGTAAAACTGGTGCCTCCATTTTCGGAAAAGGATGTTGACAACTATTTCCAGTGTTTTGAAAAGGTAGCAAAGAGTTGCCAGTGGCCAAAGGAACACTGGCCTCTGATGTTGCAAACTGTCCTCAAGGGTAAAGCTCAACAAGCCTATTCGGCTTTGTCTGCAGATGATTCCTCTGATTATGAGGTTGTCAAAAAGGTTATTATGAGAGCTTATGAGTTGGTTCCAGAGGCTTACCGACAGAAATTCAGAGGTCTGAAGAAATCTGAAAATCAGACTTATGTTGAATTTGCTAATGAAAAGCAGGTTTGCTTTGAGCGCTGGTGTACTTCTATGGAGGTCAAGGATGACTTCAACTCACTAAAAGAGATGGTGTTAGTTGAAGAATTCAAGAACTGTGTTAAGGATGATGTTAAGACCTACCTTAATGAGAAGCAAGCACTGAACTTGCAATCAGCTGCCAAATTTGCAGATGAATATGTTCTCACTCATAAGTCCAAATTTCAGTCTAGCAGTAACAATAAATGGTCCCAATTTCAGAAAAAGGGTTACGGTGATACCCAAGATTCCTCACCCAAAGACAAAGACAAATCTGGTGATGGTGCTCAGAAATCCAGTAACAGGTCTAATCAAAGTGTGAAAGCTGACAGTGACAGAAGTGGTCTAGTTTGCAGTTATTGCAAGAAATCGGGTCATGTTACAACTAACTGTTGGTTCCTTAAAGCTAAGAAAGAAAAAGAAAAGGATGCCAAACCAAATGCCTTTGTGAAAACAAGGTTAGAAACCCCTGTAGTGGATAACCAATCTGCTAAATTGCCTGCTTCTTGTGGGGCTAAAAAGCCTAATACAGCTGACTTTGTGAGGGAGGAATTTCTTCCATTTGTGTCAGAGGGATTTGTGGCTCTGAATGAGCATACTACTCCTGTCCCCATATATATCCTAAGGGATACCGGAGCTTCTCAGTCACTTTTGTTGATGGACTCCTTGGAGTTACGTGATGAGACCGCTTCAGGGGATTTCATACTTGTACAAGGTATTGAAGGGAGGACTGTATCTGTACCCCTGCGCTCTATATTCTTGAAGTCAGATTTAGTTACAGGACAGGTAAAGGTGGGACTTATGTCAAGTCTACCTATAAAGGGTGTTTCTCTGTTGCTAGGCAATGACCTGGCTGGGGGCAAAGTAGTTCCCCCTGTACATCTTACTTCACAGCCGAGCACTGAAAATGGGGATGAGGACCCATCTCTGTATCCTTCTTGCGCAGTGACTCGTGCTATGGCCAAGAAGGCTAAAGAAGATGATGTTGTGGTGCCGTCCAGTACATTGAATAGTCAGGACTCAGGTGGTTCGCCTCATGACTCTGATTGGCCTACTATGGTTTCTCCGTTTGAGGACTTATCAGATACTTTTATCAGTTCTCTATTCAGCCAGCCGGATGGGTCTGGTGATTCTGATGTGTCTGGAGACTTGTCTCTGTCCAGAAAGCGGTTGATTGAGGAGCAAACTAATGATCCTGAAATTGGTGTACTAAAGAGGAGAGCCCTTCCTGAAAAAGAAATAGATGCAGTTCCAGTTGGGTATTATCTCAAGGATGGTGTGTTGATGCGGAAGTGGCGCCCTCCTGATATCCCTGCCAATGCAGATTGGGCAGTGGTCAGGCAAATTGTTGTTCCGAAGGTCTATAGGAATGAGATCTTAACAATGGCTCATAGTTTACCTTTAGGAGGTCATCTTGGTGTTAACAAGACTGTTGATAAGATCATGAAACACTTCTTTTGGCCTGGGCTTCGGAAAGACGTTTCCAACTTTTGCAAAACCTGTCACACTTGTCAGGTAGTTGGAAAACACCAGTTAGACCCACCTGTAGCTCCATTGCAGCCTATCCCAGCATTTGGGGAGCCATTCTCTAGGGTCATTGTTGATTGCGTTGGTCCATTACCCAAGACTAGATCTGGAAATCAGTACTTGTTGACAATCATGTGTGCATCTACCAGATTCCCCGAAGCCATACCTCTACGTAACATCAAGGCAACTGCAATCTCAAAGGCTTTGATAAAGTTCTTCACATTGTTTGGCCTTCCCAGGGAAATTCAGTCAGACCAGGGTAGCAATTTCACTTCAGGATTGTTTCAGCAGGTTGTGTATGAACTAGGTGCAAAACAGATTCTTTCTAGTGCCTATCATCCAGAAAGTCAGGGTGCCTTAGAGCGGTTTCATTCCACTCTCAAGACAATGATGAGGACTTATTGTTATGACCATGAGAAAGACTGGGATGAAGGGGTTCATTTGCTGTTGTTTGCAGCTAGAGAAGCAGTGCAGGAGTCTACTGGATTCAGTCCATTTGAGCTAGTGTTTGGTCATGAAGTGAGAGGACCTTTGCTATTATTGAGTGAACAATGGCAAGAGGAAGAGCCGCAAATCAGTCTGTTAGACTATGTTAGCAAGTTCAAGGAAAGATTGCGTGCAGCTTGTGACCTTGCCAAAGAGAACTTGAAATCAAGTCAGGGAAAAATGAAAACTTGGTATGATCATAAGGCTAGAAGCCGTGAGTTTAAACCAGGAGAAAAGGTCCTTGTGTTGTTTCCCTTGCAGTCCAATCCATTGCAGGCTAGATTTCATGGTCCTTATGAAATTCTGACAAAACTCAATGATCTCAATTACATTGTGAAGACTCCAGATAGGAGAAAACCAAAACAATTGTGCCATATTAACATGCTAAAGCCTTATCATGACAGAAATGCTAGGGTTGCAGCTGTCACTTCAGATTCTCCAATGGTCGAAACGTGTGAAGATGAGGGGGAGTTTCAAGATGATGAACCAAGAATTAAAGCTGAAGTTCTTTCATGTAAATTGTCAAATTCTGAAGTGTTGCAAAATCTTGATGTAAAACTCCAGCACTTAGAACCCTCACAGAGAGATCAGTTTGAAAGGTTGATCAAGAAATATGAGGATTTGTTTCCTGATGTTCCAAAGAGAGTTACTATAGCCTCTCATGATGTAGATGTTGGTGATGCCAAACCAATAAAACAGCATCCATACCGGATGAATCCTGAAAAGAAAAAGATTGCTGAGAAAGAGGTTGAGTACATGTTAAAACATGATATTATCAGACCCTCCAACTCAGATTGGAGTTCACCCTGTGTGCTAGTTCCAAAACCTGATGGAAGTACTAGATTCTGTACAGATTATCGCAAAGTCAATGCTGTAACTAGAACTGATGTGTTTCCAATACCTAGGATTGATGATTGTATTGATAGTGTAGGGCAAGCAAAGTTTCTGACCAAGATTGATTTATTGAAGGGTTATTGGGGTGTGCCTTTAACTGAGAGGGCCAAGAGCATCTCTGCTTTTGCCACACCATCTGGATTGTACCAGTATGAAGTCCTACCCTTTGGCATGAAAAATGCCCCAGCCACGTTCCAAAGGATGATACAGTCTACAATCGCCGGATTGCCACACACGGGTGCGTACATCGATGACCTGATCACATGGAGTGACTCCTGGGAAGAACATCTAAAAGATGTAGAGACGTTGTTCCAGCGCCTGACCCAGGCTAACCTGACTGTTAACCTGAGCAAGAGTGACTTTGGTTGTGCTACTGTCACCTATCTTGGCTACGTCATAGGCCAGGGTAAGGTGGCACCCATAAATGCTAAAGTCCAAGCCATCATGGACTTTCCAGTTCCTGACAACAAAAAAAGCTTTGCGCCGCTTCCTTGGAATGATCGGGTACTACCGCAAGTTCTGCAAGAACTTTGCTGAGATTGCTCTCAGTCTAACTAACCAACTGAAGAAAGGCGTAAAGTTCACCTGGGATGATGCATGCCAGAGAGCCTTCGATCACCTGAAGTCTCTGCTGTGTCACTTCCCCGTGCTCAAATCTCCTGACTTCAACAAACCGTTCTCCATCGCGGTCGATGCTAGCGACCAAGCTTGTGGATCTGTGCTCCTACAGAGAAGTGACTCTGATGACATTGAGCATCCCGTGGCATACTTCTCCAGGAAGTTCAATCGCCACCAAAGGAACTATTCCACAATAGAGAAGGAACTGTTGGCTCTGGTCCTTTCTTTACAACACTTTGAGGTTTATGTTTGTACAGGGGAAAAGCCAATGATTGTGTACACTGACCACAATCCGTTAATGTTTTTGAGTAAGATGAAAAACAAGAATCGGAGATTGTTGAATTGGAGTTTGATTTTACAGGAGTTTGACTTGGAAATTAAGCATGTGAAGGGTACAGACAATGTAATTGCTGATTGCTTATCCCGTGTTTGAATGTGTATATATATATCATCTGTTTGAATATTGTATGATATGTATATATAGACAAGTGTTCACTTAACCATTTTGTATTGAAAAGAAAAATTTTGCCTTTAAGGCACTTCATGGTCTTGCACCTCAATACATTAGTGATCTTCTTATCCCATATTCTGCCCCATGATCCCTCAGGTCATCAAACCAGCGTTTATTTTCAGTTCCCTGATCACGTCTAAAGCTTAAAGGCGATCAAGCCTTTTCTGTTGCTGCACCCAGGCTTTGGAACAGCCTCCCCTTCGAAATCAGATCATCTCCCACTATAGATATTTTTTAATCTCTTTAAAAATCTCATTTTTATGCCTTGTCTTTTCAGACTGCTTGATTTTAATTTTTCTGCGCTATTTTATCTATTTTTAGCACTGTGCTTGTTCAGCCTCTTTTATTTGTCTTGTAATGTGAATATAGGCCACTAGATGGCAGTATTTACCTTTTTTTTGTTAAGCTCAGACTGCAGTCATGTTTAGACATGTCCTGGACATGTCTGGGGCAAGTCTCAAAAAATTAGAAAAAAAGGTCTAAATGTGGGTGGGGTCTGCAAAAGAGTATATAAGGAAAAGAATTGAGACAGTTAAGTAGTAGGAGAAATTGCAAGAAGAAGGATACATGTGACCAGACCTGCCATTCTGTTTAAGACCTGTGAGGTTTCTTTTGTGGATTTCTTTGCCTGTGTTTGAGCATTTTCTTCATCCAGGACATCACCAAGCCACCCCACCAAAAAGGGACTGTAATTATTTCTTTTTTTTTCTTATTTATCAATCTTGGTCTTTAGTTGTAGGTTGTTATTAGTCTTTGTCTTTGTTAAAAATTAAATGTGCTTTAGTTGTTAAAACTGTGTTTGTCATCCCTTGCTGTTGCTGTTGTGTTATAAATGTAATAACAAAAGGGGGCCATAACAGTCTTCTCTTATTTGTATTTTTTGTGTATGTTGAACTGCGCAGCTCTTTGGATCAACTTTGTAGTGTTTAAATGTGCTATAGAAATACAGTTGACTTGACTTGACTTGGTTTAGAGTGTTCTGTCCTCTGCTGCTCGTGTTCTGATCCATAGCCTCCATTACACTGTTTGGCTGATAAAGTGAGCAGAGCTTATTACGTCCCCAAGACTGCAGCATTCGCCTACCTTGCTGGTCTTCACACTTTTCACCTACTCTGAGGGGAGCATTGCATCCGCGGAGTGTGTTATGGTATTTGTCTGTGTGTATCTGTGCGTGCATTCCAAATCTCTGTATGTATTTGTGTAGACTTTGCACTTGTGTATGTGTTTTTTCATGTGAGTATGCATTCATATGGTCATGTTTATATGTCTTAGTGAGTGTAGACATTGTAATTATTTCTTTGTGTACTGTTGTTATTAGGTGACTGGGTGAGTTCATCCACACTGCATTGGTGAAAGCACAGAGGATCGATGCTAATAAGCGCAGGGACCAACAAGCCAATAGATCGCTGGATGGAAAATAGATCAGCAGCGTATCGTTGTTTCAGTGCTTCCCCTGGCTTCAGTTCAGTAAACTCTGCGCTGTCAAGCCTTATCTGTGCACTGTCCCTCCACCTGCTGTGTTCTTACAGTAACTTTGAGTTTGAGAATAGTGGTCATTGACCTTTGTTTTCTAGCTGTAACTGAGGAACTTTTTAGAACTTGAACTGATCTCACTCTTTCTCATAAACTTACATCAAGAATTTCGCTGCCTTGTCACAGTGTTTGGGCTGACGGGGGAGCGCAGGACGTGTGGAAGGTATACAGGTGGGCGATATCTTTTCAGCTTTTGTCTGCCCCTTTGCGGGATTGCTTTTTCTGCTCATTTTCTTGAGGACTTGGAAGTGAAGTTTGGGGGACAGAGAATTTGGTAACTGCGCCCTGGTCGCTGTGGTTGAGTGGCGGTGTCCTGTATGGACAAAGCTGTCCGAGGACTGTGAGCAGGCGCGAGACAGGGGGAGGGCGCGACGTTTTGGAACCCTGGACGGTACGGGAATCTCACGCTGAGTTGGACACAGTCAAAGCGAGGGTGGAGGAAATGACGGGGAAGTCAGACGTGGACCAGCCGCAGCCTGACGGGCAGGGGAGCGATGCGGGGCGCGATGGCAGAGACGAACGCCATCTGTTCGCAGGCTTGAGCCTGGACGGCTTTGAAGAGCTGGATGAATTTGTCCTGGATTTTGAAGAGTATGATCTGTTGGAATCTATCCACACGCACTTAGGATCCAGTCCGGAGCACACTTGTAAGTTTTTGTGAGATGGAGTCATCAAGGTAGACGTTTTTGCGTCTTTCTGTGTGTATGAGTGAGAGAGAAAGTGTGAAATGTGTGAATGTGTTCGTGGGTGCGTATGCTGCAGATGAAAGGCATAGTGGTTTATATAAATTACCCCTGAATCCAGGGACATTCCCTGGTTGTCTTGCCTTCAGCTTGTGCTCTGATGTGCTCTATGCTTTCCATACACGGTCACCATGGCCATCAGTGATCAGTCAGGCACCAAGCTTACGGCTTAGACCTTGCAATCTGTCGGCAGTGTGATATGCTTAAACAGGCAAGCCTGCTCTCATGCCCTGAGCCAGTACTCAGTATGCTCCATGTACCACAGGTGGACCTTTAGCGGAAACTTAGTGTCAGTGATCTGTGTCATCCTCAAAGCATTGATCTTATGGCAATATGTGGCAACTAATTACAGCCAGACCTATTATTAGCTCTGTTTATGTGCCAATCAGAGGGGTTTTGAGAGCCTTGGGTGAAATGTGCTCGCCTTTCACTGCACTAACAGCTTTGAGACCTCATTTATCTCTGACCATTTGAGTATCGGCCCGTCCAAGCGTGAAGCAATCCCATTGACATTCCAGCGCTTCTGCCAGGAATTGCTCCGGCCGCTCTGTAATTAGTTGAAGGTTAACTGATGGGTGGGGCTCTGTCCATTTGCAGTTCAGGGGCCTACGGAAACATTCCCTCACACTAGCCTGAGTAATCGTTTTAGGTAATTGAGTTCTTCAGTCATTTGGTACTTTTGAGTCTAGATGGCGCAAATCAGAGGATTTCCCTGGAGTCCTGACCTAGTCTTTTCTAAATACACAAGAGGCTCAGATTTCTCTATTCAGGCTGCAAGATTCTTTTCTCCTCCTTCCGCTGAGACTCTGGGAGAGCGGTGCCTGAATCTCTGTGCACTACGCTGGCTGCTTTTGTTTCCTCTCCCCATTTTAAGTTGAGAGGATTTTATTTTTACTCGGAAATTGCCTGTTGTATATAAAAATAGATTTAATTTCACCCATGGGCCTGCTTTCTGATAAGAAGCCCTTGTGTTGAAGCACATTTCTCAAGCTCGTTTGGTTTGCTGGTTATTTCACATTGTTGGCCAATTGAAGTTTTAAATGGTATTTCAGACATTTAAGTGGGTTTTCAGTGGGTTGTGAAATGCAGGGGATCTTGAGGGGTCTGATACCTCTTGATGAGCCATTGAAACCCCCTGAAAGCCTCTGAAAAATCGTAAACATTCTTTGTCACTTATAGGGCTGTACCGATCAGTTTGAAGCTTCCTTGCCTCATTCAAAATGTTGAGATTCCGTCATTCCATATAACATTTTTTTTTTTTAATGTTTATTCATTCTGTTTAAATCTGGTATTTCTGTACGTTTTGCAGTTAAACATTAGTTTACACAAATATGATTAGTATTATACTTTCATACTATATAAAGAGTTAGATTTCAGTGGAGGCAGTGTAGAATTATTACTGACTTGTTCAATCCAAGCATTTCCAAAACACTTAGGGCGTTTGGAAGTGGATCAAAAGTTTAAATTTATTGAAAAAATGTTATTTCTAAAATTCTCCATGTTTTATAAAATGAAATGGTCTGCTTCATTTTATCGAATGAAATTGTCTGCTTTTACAAAAATTTCGGGGCTGGCAAAAAAAATAAAATAGCAATGAAAAATTAAAAAAAATTGGCTGAAGATTTTGAGTGAGAAATAGTTGTGATAAATAGTATACGTAACAATTAACTTAATTGTTCATACACAAAATGGCTATTTGTACAAATCATGCATTGAGTGTATTGTATGGAATAGTTATGTCCTGATTTATGTTATAGCCATTTCAGTTGTAGCATGATGTTGCTATGAGCCTACAGGTGTGATTATTATTTCATCATTATTTTATTTCTTTATTGGTTTGGCCTGCTGTCAACATGTTTTAATGTTGATATAACATGCATTATATTCATTGACAAAATTTGATTTAATAAAAAAAAAGACTGAGTAATTTAATTCAATTAATCGTTTCATGAAAGTTGAGGATATTGTTCAGGGATTTTTTTCTTTTTGCGGGTGATGAAGTCATTAGATAACATATGAGCAATAGCTCATATCAATTTGTCATGAAGTATTTTGCACGCTGGTTGTGAAGAAGCGCTGTTTGTGATTTTAAACTCCAGCTAATATAGTTTTCCTCAGTGCTGTGCAGTCTGCCAGTCATAGCGGGCTGAGATGTCCACTGAACTAGTTTTTCATTAAAGAGATACAGTGTACCTGAGATTTTTTTATTTATTGGCAGTTAAAAGTAAAAGAATAAACATCTTTCAGCTGTGAGGTCATGCTTGTAGCTTGAGAAGCTTTCTTTCTTGCTAGGAAAAATATGTGCAATTTGGATGAATCACATTTTCTGCCAAGTTTGTCTTTTTTGAGGGAACAAGTGTGGTTATTATTCCATTGATTGATCTGATGATTAAATGATGTCTTTGGGTGTAACGGCAACCAGAGTCTTAATGAAGGACCAGATCCAGCTTATGTGTACTGTACAAATTAGTTGACAATAGGCAAAAATGTTATTTTGAGGTAATAGTGCTTATCAACCATATAATCACAATTTTTTATATCACAGAACTTTACTAATTATTTAATGTAGCTCAGAACTGAACCTATTGTTTGACACAGCACACAGTTAAACCAATTATTCCATATAACACTCAATTTTGCCAATTGTTTAATCTTGCACGCAGCTGAACCAATTATTTGATGTACTGCAACATCACCCATTATTTTATGTAGCACACAACCTTGCTCATCACCTTAAATAGTGTGACAGTTGATGGGTCCTAACACTAGAAATGCCTCCAAATAAGTATGCGCCCTGGCTACCTTGCCAACGAGCCTGGCTCTTTTGGCGATGTGGTCGGCGCATTTGAGTCTTACCCAGGGGAGTCTGGGGTTCAATTCCCCGCCCGGGCCCTCCTTCGGCCTATCACATTCTGGCGTAATCGGCAGGATCTGGGGGATCCTAATGGATGACAGCATGTGTAAAGCATGGAGTGTGAGGACACGCTCCCGAAAGAGGGGGAGAGATGTGACAGTTGAGGGGTCCTCTCACTAGAAATGCCTCCTAATAAGTACGCGCCCTGGCTACCTTCTCAACGAGCCTGGCGTCTTTGGCGATGTGGTCAGCGCGTTTGACTCTTACCCTGGGGTTCAATTCCCTGCCAGGGCCCTCCTTCGACCTGCCACAATAACACACACCCTTACCCATTATTTTACACAGTACACAACTTTAGTAATTATTTCGTGTAACATGCAACTTTAACCTGGATTTAATATAGCACAGAACTTTACTTATTATTAGCCCAGAATTTTACCCATTATTTGATGTAGCTAGTATTATATATCATTATAGATGATGTTTGCAGAGTTTTATCTATTATTACCCACCCCCGACGAACTGGCGTGGGTACAGTTGAGCACCATCTGTCTGTCTGTGTGTGAGTGTCTGTCCGCGCGACAGCTCGGCCACCCCTGAAATTAGGGTGACCAAACTTTGTGGGGTACATGATCCTAGGGTACCCTGTCCAAATTTTCATTTTGAGGTGGAAAGGTCAAGGTCAACAAGAGCCGTGGGTTAGCACCTCTATAGAGTGCGCATCATCTAGTTTCGCGCATCATCTAGCGCAGAAAGTTATCCATAATTTGACTTGGCTCACAGCTGTATCTTTTATTTTGCGTAGTGCTCACTTAGTGATTTATTTTTTCTTTTTGACAGGTCACCGGTTTGAGGACAATCCTGGGGTGAGGCGTCACTTGGTGAAGAAGTCATCCCGTAACCAGGTAACCCGGACGAGCAACAGCTCGCCCCCTACCTCTAGCATAAAGAAGAGGATGAAATCAGACAAGAAAGTCCACGAGGTGAGACGAGGAGCCTCAGCGTCAGTGCACCTCATTCACAGTGCTCCGCTTAGTGGCTCAGTGACACAGTTACGCGGGATAGAATAGGCTGAGACACTGTTGGATTACAGTGCTGATGAAGGTCTCAGCATTGCTCAGTGAACAGCAGAATCAAAAGTAATTGGCTGATTGCACCCATTTGTAAAATCCACAAAGGAAGGACGCTAGGTCCAGAAAAACACAAGGTAAAAGCAAACCTTTACTCTCAATTCCACAAAAAACACCTCCTGTCAACCAATCAGTCCCAAAAACTGTTGACTAAGGCACAAAAATTAGGTTTCTTTTATACAGCCCAGTTATGATGCAAGTGGCAGCATCTACAACATTCAAAAGAGTTGCGCAGTTGCTACCCGTGTATAGCGCCAACACTGTCCACTGGTGGACAGCATTCAATTGTTTATATTGCACTGTGCTTTGATATTTGGACCCTTTGCCGTCTGACCAAAATGTAAAGCTTCAGCTTCTGTTTGGTTAAAAGCAGGCGGTTTTTGCTTGCCTTAGTATGGACCATGTCCCCATCTTTTAACTCTGAAGTGTTTTTGGTCGAGTGTTAAGTACTTTCACATCAGGGGTGAATTCCTGAGCTCTGTGTTGACTGATTGGAGCAGAGAGCTACGCTTGACACATTCTAGCCAACCACGAGCTCCTTGGTCCTCTCTTCCCAGTCTGTTGAGAAACTGAGTTCATGCAACTCCCTTTATTGAACACCTCTTAACCCACTGTGTGCTGTTATCCCCCCAACCCCTCTTGCGCCCCACATGATGGGTGGTGCCAGGTCTTCGTGGAACTCAATGAGCTGATTATGGATAAGAACCAGGACATGCGCTGGAAGGAGACGGCCCGCTGGATCAAATTTGAGGAGGATGTGGAAGAGGAGACAGACCGGTGGGGTAAGCCTCATGTGGCCTCCCTGACCTTCCGAAGCCTCCTGGAGCTCCGCCGGACCATCACACATGGTGAGGAGCATCATCATTTACTTAAGAGTGTGTACCAGGGTCTACCAATCTCAAAAATTTCGTCAAACCTCCTCTAGGTTCCCAAATTCCCACACTTCCTTCTAATTCACTCTTAGGTCTTTCTTTCCCTTACTTCTACAAGACCCACAATCAGTCTCTTATTCCTAAAGTTTCACCTGACTCTGTGGTTTTCTTATTTCCAAACCTTCACCAGACCTGCACTTGTGTATCTCATTCGCAAACATCCTTCCAAACCAAACCAGAACCTCTCATTCCCAGACTTAGTCCAGACCCATGCGTAGGTGTCTTATTCTGAAACTTCAACCAGCCCTACACTGGGTCTTTTATTATTAAACTTCTAGTTGACCCACCAGACCTGCACTTAGGTCACTCATTCTCAAACTTCAACTAAGATCATCATGGGGCCTCTCATTCCCAAAGTTCCACCAGACCCATTACGAGTTTCCATTCCAAATTTTTAGAGGTCTCTCATTCCCAGACTTCTACCAGACCAACAATGGAGTCTCTCATCCCTAAATGTCACCCAGACCGGAAAAGGGGCTTCTCATTTTGAAATGTCCATATGATCCATAATGTGGTCCCCCATTCCCAAGTTTCAGTCCAATTCACACAATGGTCTTTCGTCATTCCCAAACTCCCAACCAGACTCATGAAGGGGTCTTTCCTTCCCAAACGTAGATTCGACCCTTATTGGGTTCGCTCATTCTTAAACTCCCACCAGAGGTGCTTCATTCCACCTGACTCATATTGCAGTCTGTCGTTCCCAAACCCACACCAGATTCTCTCATTCCTAAAGTTCCACTAGACTCAAAATGGGGTTTCGTATTTCCATGCTTCCTTCAGGTCCTCACTGACCCACACTAGGGTTTCTCATTCCATTTCTTCTCATCTACACAAGGGTCTTTCATAACAAAACTTCGAATAGATCCAGACTGGAGTCTGTAATTCCCAAACTTCTATCAGACCCACATCAGGGGTGTGTCAATCCCAGACTTGAATCAGGCCCATATTTGGGTCCTTCATTTCTGGAGTTCCAGCTGTACCAGGGTCACTCATTACTAAATTTGTTACTATCTTGTATTGCTGCTAAATTTTAAGCTTCAATTTGCATATTGTCTATTTAGACCAGCTCGTACTTTGTGCAATGCTCTTATGTTTTATTAATATTGTTTTAATATCAGGGATTGGCAATGCAATTTTGTTTTGTTATTGTCCCATACCAGGGTCTCTCATTCCCAAAGTTCCCCCCGACCTGTACCATGGTCTCTCGTTCCTATGCTTTATGCTTCAAACGGTTACACTGCAGCGTTCAATTCCCAAACTTCCGTTGGACCCTCACCAGGGTTTCTCAAGTCCTTCCTTCTCACCCACACCAGGGTCTTTCATTCCCAAATTTCCATTAGACTCAGACTGAGTTCTTACATTTCAAAACGTCCACCTGACTCATTCCACCTCATTTATTCCTGAACCTCCTTCCAATCCTCTGTAGTGGTTTTAATTCCCAAACTTAAATCAGAATTCCGAGGGCTCTGACATTTAAAACGAGGCACTGAGAACTTATACGAACGAAAAGGAAGGATGGGGGGACAGATTGCAATCTATTCGTTCGTGTTCGTGAATCGACTTATCGTGACTTTCAAGATGGAGGCAACTGGAAACTACATTGAGGTATTGTTTGCATAAATAGTATTTTTTAATAAACTACCGGTGCATTTTCAAAGTTTTCAGTGCCTCGTTTTAAATGTCAGGGCCCTCGGAATTCTACCAATGAAGTGTGGAGCTGCTTTGAGCCTTGTTAATGATGAAAAAATAGCAATTTCTTTGCACGGCAACGTGATGCCCGATTCACAACCATTGTTAGCCTGTTGGGAGCTTCAGCTAAAAATCCATTTACTTCGAAAAGTTGCGTGTGTACGGAAGTGGGATATTCAACAATAGTTAGTACTCATTATCATGTTTCAATACACTCCAAGTCAATTTCACACCGAAATTCTCCTTTAAGCCAAAAAATGTTCAAACTGCAGTCCTTCAGGAATAGAGTTTGAGGTACAGATGCTGTGGTCATCCAGGACTGGAGTTAATCCTGCAGAATCAGTACCCCTCTAAGACAGCAGTTAAACCTGAGGACACTGTGGCCTGCCAGTTGGAGTTAAACCTGCAGACAAGGTGGTCCTCCAGGACCTGAGTTAAACCGGAGAACTCTTTGGCCATCTAGGACGGAGTTTTTCATGCAGAAACTGAGACTCCAGGGCTGGAGTTAAACATATTAACACTGTGGCCTTTCAGGACTGGAGTTAAACCTGAAGACATTGTGGCCCACCAGAACTGGAGTTAAACCTGAGAACACTCTGGCCTTCTAGGACTAGGATTAATCCCAGGGACTCCGTGGCCATCCAGGACTGGATTTAAACCTGCAGACTGTATGACCCTCCAGAACTGGAGTTAAACCTTCTTTCTCTGTGGCCCTCCAGTACAAGAGTTAAACCAACGGACACTGTGGCCTTCCAGGACTGGAGCTAAATCCAAAGACACTGTGGTCCACCAGAACTGGAGTTAAACCTGAGGACACTGTGGCCCTCCAAGACTGGGATTAATCCTGGGGACTCTGTGACCCTCCAGGACTGGATTTAAACCTGAGCACTCTATGACCCTCCAGAACTGGAGTTAAACCTTCTGACACTGTGGCCCTCCAGTACAAGAGTTAAACCAACGGACACTGTGGCCTTCCAGGGCTGGAGTTAAATCCAAAGACACTGTGGTCCACCAGAACTGGAGTTAAACCTGAGGACACTGTGGCCCTCCCAGACTGGGATTAATCCCGGGGACTCTGTGACCCTCCAGGACTGGATTTAAACCTGCAGACTCTATGGCCCTCCAGGACAAGAGTTAAACCTATGGATACCGTGGCCTTCTGGGATTGGAGTTAAAACCGAAGATGATGTGGTCCACCAGGACTGGAGTTAAACCAGCTGACTCTTAAACCCTCAGAACTGAAGTTAATCCTGGAGATAAACTGACCCTCTAGGACTGGGTATTATTCTGTTGACACTGCAACCCTCCAGTACCAGAGATTCAGACTCTTGATCAGTGAGAAGTATTGGGCTCTCTTACTGATCAGGGGTCTAAATCTCTATAAACCTCCCCCCACCCAGGTGCAGTACTGCTGGATCTGGAGCAGACCACACTGCCAGGCATCGCTCATCTGGTGGTGGAGACCATGATCATCTCTGACCAGATAAAAGCAGAGGACAGGGCCAACGTCCTCAGAGCCCTGCTGCTCAAACACAGGTAAGTGTGGAATGACGACAAGATTTCACACTCAACAAGCTATGTGCTAGGGAGGACTTCTCTCTGAACCATGGGCATGCACTTACAAAGACATATATTCTCTGACTCGTACCCACATACGAACGCATAGACACGCATATGTGCACACGCTGACACATACACGCTCACTTACGGTACCTGCTCATGTGCTTGCAGATTCGTTCTTAAACACACACAGCCTGAGATTCACATGCATGCTCACACCCACATGCTCTCTCACACACATACCCACATACATTCTCACACACAAAAGCTCACACACACACACACACACACACATACACACTCGTTCTCACTCTTCTGCAGTCCCAAACCCATACACACACACACACACACACACACAGAAGCGCACATGCAATTTGAATACTCGTACCAGTACTTATTTAAAATTTTTGTGACGGAATAGTACTGTATTTACAGTATTGTTGAACTTTTGTGACAACCTTGTTTGAATACTGACTCAATCACACAATGCTCATTTGCATTCATTAGTACAACTGTTTTGCTGCTGGGATGAAATTTATCTTCCAGTAAAATGCAAACTTACGATTCATTTTCAACCCAGTTCTCAGCGGGAGCTGGTCCAGTTGCACCCTCAGGAGCACTCAGTACTGAAAGAATGGTATCCTATTTCAAAACTAATTCTCACACTCATTCTTGCATGTTCGCTTCTTTTAGGCTGTTTGGGTCCAGTTGAATTGGAGTCTGTAATAAGTGATTTGCACATTGACTCTTTCCCTACTAATGACGTATATATAGTTTGTCGCAAAATTTCATATGTTGCGAGAGGTTTACAGGAGAGGTCCTGAGAAGACAATACCAATGCGGAGGATGAAGATACTTTGAAAGATGAGGACAACAACGAACCACAGTTGATTGCACACGGTCATATTTTCTGCGTCCGACTCTCCTCTAAACCAGGCAGCATATACAAATCACTGTCTTCGCTATTTTCATCGTACTCTAAGTCTGCATTTGCAAAAAATTTTGTTTGTATCCTCCTCTGATGTGCGTACCCAAGGGCAACAAAATATTTTGAAATTCAAAGCATAAACAAGTAGGGTTTTCCGGGAAATGAGCAATTGCTTGTTGTCAGCGGTCTTCACCAATCAGCACAAGACCCTTTTCAGCCACCAGCCTAAGTGGAGTGATTGTATTCACCCAGCCAGACTCTGAGTCAAATGGTTGTTTTGAGAATATGCAGTATATATATAACAAACTGAAATAAGGTGCCCTAGGACTTCTACGATTGAGTCGATTTAACAGCCCAATGCACGGGTGACCAACTCTGGTCCTGGAGAGCTGTGGCGTCTGCTGGCTTCTGTCATTACTCAGCACTTAATCAATCTGTTAAAGCTGTTAATTACATCATCAACTCACTTCGCCTGGTTTTAAGGTCTAAAATTTATGGTGAAAATAAGAACCAGGACACCCAGCTTTAAGGCACAAATCTAATTGCACAGATACTGAACCTGCAGTATGGGGACCTCACTATGATACAGAACCCACAATACTGGGACCTTACAATCACATACGCAACCTCATCTTCATAATAAAGTTAAAGATAATAAAGCATAATAAAGATGCAGTATGGAAAATGCGTGAACGTTATTGCTCCCACGTCCACCGTCGAGATTTTCTCGTAGTCAATTTACAGCCGAGAGATCTATCACTGTCAAATTTGGTGTCGACCTTTCGATGAGAGAAGAAAACCTAGTTAATTTGGGGAAAAATGCCAAAGTATTGATAATATGAATAAATGCATTTCTGAATTAACGCCTGAGGCTCCATTATTGTAATCACCATACAGATCACAAATCTTGAGTGATTTTTTTTTTCAAACTTGGTATCAGTATTGTCTTCGAAGAACGGATAAAACACAGCAAATTTGGAAGTAATATTATGCCTTAACTGTGGTTGCAGGTGACTTTTCTTGCTTTCTAGGTTAAGTTCTGTTTGTTGCAGGAACTAGGGGATCATTAATGGAATTTAGCCAAGGGTAAATTTAGCATGTATATGAGAATGTATTTTTTTCACTTATAACTCTCTGGTGGCCATTTTGTGGAGCTTTGCAAGTTACTCTGTATTTGTGGGCATGTACCGTAAAAAGATAGTCATGATATTCATTTTCAGTCCTGAATTCAGAACATGGATATATGAATTATCACTTTAATTTATCTCTCCACCTCTTCCATTTTCTTCTGAAACTGTTGTATTCTGAAATGCTCTGCTTCGTGCAAATTTTTAGCTCTAACATTTGATTGGGCACATAGTTCCTTGAGTGTTCAGCATGGTGGGATCGACTCTAACATTTGGGAGTTATGATTCAGGCCACTACTGCTGACGCGGGGTTAGAAGTCTGGTCTACTGCTTTCTCTCCTCTCTGCAGTCACCCTAATGATGAAAAGGACGGCTTCTTCCCTCGCAATCATTCCGTCAGCAGTCTGGGCAGCGTCCAGCGCAATCACAACCACATGCCCAGCACAGCCCTGCCACTGGTTACCGAGGACCATGCCGAACCCCGCACCACCAAGCCTCAGGACCATGACAAAGAGGTGTTTGTGAGCTTGTTTGTGAGTGAACTGGTGTATGTGCTCCACCCGACGTCTTTTCACACCATCTATGTCTAGATCCCAGAGGATCAGTGCACAGAAACCAATGATTGGCTTGTGGATGTCATGTCAGTTTTGCTTTTGGTATCATTATTTATCCCTTAACTGCAGTACTTTTCCCATTGCTCAGCTCATGGCATATTTTTGATATTACCCAAGGGTAATATCACTTTTGCAAAAATTTCATTGGCTGAGAGCGCAGGGAAAAAAATCGCTTTGCACTATGTCACACTTTTTATACTTAGCCAAACTGAATACCGAGTGTAATGTTGGTTAAATCGGTATGGCTCAGCGCTGTAGCAAGCTAGTTAAGCGTTACTCACACAACTAGGTTCGCATTACTTCGCTAGGTAGCGTGCACAAAATACTTTTTCACAACCATACTGGAACATTTGTTCGTTTGCATGTTGCTCCTTCAGCCACGAATGTCTCTAACTCAGACTCTGACTAAGCCGAAAGGTGTAGTTTACACAGTGCTAACATACGACGGGCGTTGACGGAAATTCCATTTGATTACGCAATCGAGTAGTGTGATAAACAGAGTCTAATATACTTGGTCGTGTCCATGAGAAGGATGAAACTGGTTTACTAAATTTGCGTTTGTTGCTTGCTAAAGCTTGCAACAAATGCAAAATTTACTCAACTCGTTTCATTCCATTCTTGTGACACGCCCACTTGTGTAAGATCCTCAATTTAGAGTAACAGGAATCCAGGATGGAGAGGATTGTGTGAGCCCAAGGCTAGATCATGTGATCAATGTCAAAGCTGATGGCCTGTTTACACCACGACCCTGATACGACCAGCGCGAGCGTGAAATTTTGGTCACTCGCACAAGTCGTGGCAATTCCCTACTTTACACTTATTTGCAGTTACATCAAAGCTACATTGCGACAGAATCTTGACTTTCTTTACACCTCGAACCATGATCCGGTCGCAATACTCGTACTTGTCGTATGTACTTGTAGAAAGCGTCAGCGAGCCCTATTTTTATATATACGTTTGGTCAAAAGTTGCGTATCCACCGGTCGCGGAAATCCTCGCCATTGGTCGGATTTCGATGCCTTGAATTGCGCATGCAGTCTGAGCACGGTCGCAAATTCGGACAAACGTATACATTTGTCAGTCGTTATGAAATTGCAATAGGCTGACATTAAGCTCGCCATAATGCTCGCAATAGTTAGCCAAGAGTCAAGAGTGAGTTGAGAATTGTGCGAGCTTATTACGACCGATTGTGATACCTTCTTGTGTTTTTCACTGATCGCACCACCTTTGCGAGTGTTTTGAGTAGTTCCATGCACTCGCAAATCCTCTGTGAGACCGATGGAGAGTGATTAAGACCAAGAGAGATGGTTTTGGAGACCATGGAGACCGCATAGAAGCCAGCTTGCAACCCCAGTGAGAGTCAGTGCAAGTGAGGGCAAGCAGAGGCCATTTTTCGGTTGTAAGCCGGTGTAAACGGGGTGTAAGTGTTAGCACTTCCATATAACTCTCTAGAGTTCGTGTGACATTTTTACCATTACAAGGGAAAGCTGTGCATTTGTGCACAAATACATGAGGACGCTGTGACCTTAGAGGAGTTTCACCACTCTTGCCTAGTACTTCAGCTGAAGTCTGGCTGAACTGTGGAATCTGTGCTGCTAAATGTACTGAATCAGTCACACATGAGATCTTTTATGTGCTTTTTATTAAAGATTCTGGATGCATTAACTGTGAAACATTTAATTCTCCCCATGCCTGAAATATTTTACCAAATTTAGAATGGCTTTTAAAAATAAGAAATGCAGTCATATTAAATGGATTTTAAGCGATTTACCATTTTGTAGCTGGCTAACAGAACTGGTTCTGCAAACTTTTTGCCTTTGTAGTGATGAAATGTCCCTGTGACTCTCAAGACTTATCACACATCTCACACATGTATGTAAGAATATATCTTTTTTTTCCCCTCAATATTTTAAAGTGATTTTCAAGGTCATTGTGTTTCTGTGCTTTATGCTAAAGCCACTTTGAATTAGCCATACATCCCCACATGTTTAGGCTAATATTTTCCTGCCATTTATTTTTTTCTGTTAATGAAAGAAAGCGCTTCATCCCCTGCCAGTTGAAGGGCATCCGGCCGCTAGATCCATGAAACTCCTGGCGAAGATCCCAAAGGATGCCGAGGCCACCGTGGTCTTAGTGGGTAAGCACTACATTTCCAAAGATCACAGTGATGTGGTTTCACAAATTGGTCATTTTCTGTAGTGGGTCCTTCCACCCCTAATGCCTCAGACATGGTTGCAGTATTGATCCAGGGGAGGTAAAGTGAGTTTCAATAATTTCTGCCTGCTTCATTGAGGTATTTTTAATTTTTAGGTCACCTGAGACAAAGTCTCAAAGTGACCTATTCTTATCGCCTTTTGTCCGTCGTCATTTATCGTGCGTCGTCCGTCGTGCGACCGTAAACAATTTACATTTTTGACTTCTTCTCAGAAACCGCTGATCCGATTTTAATAAAATTTTGCAGGAACCTTCCTTGGTCAAATATGCACCAAAATTGTGAGTTATATGGTGCCCAACCCCAGGGGCTCTGAGGGGCGGGGCTAAAAGTGGTGAAATTGGATGAAATTTTCTAAATCTTCTTCTCCAGACCCAGATGTGCTGGATAACAATGCTGTGCATAGATGGAAAGGTCTTCAGGTGCTTTATCAAAATGATAATTTCATTGCTCCCAGGCTCCATGTTTGACCCTGGCGAGGGGGTGAAGTTTACTGTACTTTATGTAGGATAATGAAATTTTTGGGTATATTTGGTTCATTCACATCAATATTATACAATATTATCTTTAATTATCAATATTATACAACTCAGGTGACCGTTAAGGCCCACGGCCCTCTATTTTTTTTTATATTCCATGATACAAATTTTCTTAACCTGGGGATGATCGTATCCAGAGATGGCCAGTCGTATCCAGAGGTGGCCAGTGTGGTGCAGGCTTTCACTTCAACCGAGCAGTTACACACCTCATTCGACTAATCAGCCCATTGAGTCTTTGCTTATGACCTTGATTAGTAGAATCAGGAGTATAACTCCTCGGTTGGAATGAAAGCCTGCACCACTCTAGCCCTTGAATAACGGAGTATCCTTGCACTAAAACCCCAATTTCGAGTTCCCAGTTGTGTTTCAATCGTGTTTTTGTTGTAACACTCATGACAATGTTTCTCGGTCTCTGAAGGGCTCTGCCATATTGAATGCTGTTATATTGTACCGCGCCGCAGTGCGCTCTGCACATTGTACATTGCCCTTTACGGCTCTAGCATGGGTATTGCAGGGTCTATCAGTGCATTACAGGCATGCAGTAGTGCGGGCCTTAGGTACGAGCCACACGGTGGGGTCTGTGATGTGGATCTTTTACCTATGATGCTTTGCCATCTTATTTACTGCAGAAATATCTTGCTGTTTTTGGATGAATATGTCATAAATCTGTTTGGACGTCTCTTTGGATGAAACCATTTGTCAAATGAATGACAGTAATGTGATGATATAAATTTATCCCAATTACTCACATTATCAGTTGCTGTCAGAAGGATACAGCATCTAAAAGTTAAAAAAATTGGTAAATGACCTTCAGTTCATGTACAAATTTTTTAAAAATCACATCAAATGATGCTCAGATTGCCTTGATTATTGTGATATTGTTCTTTTTTCTGATGGAGGATTGAGATGACTGGCCCTTTGACACTTCTGCTATCCTTACATTGACTTAATACACGTACACTGCCCATTCAGAAAAAGTTGAGGTTTTCGGATTTAAATAAGCAAATATAAGCTAATATGATTGAATCATTATTGCATTGATGAATATGTTTCAGCTGGCAATAGCTGTTTTAATCCTGACTGATCCTGGTCATATAGCGGCTGATCTGGGTTCCGTTCGCAGGGTGCGCTGAGTTCCTGGAGCAGCCTGCGATGGCCTTTGTCAGGCTGAATGAAGCGGTTCTTCTAGAGTCGGTCCTTGAGGTGCCGGTACCTGTTCGGTTCCTGTTTGTACTTCTGGGACCAAGCCAAGCCAACATGGACTACCATGAGATCGGCCGATCCATCTCCACCCTCATGTCTGACAAGGTACGGACTCTTTGTGTCCATTGACAGCGGAGAGAGTGATATTTTTGGTTTACTGTGGAAAAAAATATATGACCCATTCTAAACCAATGCCACAATGTGACATTAAAGTTTGTCTTGGACTTGTGTCTGGTTTTGTTTGTTGAATAACAATCAAGAGAAGTTAAATTCCTAAAATATGGACCTCCACCTTGCTTGAGGGGTATTTTTCCGCAGAGAATTCCCACTCATCAGTGAAAACTTGTTTCTACTTTCCTTTTGATCAAGAATGTATACATTATTAGATTTTAGCCCATTTAAGCATTGAATAGTCTGCAACTGCTGTAGCCAACTGGTACACACTTGTTCACTTCAGATTATAGCAGTGTGTAAAGACATTTAAAGTTTGAAGTTTTGGTAAGCAAAACTGACAGCAAGAAGGCAAAATCTTTCTCAAAAAGTTGATGCTGAACATCTAACAGAATAGGTTATCTTATAACAATGCCTGTCAAGGTTTACAAAGAGACCTAAAGACAGCAAGTGTAAAGCTGATTCTTGTAGTCACTGTGTTGGATACAGGAGAAATGGGGCCTGTGGTGACTTTGACAAGGGCCAGATTGTTATGGGCTGGAGACCAGGTCATAACTTTTCTGAAACAGTAAGCCTGGTTGGGTGCACCAGGTCAGCAGATGTGGGTACCTATTGACAGTGATCCGAGGAGAGACAAACGATAAATCAGCATCACGGTGTTGAGCACCCAAGGCTCTTTAAACTGCGAGGACAGCAAAGGCTATCCATCTTATCTGAAATTAAAGACTGGCCGCTTTGACTGAGATCACAGGAAATTTTAATGATGGTTACAGGAGGAATGTGTCACAACACAGAGTGCATCACACCCAACTGAGTATGGGGCTTTGATGCACAGAAAAATCAGAGTGCACTCAGTAATTCCTGTCCACCGTCAAACATGCCAACAATGGGCATGTAAGTGTCAGAACTGGACCTTCGAGCAATGGAAGAAGGTGGCCTGCTTCGATGAGCTCCACTCTCTTTCAAAGGTTCCCTGACTTTAACAAGGCCGAAATTGACAGTTAGAACTCCCAATAGTAATTTTTTGCAATGAAAATGAAGATGCAAATGCTTTTCCGTGAAAATTTGTTGTTTTTACACTATTTCGGATTAATTAAACTGATCGGGAACACCCTTTTCTAAATGTCAGGAACTGGCCTTATATGGCAACTGATGTCACATGAGGCAGCCACCTGGTCAGATCTCGCTCGCTCCACAACAAAATATACATACACTATGCTTTATTTACCATAGCCAGCTGACAGACCCTTACAAAAAAACCACTGTTGGAATACCATAAAATTTACTACCAAAATTATAGTATTACTGAAGTAATTGTATGTTTTTTTGGAATGCACTATAGATATTTTAGTGTTACTCTTGAAATATCGTAGGGCTACCGTAGCTAATAAAATAGCCCAAATAAAAAATGATATTGTAATACTGTAGCTGGTGAAACGGATTATAGAACCCCACAACCACACTTCAGAACACTGAACAATTCTTATAGTATACTATAGTAACTTAGTTCATTTTCGGAAACTACTTAGCAGCGTATTAGCTCAGTGGAAAAAAAAAAAAACATGGAATCGGACTCCTCTTGCTTGGATATTTCTTTGGATCTGATTATTCGGATTCAGAACTTGACATCGAAGACGGTATTTTACCGCATAGATTTGAGCCGGAGGCTAGCACAGAAGACAATGATCCTGCAGGTGCAGATGAGGTGCAAGATGACGCCGAAGGCTGGCTTGGGAACAGTCACTGGTACATGGATACTATACTTGTCGGTAAATTCACTCAGTTATTCTTATTTTATACCAGTACTATTTTCTTCTTCCTTCTGATAGTTATTTGAATCGTAGTTTTGTTTGTTTGTTTGTTGCTGTTGGTATATATAAGTATATATACTCTAGAGCCTAATGTGTGTCCAACACTGTCTTTCTGCGAACTTCATTGAAAACCGTCCGCAGGAAATGTTATTGTTAGGTCACACCTGGGCTCTAACATTTGTAAAACACAGTCACAGGTGTCTGACACATATTGATCCTAATACAGCTCTGACAAAATTTTGCAGACTTTCAACATATGGTAGCCAGTGCAGAACTGAACCACATGACACACGTGCGTCCCCTATCTGGAACTGTAGCAGCGGCTGATTTCTCTCTCTCTTTTCTTTTTAATGAAAATCCGTGGCCCATACATTGCGTTTGTGCGTCTTTACTAGCAGGGCTGCCAACTCTCACGTATTTTGTGTGAGAAATGCGTGAGATTCAGTGGCATATTCGCATTCCCGTAATGTAGTCATCGAGTATTCAATCAGCGCGTTTGAACCAGATTCTCTGGCGGAATTTAAGTGCATGTGCATGGAGGCTTATCAGTTTCACATGCGTTACGGTGGATTTCACCACTAGTAACATCAATCAATTATGACTCCTGATTTCTCACGCTTCGCTTTACTTGGGGGTTGGAAGCAATGGAATTACATAAAAACATTTCAAATGGTGTTATTTCATTTGAACAATTTGAACTATCGTGAAACACATGCATTGCATTGATTGATTAATTGCTGACTACAGTACAGGAATGTGAATATGCCACTGAATCTCACGCATTTCTAACGCCAAATGCGTGAGAGTTGGCAGCCCTTTGTTATTAATATAACTTTAGAGGGAAGAAATGGAGACTAATTCCATTTATAGATGTATTACTGCATGCTGTGACGAATCATCGAGTCGGCATCCCGCTTCAGACTTCCACAAAACTTTGAAAACGTGTGTAAATGGACGGTGCACAGATTGCTATGGCAGAGGTGCTTTCCTTTGATGACGTCAAAGGATCATGTGACTTACACCTTGGAAACTTCCTACTTTTTCAGGGGACGTGGCGTGACAGTGCAAAAAAATCACTTATTTCTTGAATTTGATGGATCCTTCAGCCATTTCAGAACTTTTGAGTGCACATAGAACAAAATAAACTAACAATTTCAGGCGGTGTGCTTCATATCAGGGAACTTTTAAATCATGTACACCAGTTTGATATGTGTGCCAATTTCCTGATGAATAGATTACTGCAAGATGCACTGTAGGAAGTGGACAAGCTGATGGAAGGAGTGATGCTCTGGGAAGTCTTCTGCTCGGAGATCCTTGGTCTTGGCATTGCTGTTGATGTCAATTTGAGCCATGTGAAATTTCTGGCATTGGTTTCCTTGTGGGTCTATATGCTAGGATTGAATTTTTACACAGGTCATATCTCAGCTAATATATTGTAAATCATTTGTCTTTTCACTATGAGGAAATACTTTCATGTGAAATTATGCTTATCTTTATATGACTCGCAAATATGAGCTATTGATCTCCAAAAGGGAAGTTGTGCACGTTTTCTTAGACCAGAATACGACTTTTTCCTGGATATTTATTTTCAAAGATGTATGGCTTTCCACTAGTGTCATGCCTCTCCCACATCGGTCCGCTTCACCTGAGTTCCCAGCTCTGGCCTGGTCCCGCATAATCAGCTCCATACCCTGCAGCTGCTCCTAATTATCACATCATCTAATAAAGCCTATATATGTCAGGTTCTCACACCAGTTCGGTGGGAAGTCTTGTTGTAGTCCATTGAGTAGACATCTCGTACTGCGCTCCTTTGTGTACTTGGTATTTTAGCAGGCTCTCTGGTAGTCTTGCTATATATTGTAATTTTTGGAAAGTGTTGTTCCCCGTGTTGTTGATATTTGCATTGATGTCAGTAGCCTTCTCATTTCTTCGTATTTGGATCCTCTCACCTGCGCTTTTGTATCTCAGTGCACAACAGTCAGTGCACTGAGATTGTTACAACTAGAATGTAGTTTAAAAATCACAATTTTGTCCCAAGACACATTTTCCATCACAAAGGACAAAGCCTTTAGATGGCTCTAGCAGCAAAACAAAATTTATGAAGCATGACGGTGACATTGTCAAACTCATCGTCGACTAATCAACAAGCAGGTTTTTGCAGGTAAAGATTAAAATCCATAAGGTGCTGTGGTGCAGCCTTACAGAGTTCTCAGACTAGATCATGTTTGTTGTATTGGCTTTGCAGTAGTAGTTCCATTACAGTCGTCTTGCTTTTTTACTTCTCTGAATGTCACTTCCTGTTAGCTTGGCTATCTGTTTGCTCATTAAACATATGTACAACATTTATCCATATAAAATGCAGCCAAGGCTGCAAAAGGATTAAGCAGTTTCTAGAGTGAAACGTCAAAAGCGTAGGCCAAAGGCCAGATTTTTACAGTCCGTTTACAACTGAAAAACATTTCTGCAAATGCAATGCCAAGATCATGGGCAGGGAAGTTATTTTCCACAAATCGACATTGGTCATTGATTTTGCAAGGGTTAAATGTTTTGCTAATGCAAAAGGTTTCAATAAATCTGGCCCATGTCTTATCGCACGATTTGGCTTGTTTTTCGCTGAACTTAGAACTTCCATGAGGTGGCCTACTTCGCAGACGATCGACAGGACCTCCTGAACGGCATCAATGAGTTCCTGGACTGTAGTATTGTGATTCCGCCCTCTGATGTGGAGGGGAAGGACCTGCTCAAGACTGTGGCCTCCTTTCAGAAGGAGATGCTGAGGAAGAGGAAAGAGCGGGAAAGCAAGAAAAATGCGAATTCGATGCCGGGAGCCGACAATGACTCCAAAGGTGAGCCTCTTCTGCCAGGACCAGGCAGAGCTCTAATGGTGGAGGTTCTCTTCGGGAAGAGCACCACGTTTTGACAAGTCTTTCCTTGAAGGTTTCTGCTTGTGGAATGCACCATGTAAAAAACCAACCCCATGAATTTAATTAAAACTTAATACTGGGCATCTGTGGGCATTTTGGAATTGTGCCAATCCAATTTAGACCCCAGTATTATACTGCCTCAAACCCCGGAAACTAATTAATTCTCCTGAAGGACGCAGTTGTCCATCTTTCTTAAAAAGCTTTTATTGTGTGATACAGAAACTACACTATATGATTCATCACATAGAAATTCATCTTTGAAAATGAATGTACGAATTTTAGAAATATTGTATTTGTGTCTCCAATGACACAATAATTACACCAAAACAATCAAGATACTATAACTTTTTTATGCTGGGTTTGGATGCAAAATGTCTATTCACAACTCAAATGAAACTTTGATTGTCACGTTAATATGTCTTGCATTTAAAATCTTAACAGAACTGTTGAATTTGCTCGTGGCGCTGGTAGAATAGTAGAAGGGCTGTGCCAAATGGCATTTTTTTTTACCAAGTTCTCAACTAAGATTTCCTTCATGCTGCAGAAAAGAAGCAAAAATCTGCCCTTGTTCATTTGCGTTAACTCCAATTTATGATTGTTTAGGATGATAGTATCCTGACCACTGTAAGACTTGGGTTAAAGATACAAGATAAATGATACAAAAGCTCATTGTTAAGGCGATAGTGGCCTCCACTCATGCATGGTTCTGGTAACAACTTGTACTCACCATGCTTACTCTATGGCAGAGGTGAGCTTGGATGAGCAAGAAGAGGAGGAACTGGAGGTCGACCCCTTGAAGAGGTCGGGGATCCCTTTTGGGGGTCTTATCCACGACATCCGCCGGCGCTACCCCCATTACCTGAGCGACATCAAGGACGCTGTGGATACGCAATGCGTCGCAGCCGTAATTTTCATCTACTTTGCGGCACTGTCGCCCACCATCACCTTTGGAGGCCTGTTGGGTGAGTGTGAGTGTGTGTGTGTGTGTGTGTGTGTGTGTGTGTGTGTGTTTGCCTTTTCTTTTTGCAGGAGTGTGGTTTACCTTAAAAATGAGGTCCTCATACCTCTTCATTGGACTTAATGTTATGAATGCTGCAGCACGGGAGCAAATGTAAAGCTGTTATTATCCTATGACAGTGAAGTTAGGCAGAGAACCATGTTTCTGTAGTGCCTTGAATTTGCTTGATGTGCTTCCTGCTCCATCCAGGGGAAAAGACGCAAGGCATGATGGGAGTGTCCGAGCTCATCATCTCCACAGCCACCCTGGGGGTGCTGTTCTCGCTGCTCGCTGGGCAGCCGCTGCTGATCATTGGCTTCTCTGGCCCCCTGCTGATTTTCGAGGAGGCTTTCTTCAAGGTTCGAATGCCCCACCACACATCCCCACATTCTTCAAGCTTGGCTTTAACTGCCTTGAGATTAGCTGCTCTGAGAAGAGAGCTGCAGTCTATCCCTTGATCTAGGGCACTTAACCATACAGTAGCCCAATCAAATGCTGGTCACTTTGCTGGTCACAAAAGCCTTAGCTAAATAATGGTAATATTCCTCCACTACAATGCACAGCTTCACGCCACTCCTTATTATCCCTTCCCTCAAAGTGGATGAGCCTATAGGAGTGAGTGTCATCCTTCCATGGATCCGTCCTTCATTTTCGGGGTCAGAACTGCTAAGCTGTTCCATATCAATTTACAAAATGTAAAAGGATACATCTCATCGTGTAGACGTGTCTTTTCCTACTTCCATCCTTCCTCCGGCATGTCTGTCTGTCCCTCCACTGCGTCTTATTTCAGCGCCAGACATCAACTATCCCATGGTGGGGGATTTGGGTATTTGATGCTTATTGGTTGTCATGAGGTAGAAACGCTGCTGTGACACTGGTCCTCTCTGACTCTCTCTCTGCATGCACTTCAGTTCTGTCAGGCGCAGGGGTTCGAGTACCTGACCGGCCGCGTGTGGATCGGCTTCTGGCTCGTCTTCATCGTGCTGGTCATCGTGGCGGCGGAGGGGAGCTTCTTAGTGCGTTACATCTCTCCCTTCACCCAGGAGATCTTCGCTTTTCTCATCTCCCTCATCTTCATCTATGAGACCTTCTCCAAGCTCATCAAGGTGGACATCAGTTTATGCTAAACAAAAACATCTCTTTTATTGGATCCAGGGTTCGTGTTGTGTATGGGCCGTTCTATCGTAATGTCAACCTGAGATTGAAAAAGTAATGTTACTAATCCACCAAATAAATGTAAACTGAGGTTGTTTGCTCTTGACTGCAAATTTTACAGGACAACTGTATTTATGAAATTGCATGTTATTACTGTTACAGTATTTGATGAACAGTGCAATGAAGCAAAAAAAATGACAAAATGCAATGATGTTAAATCCATTACGTTGGTTTCCCCAAATGAAAATAAATGGGAAAAATACAACATTGTCAATTTCATGTTCAACCAGGCCTCCTAGATTATGTAGACGTCAAGCTGTCTTCCTTAGATTGTCTATTTCACAGATCTAATTCACATACATTATGTGCTCATTTAGTGATTAAAAGAGAAATTTGTTAGGGGTCTTGTTTTAGCTGGTGCGCAATCTATCTAGCATACTGCTAAGCTAGTTACCAAAGCCCTGATTACACCGTGTCCCAAAAGTTCTTGCAGCCCAATGGGCAACATGTCTGTCTTCAAAATGGGTTTCACCTGGTCAGCCAGGTGTTGTGAGGTTGTTTAATTAATTCATCTGTTTGTGAGAGGCCTATATATTTCTTTGTTGGCCAAGGAACCAAAAGAGAATTGTCACTGAGAGAACCTTTTTAGTAGTGCTGCTGCGATGGCCAAACAAAAACCTGGAAAGGCAGCTCTTTCAGAGCCTCATGTCTGTGCTCAAGCCATTACCTTATGCAGGGCAGGGAAAGCTTGTCGGGAGGAGCTCAGGACCTTGGTAGAAGCATTCGATGGGTGAAGAAGTGGTGGCAGAGACACCAGAGTTGTGACTCCCTTGAAGACGAGCCCCGTGCAGGTCACCCCTCAGTCCTGAGTTCCAGGGTCAAGGACCTTATCCAAAAGGCCAAGGGAAGAGACTCCAGTCCTGCCGCTGACTCAGTCAATGACTGACTAATTTTGGGGAAGCAGTCTCTAAGAGTACCATCCATCGTTTTCTGACTGAGAAACTGGGTCTGAGAGCATACAGAAGACAGTGGATTCCTCGCCTTACCAAACTGCAAAAGGAGAAGCGGTTGGTTTTTACAAAGAAGTTTGCCACAATGACCCCAAGACACTGGGAAAACTGGGTTTTCTCTGACGAGTGCCCACTCTACTTATTCCCAACAGCCAAAACGACCTCATCTACACTGATGATCGAAGGAAAGTACCACCTTTTAAACAAGTCAAGTTCAGCGCCCATTGCATGGTCTGGGGGGCGATGTCATCTTCAGGGCTGTCAGAGTTGCATATTGTACCCCAGGGCACCACTACCAAAGCTGAGTATTACATCCAGAACATTCTCCAGCCAGTGCTACGTCCCATACTCACCAGAAAAAAAAGAAATCGGGCCCCATCACTGCAAGGAAGATGTTCAACAGGCCTGCGGATATGGTCTTCGTGCAAGATGGTGCACCCACACATCCTGCTCGTTCAACTCAGCACTGGTGTACTAAGCAGCTTCCTGGCGTTCTGCGCAAAGAGGAATGGCCACCCAACTCCCCAGACCTCAACCCGATTGAGAACTCCTGGGGTATCCTGAACAGTCGGGTCTTCCACAGCCCACCCCCTACTACCATGAAGCAGCTCAATGCGAGGGCTGTGCGGCAGTGGGGCAACTTTGAGCCTTCTGTTCCAAACAACTCAGTGCATTCTATGCCCCACAGGCTGAGGGCAGTAATTAAGATGCAGGGGGATACACTGGCTTTTGAATAAACACATTCTGTTGAATATTCACAATCTGGGTTGACTTTTTCTGTGGTGCATGAACTTTTGGGACACGGTGTAGCTATGGTTGCATTTTGTTGTGGCAGTCTCAGTAAAAATCATTACATGTTGCTTTGGGAAGTGACCTCAATCTTATAATCAACATGTCAGCGTTAGTCAGTATCCATTAAGAGTATGTGCACATACTGCATCTGGGAGTGATACATTAGTACTAGTAAGTTTGTTGTTGCCTGTACACTTGAATGTCTTCATGCTATGGTCCTGTATGCACAAAGGTTGGGTCATTGATAGAAGCATGACGCCTGTTCCCCAGGTGTTCAGTGAACACCCGCTGCTGAAGACCTACCCCCCACCGGGTTCCCAGAATGCAGTGGGGTACGTGAACCTGTCACGCGGGGGTGGGCTGCCAGACGGGCCTCTGCTGAACCAACCCAATACAGCTCTGCTGTCCCTCGTCCTCATGCTCGGAACCTTCTTTGTGGCTTTCTTCCTCCGCAAGTTCAGAAACAGCCGTTTCCTGGGAGGAAAGGTGTGTGTGTGTGTGTGTGTGTGTGCTCAGGCATGCACGTGCGTTCATTTGTGTGTATGTGTTTAAGCATTGCGTGTGCTTTATGTATTTGTGTCTGTTTGGTTGTCAGGTGTGTAAATGTGTGCGTCAGTGTGCGTTTATGCCTGTGAGCAGTTGTCTGCGATTTTGTGTGTGTGTATACATTTTTTTTATTACAAACAAGCAAAAAACGTACAATACAGCCAGCCATAAAAAATAAACTGAAAAAAAAAATACAAACAACCCATTAGACAGTAAGTGAAGGGAATAGATAAATAACTGAGCGCAAACTTCGGATACAAAAGGGATTAAACACAAGGGTAACTAATAACCAAGACTGTGAAAAGAGAGAAAAAAAAAAGAAGTAAAAAATAGGTCTCTGTGTGTGTGTGTGTGTGTGCTGCGCATATATGTATATATGTGTGGGACAAATATGAAGGTTGTGATGAGAAAAAAGTAAAAAACTCATAATTTAATCGCATTAAGTCATGAACAACACATGACCATGCAGTGATATGACGAAGGTGGAACTAATTGCTGCCAATGATGGAGTGATGCTGAGAGAAATAAAGATGATCATGACAGGCAAAAAAACAAAGTTCCCTTCAGCTCTTTTTTTGTTTAAGTCATATTTTACACTCCGTCGGTAAATAAGGAGGTGGATAAAAAAGGAGAAATATCACAAAATTTTAAGAAATGAAGGGAAGTGGTTATCATGATCAAGGTGATTATGATAGAAAGAAAAAAAAATGTAATAAGTTTTATTTAAAAAAGACAGTGATTGTTTTATAGAGTGTGTGTGTATACATTTGAGTGCATATGTTTTCAAAGGCATGCGCATGTATGTGTGTGTTTTTGTGCGTGTGTTTTATCTGTCTGTTTGTTTTTTTTATTTTTCAGAATGTGTGTGTGTATGTTTATTGTTTTTATCAGTTTATGTGTGTGTGTGCATACTTGGGTAGGTTTTGTCATTGGTGTGGATGTATATGTGTGTGTGCGCGTGTGCGTGTGCGTGTGCGTGTGCGTGTGCGTGTGTGTGTGTGTGTGTGTGTGTGTGTGTGTGTGTGTGCGTGTGTGTGTGTGTGTGCGTGTGTGTGTGTGTATCCTTGTGTGCGTTTTGTCAGGTATCTCTGTGGCCCTTCTCTGAAAAGATGACTTCAGCTGACAGGAAGCTAATCCCTCTTTTCCAGGCAAGGAGAGTCATTGGAGATTTTGGGATTCCAATTTCCATCTTGTTCTCCGTGATTGTGGATAATTTCATCCCTGATACTTATACACAGGTGGGTATCCAGCTCAGCACGTACCGAAACAGTCCTCCTTCAGAAAATCTGGAAAAAAAACACACGTCTTCTTCTGCCCTTTAAGTTGTAATGTGACCGTAAAGACATTCATATGCAGAGATTCTCCTGAATTGACGAATTCTCATGCTGAGTCAGCCAATGGACAGAAAGCAGGGAGGGTGTAAAATTTGCATTGAAACTGATAATTAGTGTCAATCTGTTTTCAATCATTTTCTTTATTTAACGATACCTAAACTCCCTCAACATTGACCTCTCTCAGGTCTAGGTAATTCTCCTCATTAAGATGAGAAATACAGCGCATCATTTGATCGCAAAAATGTGCACATTGCACACTTTGTTTTATTTGTTTTCATTTAAACAATCATAAAGCATAGGTTTGATGCCCTGCTTTTCAGGATATGACAACAGTTAACTTGGAAAATCCAGAGTAGTTTTTTTTTTTTTTTAACCCCATGTAGGGTAGCCTATAAAGGCAAGTGAATAAAACACATTTATTGAATTTATTATTTGCTCATCAAAACATTTCATCAAAAAGGAAGCTTAGTGTTTAACTGCCAATGGATTATTCATATTTTCAGGAAAACTGGTTAATCAAGAACAATGATTAAAAACAGGTCGGTAATCATCCGTTTCGAAAGATCGTTTCCGCTCCCCACCCTCGTTTTCTGTTCAGCAGCTGTCTCTGTTCTCATGTAACCGTCATCACTGGAAAGAAAAAGCAATTCAATTCACTTATTCTTCAAAGGGTAAATGATTATATATTATATAGTGATATATAATGATTATACATTATAATGATTAAACAGAGTAATTATGAAGCCCAGAATGTTTTGCATTAACATGCTAGAGTTCACTTACTCTTTAAGAGGCAAAGCTCACTTCGTCATGATGAAGCCCAGGATGTTGTGTGCTAACGCTACCGAACCGACATACTCCTCAAAAGGGTAATACTTTCACAATAAATATTAAGCCCAGGATGTTGCATGGTTACAGCATAAAGTTCACTTAATCTTAAAACAGGTAATACTTGCACAGCACTTATGAAGCTCAGGATATTGTATGTCTACGCATCAGAGTTCACTCACTCCTCAAAGGCGTAATAGTCACACAGAATATTGTATGTTAATTCTGTACAGTTAATTTACGCTTTAAAGGGGTAATAGTAGACACAAAAATGATGGTCCCTGGATGAGATTTTTCCTCTGTGACTTCTATGTAATGTCTGAAATGTTTATCCCCTGATTACTTAAAAGCTAATGTAAAACTGAAGCTGGGAATCAGGCTTGTTTAATCTTGTTTTTCTGGAGTGGATGAAGCTGAATGAGCCCACTCAGTGAGTCAAGGTTTTTTTTTTGGGGCTGCAGAAGCTGAATGTACCGTCTGGTTTCTCCGTCACATCCCCCGATAAGCGTGGGTGGTTCATCAGTCCGTTTGGAGATCGGGAGCCCTTTCCGGCGTGGATGATGGGCGCCTCCATAATCCCTGCCCTGCTGGTCTTCATCCTCATCTTCATGGAGACTCAGATCACCTCGTAAGACCCAGGGCTCACTGCAAGCCTCTGTCACTTTTGAAAGAGTCCTTGCCCTTGGGCGCCTCTGTGGCCCTAGAGTAGTTGAATGAGGGCCCCTGACAGTCAGCACCGCATTCTGTTTTCATCTTTCACTACAGCCTTAACACACTCCTCATTACACCTGATTCTATGGTCCAGTGTTGAATAAACACTTAGAGAGTCCTAGCATTCCCTGTTGTTCTCACATATACCCTTTTAGAACTGAACGAACATTGGAGAGTTCAGTCTATCAGCATCTGTCACAGGTTGAACTGCCTAGACTCGAATTCAAACACTGTATGGTAACATTACCCAATACAGAATGTATTCGTGAGATTTTAGCCCAGATTTAACCATACTGCCCAGCAAGAAACTCTTTACCAAGATGCCGAGGAGCTTTCATGAATCAATGAGGTAAACACTGCAAGAGGTGCTATCACATGACAACTAGTGCCCGGAAAACGCCACCATATTGCATGGGGCGAGGACCGTCATAGCTATCACAGAATAGCTGACTGTAAGCTAGGGTGATAATCGAAGGAGGCAAATGGATTTGGTAAAGATCATGTTTTGTCTGTGTAGCTTAACATAATAAAATGGTTGTTCTCATGATGAGTGGTGCTTCATGGACAAACAGCTGAAACTAGTTGATATTTGTTATGGAAAGAAATAATTTAGAGCCACTTCAGCAGTTATACATCCCCATGGGCAACCTTGCAAAATTAAACTGGTCAGATAATAGGATGATATGATATGATATCATATCATATGATATCATATCATATCATATCATATGATGATTCTGTTTGCTAAAATTAGCCTTGATGATTTGACCACTCAGTGCCTAGCATTAGCCTGGCATTCGAACATCTGTCAGCCAATAGGCTAGGTTCCCTTTCTAAACATCAACATATTTGTGATTGTATACAAAACAGGCAAAGTATTGGTAATAAACTATTGCGAGCTAAGAAGAAAAAATGCAATTATTGTATGGCGTTAGGTCCCTATTGTTTCATTATGTTTTTCATCTCTCTTGAGCTTGAAGATATCCAGAGACATTTGGTGTTACGCGCATCGACCACGGGTAGCATCATCCCTCCCCCCATTCACCTCAGTGCCAGTTTAGCTCTCCGTAACTGAGACAATAACCCCATCTACAGCTCAATCTATTTTGTTCTACAAAATGGTCATAAGCTTTGCGGGGAAGCAGAATTATAGGGCATAATATGGCGCATCTTTAACTTTTGGTGTGGTAAAGGTTGAGAAAATCCAGGTTATTGAACGTAACTTCGGCACTCTCATATTTGCTGAATTGGAAGGATTTTTTTTTTAAGTTTAGTTTTTGTCGTACAGAACATTTTCTTCAATGTAGAATGTGATTTTGTTTCTAAAACTGTTCCCATTTTTTCTTAGCTGAAATAATTAATGACCTTTGCAATGATGAGGTTGGAAACGGTGAAGCCTTTTTATCCTTTTTGTCACGCTGGAAGAATTTCAATAATCTTTATATCAGTAGCAGCGATGTTGCTTCGATGTTGAATAAAATTACCGGATGAAGGAGTGGAGTAGATTTTTTAGCTAGACAGTGTAATATGTGTACACCTGCTGCACTGATAAATCTTTGAACGCAAAAGAGCTTACATCCTCAGAGAATTTTAATCGTTCAAAAATGAGAATTCTTAAGTTGTTTTTTTTTTGTACTCTATCAACTATTGCCTACATTTGGTGTCAAGAAGGCATGCCCTGGGCAGTATGGTGGCTGTGTATTGCTCTTTTGCCTGGATCTCTGAAGCGTGCGTGACGTCTCTAGCCTGTTTACCTCATTGTTATGAACCCTTTCACCTGAGAGAGCAGTTTATTCTTGTAAAAGTTCAGTGCTTTAGGCGCTGGGTATTATTGTTCAATTGTTATTTCGTCATTGAATTATCCTTCCTTTTATTTTTGTTGCTGGTATTATTATGTAATTGTTGCATTTTTATGGTTGTTGTTGGTATTGTTGCTGTTGTAATAAGCATTATTGCATTACGAATGACCCCATCCCCTGAAGGTGTTGGGGGAGAGTATTGCAATCATCTTGGTTTGTTAGTTTGTTTGTTTGTAAGCAAGATTATCAGAAAACCACTGCCTAAATTTGCCCAAAAGTTCGGCTATGAATCAGAATTGACCCCAGCAAATTTTTTGAATGAATTGGGAAACGGTTACTGAAATGGTCATAATCGTTTTTTGGCTATAACTCTATAACATTGTGTGATTTACATCACCCCAACACCAAACATTTTTTCTTTCAATTTGAAGGGTAAAATCATATCCATTGCCTTAGAGAAAAGTGCATAGTTTCAAAGATAAGTTGGGGTCAAAGTACAGGGGGGTCAAGGCTATTGAGCAGAATTGCTTATTTTAAGCTATGTCATCTAAATTACTGTTAATAGCCACTTGTTTATGATCAAACTCATACTTGGTCACTATCAAACTCATTGAACCCATGACCTTTGACCTTTTGCAATTTTGCTGGGTCAAACCAAAGGTGACCCAATTTCAGAAGGCTACATCCAAAAACCATTGTAGATAGCCACTTGTTTACAATAAATCGCATACAGGAACTCATATGTAGCAAGTAAAATGACACCATGACCTTTCACCTTGAGTGACCTTGGAAGGTCAAATCCAAGATTTCAGAGGGCTTTATCTCATTAACTAATGTAAATAGCCGCTTAGTTGCTATTAATCACTGATGGGAACTCATATTTTGGAATGTCAATGGCGCCATGAAGTTTGACTGTGATAGGTCAAACCCAAGGGCACATGTACTCGAAAAGAGAAGCAACTCATTGAACAATTAAAATCGGTACAAGGGATGGGGTTTGTCATGCATGGCAACACTGTTTTTTTTGGGGTTTTTTAAAATGTTTTTTTAATTGTTGTTTTTGTTGATATAGTTTTTGTCATCATCCTAATAGTTGTTCTTATTGCCGTGTTGTAATTGTTGTTGTAATTTTTGTCATTTCTGTTGTGTTGTCATTGTTGTTCCTGGTCTTTCCCAGGTTGATTGTGTGTAAGAGAGAAAGGCGGCTCGTTAAGGGTTCGGGGTTCCATTTGGACCTGCTGCTGATTGTGTTTCTGGGCGCACTCTGTCCGCTGTTCGGCCTGCCCTGGCTCACAGCTGCCACAGTCCGCTCCGTCACCCACGTCAACGCGCTAACTGTCATGAGCAAGGCCACTGCCCCTGGGGAGAAGCCAGTGATCCAGGAAGTGAAAGAGCAGCGAGTCACGGGCATGGTGGTGTCGATGCTTGTGGGTAAGATGGAATCAGTGTTTCTTTCCTGGGATGTGGACCTTACCTTATCCTTGTGATGTTCTCCACAAAGGTTAATTCCACAAAGGTTAAAGAAAAACAGTGCAATTTGGCAATAGGACATCATTTTTTTGATTATTCAATCACAGCTCCAGTCTCTCAAGACGACATGTTGGATTCCGCAATTTCCGAAAGCTACTGCCTTAACAGTCTGTACTTCAGAAGTGCTGAAATAGGGCGCATTCGACTGGTCTCTTACAGTCAAAAAATTAAAGCTCAGCTTAAATTCTACTATGGGTCATCATTTAACTTTCAGCGAATATGTTTATTGTTAGTTTACTGTATAGATTGATATTATTTCATGATTTGTTCTTGCACTCACTGATCAGAGCTTGCTGCTGCGGTATTTGGCGTGACCTGATGTGACCATATTCATGGAGCCCAAACCTGCAGTCAACATCAGTCAGAAAAATACGGATTGAAGAAAAACTCAGCTCCCAGTCAAATATAAACTCTTCACCTCCATTATCATTCAGACGTGATATCAAATGCGCTCAATGAGTGGAAAAATAAGGCGGATATCCAGTCAGGTCCTCGCATCCATATTCCTAGTGCAGATGCGTGAAACATTCATTCTGGAAACCAAATAATTAGAAACCTAGCCTGCTAGCTGCTGAGCAGAAATGAAACTTCAATTGATATTTTATATTCAGCTCTTTCAGAACATCACAAAACTCATTCCATTACATATCCAAAAGGCCTTTAGCACCCGAGTTTGCTGAATTTCATTAACCACTGGGGCGTTATTGCCTGTCTCTTACAGGCTGCAGTATTCACCAAAAAGAGGGATGTCCCATGACTGAACATTGACCTGTAAAACGTGTCAGACATCTGGCCAAACAAACAATCCGCCTGTTTGCAGATTTGGCAAATAAGCAAAAATTGAACAAACTTTCACCAAGCTATTGAACAAGCTATCGCCAACTGGCTAGTTGACTCACAGTACTTACATGAGTAGCTAGCTAGTCAGACAAAAGTAACAAGCTCAATAACATTGGCAACCACCCTTGAAATTTGATGATTGTTATTCACTGAAATGTGGAAGAAGTCCACACCTTGTCCGAGGTTCCACCTCACCGCAGAGACGTCTTTTGTCTTTAAGTGTCATTTTTCACTGGTTTTGTCGGCATATCATTCGTGCTAGCTCCGTATCTTGGCTATGTTTCCAAGCGGAATGCATTTTCATGAACATTGTGTTGTGATTGGTTGAATACTCTTCTACTTCTTTCAGTGGAAAATGACAGCTTCCTCTCCTCAAATTTTAACAGGCTGAATTTAAGACTTCTCTATGTAGCTTTCAAAGATTATGGAAGAGATGGCTTGAGAGAATACATATGACCCATATGCCAAGGTGCAAAAAAAAAATTAAAAAATGGTATTAATGCAAGAGATTGGTGGAAATGCAATGCACCATTTTCCAACATTAGAAACAAGCCTACTGAGGTAGCCTACAACATTTTATCAATTATAGTTTTACATTTTATTTGTTCTTCAGTTTCCCCTTTCTTTAAATAATGTCTATATTGCATATTATAATAACCACTAGTCTGTTGACTAGATGGTCTCTTCCATTATGCTGAAGCCATCCATAGTAGTTATAAATTAGTAGCAGATTCAATTAGAAAAGTTTCTGAAAAACTAATGTTATTAATGGTCGAGATAATAATCAAGAAATATCTTTATCAGAATTAAGCTTCATGCCAGTTGTATTACTGTTAGTTTCATCATATCAGCACTAGATGCTTCGTGAAATAAGTAGCGGGCTAGTTAGTTAATAACAATGCACAATTGCTGTATTTCACAGAGGAAAATTACCTCAGAGGACTAGATGTTTGAATTTCTAATGTCTGGTATAATTCATTCAAAATCATAACTAGAGTAAAATTGCAGCTGGCCAACTTAAATTCATGCTTAACTGAGAATAAATAACATGCTAGCGAGCTGCAATATATGTATGAGAGATTACAACTATTAGTCAAATTACAGTACAACCAAATGACAGGTAGAAAGCGAATGCAAACTGAACATAGAGCTTTATCTTACTTTCCCTCAGCTAAAAGGAAACAAAAAGAAAATTTGACATTTGATGGGAGTCTGGTCCGTTCGAGCTAATACCTTTGTTGGCTGCTTTTATCATCAGGTCCTGAAAAAATGATGCCCAATTGGGCCAGTGAGTTGCTAAAAAAGTAATCTCACACTAATAAACTGTTGTGATTTACGAAATGAACCAAGAGCGACAACCAGTAGAATGCAAAAAGGAGGCTTTATTTCTGAAGGGGGAAACCCCCCAACAGAGCTGGCAACGGTACAAAGTCCACAATCCAAAAACAGTATCCAATGGGCGTAATCCAGAATCGTAACCAGGGCACCAATAATAAAGTTCGTGGTCAGACAAAAAGGGTTCGGTACACAGGCGTAGGTTTGGAGGAGAAAAACTCATAAGCCAAAGACAGTCCGAATCCAAAACCAGGGCAGTAATCACAAAATCAAGGTCGGGCAGAAAAAGGTCAAAACTCACAGATGCAACAATATCCAAAAAGGGCAAACCAAAAATCAATAGTCGAGCAATCCAGTCAGAAAGATGAACACTGAGCAATCAAGGCGAGAAACGTGGCACGAGAAAACTAGGGAGAACGATCTGACAAGAGTGAGAACCAAATAGACATCTTATATACACATCCAGGGTAAACACATGACCAGGGAGAACAGGTGCAATCAATGGTGACAATGATTAGGGAGAGACACATGAGGGATAAACTAATTACATGAATTTGGCTGTAGCCAAAACGCAGACAGGGATCACAAGACAAACCTAAGTACAAAACAACAGCTCCGGTTAAGGAGTGCTAAAGTGCCAAGATAAAAGAAAAGGAAAGCACAAAGTATAAGTGGAAATCCACAGAAACTTGCAGCAGAGATAATTAGGGATAGGCAAGGAGGCGGAGACTAGAATTGGGCGACAGCTGAGAGATCATTAGTCAATTAGTAAGTGCAGCTATACAATCCCAAGTGCTTGTTAGAAAGTTAGTCCAAATATACAAGGTTAGCGTGGATTAGTATTGAGCAAAAACAATAAACTGTTAGTATGTGTTAGTAAGACAGAAAAAGAGAGAGGAAGGAAGAACACGAGATAATGAAAGAAGATTGAAACCCAGAAACCAATAAATCACCCGAATGAGTGTCACACAAGACAAGGGACCGTGAGCAAAGATACACACCTGACAAGACAGGGGAGACAAAGTGCAAAGCATGAAAATGAAAACATGGCTAGGCCAGGCACAGAACTTAACATGACAGCAGAATCCAGAATCCCAACATAAACACATAGCTACAAGTGCATAAAATGAATTACTATCAATCAACCATTGATTTCAATGACCTTATATGACTTTAATATCTCTTAATGTTTATGATATTTAAATGCAAACAGATTTAATGTATTATTTTAGTGCTTGTTAAAGACCCTGTCTGACACTTTGAGTGTGGGTTGCAAGACTGACAGTGTCCAGTACTGCTAGCGAATTCCCCATTTGCCAGATGGGGCAAAAGTGTTGTGAGACCATGTAGCCCCCAATGACCTGAGATGGCAAAGTACCGTAAAAGTACTCTGTTCCCCTGCTGACAGTCCAGCCAGCTGTCTTTTATTGCACCACAGTTTGGCCTGGTCTGGCTGAAGTGTCGTTCCTGATGTGCGTTAAGACCTTTGGAATTTTTATGACACCAGAACTTCTGCAGTTGAGCACACAGTGTAATCTGAAGGGATGGAAGAAAGAGGCCCTGATTAAACAAAATCCAATAAAAGTACATACTGTTAAAAACAGAGTTTACAGCACAGTACACATCGTCAGTGAATATGTAGTGGGAATATCACAAGGCACGACTCCTCTAAAAAAGCAGGGTCAGTCCACGTGAAGGCATCCAGAAAATCAGAAAATTCCTGGGTCACCCCCTCAGAAATTTCTCAAAAAGTTCATATAGGTACCTTTGGTGGACTTAGCAAATAATACCAAGTATTAGACCAATATCCCTAATAGTTTTGAAGTGATGGCCTGTCACAATTTTTTTTTTAATTTTGAAGAAATTGTGTTTCGTCCAACTTTGCGCTTCCACTGCTCCTCTATTATTTGACCTACAGATTATATTTTGGTCTGATCTGTAGCATTGAAAAAGTACATCCAGTTTTGTGATTTTTGGCTTTTTGAACAAATTTGGAGCCCTATTGTGGAGCAACCAAGGTTGATACACCTAATCTGACCAGAAATTCTGAATCTCGGGGAAAAGTTGGCCAGGGAGAACAAAAGTCTGATGTGTAGGTTAATCATACATTGACAGTTTAAAGGAGAAATGATTCATGCAGGACGGATCTCCTTCATCTTTTCAATTGTTAATGAAGGGGACAGACAGGCTTCCAATGAGCCCTGTCCTTCATGCACTCCTCTCTCATGAATGTATGCCTCTCTCTCATGCACCCCTCTCTCATGCACCCCTCTCTCATGCACCCCTCTCTCATGCACTCCTCTCTCTCCCGAATGTATGGCTCTATCTCACGCACCCCTCTCCCCCGTGCACTCCTCTCTTCTGGGCACTCTTCTCTCAGGTGTGTTTTTCTCTCACATGTACTCCTCCCTGGCTCCTCCAGGCTTGTCCATCGTGATGACAGACGTGCTGAGAACCATCCCCCTCGCCGTGCTGTTCGGGATCTTCCTCTACATGGGCGTGACTTCACTCACCGGCATCCAACTCTACGAGCGCATCATGCTGATGGTCACACCCGCCAAACACCACCCTGACCACATCTATGTCACCAAGGTAACTACTGCCTTATGAAAATATCCTATTATAACTATTTCTGAGTAATACTTCAGTATCATGGCATAACTATAGTATTACTATAGTTTGCATTTAATAACTAGAGTAGTCCTAAAGCCATCACATTATAATTATAGTATTACCACAGTCAACAATACCATGACTTTACCATTGTCACAACTGTATTGCTGTAGTTTGGATAACTATAGTATAACTATAGTAATACTACACTATTGTGGTGAGAATACCATTTACTAAGGGATAACTATCTTGGAACTATAGTAATTTTTCATTAGGGCTGCCTGTCTCCATGAGCAAAAAAACACAATATCCACCACCAGTTTTTATTTATCAGAAATGTGAAGGTTGAATTATGCCTGTTATGAGCTGCATTGGGTAGCTTGCAGCTTGTTTGTGTTTAAACACTTGTGTTTAAAATGTGTCTATTCAAAGGCTTAATGCATGTTGACTGAAGCCTACAGCAGGATTGCACAGTGCCCACTAGATGGCACTAAATGTATCTTGTTTGATAACAGACAGCATCCTATTTAATGGAGGGAAGTGTTCAGCTGGGCTTGTGTGGACCCTTGGGTCAAGAGGGGAGCATTTATGCGAGAGCTCTAACCTGAAATTATCTGTCTTTACTTGCGTGTGTGCTTGCGCCTTGCAAATTATGTGTGTGTACTTGTGTGTGATCATGTCACATACACAATGTGAATTGCGTGTGTATGTGCATGCGCGTGTGCACGTGTTTGTGTACGTACGCCTATGTGTGCGTGTGGGGTCCGCAGGTGAAGACCTGGCGCATGAACATGTTCACAGGCATTCAGCTGGTGTGCATCGCGCTGCTGTGGGTGGTGAAGTCCACCGTGGCATCTCTGGCCTTCCCCTTCATCCTCATCATGACCGTGCCCCTGCGCCGGCTCGTCCTCACCCGAATCTTTGAGGACCGGGAGCTGAAAGCGGTGCGTGGGGTCCGACCAAACAAGGATCTACTGCACCCTCAAGCTCACAGGCACAGAAAATATCTATTTCATGAACTACCCGGTGCTTCCATCAGGCTGTGGAAAGTAACTATATTTGGCACAACTGCGATTGATTTTATATCAAAACTAGATAACTCAGTCGCCACAGGGACCAAGTCGTGTATCTCCCCGATCCCCATGAGAGATCACTTGCTAAGTTTTACAGCTGCAATGTTACTGTTTTTACTTTTGCTATGACATGCATGTACAGGGATGCATTTTAATGTCATAGCAAGAGTAAAAACAGTAACATCGCAGCTGTAAGGTGTACATACATATATATATATATATATATATATATATATATATATATGTGGCTCAAAATGGACAGAAAACACAAAATCTGCAAAAAAAAAATTTCGACAAAATGGCCGCCGGCAGCCATATTGGATGTCAGAAATTGCCGAGAATTGATCTTGAGAATTGCCAAATAAACTTTTTTGACTATGCAAATTTAGAGGAAAATCCTGTAAACTTTAAAAATCCTATAAGCCTTCAGAGCCTGGAACAGAAAATCTCCGCAGTGGCGACCCTGGAACTAAACCATAGTATCTCTGGACTATCCTCGTCGGGGAGATGAACTATGGTTTATTTTGAATTAATGAAAAATCTAAGCTTGAGGGTTTTGCAGCTTATTTACATGCAGTTTATATTCCGGCTGCTGACACGTCCCTGGTCCAGGGGTTTGCTCTGCATCAGTGTAATAACAGTTTCAGTGTAATAACGGTTTCAGTACCACCCAGAGTTCTGCATCACTCAGGCTGCGTTGAAAATGGTTCCGTATTCACAATACAGTTCTCTGTTCCAGACAAGGGGCCATATGCAGATTCTGAGTACAATACAATACATAGTGTTTATTGAGTGGAATACAGTAAAAACTGAAGACCGAACCAAAGCCCAGTGCAGGTAGGGGACAGTCCAGCTTAGATGACATAGACTGACAAGGGTAGTGGGCATGTACGTGCCCAGCCAGTGGCGTCTCAGGAGAAGAAGCCTGGTGGTATAACCCGGGGCAGGACCTCTTGACAACACATCCAAAGGATTTAGCAGGAATGCTGTCCCACTCCTGGAGACCAATAGTAAGGCTTGGGAGTTTTCACTGTCATAAAGGTTATGATAAATTTTAAAGAAGACTTAGCTGGCGTTAAAGACATACACTGACTAGGGTGTACAGCAATGCAGCGTTACAATCCACTCACTCCGCTGAACAGAGCCAAGGCTTCTATACACCACAAAGACACAAGGGAACGGGGCACATAACAGATTACACCTGGGTGAGGGGAGGCACGCAAGATGCCGAAGCAATCATAGATTCAATACCTCTGAAGCATATGCAGGTCGCTGGAAAGGAGGAGACAATTAAGGAGACTCGAGGGTTGTGACAGTTCAGTGTGTCGGCCGTATTTTTTGTGCTGTTGGAATTTGGCCCTAAATTCACTCGCTGATTTCCTACTTTGTGCTCCATATAGAATTGTCTATGTTGGGAATACCGAACGAGGGTGCGATTTAGGACGTAGCCCAAGTTAAAACAACATCAGTTTCAGGATAATGCATGTGAATTATCAGGTAAATACCTTATTAATGGCGTGATTGTTAAATCATACTTTGAAAAGCTTTGGTGATGAAAACCACCCTTTTCTCCTCTTACAGCTGGATTCAGAGGAAGATTCTCCAAATTTTGACGAAGACGGCAGGGATGAATACAATGAACTGCACATGAATGTATAGTTGGCCGACGCAGAAAGAGCCTAAAAACAGCACGAACTGCAGTACAGGCTGCGACGGAGCACTTATCAGGTGTTGGGTCGCTGTAAGTCTGCCTGACATTGGATACAGTACACTGACTAATGTATTTCGCGGCATTCATGCGTGCAAGCATGCAGGTGCAAGTTCGGAGATAGGGGTATTTCATTTAAATGCTAACTTTGCTGTATACTTGAGTCATTCTGTCACACACGGGTTTGTTAGGGAGGTGCTAGCCTTTGTTTTTGTACATTTTTCGTTTCGGTCTGGTTTCAGTCTGGTTGAGGGTTACTTTTCAAAAAGAGTGACCATCATCTCTGTGCTTCAGAGAGTTCAAGACAAGAATGTTTTGTAAACTCCTTAAAGAGTTGAGGGGCCCCATAATGGCAAACATATGGGAGAGGTGTATATGGGTAATCAGCACAGTTGCATTGTGGGAGTATTATGCCCCATGGTCGCCCTGAGTACTTCATTCCCCAGAGGTCCTCTGTAGTTCACCTTGAGCTGTGTAATGGTGCCACAGGGTCACAGTGATCTGGTAATGCTTCATTTCAGTGGCCATAACCCGGCATTTCCCAACTGAGGCGCAGTGATACAATTTATGAGTCTTGTGCCACTTTGACGTGCACCTAAAATTCAAAACAGTCCGGATGTTCTATCTGGGAATGGTATTTGTTCACTGAAGTTTTGAAAATTTATTCCAACTTTAACATTTCTTTGAAAGAATTGTCCGCAAAGCCCAAGTGACCTCATTTGATGCCTCTCGCGATTGGAAACACTGCTGTAACCAGTGATGGAGCGTCACGGTAGTTCAGGGGTTATGTGTTTCCCAAATGTCCTAACACGTGCCCTGCACTCCTCACTGCTCCGGGTTTTAAGACCATAACCTCAATCCTCATGCCGTCTCTCCGCTGAAGGTAATTCCTCTTCTCTTTCTGTCAGCTACCCCAAAGCAATGCACTGAAAACTGCATGTTTTTTGCATAGAGAGATATTTTTATGAGAAAGATTTTATTATGTACAGATCTGATAAATATTATAATTATGACTTTTTTGGATGTAGACATTGTACTCTAATAGCAGAGACACTGCATGATTGGTTTCCATCTTGTACACAGTATAACCTTTCGGACATTTAAGATGTGACCACTTAAATGAAGTTTTACCATTCTTTTGCTTTGCCATACACCATGGTACTAATTTGTGAAATTCCGACGTAGTTTTGAAGCCATGGTGATGCCGTGTGTGTGTGTGTATGTCTGAAACTGCCTTGTATTTTATATGTCACACAAAAGTTATTTGGACACTTGCATCATAAGACAGACTTGAATAAGTAGAATAGATGCTCATTCGTTCCACATGCACAAGACAATATAATAGTGTTTTTTTATCCTTATTACACAAAATGAAGCCACTGGTGAATGTCAAATGTGCGTCTCCTGAATTTACTGCTGGGAATCATAGAAGCTTAGATGTGTCTGATACTATTACCTTTTCCTAATGACATATAAACTATTATTTCTTTTTTCGAGTAAAAATTTATCTTTTTTGGGGAAATTTTTGAATCCTATGTTCTTTAATTAGTCTGAAGTGTGTTGTGTTGACTGAAAGCACATTATGCAACTCATGTGAAGTTAAGGAGTCACATGTTAAGGGCCGTTTTGTCCACCAGATAGTGCCACACGCTGTACATTGTGCTTCAGATCTTCATATAAATCTGCCCTCGAGATTGCAAATGACGAAATGTGCGTCCTATTCTTTCTCCTGAGTTGTAGCAGTGTTTTTATTTTAAGCAGGCCGCTTTGATACTATGACTTGAGCGAACCCAGTTTAAAAAAAGGAGTAAGATTCAATGTAGAACACAACCCTTAATCCTTGCCCCAACAGGTAAGCAGTTCCCGGCCCAATGCTTATTGCAGTTAAATACAGTTTGCAGTTAGTTTTATTTTGTTGTACGTGCACCATAATATTGCGTGAAGTAGTATTGCCTTCAATGATTCAGCCTTTGTTTTGCTTTAGGCAGAGATGAACCTACATAATGTCATTGTCCTTTATAACATCATGTGAGGAATAATTAGTTGCCGGACTCTTGTGTGTGAGACTCAATGCAATGAGGCTTGAGGCAGGTAGACACTCCCAAAGATTTTTATTTTTTTTTTGGAAAAAAAATTGTTTTCGACATTTTCGTAAAATAGCCTGTGTTAGTGTGTGTGCTTGACAGGACTATCAAAAATATGGACATCTGTTGTTTTTTGTCAATTTCTCAAAAAGTTGATTTTGACCTGCCAAGCATTGCTTCAAGCAACATTTCTCCTCTTTGTCTCATGCTATCATTTTGAAACTTGGAATATAAGTTCACCAGATGCATGTCTATGGATTGATCGTGCACTTTGAAGAAATCATTTGCAGAACTCTAGATTTTATGGTAATTAGGTACCCAAAAAAAAAAAAAAAACACTAAAATGCCCATATTTCTTATTCTTTCACAGAAACATTATTTCTGAAAACCCTCTGATCAGAACATGCACTATATAGTCATAAATGATTTGTGAAAATTTGCAATTAAAGTAATAAAAAGTTTTAGAGATATCCTGCCTGAGGTACTTGATCAAGTTTTACATTGCGGTAGCCATCTCGGGACCTAATTAGCATAATTTATGTAAATGAGCCATCACTTTTATTCTGTATTTAGTAGTTGTTCATATGATTTTGGTACTAAATTGTAATGAATGAAAGAGAAATAAATGTATTTGGGAGTGTCTACCTACCTTAAAAATAGAAAAGACTGACAGGCACCCAAACCAAACCCCCAGCTAGCAGAACACATCATGGAGCAGTGAAGTTTTCTTTTCTGAATCTTATCTGTGGCTGAATGCATGTAACGGTGGTTCCATAACTTTCAGGAAAATTGAAATGTTATTCTCTGCTATGTGCCAGCCACCATGTAGTAACGATTTCAGGTGGCTGTTGCATTGAGCTTTTCTCCACTGCTCTTCTTAATTTTTGGCAACAGGTCATTAAAGTCACTTCCTGTGCCAGAAGTATTGTGCAGGCTCTGGTTAAGGCACTGTGGTCCCTTTGCTCTGTGTTAGGTCCATCAGCGGAAATGAGAGAGAGAGTCTTACATAACCTGTTCTGTTATTATATGTCAGCCAAACTAAACACGTGCTGGGACAGTTTTGTTTATTTAGACCTCGTTTATATGTAGATTCTCCAAAGAAACTGTTAATGTCTTTAGGTTTGTCTGCCTGGGAATTCACATTTCCACCACAAGAGGTGCACCAGGCATCCTTGAAAAAATGTTTCAATTTAATTCTTTTTCCATTTTTTGGGGAGATATTTAGCACATCCAGTCCTCTTGGTTTCTGCAGAAATAGAATTGAAGTCCCATCGCATACGAGGGCAACAAGCAGCACAGAGGGTGCTAATGTTGCATCCGTATCTAGCACAATGCCTGACCCAAATCTGTAATGCAACTTTTGGTGGAATTCCACATTATTGTTGGAGACACTAAATGCAAATATGGGCAAAAAAAAAAAAAAAACCAATTAAGAAGTGATTTTTTTTTAACACCAATGTTATAAAATCCAACCAGATTACTCAAGACTTGTCAGCTTATAGTACACTACCTCAGGCTTGGCAAAAGAAGACAGTTAATATGTATATTTTACGGTGGCAAAGAGCTACTGTTTTTCCAGAGAGTCGGTCAATGTTCATGTACCTTGAGGAGAGTGTGTAACTGGCTTTATTAAACAAATGTTCCACCATTTTAAGAGCTGTGAAAGATTTCAGTTCAATGTATTGCTGTTTTTTTCCTCTGAAAACACATGCCCAAGCAAAAAAAAAAAAAAAAAATCCAGTGGGTCCATCTTTTTGGAAAACAAAGTCAAAAAAAGGAAAAATAGTAAATTGTTTAATCAAATTAAATGTAGTATCACTTCACATTCATTTAATATGGCAGACATGAGCAGAAACGATTCGGGATGGTTTTTCTTTTAAAGGTGACCCGCGTTTAGTGGAGTATTGAATGCACACACACGTGAGGCATTGTTTTGAGTAGCCTTGGGAGTGTTTTCATAGTTTCCATGTTTCTTTAGTGCGACAGAATGTGCTCTCATGGCTAAACGGTACTAAATGAAACTAACTGGCTTTGCTTGGGCGCTGGCTGGAACCTTTATGTTCTTACGAGGAATGACTTCAGTCTGTATAATCTGAGATCTGACACGAAGGGAGAACTCAAACGGCCGCTTTCGTGAGGAGAACCTCAGACGTTTGGAGAGGGAAGGGCACGTCTCAAACAGTATTAGTAGTTGCTATGGCAGCAGACACGTTATTGCCCAAAATTGGGCAATAGCAGAGGTGAAAGCTCTCTCTCCTTGTCAGAGCTGAGAGTATTTTTTGTTTTTTTTTTCTCTGTGAGAGTGATGTGCTCCTTACAGGAGCACGATCTCGTGTGTGCCCCTTGTGGTCTCACAAACTGCAAAAAATCTCTCCCTCTGGAAGATTTGGACCTGGTGTTATTATCTTAGACTCGTACGAATACTGCCACAACGTTTGCCTGGTTTATCAAGCATGGGTGATATAAAATGGAACAAATAACAATGAAAGCACAGCAACGGTGACAGCACGGTAAAACAGTTCACCGGTAGCATCTAGTCTCCGAGACAAAATTTGTATGTTACTAATTGTGATTTTTTGTTGATGTTTTCCACTTAAAGTGATTACAATGTTTATGTGACAGAATTTCCAGTTTGTTTTTCCATGGCCCTTGAGAATTCGGACAATCATCATTTTGTACATGCCTTCATGTGACAAAACCGTCTCAATGCATTGTTTCAGTCTATGGAAATACAGTATAATTGAACAATTGATATATGTGTTTCAGTCACCATAAACATGTATACACTTGATATATGGATGTTTCTTTCCATAACTACATACTCTTTCAATATGCGGTGTTCTACTCACTGTAAAAGCAAACCCAATCAACGTGTGTGTTTTAGTTACTGTAACGAAATACACTCAATATGCAATTGCTCTCCATCTCTGTGAAGACAAGCAATTGATGTGTGTTTCAGTTACTGTACAAGACATGCACAATCGGTATGTATGTTTTAGTTACTCTGAAGACATACATAATCAATGTGCACTGGTTACGGTAAAGACATACACAGTTGATATGTGTACGTTATGGCATCTATGATGACATACACAATTGGTATGTCCTTTAGCTATTGTGAAGAATTACAGCCAATATATATGTTTTAGGTACCTGTCAGGGCACACACAATTGACATGTCTGTGTGTTTTTAGTCTTGGTAAAGGCATTTCCAGCCACTTTGTGTTTTTAGTCTCAGCTAGACATACACAGTCGATACAATTGTTTAGCCATTCTACTGATGTACAAAATCTGTCATTTGTGGCAGGTTAAGCCAGTGATTTGCTTCAAGATTTGAATGTCTGTTGCACTTTCAACCTCACCGAAACGCAGTTCAAATGCAGGAAGTGAATGAAACAAAAGACAAATTTTTTTATGTGAATTGATGAATGGTAAATAATGTATTATTTAGCATTAGCAATACACAAAAATGAATATTCTGGTAGGTAAATTAATGCTAGTTCTAATTGCAATTATTGTCTAATTGTAAAAAAAGCTTGTTTCAAGCCGTTGAAAAGATTTGTTATTTTTTGTCTGGAATAAATATTTATTATGTGTTTCAAGTTTAAGTTTCTTCATCTGAATTTCTTTTCAAGCATTGATGCCATTATACTGTACCGGAGCAGGAGAACTGCTAAGCGCCGCTTTTAATGTAATGAAAACCGCATGTGGGCCTGGCCGATTTAGCCTTATTCATCTCCCCTGAGTTTCACCATTTCCCTCCAAAAGCTGCTGAAGTCATATTTGAATCCGAGTGCCTGGAGGTAGTAGTTCACCCGTATATATTACAAGCTGAGAAAAAAATTGTTCTGCGTGCAGAACACTTGGGCACTTATACTGTTTTAATCACCGATTCACCATATAAATACGACTTTCCAGAAAGATCCGCAGTCTTATTTGTGTATCTCTCAGAATTAGTACTCATGGAATCAGGTAAAAAGCCTGTTCATTTGTTTACCCTTTAACACTCCGACAGCCCGTATACGGGCCCATCAGGGAAGTTAAAAACAAGAAAAGATTTCAAATTTACCTTGAGTACGTCCTTTATGGGCATTTTTTGAAAATGTTACCGGAGTGGTAAGGGGTTAAAAATTAGTCCTTTTTCAACTGCTTCATTCCTTTTCATTCCAAATTGGGATCCATAAGTGTGGTTTGTAAATGTCAACCTCAGTCATTGGTGCATATATATTTTCCTGATTCACCTTTTTGATTCTTACATCTTTGCCTCATTTTCCTACTTTTCCCCAATGAGTTGAACAAAGGGCAAGGAATAAAGGTAAGAAACCAAAGAAAGAGGGCGAATATGCAGGCAAAAATATTGAAGAATGGGTGTTTTTGTGATACAGCGCCCCCACATGAATTCCTTGACAAGCTAAAGCACTTGAACCCGGCAAAGATCTCAGACGTCAAAGATCCTTTGCGATCAACAAGGTAGAGTAATACGACAGGATTTGAAACAAATATGACTCCGCGTAATTCTGTTTATTGTGACATCAGTAATGAACACTAACAGAACCAGTATAAGAAATATAATTACAAAGTTTTAGATCTGCTGGAATACTGCTCGCGTTTTCAGCCGGTTCTCACTGTTTGAGCTGGATTTGAACGTAAAGTAAGCATATAATTGAATAAAATGTTGCTGACAAGATGTACAGGTAGGATACATGGCATAAAATCTAGATTGCACAAAATATAGATTGGACAGAAAAAATGCCAATTGCTAAATTTTATGGCGTAAGATTGATAAAGACTGACCAAAATCACCATGAATTTATTTATGTGCATGTTTGGTTGAGATGGGACTGAGGTTGGATGATTTTTAGCATCTTACAAAACTACAAAACTGAGTAAGACAGAGCTACCACCGATAAAGTCAGGCAATTTCATAAACATTGGCAACGATGTACACTGTTTTCGGATTGTTGTTTTCTCATTAGCTGTGAGAAGGATCACTAGAGCTATTTCACAGCTTTGTTAACATAGCTGAACATCAACACTGCAACAACTCCAGACATCGCAAGCCAGTTAATGTAACTTTCTAGTCAAACACCAAGAAAGCCAACTCACACATCTGTCTTGCAGTGTTTTAATTTGCAGAGCTCTGGCTAAAAGCCGGCTCAGATTTATTCGTCTCACTTGGTCACTCTCTCTTTATCTTCGTAGCTTCCCTTGTAAACCTCCTGTTTAGTCTCTTCACCTCTGCTATGATGTTTATATGGAGAATACAGAGTTAGTTGCTCATACCTCACTGAAGACCCATGGTTGGAGGTATGTGAAATAATGCTGTGAAGCATTATGTACTTCTTATGAGTCATTGTACCCGATCATCCCAAGTTACATCGTGCAGGAACAGGATTGGGGGCATTAAGCAGATAATAAAGCTGCGCCATTCCCTCTCTCACAAGTCGGAGGACCATTAAAATGATTTTGTAGCTGATATTTGAAGTTAAAATAGTTCCATAATGTTGCCCTAAGCCAGTGGTTCCCAAAGTGGGGGGCGTGCCCCCTAGGGGGTGCGCAGAGCAATTGCAGGGAGGAGCGCGGGGTGCGGGAAGTGAATTTTTTCCCCCGACTAGAGATCCGGACACCAACGGAATATTATTTGCATACAGCAAATCGGCAACCTTGCCCCGGACCACTGAAGGTGTGTCTTGAGAGAGTTTTAACGTTTTCTGTCTTTACTGGCCTTGCACCGAGGTACGGTCTCGGAACTACTGACTGCACAAGTCCATTTGTGCCCAGAATTCTGCGATTACATCGTAAATGCCTGTCTTACTCTCAGCATGACTGTTGGCCAAATCATTCATCTAGCCTGCCAAATATTTATGAATGTTGTTGTTCAAATATTTGAAGCTGGTAAAATGAGCTGGTTACAATCGATGTAGTCTCGCGATACCCCACTCGCCGCTTTTTTATCCTGCACTGATCTGGCATATTAACAATAAACTAGTAAGAGACACCAAACTAAATCCGATGAATATAAAGTAGAAGAAACCGAGATTGCGCCATCTTATTCTCGATAATATGAATGCTCTGTAGGCCGACATTATTTTTATGTAGCCGCGCTACTGAATGTTACAAACATATCCACAGGTTTGGCAAGTGGTGTTCCTGAAATTTTTTGCACTTCGCTGTCGGCTGTTAATATAGGCTGATTAAGGTGCTTTCTTTCTGTATCGTAGAAACATAATTTTAAGTAGACGGCTATACTCAGGCAGAGGTGTATGATACAGCCTAATGATTTTATACTTTAAAAGAGGGTTAGAATTATTAAATCTTCGTGTCCTTCATTTGAAAATTACGGTGGCCGTTTCCAAACCTGCCGATCATTTTTAATGTTTCCAGCTAGGCTAGACAAAAATCATCTTTTCAGAGCATGCATATTTTCTATCATAAGCTGACGCAATCTCAGTTATTTTTACTTCATAAGTGCAAGGCCAGTGAAACGAGAAAACTGTCTCGAGACACTCCTTCAGAAGTCCGGCACAAGGTCGCTGATTGGCTGTATGCAAGTAAGTTTCTGTTGTTCTCCGGGAATTAATAATATAATATAATATAATAATATTAATAGCAATGTTGTTGGGTATAAAAAAAAATGTAAAAAAAAGGTTATTTTGTTATTCATTTCTCACTCTGAAAGTAGCCTAGTTGTAGTTGATGACAACCCACAGTTTATGGCAGTAGACGTTTTTTTATTTTTTATTTTTTATTTTTTTAAAAAAAGGTTGAGGTTTATATTAATTACAATGTGTGAAATAAACTGGAATGGACTCTGAAAACAAAATGTGTGTATTACCTGTTTGTTTTTTTTTGGCGGGGGGGAGGCTGCAAAAATTTTCTTATGTACCAAAGTGGGGCCCAGCAGAGAAAGTTTGGGAACCATTGCCCTAAGCCATTGGAATGAGCTGTTGGAATGTGCACAAGAGGGTGTGTGGTGGGGTGTGTCAGAGGTCAGGGGAGGCTGTCTGTGAGGCGTGTCAGAGCCGGGGGAGGTGTGCCATGGGGGGCGTGTCAGAGCCCAATGGAGGTGGGCTGAGGGGGTGTGTCAGAGCTCAGTGGAGGCGGGCTGTGGGGTGTGGCAGAGCCCGGGGGAGGCGGTCCGTTTGACGGTGCTGGCAGTGATGTGGACCCAGGCGTAGGGGAGAATTACAGTGGCCAGGATGCATGGCAGCACCAGCAGGACACTGGTCAGAAAGTCTGGACCCTCCTTATAAGTGCAGACGAAGAAGTAGGCTCTGTGGATCTCCAGGAACACCTGGTCCTTTATTGAGGGCTCGACGCACCCACTCAAACGCACCATGTTATCCACGCATTTATTCAGCATGATGTAAGACCTGCAACAAAAGCATCAACGCATGAACACTACAATGGGGAAAATTCATAGTCCATTTATCCTTCCCATTCATTGGTTTCTGTAATGTAATCCAGACAAACAACATGGGCTTCAGTTGAACATTAATGCACACCAAAAGACTAACTGGCCAATGTACTTTCACCTGCCTGTGAACAGTCAGGGTCATGTGGTAGAGAAAGTTTTGAACCCAACATTGAACTGTATGATTTCAATAGTCAACTTGACTTAAATGTATTAAACCCTTTTACAAGGAACACAAAGCGCCAAAGAGAACTACTAACGTGGGATTTATTCAAGACATTCAAACTGTCCCATTAGAGTATGTCATGTTTCTTTGACAATGAACTATATAAGTTGGCATATCATTATCTTTAATGTTCCTTTCCCCATTCTTCATTATGATTTTGTCATAGTGACATCATTGGCCATCTTGCTGGCATGGTTTGATAACTGCTTAAACAGTGTAAAGTTAGGCAGTAGTGAGAACATTTTGGATCTTGCTGACCAGTGATAAATACATAAGGAAAATACCATAGCTTACCCTCTCATACTGGGCCAAGGGCACCTGTCTTGGAAGTTGGCAGATGCCATTGACTTGTTATAGGCAGGCAAACAGTAATTACTGACATAAGTATCAAAAATGGATCTGTTGCATGAATTGGAGATTGCCTCTGTGAAACCTGAAAAGATAGATATATAGATAGATAGGCAGGGTATGTTTAAGGCAGTGAAATACCTTGCACATCCCAAAGTACATGGTCATCAGAACACAGACGTGCAATTTGGATAGACAGTAACTTTTTTACACTGGATCATTCATTCTGTAACCATGTATTTTCCATGATTATCTTTCAAACGAATTCTGAATGGTGACTGAATAGTTAGGACAATCATGTGATCTTAAATGATTAAGAAATGCTCATGAAAAGGATAGGCTAAACTAGGCTACATTGTAAGAATGTAACAATGGTAATGATCTAAATTACTGTTGTTGACAAATTCTGTGTGATTGCTTATCAAGCAAAGTAAACTGGAATAGGCTGAGCAAAATTGTCTGTTGAAAGGTTATGTTTTTTCCAACTGTATTGCACCTCTTTTGGCAGGTCAGAGATCTTATTCCACAATCATGGGCTTGATATGAGTTTTGGTCCCCTTCTAACAGCCTTCACTCTTCTGCAAAGGTTTTACACTAGATGTATGAACATGTCTGTGGATGTTTGCTCCCAGAAAAGCAAAAGTGAGTTCAGGCAGTGGAGTTGGGCCTAGCTTGAAGTCAGCTTCCCAAATAATCTAAAACGGGTTTGATGCGGTTGAAGTTAGGGATCTGTGCAGGCCCAGCACATTTTCATCACAACTCGTCATATAGTGACGCTACCTTACCAAGTGTTGATATTTGACAAAATACGGGCTTTTGGGTCCTTATTTGATATTTGGGGTTCGGGTTCAATTTAAGGGTTGGAGGTTTGAGGGGAGGATTCTTTTAAAACCGTCATCAAATCAGACCACCAAAAGCCTTCTTTTTCAGAGTATTTTTAACGCTTGGTCTGGTTAGTGTCAGTACATGATGAGTCGGGATGAGGCTGGCCAAGTTCTTCTTCACAGACCTCAACAAACCCTTTGCTGCCGTTAAAAAAGTGTTTTCCCCCTTCCCGATTTTTTCTATTTCTGTTTATTTGTCTTACTGAAAGGTTTCAGACAATGAGAGTAATTTTAATATTATATAGAGACAATGCAGTGTTCGAAATAAATGATTATCTGGTTATCTAGACAACTTGAAATAGATCCGGACAACCTAAACTGGTCACGAGGTTGTCCGTTGGACAACCTAATATCCCGGCAGTTTTATTAATTTGAATTTGTCAAAATATTATTTATTTCCCTCTGCAATGGACGCAACCATTTTGGTCATATGAAAGGTCTACAGCGCATAACTTCCACGTATCTCGTACGGGTGAGAACATGAGTTGTTTTTTTCTTAATAAACTACCACGGTAAAAAACGACCTGCAGATAGACTGCGGCGCGTACTTTACTTCAGGCTTGGGTGAAGGGAGCAATGAAAAGTCGTGGCACAAACGAGCCGGATGTGACTGTAAACAACTTTAGGGAATGTATATTCGAAAATATGACAAGAAGCATCTTCCTTTGTGGCGAATTCTATGCGCTCATATAATAAGCGTTAACATATTTTATGCATATTCAGAGTTCAATCAAAATTTCTGCAATGAGTGTGGCAGTTGGCTCTCTTCTAGCTTGAAAAATCATTGCTCTTTGACACTGAGGAGTAAGTTATCCGAAATTGTACTGCCTGATATAAAATTTCATAAGTATTCATTTATAATTGGTAATCTAACACCCCTAGGAACCCCTAGGTAATTGAACACCCCTATCTTTAGATTGCGTTTTGGCTACGTCATTTTCAAGTACATGCATCCTGTATATCTCTCACTCATCCCAAGCCATGTCAAATTGGTTGGCTCTGTTCTTGCTAGTGATATAGCAAGCTAATGCTGTGTCGGATTTGAAAGGGAAATATAGTGTCATGAAGATTGCCTGAGATTGTGACGGAAAACGGGGCTCAGAAATATTAAAGAAACGGCATGCTATTGAGTTGCAGGAGAGTGGTTTTGTTTAACAGTTGTTTAGCTTGGCAGGAGAATTTATTGTTTTATATTTTATTGCATTGTATGAATATCACTTGTACGACAAATTGATGCATTATTTAGCGTTATTCAACTTTCAGTATTTTTTTAAAAAAGCTAATGATAGAACACAGGACAACTAAACATTCACAAGATTTGTTTCCTTATTTCGAACACTGCATTGTGAGTAAAATCAAAATAAATATTCATCTCATTTATTGAAAGAAAAGAGTTATTCAAAAACTATATCAATCATGTGAGGCAATAGTTGCCCTTCGTTAACCTAATAGCTGGTTGTTTTATCCTTATGTCAACAACAGCAATGAACCAATTATAACAACTGGCAATGAGTATTTTACACTGCTGTGAAGGGACTTCGTCCCAGTCTTCTTTGCAGAATTGCTTATTTAGATTGAAGAGACAAACATATACTCACCAGCAGAAGCAAGAATAGTGGAAAAACAGGTGGAAATCATGAAGCCCAAACACTTCTCCATCCTTGTGTTACTAATGGTCCCTTTCTCTGTAAAACATTGATTTGAAAATAATTGCATTTCCCTCCTTTCAATTTGGGCAAAAGTGGTATTTAACCTTGAGATATATCCACACGATTAATTGGCTGATTTTTTCCCAAATAAGTTTGTTTCTGAAATGATAAAATATTTTAAAATGGTTGTCACTAGTCTTTGAAAACCATATAATTCAAGATGTCACGAGTAATATCAAGTACTTTTTCTAAATGTAGCACTCAAAAAAGAAATATTTTTAAGCAGGATAATAACCATATTTCTGATTCAAAGAGATATTCCAAAAAATATGCACCACTAAATCTGATACTAAAAACACATCCCCAAATCAGAGAAGGTTGGGACGGTATTAAAATTAAAACAGAAGGTGGTGATTTGTACTTTACCTTTGACCAGCAATTTGTGGAATATGATACAACAGGTTATTATTTGATGTAATTCCACATTAGTTTTTTCAAAATAAACTTATGTCAATTTTGGTTCATTCAAACCTATTTCAAAAACATTGGGACAGTTAAGTTTTACAGCTTTCCTTTTCACCAAACTTTATATACGTTTCAGATGTAATATTGTTCCTTCAAACAAGTCTTTAGGTGTGCCACAGATTGGGGTGTTAATTGTTGCATTTTGCTTTTCAAAAGGTGCCACACATTTCCTATTCTAGGCAATTTGGGACTTCAGACAAGCCAGTACAGCCCCAGCACTCTCCTCTTAAACAGCCATGCCTTTGTAATGTGTCTAGAATGCAGCTTTGCGTTGTCTTGTTGAAATATGCATGGGCATACGAGGGAAAGGAATCATCTTGAAGGCAGCATACGTTACTCCATAAGCTCAGCATACTTTTGAGCATTAATGTTGCCTTCATAGACATATAATTTACCCCAGTCAAGGGCGCTGACACAAACCCATACCATGACAGAGCATGTTTCTGTTAACAGTCCCCACACAGAAAGAACCTATATAAACATATAGGTTTTAATATAGGGCCACATGTAGGTTTTGCATATATGCAACCTCCATGAAATTGGAAATTTTCAGATATTATAGGTACAATGTCCGGACAGATGAGTCTTTAGGTGATGTAAGATCTGCAGAGACTGAGCAGCTCATAGGGCAGTTGGCAAGATGGAGGAAGCTAAGCGCCCTGGTTGAGCAACTGCCACAACTGCCACTCAGATGGCGGGCAGGGTGATTAAATCATCCTGTCGCTGCAGAAATAAGGGGCCTAGCAGGTGTGTAAAGAGTAATTTCCTCTTGCAGGTAGGAAGGGGCTGTTATGTTTCCTGCAGAGTTTGCCAGAGTCAGGACTTTGAATCCAACTCTGGCTGCAACTGGCTGCCAATGCAGGAATTTCAGCAGGAGAGTCACGGGGGAGACTTTGAGGAGGATAGAGATGAGATGAACAGCTGCATTGTGGATGAGCTGCAGGGCTTGAAGGGCACAGGATGTTAGATTAGCAAGCAAGGGGTTGCAGTGGTGTACATGGGAGATCACCATGGCCTCAGTCAGGAGCTGTGCAGTTCCAGATGTCATTTGAATGACTGGAAATCATGGATTTTCAGCTTTCACTCGCACCCTTGCCCTTTAGGCGCAGAAATTCCTCCAAATTCCTTGAATCTTTTGAAAGGAACGGGCTTAGACTCCAAGTGCAGTTCAGCATCGGCAGGGTGTTTTAGGGTTGACAAAGCTCATGGTCAAAAAATAAAAATGGATCAATAGCCAGGCAAACCAAGTAATGCAGAATAGGCAGAATCGAAGTCAGGGGAGAAGCAAAGTAGTTCAGTAACCAAAGAGTCAGTCCGCACAAAGACAGTAACAAACGGGGCTGAGCTAAGGGAATGGAAGGGGAAGGAAAAAGGGAGTTGGATGGGATAAGGGGTAAACACAGGAGAAACTAAACAGATTGGTACAAAATGAGAATAAGGGAGAACGAAGTACTAATCAAGCAACCAGCAATCAAACAACGCAATACAAACAAGAAACGAGCAATCAATCGAAACCAGACAAGCGCAGAAACGAGACTTAACCAAGACTAGCTATGGGAAGAAACGAGTCGACAAGAAGCTGAGGAAAAAGTGTAATCAAAATTAAGAGTCCAAAAATTCAGCAAATAGGGAAAAACATTTTTCAAAGAGGTCATGGGGAATCATTGCATTGCGTACTTAGTGGACAGATATATACAAATAGAAAAGTCAATGTTCAAAGGCTAATTTCCCCTGACAAATGATTTTCGTGAAAACAAAAAAGAGCACCAGATTCATAGCCAATTGTGCATATCAATAACTGCAGCATTATTGAAAAGGAAATCAGGAGTACGTAATGTAAGGGAAGAAACTTAACAGAGTGCAAAAGCAGAAGAAATGAAGATCAAGGGTGCAATCTGAACAAGTTAGGCGTTCTGTCTCCAGTTAGACCTTTTAAACGGGCAGTGACATTTCAGTTCCTGAAGGCACGTATGATTTTTAACTGTTCAAACATTTACAGCAAGAATCATAGCTTTGGAACCCCTCGGAACCAAAAGATAGTTGGTTTTTATATGAAACCGTGATGACATCAGTTGACAAGAAAAAGAAGGATACTCACGAAGGCAAATGCTCAGAGCTACTCAAAGCAATCCTTCATCGTACACACAGTTTACATCCCTCTGAGCTGCATGGTACAACATCCTCCTTTCATGACATATTGTTTCTGCTCAAACGCAGTGGAAACATAGGCCAGTTCAATCAAGCAAACTAAGGTGTACAGGATTTTGAAAGGACCCAGTTCAACAACAGTAAATGTTTTTGGTGGGAAACCGGTGAGAGATGTTCATGACATCTGGATTCCTGGCTGTAGCAGGATGTTCATTCTACCACTGGGTGGCAGAATAGACAGGAAATGTGAAATTGCAGGCACATAGGGGCTACATGGCTTCCTGTATGCTAAAACTAAGGTTCAGATATGATGAGAATGGTTGAAGTCAGCCAAAAGAGGAATGTGACGAGGAGAGGGACATGATTGAGTTCGGAGAGGGAGGTGAAGGGGGCAGACATGGCTGAGTATGGTGAGGGAGGTGAAGGGGAGAGACATGGCTGTGTCTGGACAGGGAGGTGAAGGGGAGAGACATGGCTGCGTCTGTAGAGGGAGGTAAAAGGGAGAGACATGGCTGAGTCTATAGAGGGAGGTGAAGGGGAGAGACATGGCTGAGTCTGGAGAGGGAGGTGAAGGGGAGAGACATGGCTGAGTCTGAAGAGGGAGGTGAAGGGGAGAGACATGGCTGTGTCTGTAGAAGGAGGTGAAGGGGAGAGACATGGCTGCGTCTGTAGAGGGAGGTGAAGGGGAGAGACATGGCTGAGTCTGAAGAGGGAGGTGAAGGGGAGAGATATGGATGCGTCTGTAGAAGGAGGTGAAGGGGAGAGACATGGCTGCGTCTGTAGAGGGAGGTGAAGGGGAGAGACATGGCTGAGTCTGAAGAGGGAGGTGAAGGGGAGAGACATGACTGAGTCTATAGAGGGAGGTGAAGGGGAGAGACATGGCTGCGTCTGTACAGGGAGGTAAAAGGGAGAGACATGGCTGAGTCTATAGAGGGAGGGGAGGGGGAGAGACATGGCTGTGTCTGGACAGGGAGGTGAAGGGGAGAGACATGGCTGTGTCTGGACAGGGAGGTGAAGGGGAGAGACATGGCTGCATCTGTAGAGGGAGGTGAAGGGGAGAGACATGGCTGAGTCTGAAGAGGGAGGTGAAGGGGAGAGATATGGATGCGTCTGTAGAAGGAGGTGAAGGGGAGAGACTTGGCTGAGTCTGAAGAGGGAGGTGAAGGGGAGAGACATGGCTGAGTCTGAAGAGGGAGGTGAAGGGGAGAGACATGGCTGAGTCTATAGAGGGAGGTGAAGGGGAGAGACATGGCTGCGTGTGGAGAGGGAGGTAAAAGGGAGAGACATGGCTGAGTCTGTATAGGGAGATGAAGGGCAGAGACATGGCTGAGTCTGGATAGGGAGGTGAAGGGGAGAGACTTGGCTGAGTCTGAAGAGCGGGGTGAAGGGGAGAGACAGGGGTGTGTGTGTAGAGGGAGGTGAAGGGGAGAGACATGGCTGCGTCTGAAGAGGGAGGTAAAGGGGAGAGACATGGCTGAGTCTATAGAGGGAGGTGAAGGGGAGAGACATGGCTGCGTCTGTAGAGGGAGGTGAAGGGGAGAGACATGGCTGAGTGTGAAAAGGGAGGTGAGGGGGAGAGACATGGCTGCGTCTGTAGAGGGAGGTGAAGGGGAGAGACATGGCTGAGTCTGTAGAGGGAGGTGGAGGGGAGAGATATGGCTGAGTCTGTAGAGGGAGGTGAAGGGGAGAGATTTGGCTGAGTCTGTAGAGGGAGGTGAAGGGGAGAGACTTGGCTGAGTCTGAAGAGGGAGGTGAAGGGGAGAGACTTGGCTGAGTCTGTACAGGGAGGTGAAGGGGAGAGACATGGCTGAGTCTGTTGAGGGAGGTGAAGGGGAGAGACTTGGCTGAGTCTGTAGAGGGAGGGGAAGGGGAGAGACATGGCTGAGTCTGTAGAGGGAGGGGAAGGGGAGAGACATGGCTGAGTGTTGAGGGAGGTGAAGGGGAGAGACTTGGCTGAGTCTGAAGAGGGAGGTGAAGGGGAGAGACATGGCTGAGTCTGTAGAGGGAGGTGAGAGGGAGAGACATGGCTGAGTCTGGAGAGGCAGGTGAAGGGGAGAGACATGGCTGAGTCTGAAAAGGGAGGTGAAGGGGAGAGACATGGCTGAGTCTGAAGAGGGAGGTGACGGGGAGAGACATGGCTGAGTCTGAAGAGGGAGGTGAAAGGGAGAGACATGGCTGAGTATGAAAAGGGAGGTGAAGGGGAGAGACATGGCTGAGTCTGTAGAGGGAGGTGAAGGGGAGAGACATGGCTTAGTCTGAAGAAGGAGGTGAAGGGAAGAGACATGGCTGAGTCTGTAGAGGGAGGTGGAGGGGAGAGATATGGCTGAGTCTGTAGAGGGAGGTGAAGGGGAGAGATTTGGCTGAGTCTGTAGATGGAGGTGAAGGGGAGAGACTTGACTGAGTCTGAAGAGTGAGGTGAAGGGGAGAGACATGGCTGAGTCTGGAGAGGGAGGTGAAAGGGAGAGACATGGTTGAGTCTGTTGAGGGAGGTGAAGGGGAGAGACATGGCTGAGTCTGTAGAGGGACGTGAAGGTGAGAGACGTGACTGAGTCTGAAGAGGGAGGTGAAGGGGAGAGACGTGGCTGAGTCTGGAGAGGGAGGTGAAAGGGAGAGACATGGTTGAGTCTGTTGAGGGAGGTGAAGGGGAGAGACTTAGCTGAGTCTGTAGATGGAGGTGAAGGGGAGAGACATGGGTGAGTCTGTTGAGGGAGGTGAAGGGGAGAGACCTGGCTGGGTCTGTTGAGGGAGGTGAAGGGGAGAGACCTGGCTGGGTCTGTAGAGGGAGGTGAAGGGGAGAGACATGACTGAGTCTATAGAGGGAGGTGAAGGGGAGAGACATGGCTGCGTCTGTAGAGGGAGGTAAAAGGGAGAGACATGGCTGAGTCTATAGAGGGAGGTGAAGGGGAGAGACATGGCTGAGTCTGGAGAGGCAGGTGAAGGGGAGAGACAGGGCTGCGTCTGGAGAGGGGGGTGAAGGGGAGAGACATGGCTGCATCTGTAGAGGGAGGTGAAGGGGAGAGACATGGCTGAGTCTATAGAGGGAGGTGAAGGGGAGAGACATGGCTGGGTCTGAAGAGGGAGGTGAAGGGGAGAGACATGGCTGAGTCTGAAAAGGGAGGTGAAGGGGAGAGAAATGGCTGAGTCTGTAGAGGGAGGTGGAGGGGAGAGATATGGCTGAGTCTGTAGAGGGAGGTGAAGGGGAGAGATTTGGCTGAGTCTGTAGAGGGAGGTGAAGGGGAGAGATTTGGCTGAGTCTGTAGAGGGAGGTGAAGGGGAGAGACTTGGCTGAGACTGAAGAGGGAGGTGAAGGGGAGAGACATGGCTGAGTCTGGAGAGGGAGGTCAAGGGGAGAGACATGGCTGAGTCTGTTGAGGGAGGTGAAGGGGAGAGACTTGGCTGAGTCTGTAGAGGGAGGTGAAGGGGAGAGACATGGCTGAGTCTGTAGAGGGAGGTGAAAGGGAGAGACATGGCTGAGTGTTGAGGGAGGTGAAGGGGAGAGACTTGGCTGAGTCTGAAGAGGGAGGTGAAGGGGAGAGACATGGCTGAGTTTGTAGAGGGAGGTGAAAGGGAGAGACATGGCTAAGTCTTGAGAGGGAGGTGAAGGGGAGAGACATGGCTGAGTCTGAAAAGGGAGGTGAAGGGGAGAGACATGGCTGAGTCTGAAGAGGGAGGTGAAGGGGAGACACATGGCTGAGTCTGAAGAGGGAGGTGAAGGGGAGACACATGGCTGAGTCTGAAAAGGGAGGTGAAGGGGAGAGACATGGCTGCATCTGTAGAGGGAGGTGAAGGGGAGAGACATGGCTTAGTCTGAAGAAGGAGGTGAAGGGAAGAGACATGGCTGAGTCTGTAGAGGGAGGTGGGGGGGGGAGATATGGCTGAGTCTGTAGAGGGAGGTGAAGGGGAGAGATTTGGCTGAGTCTGTAGATGGAGGTGAAGGGGAGAGACTTGGCTGAGTCTGAAGAGTGAGGTGAAGGGGAGAGACATGGCTGAGTCTGTAGAGGGAGGTGAAGGGGAGAGACATGGCTGAGTCTGTTGAGGGAGGTGAAGGGGAGAGACATGGCTGAGTCTGTAGAGGGAGGTGAGGGGGAGAGACTTGGCTGAGTCTGAAGAGGGAGGTGAAGGGGAGAGACATGGCTGAGTCTGTAGAGGGAGGTGAAAGGGAGAGACATGGCTGAGTCTGTTGAGGGAGGTGAAGGGGAGAGACATAGCTGAGTCTGTAGATGGAGGTGAAGGGGAGAGACATGGCTGAGTCTGTTGAGGGAGGTGAAGGGGAGAGACCTGGGTGGGTGTGTAGAGGTAGGTGGAGGGGAGAGACTTGGCTGAGTTTGAAGAGGGAGGTGAAGGGGAGAGACATGGCTGAGTCTGTAGAGGAAGGTGAAGGGGAGAGACTTGGCTGAGTCTGTAGAGGGAGGTGAAGGGGAGAGACAGGGCTTAGTCTATAGAGGGAGGTGAAGGGGAGAGACATGGCTGAGTCGGTTGAGGGAGGTGAAGGGGAGAGACTTGGCTGAGTTTGTAGAGGGAGGTGAGGTGGAGAGACATGGCTGAGTCTGTAGAGGGAGGTGAAGGGGAGAGACTTGGCTGAGTCTGTAGAGGGAGGTGAAGGGGAGAGACATGACTGAGTCTGTAGAGGGAGGTGAGGGGGAGAGACTTGGCTGAGTCTGAAGAGGGAGGTGAAGGGGAGAGACATGGCTGAGTCTGTAGAGGGAGGTGAAAGGGAGAGACATGGCTGAGTCTGTTGAGGGAGGTGAAGGGGAGAGACTTGGCTGAGTCTGTAGATAGAGGTGAAGGGGAGAGACATGGCTGAGTCTGTTGAGGGAGGTGAAGGGGAGAGGCCTGGCTGGGTCTGTAGAGGGAGGTGAAGGGGAGAGACTTGGCTGAGTTTGAAGAGGGAGGTGAAGGGGAGAGACATGGCTGAGTCTGTAGAGGAAGGTGAAGGGGAGAGACTTGGCTGAGTCTGTAGAGGGAGGTGAAGGGGAGAGACAGGGCTTAGTCTATAGAGGGAGGTGAAGGGGAGAGACATGGCTGAGTCTGTTGAGGGAGGTGAAGGGGAGAGACTTGGCTGAGTTTGTAGAGGGAGGTGAAGGGGAGAGACATGGCTGAGTCTGTAGAGGGAGGTGAAGGGGAGAGACTTGGCTGAGTCTGTAGAGGGAGGTGAAGGGGAGAGACATGACTGAGTCTGTAGAGGGAGGTGAGGGGGATAGACTTGGCTGAGTCTGAAGAGGGAGGTGAAGGGGAGAGACATGGCTGAGTCTGTAGAGGGAGGTGAAAGGGAGAGACATGGCTGAGTCTGTATAGGGAGGTGAAGGGGAGAGACCTGGCTGGGTCTGTAGAGGGAGGTGAAGGGGAGAGACTTGGCTGAGTTTGAAGAGGGAGGTGAAGGGGAGAGACATGGCTGAGTCTGTAGAGGAAGGTGAAGGGGAGAGACTTGGCTGAGTCTGTAGAGGGAGGTGAAGGGGAGAGACAGGGCTGAGTCTATAGAGGGAGGTGAAGGGGAGAGACATGGCTGAGTCTGTTGAGGGAGGTGAAGGGGAGAGACTTGGCTGAGTCTGTAGAGGGAGGTGAAGGGGAGAGATTTGGCTGAGTCTGTAGAGGGAGGCGAAGGGGAGAGACATGGCTGAGTCTGTAGAGGGAGGCGAAGGGGAGAGACATGGCTGAGTCTGTAGAGGGAGGTGAAGGGGAGAGACATGGCTGAGTCTGTTGAGGGAGGCGAAGGGGAGAGACTTGGCTGAGTCTGTAGAGGGAGGTGAAGGGGAGAGACATGACTGAGTCTGGAGAGGGAGGTGAAAGGGAGAGACATGGCTGAGTCTGGAGAGGGAGGTGAAGGGGGAGACATGGCTGAGTCTGAAGAGGGAGGTGAAGGGGAGAGATATGACTGAGTCTGGAGAGGGAGATAAATTTAGAAATGCGTTCAAAAATTAGGTGAAATAGAGAACTTTGAACCTTACAACTTCGAGAAACTTGCTGGGCCATGATAATGTTTGACACCAGGCATTACACAGTATTTTTGTTGGCTTTAGATATTTTGGCCACATTATTCAATTTTTACGAAATAAATGCATTTCTACATTTCTGTAATAAGATAATCTTATGTCGCAATGTACAACTAAATAACTATTATGTAATACTGCAAAGAGTTTTGCATCAAGAAAATATATTATAATTTATATTGCGATCATTTGAAATAAATTGCTCATTTTCAATGTGACATACTTCATACATGAGATTTAATCCTCAAATGTAAAAGATATTGGCCCTCATTTATCAAACTTGCGTAGGATCTGGTGTAGATTCTAGTGTAAATATCAGCGATCGCCAGGGGTCACGTCTGATTTACTAAAAGTGTGTACGTTGCTGAAATCAGTGTAGAACTGGCGCGGCGTTGATAAATCTGGTGGCTGAAACCATCGTAATTTACATGACATGCCCCTATAAATTCATGCTCTGGGAGGCATAGTCCTGCCCACTTTACGACATGGACTCTCGAAAGACGGCAAAGAAGAGAGAATTTCACCGAGGAGGAAATATAAATTATAACGTCCGAGGTGAAGAAAAACAAAATAATTTTATTTGGAAGCCTTTAGAGTGGCATAAAGGGAGCCCAGAAGGCTGCAGTGAGGAAAACTATTGCTGCTGCGGTAAACACCAGTGATGCACATTTCTCCATTGCCAACACTTATTTTAAGTGTATCCAACGCTAAATTTTTTCTCAGTGTCTAGATATACAGCAGTTTTTATTGGTATGGCAGTCAATTTGAAGGGATTAGGATAAGGATTCGGGATTATGGTTATGGGTCAGGGTTAAGGTTAGGGTTAGGGTTAGGGTTAGGTTAGGGCAGGGCTTGAAATGGGGACTGCCGTACCTCTCTACATTGAAATACATTGGAAAACTGCCGTACCCGTAGCAACTGTCAATTTTTTTTTTTTTGTCAAATTAATTTTAAACGATACTTTCTTCAAGCGGCCCTGGAATGGTCATCAACTTTTAAGTGTGGCCAAGAAATATATCTGACAGGATGAGCATCAGACACCACACTGCATATCTGCCAAGCTGCGCATTGCGCTTTATCAAATTGATTATAATTGTCAGCCGTCTGGCCTGACAGGCAGGTTGTCTCAAAATATAAGTTTAATTAATTTCTCAACACAGATGTTTTATTCATTCATTCATTCATTCATTCATTATTTATTCATTCATTCATTCATTTATTAATTTAGCCCATTTATCTATTCAGCCTATTTATTCATTTTACTTATAAGCGCAACAACAGCATGACATCCACATTGCTGCATATGGTTTATTACTCATTTTGACAGCTGCACTCGTTCCTGCATGTTGTTCGCTAGTTTCAAATCTGCGTACACCTGGTCAGACCAAGCGTGAGATTTTTGCTGACCGTTCGCTCACGTTCAGATTGATAAATGCCGATCCTTGCGGGAGATTTGGCGTACACCCATTTTTTTGTGTACGCACGCTTGATAAATGAGAGCCAGTGTGTTGTTCAGTAAGTTATCAGACAACCTGGTTGACAAAAATCAGAAAATTTTGTTTGCATCGTGTAGCCAAGAATTTAGCAGATTATTACCTCGGCCAGGAGGTATGGCGATCACTTGCGTGAGCAAGTGTGTGTGTTTGTCAGCTGAATTACTCGAATACTATTCAACAGATTACCACAAAATCTTTTGGGAAGCTGGACTGTATGAATTGGAAGATGTGATTAACTTTCCAGACCAATCCGGATACAGATCCAGATTCTGCAGCTGATTATAAGAGCTAATGGATCAAAACCTGCTGGCGGAGATATGCACTCTCTGAGTTTCCTTTAGTTTTTCCAATATTTATCGAACAATAACTCATGAAACATGCATTTCTCAATTACACTCAGATTACATTTTTCAAAGCAATGAAATACTGCATATACCATCTATCATGAATCTTATCATGAGAGTATAATAAGAGAGAGGTTGATTTATTAGTGCACTGCAGTGGACACAGTGTCACCATGCATGTGCTGGAGTACGCAGTGCACATTTATGTATGTCGAACTTACATAAGCAACACATCAGGAAATGACTATAGCTGTTTTCAGAGTAGCTGCAAGTGTAGTCTGCAATTTAGAGGCTTTTCTTGTTTGTTTACAAATAAGGGATTAGGAGCTCTTGGGAGTCGCTCTTTAAATTGGTCACGGCTTTGAAAAAGCTCAATGCGAGGTAAACATTCTCAACATAATATACACTGTCAAGGAGACTATTTGTTTTGCATAACTATGTTGTTATTCCAATAAAATACAGCTCTCATAAGGCGTGTTCACAATAAGTTCACTGAAATAGCACTCAGCTGCAGTGCATCACAGTCATATCTTTCCATACTCTTGAATATCAAACCTTTTTTAAAAAAAATAAAAAATATTGCATTACTGAATGACAGCCAAAATAAAAATCCCAGAAAACAAGTGAACCAGAACTACTGCCATTTTAGAAAGACTGCGTCTCAAAAAGCTGCATTTCCCGATAATAAGGAACACTTACAGGACAATATTGGCGAGATTGCATAATCCCATCTGAATGGATCCATTAAAACTCCATTTTCTGCTTTCTTTTTATGGAAAGCAGCCAGCATCTATTCACATACATCTGTCTAAAGAGTCTTCCAGTAAGCACATAGTAAAACCCTTTTATATGGCAAATAGCAGAAATGTTCATCTTTGCAGAAAATTTAAGGAAAAGGAGTGATTACCGTAATGTACCGTTGGAGGAAGCCACTCTAGTCCCAGTGAGCCTGAGTCTTATCATGGCAAAGTGCTCAGTCATGCTGTGGAACACAACTGTCCCTGTGGGCATCTGTTTCCTTTCCCATAGAGTGTAAGTCCTTCTACACATTCCCAGGCTGAGAAGCATTTATTTGCAACCACTAACACCCAGGGGACTAGGATTGGTGGGCCCCATATTTGTGACTCTAAGTCAACAATGTCTCATATTACAGGCTTGCATTTACCAGAGTGAGACCTCATAAGAAAATACGATATTCATATAACCTGCTATAAGTGTGGGAAACATGATTGAACTAATTATGTCCAAACCAAATTCATGGTGATTTGCACTACCAGTTAAAAGTGTGCACTTCAGTCATGTTTTGAGAGAAATGTAAGCAGCTTCATCTTACATAAATAACTTCAATTGGCTCAATGTAAAATATGAATAAGTATAAGTTAAAACAGATTTTTTTTATTTCTCAGGATAGTTTCCAAAATTTTGTGTTTATTAGAAAAGCACATTTGAAAATGAATTAAAATGAATTTTCTGAAAATTGTGCAGAACGATGATGAAGAAGCATCCTACAAGTGCAGAACATCCATGCCACCTTTATCAGCAGTATTTGATGAGTACTCTCTGAATCATTTGACTGTCGATGCAGAACAAATTCCTGTGACATGTTAAGCTGTAATTATCTTACAAGAAAGCTATTTTCATTCACTGAATATTTAAGTGACCACGTCTTGCTGGAATCAGATGTAAATGTTCCTATTCTTTATAACCATACTTTTTTAAATTCACTTTTGAAGTGCTTCCTGTTATTTTTAAGCCATCATTAATTTTGATATTTAGCACCATATTTCCAAGAAACTACAAATTGTTTTCTCCAGATCATAGTCAATTACATTGTGCAGCTTTGAGACTTTATGCCCTTATTAGTCTAAAAACTACACACCTCATCATTGACTTGGTTCTCAAAACAAAAGAGGAATCAGAATTGCATTTGAAAAATGCTATCACCTTGTTATCTTTGATTGCCTATTTATCAATCAAGACTTAAAAAGCAAGCCAGCCTGGTGAGGTAGTCAGCTAATTATTAGTTACTGCATGCCTTTCTTCGTTAATCTAACCTCACTAGTTATCAAGTTATGATGCTAGCTAGTGCCAATTTAATCAACGGTAATCATAAAAACCAGGTAGCCAGAGAGCCAACCAGCTAGCTGGCATATTCAATCCTGTCAATGCATCTCTGATGTAACAAGATGCCTGGCAAAATAATCACAATTCACTGACCTAACATTCGCTGGGTTGCAAAACAAACGCCATCCACATTTCCCTTGATGTGTATGCACCAAATGTTTGCTAGCTAATAGTAGAGTACCTACATAAACAGAGTAGTGTCATTGGAGGTCCTGAAAAATGTTGGTGGTGGAGCCATTTTGATCCTGGCATGGTGTTGTGAATCTAAGTAATCTATCGAAATGACGGATTGTTATGCCTTTGGATACAGCGACAGTTCAGAGAAAAGGCACAAGATGTACAGATTCCCTTCATCTCCGCAAAGACAAAAGGTTTGGGGAAAACATGGTGTGCAGCATGGGATGGAAACCAACTTTGTCGTACTCTAATTGCGAGCAGTAGCTAGCTAGCTAAATAATACCAGTTAGTTAGCTGGTAGTGCTTGCTAGCTAGCAAGCTAATGTTCACTCTACATTAACTACCTAGCCAGCCAAGTTGGCTTTGGTTGTTGGAGAGTTTTGCTTGCTAGCTCACTACATTAGCCAAACTTAGCTACATTAGCTAAACTGGTAAGCTTGGCGAAAAGTTTGAGAAACTGTATCTGACTAACTTCAACTTATTTGGCTCACCAAGCCAGTTGGCTAGCTGACATTGTGGTTTAAAACTGACTGCAGTGATAGCATCTAGCGAACGTAAACCAATCGTGAGTAGACTGAAGTTTGATGAGAGATCAGTGGATGACACTGTCACCCCTCTACTAGTTGATAAATAAGAAGCAATTTCAGTCAGGCAGAGTCAGCAGCAGCAGCAGGACTGGTTCTAGCCTGCCAGTGGTAGTAGCCTGCTACGGAATAAGTTCACTTGGTTGCAGGTTCTGCAGGTTTCCAGAGATATTCATTGCCTTGCAAACAAAACATTGCCTTTGTGTTCACTAATTTATGTCTCTGATCAGCATCCATCAAGTTACGGTTGTAAACGTTGGCTCAAACTGAGGTACCTAATTGGTTGGGAATGAAACATGGGCTATTTGCGCATTTGTTTATTGGAGATGTAGTTTGCAAAAATGGACAACAGATTTCAAGTGTGATAGTATTACATTTTTGACAATAAACTGCAAATTTGATGTGCTCTGCATCAGTATACTCCATAGGTTAATTTCAAAGCCTGATGATTAATAATATTAATCCTAATTCGAGAAATGCCAGAAAGTGTCCAAACCCCGTCATAAATTTCCAAGGGGATGTTACGTACAACAGCGACATTGTACTCTTTATAAGATTTAGATCATTTCAATAAAATAGTTTAAATTCCGTTTGTACATCTGTACTGACTTTTGAACTTACTAAATTGCAGGTGTGCAGAACATTTGAATGCCATGGTATATGGTTGAAACAGGTTTATACAGCTGGGTCTGATTTGAAGGTTTGCAAGTTGATGCACTAGGTGGCGGCCCCTTTGTCAAGGGATTCAGATGCAGCAGTGTTTAGTCCAACAACGCCTCACTTTACAGCTGGACTAATCAGATATGATTCTGTTTCCACTTATAACGGCGGAAAATTCATTCTTAAACAGTGTATCAGTTGCACCTCAACAGACTCGTGCACGCACACACACACACGCAGATATTCACATGCATAATGGCACACAAATACACAAAAATTCAAACACAAGGACTGGCACATACACACAGGTACATTGACATGCACACACAGATGCTTGCTTGCAGACACACACGCTCACATGTGCACGTACACATGCATTCTCCTCTTGAGTCTGGTTTCTCTGCTCCCTCCTTCATCCCATCCAGGGCGTTGCCACGCTCAATTGTTTCTGCATCCCTGGCAGCTTTGTGGCGCAATAGACCAGAATACAGGCAAGTAATCTTACTAAATTAAGCTATTTAAATAAAACTGATTTCTCACGCAGACACGGTAAATTACTGTTCAAACACGAAGACTTCGGAATTAAAATGTAAAAGATTTATTTGACAATGGAATTAACAATGAAATTAATTTGACAAAGTCTTTGGCGATGACTCTGTCCTCATAGACCCTCCAGCAAGGAGGGGTGCTGATCTGCCTGGGTAGTTGGCAGAGGCGAAGCCGCCCCCCTTGAAGGGTCATCAGATTGCCATGGGGAGGATGGATTTGATGCTGAAGAGGTCGGAGTCGGAAGTTGGTGGTGATGGGGAGGTGGTGGGCGATGCGGAATCTCTGAAACAGCAAAACGGAACATGTCACGGGCATTTATATAGAAGATAAAGGGTTACGATTGGGTAAGACCGATTGCTTGCGTCCTACGTCTCATGATTGAACTTTCGTTTACACTCCCATTTATTAAGTATGTCTGGAGAAAAACCGACAAGCCCAATATTTATTTGTTTATATCTTTAGAAGAATCAGCCCCTCTCTTTTGAATAGTCTGCCCCTGAAGTTTGTTCCGTGAAAGCAGATTTCCACCCATTCAATTAAAGCAGCTTTCTCACTGCAACTTTCAGCAAAGCTGCGATGCACATACTGCTCTGGGCCAAACACTGGATAATGTCTCATGACAGTTCTGTAGCTGTGCGGAAAAAATGCATCTTCAAAGTACTACAAAAAGGGGAAACAAATGAACAGGCACTCAGGAAGGGATAACAGACCACAAACAGGCCCCTGCCACAGAAAAACAGCACAAACATGGCTCCAGTCACGGACAGAAACAGTTTCTGAACATTTTTTTGTTCAGCTTGTTAATCCCGGTGCAAATTTTTACTACTGTATTGGTGTACATGAAGTGTGTGTGGATATATGTTGTAGCTATGAGGTTCAACAAATATTTCAAGTTCGCTAAGTAATAGAAAGTTTATCAAGGTCGACATTGTGTGCTTATATGACTGGCTGGTTGCAGGGCAGGCTTGGATGGAAAGGTTTGGTTCATGCCATCCTTTCAATACACTGCCCCTGCATGAATAATCAATGCTTATTTCATTTACCAGGTGCGATATCCAGGATATCCCGAGAAAGGACCCAGCACCCCTCCTCGGGACCATAACCCTCCCAGTCGACTAAAAACTGAGGTCTCAGCTAAAATACAACACACAGTGTAAACAGGCCACCCTTCAGTCATCCGCGGTGGCGGCAGGGGTTTGTCGACCGGAGCCAGGACACAAGTGATAACAGGTCTGAGCCTGGAGACATGAAAAGAGGCGTGGATCCGTAAGGATCTAGGGAGCTTCAATTGGACTGTGACAGGATTGATCCTTTGCACAAATCTTAAAAGGACCAATGAAGCGGGGAGTCAACTTCCATGACTCCACTCTCAAGGGAAGGTCCCACGTGGAAACCCAGACCCTTTGGCCAACCCGATAAGATGGGGCCAAACGGCGCCCTCGATCTGCGGCGGTCTTTTGTTTCCATCCAGAATGCAACAAAAAGGAACGGACCCTAGCCCAAACTGACCGACAACACTGAACAAAGTGATTGACCGAAGGAACCTCTGAATCCCTGTCAGTCTCAGGAATCAGCGGAGGCTGATAACCCAACTGAGCCTCAAACGAGGAGCCTAGGAGTTACCCAGTGAATTGTGGGAACATTCGGCCCTTGCTAAAAATCGACTCCACAAAGATGGATTGTCAGCTGCTAAACATCGAAGAGTATTCTCCAATGACTGGTGGAAAAATATGTGAGTGAAGGATGTGTATTGAAGTGAATACCTAGTGCTTCTCATCTTCGAGGGAAAAAACAAATACTGGAAAAAAAGAGTGTCCAGGTGTTCAACGATTATCATGATCCCATCATTAGATGTAAAAGGAGAACCCACAAAAAGCCCACTTGTTCATGATTCAATACTGAGTGCCTCATGCTTTGTGATGGATATGACCATACGGGCGAGAACTACTTCGGAAATACCTCGCTAATAAACACCGTTCATCATTGCATCCACAAATGAGAGGAAGCCACATGGCACAGACATGCATAAACGTTGCCGTCTTCTCTGGGCTTTAGTTCACATGTAATGGGCTGATGCACCATGGAAACGTGTAGAAGTCTAACCAGTCAACCTTTCAAATAGCCTGTCCTGATAATGGACATTGTGTTCTGCAGGTCAAATTCAAAAATTGTGGTTGTTACCCATGTAATGTACAAAAGCCAGCACCTGTCATTTTGTGGGAGTGCATTAATGCCTCTTGCCAGGGTAACTTTAACATCAATGTTTGTACTTTTGATGCTTAAGTAGGCAAGCATTTTGGAGCAACACGGGCTGAATTCTCGATGGCATCTTTACAGGGACTCCCTGCTTATTTAAACACAACAACAGCACATAACATTCCGCAAGTGTAACAACTTTGTGTCCACTTCAAAGAGTGCAGTTTTTGGACTCCCATTTATGTTGTGCTTTAAAAAATCTGACAGCTGAAGACATAGTTTAAGGAATACTGGGAGAATAATACTTCAGCACTGGTTCATTTGGAGTACTCTGTTCCCCAAATGCTTACTTGGAGGGCTGTTAAAAAGAAAGGTGATGTAATACAGTGGTAAACACACCCTCTATCGCAAATTTCTTGGGACGTGTTACAGGCATAAAAATTCAGAACAACTGTTTCTTTCCATGAAACACAAAGGCAAGAGAGAAAACATTGAATATCTTGTCCTTGTGCTGTTTTCAATTTAATGCAGGTCAAGTATTAAGTAAAAAAAATCACTGTTTTCCATTTTAATGAGCATTTTCCATATCGTCCATATCCTTTCAGACATGGGGTTGCGTGTACTTTAGAGCTTTGTCACAGTTTAGCTCCCGTGTTAAAAGGCTACAGCACCATTAGCCAATGTTTTGATTTCCAGTGTGGTCTGTGTGGTCTGAAACCACATGTAAACTCTGGATTAGCTCCATTCAGTCTTTCTTTCCATCACCTCAGCAGGATTTTAAATTGTGCACTAAAACAGAATTGTTTCACATTTAATGCCAATAAGATCCATAACTGTGCCAAAGTTTCCCCCTGAAATGTAACAACCCAGATATACTGTGAGCATGTGCGGGCTTGTAGAGCTATGCTTGTGAGAACTAACTCCTGAGAAACCACAAACGTGAGGACATTTGGAGTGGTGAGGAGATTTTGGTGCTCCTCGCAGATGATTACTAAGATTATGGCGAACTGGTCAAAATTAGTCTTAGGGTTACAGCTAGGGTCAGGCTAAGGTTAGGGTTAGGGTTAGGCATAAGTCTATACAAAATGAATGTAAGTCATTACAATGTCCTCGCAAATGTAGCTACACAGACGTGTGTGCGTACTTGTACGTGTGTGTGCGTGTGTGTGTGTGTGTGTGTGTGTTTGTGTGTGTGTGTGTGCAAGCAAATGTTTATTTTTGATTGTTTGGACACATTTGTTTGAGTATGTAAGCGTGAGTGCGTATGTGCATGCAAATCTGCGTAAGTGATGAAAGTATAATTGGCGTTATTGCACAGATGCGATTCCATCAGCTTCTAAAACAGTAATAAAATCCTCTCAGACCAAAGAGAGCAGTTTTTGCCTGAGCACTGATAGATTGGTCCGCCTCTTTCAATTTTCTCTGCAGTTCTGCAACATTTCAGATCCAGGGGGACCAGGGATGAGAAGCACATGATGGAGCTGAAAAAACCGCAGAAAAGAGAAGAAGAAAGAAAAGCATTTTGAGTGAGACTGAAGAAAAGATGACCGGGCCACAGATTCATTAAATCCCAGGTCTCTCTGCACTGTCTCCAAGCTTTGTGATTCACACTTGTGGATTTACATCAAAAACAAGTTCAAGCAAACCCGCAAAAACCACGCAAGAGTCAATCAAACTGGTGCTGATGAAGACAAGAACTCCAACCCAATCAAACTAATCCTATTTTGTACCACGTTTACTCACATAAACAAAGAAAAAACACCACCCTGCCAACATGCATTTAACAGCAACATATTGATTCCAAAATTAGACGCAGTGAATTGTCTTCAACAGAAAACCACCGTTGCCTTTTTGAAGTAAAATTTTTACTGGACGGGTTAAGACCGTTTACCACCTGGCTGTCTTCTGATTGATAACCTGGAAAAAAGTGGAAAATGTTTCATAATCAGTAAAATATAGCAAATGAACGCGAGAAGAGGAGAAAAGCGTGTTGTTGACCGCAGCAACTCACAGTTCTGACCTCGTTCTGCATTACTGCTTGGGCCGATGTGTTTTGCACACAATGTTTCTCCTGGAGGCCACAACAGAGACGTCTCCATTGTTTCTTTAAATCTAAGCGGCAGGGAGAGTGGGCCAGTAAATGGAGTTTGGCTTTCATCACCTCAGCTTTTTGTCCTTCGAGTTTGGCCTCTTCACCGCTCGAGTCAGTGTTTTTCCTCTGCGCAGTCCCATTTCGCTCAAATGTGGGAACTGGAAAAATTTAATGCTGTGGAACCATTTTTCATTTGAATAGACTTGATGACCACCTGAAAGATGGATCTTTCAAATGCAATAAATCATAGTTCTTGCCAGAGCGATTTAGTTTTTTATTGTTTTTTTTTTTTTTTTTTTTCTAGTTTAAGACTAAAATTTCACTATTTTTGCCAATGAACATTTTTTTCCGGTTGCTGGACAAGACACATACACACATATGCAATACAACTGCAATTAACCTGAGAATGAAAAAAGTGATTTTATATTAAAAGCCAAACTGTGATACAATGTAGGAATGAGTCCTAGGCTGGCTGGTGGGGACTGCTAAAAAAAGCTGTGTTTGGATGAATGGATTTCCTTCATTTTTGCAGTTTGGTTCAGTGGGTTCTCTGTCATGGAACACTGGAGAGCGGGAACTGTGGTTGAGTCGTGCACCTGTCTTGAGTATTGAGTTGATCACCTTTGATCACAATTCCCTGAACTACACACAGGGCTTTAAACTACACTCTTTTCAATCCTGAACTACACACAGGGCTTTGAACTACACTCTCCTCAATCCTGAACCACACACAGGGCTTTAAACTACACACTACTCAATCCTGAACCACACACAGGGCTTTAAATTACACTCTCCTCAATCCTGAACTACACACAGGGCTTTAAACTACACTCTCCTCAATCCTGAACCACACACAGGGCTTTAAACTACACTCTCCTCAATCCTGAACCACACACAGGGCTTTAAACTACACTCTCCTCAATCCGGAACCACACACAGGGCTTTAAACTACACTCTCCTCAATTCTGAACCACACACAGGGCGTTAAACTACACTCTCCTCAATCCTGAACTACACACAGGGCTTTAAACTACACTCTCCTCAATCCGGAACTACACACAGGGCTTTGAACTACACTCTCCTCAATCCTGAACCACACACAGGGCTTTGAACTACACACTCCTCAATCCTGAACTACACACAGGGCTTTGAACTACACTCTCCTCAATCCTGAACCACACACAGGGCTTTAAACTACACACTCCTCAATCCTGAACTACACACAGGGCTTTAAACTACACTCTCCTCAATTCTGAACCACACACAGGGCTTTAAACTACACACTCCTCAATCCGGAACTACACACAGGGCTTTGAACTACACTCTCCTCAATCCTGAACTACACACAGGACTTTGAACTACATTCACTCCTCAGTCTCCAAAGGCCTCATTTTACTGATGCTCAGTTAGATTGATAGCATATTCCTGGCAGCACTGCAGACCTTCTGGAACAAACATGGTTATCAGCTAAGCGGTGGTCCGAGTCACTCTCAACAGAGACTGATGATGCACGAGCCAAATCCTTAACTGCTGCCCCTGCTGGAGATTTGTGGTATCTCAGCCATCTTGGGACTATAGGGGAGTCATTTTGTGACACAGCGTTTGTTGCGCTCGAGCTGAGTTGGCTAAGCTTAAGGCCGATGAACCAGGTGGTGACATGAGCAATTTTAGCTGATGTGTCCAGGGAAGTAAAATTTGGAAGAAAAGATTTGTTGTAGTATATGAGTGAAGCAGGTCTCACTCTGCGTTGTGTGTAAAATAACTTGAAAGTGACGACATCTGGGACAAATTGCACTTTATTCGCCAGCCTGTATAGAAGGAAATAAACATGGTTGAATAGCGGTTCGCAGCTCAGCCTGTGCAATGTAATGCTCAATGCTCGCAGCACCTCTCCTCAGGAATGACAGAATTAAAGTGAGTAGAATGCAAAGTAAAACTGTTACATCCTGACAAAGTGAGTATGCACCCAACCTGTAATACAGTATATAACAAATCAACCATATAAATATGGCTTGCTAACGCATTCTGCAAAAGTTTACATGTGAAGCATGCTTATAGCTACCAGCTAACTATGCAAGCATAACTGGCTACAGGTATGCCTGTGTGTCCAATGTGCAATTCTCGGTAAGACAAACAACATCCCAACTGTACGTGCATAAAAGAAAATAAACATGGCTGAATAGCAGTTCACAGCTCAGCCTGTGCAATTCAATGCTCAACGCACGCCGCACCTGTTTCGACATTTTCACGAAAAACGCTCAGCAGCCTTATGAACAGAGTGAGAGCATGCAGCCGTGAGGTACTAGCCAACTAGCATGACAGCAGTGAACTTCTTCACTAGGTTTAACTATCAAAAATTAAAAAATGAAGAATTGCGACATCACAGGATTAAACAAACCCTCAGACACCTGTATATGAACAATTATAAATTCTTATGACTTTTTACTCAGTTCACCGCAGTAAAATTATTGGAGCAAAAGAGAGTATTACCTCTCCGAAGGAATGGCAGAATTAAAGAGGGAGAATGATGGGATTGAAACGAACTAACTGCCGCGGTCTCTTCCAAATACCACGTGACTTCTGCTATCTCCTGGTGGAATGCCAAAATAAAAGTACATTGCAAAATTATAAAAGTTACATGCCTAATTTCGGGCAACTGTAAGTTTCAAAACAAAGAAATGATCAACCAAATCACTGATAGTCTTCTGGCTTAAGAATTATTACCTGACCTTTTCACTATAAAAGATTATTTAAGCGGATTAAAATTATCCTACATTGATATTCTGCAGTGGTTGCGGCGAAAGGTGGCAAATCATACAAGACTGACAATGCAGTTTTGCTCCAATTGAGCTCTGAGTTCTTGTAATAAATTACAGTTAGTTCTGCATCTTCTGACCATTTCTACCGCTCAGATAGTTCTTAATTCCATTTTGGTTCAGAAAATGAGATGTCATAACTGCAGAGAGTATTTCCGATAGATCTTTGCTAATAGGAAAATTGGCAGTACTTTTGGCAAAGAAAGCAGCCTATTCAATGAATGATGGCTTTGTTGCAGAGGCAATAGTGTTAGCAATTCACCTTTACTCGCGGAGCCCATTTACAATAAAGTGGCTGTTCGAGAAGTTGATATGTTTATTGAACCAAGGTTAGACCATATACATCAAAGGCATGAATAAGACGAGATTAAAATGTTGGCCGTCACACTTTCATTTCGTTCTTTCAGAGCTTTTAGAAGTAACTGTACCCCCTCGGAGAATGCAAGGATATGTTAATGCTCAACGACACTTGCTTACCTGCTTATACCCCTTGTTTTTTGTCTGGTAATCTTTTTGCCATTTATAATTGCTGACAATCTGAGGAGCAATTGCCTAACAGACTTTTTGAGTGAAGCACTAATGTATATCCCCTTGAATTCAAGGTAAGAACACAAGTTCAACTGTCAACAGAGGTCACCCATAATTATCGTTATATTACATCAGTTTATAAGTTCGTTAACTAGCCGTTTGTAGCGCTGGCTAACTGGGCAAGTATGTAGAATCTTCCATGAGAATGAGCATGAAAGAGATACTATCCAACTAGCTGTTTGTTTGTCAGTATCATACTATTTTTCTTCTTTTGAAGTCGCATATATAGCCAGGAACAAACCATCATCCATTAAGGAGAGGCAGCTCCTGAGGGATTTGACCCCAGCAGTTAATCCCTGCTTCAAACAGGTCAGATGGCTTCATGTCTTGGCGCTGAGCACCTTTGCGCACACAACAGAGTGAGCCAAGCGAGGAGGAAGAGGGAGGACCTGTTTTCAGAGGGTCTTTGGCTGCTTCTCCAGGAGATTATGGAGCTGAAAGTTGAAACCAAAGCACTCTCTGACCCCCTTTCTGTTGGGATTTCCTCTCCGGGGTTGGCTAAATTTCCGCCCAGGCACATCAGTGAAGGTAAAACTTATGAAATTCATGGAGACATTAAATGGCTACAAGAAAAAAAGAGGCAGCAGGATCGCTTCTGGTGTCCCTTAAACCACTGGTGCTCATAGAAGGGAATACCTCAAAAAAGGGGAGGAAAACTTATGACCAAAAAACAATGTTATAAATAATCCAAGTCCAGGCACACAGGATGGTTTGAAAAAATATTAAAGGCCTTTAATTCATAGGGCTATGAACACATTAAAAATACACCAACGCCTATCGGCCTGCGCCTTCTTCAGGGTGTAATGATTGCTCCCTGAAGAAGGCACAAGCCGATACTCGGGGCTTTGTAACTTTTTTAATTGTTTGTGACAGAGGATGTTGGCAATAGCATTTGATAGCCTTGTTATTATCTCCGCCAACGAAGTTGGGGCGGAGATTATGTTTTCGCCCCTGTTTGTTTGTTTGTTTGCTGTCTGTTTGTCTGTTTGTGAACAGCATAACTCAAAACGTAATGCACAGATTTGTCTGAAATTTTTTTGAACCCTATTGATTTTGGCCCCGATCACTCAGACAATATGGCCGCCACGGCAGCCATGTTGAAATCCTATCACATGCGATAACTCCAAAAGTCATGGACGGATTTGCCTGAAATTTTGTGGGTGGATCGCTATTACATAAAGGATGGACCCTATTGATTTTGACCGCAATCAGTGAAACAATATGGCCACCACGGCAGCCATCTTGAAATCCTATATCACACGCGATAACTCAACTTATACATATCAGTTGCTCTCACTGATACACATTTGGATTGTGCTGCCTTGGCAGAGATTTGTACTCTACGAGTGCCTCTAGTTGGTTTTCTTGTCACAGGCAAATCTATTGTGTAGTGGTGTTCTCTCCTAAAAAGTCCATGTAATTGGGCCATATAATCTATCAGTGACTGGCTGGCACCATGACTTGGTTTAATCTCTGTTTCAAACATGTATTGCTGGTCATAAGTGCTGACCATAACTGACCTGCTGTTGGTCATTGCTGGTCTGTAGCTGGTGAAAACTGACTGAGTCAGCTGGAGTTTAATCCTCTGGGTTAGCTGAGAATAGCATGCTCAAAGCGAACAGCTTGTCTACTAGCTTCACTGGACAAAAAAAAAAGCTTCACGCACTTTTTGAAATTGCAAGTTTTTGAAATTTTAAGCCAGTAATGCCAACACAAAGTTCAGATTTTTTTACATATTAAATGTGTCCTTCCAACAGGCTAACGTCTGCGACTCACTGACTAACGGATTATCATTCAGCTTGATGGATATAACTCAGTGCAAACATGATGGGAATTGCCATTAAGGCACTTGCAGAAATTACATTTGTTTTCTATTAAATTATACAATTCAGATATGTGATAAACAGAATCTAATACTCTTGGTTATGGCATATTAAAGTTTTGAAACTCACTGATTAAGTTTTTGGTTGGTTGCTCACAAACTCAAAAGAAATGCAAAATTTACTCAGTGCGTTTCCTAACTTTCATTTGATACGCCCCTTTGTGTAAGATCGTCTATCTATTTTTCGATGTCATAGGCTGTTCATCTTCAGACAAAGTATCTCTCCATTCCAAAGAATTTCTACTCAAAACTCTTCTGGACTTACTATTTTTGAACAACTCTTCCTCAGAATCCATAACAGATACCATTTAGGTGTCCCTCTCCCTCATTTTCATCAATGCTTTAAGAGTGATGACGAGCGAAAATGAAACCAGTTGCAATGCATACATGTTTTTCGTGTGCGAGTGATTGTAAGCAAATGATCCTTCTAGAAAATTACATCATGCGCTTCGAGGAGCCAAACTATTCCGACAACAGTCAAACATTTTCATATTTGGGTATCATAAGAAAGAGCATTCTCTCAGCTTTCTTTTGATGTATGACACTAAGTAGTCCAATTTAATAACAAATACGATTGCAGAAGTTTGATAAACTCTCTTGCAGCTCATATCTGACGTGGATTTAACAATGGGAGAGGCTTTGGGAAACAGTTGAACAACAGAGACTTGGGAGGAGTTTTGTTAGATGATTTCATATGTTTCAAAATTAATTTGACCCAGGAGATTCAGAGCCGCAGTTTCTATCACCTCAGCTCAACCAATCGACTGACATGGCCTCACCCAATTTTCTGTCCTCTGTTCCTGCTGGACTGTTATTCCACACCCACCTCCTGATTCAGTCATCATCACCAGGCCTCTGCCACTCCTGCTCACCGACAGCTCATTATTCCCCTCATCAGCCTCTTTATTGTCCGTTATTTTTACTCCGCCATATTCTTTGTTTTGTTCGCCAGATGGTGTCAGCATCAGTCAGTATCAAGTCCTTTCCAGCCTGTTTGTATTTTTCCTCCTCCAATTTTTAATCTTTGTTCTCTGAATGTTTTTTGACCTACCATTTCGCCTGTTGTTTTTTGTTCTGTTGCCCTTGTGGATTTTTTATTGTTTGTTTTTTACTTGGCCTGGCTGAGGTTTATGAGACTTTTTGCTGTTTCTGGATTTCTTTTGGAATGGATATTCTTTGAAGTGTGTCCCTTTGGGTCCGTACTTGAGAATTTACAACCCCAGTCTGATATTTTTGTAATGATAGACTTACTAATTGGCCACATGAATACATTCATAAAATTTGCCGTGTCCTGCTACTGCGGAAGAAAAGTCATATAAGACACCTATACACGGAGCCAATGTAGACGCTCATATCTGTGGATTTAAACCCTGCCTGCGACAAGACTATATGGCACATGTTCCACCTACAAGCCTCATCTGTCTGCCTGAATGCACATATTGGCTATTCTCAGTCATTAATAGTCTAAATAGGATGACCAAAAAGTGAATGAAAATAGTGGCAAAGCACATAGCTGGGCTACTGAGAGTTAGCAGGCTCCAGTGAGCACAGGTATCATCTCAGCGTGCAGCCACAGTGCGTCCTGAATGACTGCAGTCTCAGTGTCTGCTGCAGTACCTCCTGCATGACCACAGTCTCAATGTGTCAGCTGCAGTCTGTCCTGCATGAATACTGTCTCAGTGTGACAGCTGCAGTTTGTCCTGCATGAATGCAGTTTCAGTGCGTCAGCTGTAGTACATCCTGCATGAATACAGTCTCAGTGTGTCAGCTGTAGTACATCCTGCATGAATACTGTCTCAGTGTGACAGCTGCAGTTTGTCCTGCATGAATGCAGTTTCAGTGCGTCAGCTGTAGTATATCCTGCATGAATACAGTCTCAGTGTGTCAGCTGTAGTACATCCTGCGTGAATACAGTCTAAGTGTGTCAGCAGTAGTGCCCTGCATCAACAGTCTCATTGTGTCAGTTACAGCATGTCCAGCACATATACAGTCTCAGTGTGTCAGCCACAGCATGTCCAGCATGAATACAATCTCAGTGTCAGCTTTGAAGTGTCCTGCATGAAAGCATTCTCAGTGTGACAACTGCAGCGCATCCTGCATGAAAAGAGTCTCACTGTGACAACTGCAGCACATCCTGCATGAATAGAGTCTCAGTGTGACAACTGCAGCACATCCTGCATGAATAGAGTCTCAGTGTGACAACTGCAGCGCATCCTGCATGAAAAGAGTCTCACTGTGACAACTGCAGCACATCCTGCATGAATAGAGTCTCAGTGTGACAACTGCAGCACATCCTGCATGAAGAGAGTCTCACTGTGACAACTGCAGCGCATCCTGCATGAAAATAGTCTAACTGTGACAACTGCAGCACATCCTGCATGAATAGAGTCTCAGTGTGACAACTTCAGCGCATCCTGCATGAATAGAGTCTCAGTGTGACAACTGCAGCACATCCTGCATGAAGAGAGTCTCAGTGTGACAACTGCAGCACATCCTGCATGAATAGAGTCTCAGTGTGACAACTGCAGCGCATCCTGCATGAAGAGAGTCTCACTGTGACAACTGCAGCGCATCCTGCATGAAAATAGTCTAACTGTGACAACTGCAGCACATCCTGCATGAATAGAGTCTCAGTGTGACAACTGCAGCGCATCCTGCATGAATAGAGTCTCAGTGTGACAACTGCGGCACATCCTGCATGAATAGAGTCTCAGTGTGACAACTGCAGAGCATCCTGCATGAATAGAGTCTCAGTGTGACAACTGCAGCGCATCCTGCATGAAGAGAGTCTCAGTGTGACAACTGCAGCGCGTCCTGCATGAATAGAGTCTCAGTGTGACAACTGCAGGGCATCCTGCATGAATAGAGTCTCAGTGTGACAACTTCAGCGCATCCTGCATGAATAGAGTCTCAGTGTGACAACTGCAGCGCATCCTGCATGAATAGAGTCTCAGTGTGACAACTGCAGCACATCCTGCATGAAGAGAGTCTCAGTGTGACAACTGCAGCGCATCCTGCATGAATAGAGTCTCAGTTTGACAGCCTCAGTGTGTCCCACATGACTGCAGTCTCACTGTGTCAGTTGTGGCACATCCTGCATTCATTATGTCAACTGCAGCGCGTCCTGCATTGATACAGTCTCTGTGTCAGCTGCAGCGCATCCTGCATGAATACAGTCTCAGTGCATCAGCTATAGTACATCCTGCATGAATACAGTCTCAGTGCGTCAGCTGTAGTACATCCTGCATGAATACAGTCTCAGTGCGTCAGCTGTAGTACATCCTGTAGTACATCCTGCATGAATACAGTCTCAGTGCTTCAGCTGTAGTACATCCTGCATGAATACAGTCTCAGTGCGTCAGCTGTAGTACATCCTGCATGAACACAGTCTCAGTGCTTCAGCTGTAGTACATCCTGCATGAATACAGTCTCAGTGCATCAGCTGTAGTACATCCTGCATGAATACAGTCTCAGTGCTTCAGCTGTAGTACATCCTGCATGAATACAATCTCAGTGCTTCAGCTGTAGTACATCCTGCATGAACACAGCCTCAGTGCTTCAGCTGTAGTACATCCTGCATGAACACAGCCTCAGTGCATCAGCTGTAGTACATCCTGCATGAATACAGTCTCAGTGCGTCAGCTGTAGTACATCCTGCATGAATACAGTCTCAGTGTGACAACTGCAGCACATCCTGCATGAACACAGTCTCAGTGCTTCAGCTGTAGTACATCCTGCATGAACACAGTCTCATTGCTTCAGCTGTAGTACATCCTGCATGAACACAGTCTCAGTGCATCTGCTGTAGTATATCCTGCATGAATACAGTCTGAGTGCGTCAGCTGTAGTACATCCTGCATGAATACAGTCTGAGTGCGTCAGCTGTAGTACATTCTGCATGAATACAGTCTCAGTGTGACAACTGCAGCACATCCTGCATGAATACAGTCTTAGTGCGTCAGCTTCAGCACGTCCTGCTTGAAAGTTTAACTCAGAGTCAGAGGCCTAGAAAACGAAAGCTTGGCATGGAAGCAGAGGTCAGCATTCGTAAATATTCTTGAAGAAACATCTTTTGAAAATGAGCATTGTGGCTCATTTTGCACAGAACTCCTAATAGAGATTATGGCATTGGTGCAATTTCACCACAGTCATCCTTGACTGGGCATCACAGTCACGGACCTCCAGGCTGATCAAGTTTTGTGCTTTAGTCTGTTACGAGACCGCACATTACATTCAAAAAACAAACAGCAAGTGATTTTTCCTTCTTGCAGTTAGGAATTTATATATAGCCTACAAAAAAGCATTGCAAATTCTTGACAGCCATAAGAAACTGTAGAACAGGGGGACTTTTGATGTGAGGAACACACATTGAAATGTGAATTAAATTGGTGCGGTGGAAATAAATGAGTGTATGAAACTGGAGAAGCCGGTAGGTCCCTAGTTTTGATTCCCTCCAGTGAGATGGTAGCTCAGACCTCCAAGGCCTTTTTGCTGCTCCCCCAATTTGTTTTTCTCCTCCATCATTAGAACCTCTTTCACGACTAATTAGACGGCCCATAAAGCATGTGCTTTAATGTAAACGAGCCTTTCCAATGATAACAGAACAGCCCAAACTCTGCTTCATCTTTGAAAATTAGAGCTTGTGTGGCCCTGCTTGCCGAAGGAGCTCCCAACTCATTGGCATCCTGCCACTGGAAGGTTAAAATGTAAATAGCGAAGAGAACATTGCCACCAGTCCTTGCCCTTGATCTCCATGACCTGCAGATTTTAAATATATTCTGAAATTAGCCATGGCAGGCAGTACCAGGTTCTCAGACTACCTCCAAAAATACTGGCAAACTGCAGGGGAGGGAACCACAGTTCTTTCCAGAGCCACAATTCCTCCCTTATATTTATTGATAAGGTTTTACTGTAAGAGGTGATCCTTGACACCTTGCGCTTGACACTCAATGAAGGTGCAAATTCAAAATCTGTTTTAGCGTAATCATTTTTTCAATCTTTGATGGTGAGATTGCTCAAAACAGCAAATAAAATGAATGCCAAATTAGTCGCTTTTGAGATCTTTTTTATTTTATTAAGGAAAACAAAACTGTCTTCTCTTGACTTTACACCGATATGCCTACCTCTTCTGATGTTTTTTAGACCTGGCCAACTGCTATGAAGGGCTGTTTTTCACTTTGGAAAGAACTCTTCTATCATTTACCGCAGGTTTTATCCGTGATCTTCCAGGCCTTTTGACGTTACTGAACTCAGGCGTGCTTTGGCTCTTTTTGATAATGAACCACATAGTTCATTTTGCCAAATTTTTGCTGTTTTGCTGATGGCTTTGTTTTTATTGTTGAGCCTAATCTAGACAAGTTAATTGCTTACTTGCAACTGAAACAATGAGGAGGGAATAATACACACCTGGCCATGCGCTGCCAACTCTCCCTCTGCTTTGGACCCTTAAAGGGCGGGGATGAGGGTGGGGGGGGGGGGTGGACCATGTGTACATAGTGCTTTAATTCTTTTACTGGAACTTATTTAAGCCAAAACAACTCTATAGCAGCACTTATTCAATTAGCTTCTCCGCACTTTAGTCTCATTTGTGAAGTGAGAGCTGAGGCAGGAAGCGGAGAGGCCTCATTGCCTGCTAGTGTTTACCAGCGCCTGTCATTTTTGCATGAGACTCTTTGGAACATCTTACTCTCAAGTTGAAATCTTGTGTCACGTTTTCACCATTTACAGGCCATCAATATACAGTGCAAACTTTATGAGGGCTTTGCCAAAATCTGTCAATTAATTGGATTAATTTTGATGCAATTGTTATTGTGAATTATTTAAATTTCCATATTGATAATCAGACAGCCAGCGGTGTCATGCATTTTGGACTTTCTCAGCATGCGACAAAGCCAACACATAAGGGACACACTCTGGGCTTTATCATCTTTATCATCTTTACTGAAATCTCTAGTAACTCCAAACTTAGCACAGAGGTATAATCACAAGCTACCATATCTTTGAAAACACCAGATCTGCCCTCTCCTCAGCCCCTGTCAATAAACATTTTGTACAATCGACAATTCCAAAAAAGTTAAGACAATTTGTTAAATGTGAATGAAACAGAAAGCAAAAACTTGCAAATCAATTAAAACCCTATATTTGATTGAAAATTTGATAGAGACAATGTATCAATTGTCGAAACTGGAAGATTTTATTGTTTTTTTTTAAATATAAGCTCATTTTGAATTTGATGACAGCACCATGTTTTTGAAAAGTTTAGATGGGTTAAAAAAAGACTGGAAAAGTTGCATGATGCTAAAAGAAGACCACAGGGAGAACATCTCGCAGCTAATTATATTGCGTAGAAACAGGTCAGTAACATTAGGTATAAAAAGTCTTTCATAAGTAAATATGGTGAGGGATTTACCACCCTGTGAAAGTCTCAAAAATCCTATTTTTTTCTTTCAAGCCATTTAATAATGTTTTTTTTTTTCTCCTACTTGCTATCCATGTCAAGCTAAATAACCCAGTTGCGATAGCAGGACATTCTCGTTCAGGATTATTTGGTAGCAAGCAGAATTCATGATTCATCTATTCTGGCAAATTACCCAAGCGCTGGAGCACCCCACTATCACCACTATGTCTGACTATGCATTCTATTCTTATTAAACAATATGGATTAGTTTTACACCAAATATAACTGGGCCCATATTATGAGTCCACAGAACATTATCCCTAAATGCTTGGGGGTCATCAAAGTGTTTTGGCAAAAGTGTGAGAAGACTGTATGCTCCTCTGGCTTTGCAGTGGCCTGTGCTTTGCAGCTCTCCCATGGACACAGTTTTGCCCAGTTTCAAATGGCTAAGTCATGAACGTTAACCTTATATGGGGTTAGCACTGCTCCCAGACAGCAAGGAGATTGTGGGTTTGAATCTGTGTGGAGTTTGACTGTTCTCCTCTTGTCCACAAGGGTTTCCTCCCTCAGACCAAAGACATGCACAGTGTAAACCCTGGTGAGTGTGGTGAAAGTCAGATGTTTTGGGGAAACCGATTACCTCAAAAAAAAAATGTATATGCCATCTTAATGATCTTGTGTTCGCAGCACTTAAAAATATGTAAAGAATAACTTTACCTTATTTTCTTCAAGTTCCTTTCACTCAGTGCAATTAAGTAGGCGCGCGCATTTATTTTTTTAAGGTAGTCGGTTTCCACAAAACATTTACGTTCTCTACACTAACAGGTTTTACAGTGCAGCTCAGGCTATTTGGAGACACTAAGTTGCCCATGGATATGAGAGCGTGAGTGAATGGTTTGTGCACCCTGCCATGGATTGGTGAACTGTCCAGGGTGGGTACCTGCCTTTTTTAGTCAATTGGGATTGGCTCCAGCTCCCCCGCAAACCAAGTGAGGAATAAGCAAAATAGAGAATTAATGAATTGACCTTATTTGAGATTAGCAAGGTTACTTAAATGTTCCTGTTGGCTCTTTTGTGATTTCTCAGATGAATCTTTGCCACTTTATTAGAGAAAATTTGGTAGACAAGCCATGCCTAGGAAGATTCACCACTGTTTAAACATTTCTCAGTTAGCAGATAATGGCCCTCATTATGGTGTGCTGGCATTGCACAACTTTAAAATTGGCTTTGAAACCTTTTCCCGACTGATATGGTACCTCCTCTGGAATTAGTTTTGATCATAGCAGAGTGAGGTGCTTGTTGTAGTATGTTGTCACATCGCAGGAAAGGTTCTATTTAAGCAATGTTTACTTTTATCAGGGCTTGCAGTAGTGAAGCCTGGGTGTGTCTCATCAAATTTAACCGTATCACCAATTAAATCCGGTTAATTGGTGGATTGTGTAACTAAGGGTGAAATTATTTTTTCTCTCACGGGCCCAGTGGTAGTAGGATGACTTTTTTCAGAAATTTCAGAAACAGAAACGATTTCAAAACTGGATTTTGTGTTTACTCGAGTTGGCTAAGTCTTGTGATACATTTTGATTGAAGATCAGAAACAATGAATTGTGTAAAATATGCAAAAATAAAATAGGTAGAAAAGAGGAAATATTTTTAACGGCACAGTGCAAAGCTGATTGCTTTCATGTGGGCCACTTCTCGTGTATTTTTATAGCCTTATTATTTCAGTGGCCAAAAAATGAAAATCGTTGGCCTGCTGCTCACCCAGTGCACTCAGCAGCCAACACTTTCTCCTTGTTGGTGGTCAACACTGCTTGGCCAAACAAAGTTGCACAATGTAATATTTTGTTGGTACTTTTAGCTTTTAGTTTTCATTCCTTGTGGGTTTTTTTTACTATATTATGCAATGCCACAACATTTATTTCTATTCAGAGTTGCATTCATTTTTGGCTGAGATCTTGTATTGATGATGGGAGAGTTGACAGACCTTGTATTCTCTTTCATCCCACAGACTTTCATTGCGGTTGATAATGCTTTGGACAGTAATTGACCCCTTTCCACTGATTACAACAAACTCCTCAGCTGTTTTCTTTGCTTGATGCAGACTAATAATTTGCCCCTTCTAAATCAATGAAACATTTTTTTCCACTACCAAGGGATACGTTTTCTGACATCCTTGTTAAAGGAATGAGGAGAAACACACTGCATCAGACGGGGTTAAAAGGAACGCTACCAGCTGAAACATGAATCACCACTTTAATGATTCAATCATAGTCTCTTAAGTGTTTGCTTATTTAACTCCAAATAGAGACTTTTTTGGACAAGCAATGTATATTAGCTGCCTGAACGCTAGTAAGCTGAGTGATGAAATCAAAGCAAATATTATTATCAAATGCATGGTGACAGCAGAGGTAATATTACTGCTTGCGGTATGTAACTTTAGTAACTATGACAAGAGAATTGCAAAATTAAGGTAATATAGAAAGGAAAGCTCATGCAGCAATCATCTATTTCCAGCAGAAAACATACCTTCCCATATTTAACATGAAATAAAGCAATTCTACACAATTTGGACATAATTAATGTTTTGCACGAGCTATAACCTACGCTCAGTCATAATGTTTGTAGGTATGCATGTGTACCTGCTCATTGCAAACATCTAATCAGCTAATCATGATGGTGCAACATAAAAGCAAAGTTTGGTTGAAGTTCAGATTAAACATTAGTTCAGTCAAGAAGACTTCGGATTTAAGGAAAGGAGATTTATTAACAATGCAATGACATGAAAGAAATTCAGGATTTGGCGATGACTCCGTCCTCAAGGTACCTCAAGCGAGGAGAGGCGCTGATCTGCCTGGGTAGCAGGCAGGGGCGAAGCCATCCCCCGTTGGACAGAGGGGTCACACGGATGAAGTAGATGCTGAAGAGGCCGGAGTCAGAAGTTGGTTGTGGTGGGGAGGCGGTGGGCGATGCGGAATCTGTGCAACAGTTGACAGGAACGCGTCTGAAGCATATATAGAGAAGACTGAAGGCGCTGATTGGGTAAGTGTAATTGCATGAGAATCCTACGTCTCCAGATTGAACTTTCGTTTTCACTTCCATAATTTGACAGAAAATGTGATCTCCGTGAAATTGACCATGGGATGATCCTTGATGCCAGAAAAAGTGGTTGGAGAATCTGAGAAATGTATTTCCCAGGATTTTAATGAAAAAATATTTACAGTTAAAAAATATTACTAGAAAAAAACGTCTAATGAATGGCAGTTTTATGGGTGATAACACCTTTTTAATGACAAAGGTCAGGAGAGAATGTCCACACTGGTTCAAGGCTGATAAATAGGTGACAATAACTTGAATAACCATTCTCTACAACAGTATTATGCTAAAGAGGATTTCTGAATGCATAACACATCAAGAACTGAAGTGGATGGGTCACAGGAGCAGAGGGCAGCACAGATTCCACTCCTGTCAGCTAAGAATAGGACACAAAGGAACTACAATTGGAAAAATGTTGCCTGATCAGACAAAATTTGATTTATGCTGCGACGTGCAGATGGAAGGCTCCGACTTTGGTGCGAACAACACAAATCCGAGGATGCATTCTACATTGGTCCCTTGTGAAGGTTGGTACCGGTATAATAATATGGGGAATATTTCTTGGCACGCATATACAGGTACTACTCGGAAAATTAGAATATCGTGTAAAAGTCGGTTTATTTTGGCAATTCAACATAAAAGGTCAAACTAATATATTTTATTGACTCATTACATGCAAAGTGAGATATCTCAAGCAGTTGTTTGTTGTAATTTTGATGATTATGATTTACAGCTTATTAAAACCTCAAATACAAAAACTCAGAAAATTAGAATATTGTGAATATATAACCAATATTGTGTGTGAAACAACACACAGGCGGATGCGGGACATGGGCTTTAAATGTCGAATTCCTGTTGTCAAGCCACTCCTCAACAGCAAGCAACGCCAGAGGCACCTTCACTGGGCTAAAGAAAAGAAGAACTGGTCTGTTTCCCAGTGGTCCAAAGTCCTCTTTTCTAATGAGAGCAAGTTTTGCATCTCATTTGGCAACAAAGGTCCAAGAGTCTGGAGGAAGACAGGAGAGGCGCATGATGGAAAATGCATGAAGTCCAGTGTTAAGTTTCCCCAGTCTCTGATGACTGGGGGAGCCATGTCAGCTGCTGGTGTTGGTTCCCTGTGCTTTCTCAAGTCCAGAGTAAACGCAGCAGTCTACCTGAACATTTTAGAGCACTTCATGCTTGCTTCAACGAACCAGCTTTATGGGGATGCAGACTTCATCTTCCAGCAGGACTTGCCACCTGCCCACACTGCCAAAAGTACCAAATCCTGGTTCAACAACCACGGGATTACTGTGCTTGATTGGCCCGCAATCTCACCTGACCTGAACCGCATAGAAAATCTATGGGGCATTGTCAAGAGAAAGGTGAACGAAAAGAGACCAAACAATAAAGAAGAGTTCCAGGCCGTGATTTAAGCATGCTGGTCTTCGATAACAGCTGAGAAATGCCGCAGGCTGGCAGCATTCATGCCACGCTGGATTGAAGCAGTCATTCGTGCATAAGGGGCCCCAACCAAGTAATAATTACAGATGCAAGATTTTCTTTTAAGAGGCCAGACATTTTTGCATTTAAAATCCTTTATTTATTTATTTATTTTAAATTGATTTCATGTGATATTCTAATTTTCTGAGTTTTTGAATTTGAGGTTTTCTTGAGCTTTAAGTCCTAATCAGCAAAATCAAAACAAAAAAAGCTTGAAATATATTGATTTGCATGTTATTTGTCTATATAATATGTAGGCTTCACCTTTTAAGTTGAATTACAGAAATACATGAACTTTTTGAGAATATCCTAATTTTCTGGGTAGTACCTGTACCTTCTTGGCCCCTCTATACCAACTGAGCTTCATTTCAAAGCTCCAGCCATGAGTCTTGTTGCTGACTTTCTGAATCTGTTTACAGACACAAACATCTTCAAATGGGAAATTCCAACATAAAATATTGTCACAAAGCACGCATCACCTCAGTTCCACGTGAAAAACGAGTTGAGTGTCGACATGGACCACAATCTCGAAAGAATTTATACAGCAACTTGTTAAATCTATGCCATGGATTCAGGCTGACTATGGATCCTGTGCAGAATCAGAAAAGTGTATCAAATAGAGTGGCCACGGTGTATTTTTTGAAGCACACGGTATTTACAGTGTGTAGGCTGTATTTATAAAACGAAAGACCCTCTCTTCTGAAGTTTCTGAATTTTTATCCCCACTGACATAAAACATACATAAATTCCACAGTTTCATCAACTCTCTTGTTTACTCTAATTTGTCAAAAGTCTCTTTCTTTCAAATTGCCTAAGGTAAAACGGGCTCTCAGCCATAAATATATAAATGCCACAGAATCAGAAGGCACCCGCGCAACAAAATAATCCTCATTTATATCTGCTTGGCAGCCGCAGGAGGGTTAGGTTTCAGAGAGAGCGGCTATTTCTGTACCCTTAAATCAACATCTATTAGTCTCCCGGGTAACCGAACGAGACGTCTAAGCAACACGGGTTAATGGGAGGCTCTGAAGGCAAGCCTGCCACCTCCAGTCTGTGCCACTATTATCAATAGACAACAGAGAAAGGGCGACCTCATCTGAGTATAGAGCACACTTTTAATTAAGTGTTTATGGACACGCATATCACCGCTCAACATATACTCTTTTATTATTTTTAGAATAACTGACATAACAGTTTGAAAAAAAAAATATGCTGTACAATTTCAAACTTTAAAAAAAATACAATAATTAAAACGAATAGAAACTCAGGAGGTTCGCAATCGTCGTCGTCTTGGACACTTTTTTTTTGTAACCCGGCTGATGTTTGTAATTACCGTTAGACCACACAATGAGCTTAACTTTGAAACGTGTGCGTTGTGGAAGGCAAACATAGTCTTGGCAAGGCTTAGTATTTGGCTATTGATTAATGACATTCTAGTAATTCAACAGGTCTGGTTACTTCCCAGTGTCTTACTGAGGGAATAATATCAACAATAGCTAATACATTTTAGGAAACGATTATATATTTTTTTTCGCAGAGTGCGCATCTTTGCGCAAATAAACCTTATACGCCTCAATCTCCTGATGTCAGTGAAACAGGTCAGTTCATAGGACCCAGAAGACTTTGCTTGACTTCACCTGTTCGCGTTCACAGTTCCACTTTTTCACCTGTAGTTGTTCTCCTCAGCTTGTGCCCGTTAAATCTGCAGCTAGTGGGGAAAATGGTCTCGTACGTAGTGTGCAGCGTTTTGCTAGCATCCGTAGCTTTTCCGGGGACCTGCCTCGGAGAGGTTGTGTTTCGCTGCCCCAGTTGCAGCGCCGAGAGGCAGGCTGCTTGCCCGAAGCTCACGGAGACTTGCGCTGAGATTGTAAGGGAGCCCGGCTGTGGCTGCTGTCCGGTTTGTGCCCGGCAAGTGGACGAATCCTGCGGCGTCTACACCCCGAGATGTTCCAGTGGGCTCCGGTGCTACCCGCAGCCGGACTCCGAACTGCCGCTGGAGCAACTCGTGCGAGGGCTCGGGCGATGCGGACACAAAGTGGATGCAGAACCTACGGGAGTCCAAGAACCTCGGGATGTTAGCGGTGAGTTAGCTAGTCTGCGTTTTTATCCGCGGCTGAGAATTGTAGCGACCCTTTGCGCAGTTTTTGGTTTTCTGCCTCGTAATTAATGTGCGGTATTGATGTTCGTACCTTAACCGCATCAAGCGTGGGTTAGAAACCTACGTTAACGGGGCAGATGCCGATTTGACATGTACTTTTGCGTGCTTCATAGTTTGCAGGGCATTGGATTATTTTCTATTTTGAGCACGAATATAACTCATTGCGCAAAAGTACCTGGTTTCGCGGCCAAAACCTAACACCTGACCCAAGAAAGCAATTACCAACCTTGCAAAACTATAAGCGAATGTTCGCGCAATCTTTAAAAGCTTATTGGCTACTGACGCTGTACTGTTGTTAAATCGCTGCAGCGACGTAATTGCCAGATAATGCACTGTTGCCTGAGGAAGTTGTCTCAAAGCTCACTGAATGTTATGCATGCATTTCCTTCTGGTTCCTCTGAGAACGCATTTAATGGCAGTGCAACTTGCCTCAGTTTTTATGGATCTATGGATCTTAAATGCATCTTCTGAATGCATGCATGCAGGGGAGAACCGAAGTCATGGCGCACAGTGGGGATGAGCTGTAATTATGTTGCGGTGCTTCTGTTTCCTCGCATTAATCAAGTCTGTTTTTCTCTTGCAGTCAGACATGCCACAACCAAAGATAATCTTATCTCTGTGTCCTGGTTTTTGAACAACTCGCGGTTAAATGTATTGATAGCATTACTGCCAATAAGATGACTGGTTTTGTGGTGTTTTGGTGTTGAGCTGGTTTTGAGGTCATTGATATCTCCTCCATTCATCCTTTGGAGGGTGCGAACTTAACTATAGACATCATGAGTTTCCTGGAAAGTGGATGCAAACAAAATTTAGCTGTGATTAGCACCATGGACTTTGAGTTATGACCCAGCTTTGTTCGGAAGTGCCCTGACCATGTTGCATTTGCTCTGTGGTAAACATGCGCCCATCGGATTGTTAATGTCTGTCTGCTCTAAAAGCATCTAATGTACATGCACCTATGGCATTGTGCAAGTGGACAAGCAGAAATATCAAACACTCAGACGTTCCCATGGAATTGTCACCACACACACCTAAAAGTATTTTGCACACAGATATGTTCAGTGGACTGAATTGGCACGTGCGCACTAAGATGGAAAACAGTCTCTTACTCTGATAAGCTTATTGTATTCTGTGAGTATTTGAGCGCGGAGATTTAAAACTATATCAGATGCGGACCAGCTTGTTGCATTGTTGAAGTGTCAGTACAAATGATTAAAACCATTTCACATATTAGATCTCTGAATATGAATACGGTACTTGTGATCTTTTCTCTGAATTACGATGTATGATCTAGCACACAGAGCAGTAGTATGGGACCAGAGTGATGAACTCAGCAGAGTTAGACCCAAATGAGTTAGACTCGGAGCGAGATTAAATAAGAGCAGTTCTCTAGTATTAAGATCCACAACTTCATTATGGTGGTAGACAGTGTAATGGTGTGCAAAAGTTCCCTTGTTTGCAAAAGGAAATTGATTCAAAACAACGCCCCAAAAATGGTCCCCCTCTGTGCCACATTTGAAAATGGCTTGCCAGAGAGTGGATGCCTGAAAGTTCGGCCTGCAAAGATGGCCACAGGGGTGAGAGAGATGGCACGGCTTTTACGAACCAACAGGCAGGAAGTCTCTCTCTACCCCTCGGGCCTTCCCCTGAACCCAGGACATGAGAGGCACAGCTTGTTCCACAGCCCCGGTCTCCGCGGAGCACCGAGCTAGCGTAAACAATGTCAAAATATTATTGAGTTACACAATGTTTTTCCAGCTAACGGGCCGCGTTTCTTTGGATGGGGCGGCGTTATGCGGCCGCCAAGCTGTGCGTTTGTGTGCAGAGCACCACTGAGCCCTGGGGTTAGCACGGGCAGAGCTAGCGGGAGGGCGGGGCCCTTGCGTAAAGTGACACGGCGTGGGCTGTAATCAGAGTTTAGCCATTAAAGACGGTTTAAAGCCACTCTTTGTTGGCGTTTCCCCCCCGGTGATGACCGGTTCCTCTGTCTGGGTGGCGGGTCACATGTCCTTGACCGTTTCAGTGTCTGGAAGTGAAGCATATTTACTGTCTCCAGACCTGCGGGAAATGCCTGGGTGTGTGATGCTGTGGAATGTGGAACCGTCCTCCATTGTCGCACCTAATTGTGCTTGCGCTTCAACTTGTGTGCATTGGGGCTGTGATTGAGGGTCATACTCCACCATTAATGGTCTGGGACACAACACATCAGCCAGGTCACCTCTCCTCTGGAAACTTGACACCCAGTTATGCTTAGCTCGGTTGGTTGTCTCTCATTGGCAGGATCTAGGTGTGATGTTTTCCATGGGGGCTTTGGCCTCCCTCCCTATGCCTGTTTGTAGCTAATCCTGTCGTTTGTATTTGGACCCAGTTAAGAGTGTGGAGTGACCTATGAACTTTGAGTCACTGTCACTTTTTTCTTCAAGGCGCATAGGACCCTCTGCCCATATTTCCTGTTGGCATAACAGAGAGATAATGGAGCTGAGCAGAGAGAGGATTAAAGCCTGTATCTGCCTGGTGGGAATCGCATATGGCTCAGAGTCGGCTGCCCTATAAACTGTGCCACACCGCTTGCCAAGTATCTGCAGCTTTGATTGCTAAGCGCTAGTCCATCAGCTGAAATGGATATGGTTGTTTGGGTTGGGGCTTTTCATGCAGTACTTTGCATGTGTTATGTCTCTTTTAGGATGTATAGCCTTTGTCTTGGGTTTTATAATTGGATTTCATGTTCATTTTGCTTGATCTCAGTTGCTTGCCTGTTGTTAATAAGCAGAAATCGATGTAACAAAGCTGTTTGTGGAAGACTTATTGATCCAAAAATGAAAAATTATAACATTACATTCCACTGGGACATTTTGAAATCAAATTGTCTGTTATTTTGCTATCATTTGCTGTTAATCTTCAAAATTTTAGAAATCATATAGCGCATTTACCTGAACAGACTCTGAATTTGATGCTAGAATGCAGTTTGTTTTTAATGTGCTTCTGCTTTTGGTTGAAGCTATTGTGGGTAATGTTCTTTGAGGTCTGTGCTATCGGGACTTGGCAACGAGAGGCGATGATCTGTAGTCATTGTAGGCTTTCTTGTGACTGAAACAAATTTGGGCTCCTCAAGGATTTGAGGCATACCTGCCAACCTCGGGACATCAGAAATATGGAGATTTTCAAATTCCTGGCAGAGAATCTGGAAGTTCACTCCCAGAAATACTTCAGTTTCAGAGACTTTGATTGCTGCACTGTGAGTATGAAAATGAAAAAATAAAAAGCACTTTGCAAAAGAATTTTACTCTGCAACCCTGTATTTTTATACAGTAATCATAAAAAAAGATCATATAGAATGTAGTAAAATGTGGCCTGTTTGAGCGGTTGGACAAATGCGTTTTAGTGCTGGATCCACCCTCGTCCTGCATTGAGCGTATCTACTGCTGAAATGGCTCCATGCTGAGGACCCAGGTGATGGAGAACAAATCTCATGACCTCTCTTCACGTCCATGTCACCATAGCAATGATGTGTTTGGTATCGCTGTGTTACTGTTCATGTGGGAACAGTAGGGGGGAAAAAAATCAGGAATAACCTGTCGACCTGAGGAAAAAAGGGATTTGACTTTGTTCCTTGTGAAGCTACTGCTGAATGTTGATAGATGAAAACACTTTGGAAAGAGAATAGAGGTCATTTTCGTTTAGTTCAGCTTTGGTCAACTTTAACACGTGTATCAAATGGCAATGACGCTTACTTGCATTGGTTATGATGGAAGTTCAAATTAATTAGTGAGGTTTTTTTTTTTTTTGGATGTGGTAGGTTAACTCGGGTTGTCTCTTGCTGCTGAATACTTGCACTTTATCGTACACTGAACTAGTCCTCTGCTGCCTCTTTGTAACTCATCACTCCTTCCATGTTACTCTTTCCTGCGCTCCCTTCCTATTAAAACTGCATTCCAGTCAAAATTAAAATGATCCCTTCACTTCATCCCTCTGGGGGGGGGCATGCCCTCCTGTAACATACATGTGGCCCTTACGTGCGGTGGCCCTTAGTGAAGGAAGTGATCAGAGCTGCTAGAGTACAGAGTGTCAGCGCAGCTATTCTGCAGCTCTTACATCAGCCTTGACTTGGAAGTTTCTCTGGCCTGGCTCTGCGGACTGTGTTTTACAAATTTGATATTGTTTCGATGGGTGATAAAATGTATGCAGTGTTATCCTCTAATATTGGGACCCTTGGTAAATATTAGCTGAAAATGCAAAAAAGTTGGTTGCAGTTACTTTTTCTAATGTTTTTTTTTTTTTTTTTTTTTTTCAAATTATAAAAAGTAACCCTCAAATCAGAAACAAACAAAATGATTGCAGGAAAAAACATTCTTATCTTCAAGCAACAGAATGCAAGAATTGTTTTTTTTTTTTCAATTTGGTGCCCCCTCTTTCAGAGAGTCAGAAATACAAATTGTGCCCCTTGACCCCCCTCCATCTCCCCAGTGGACAGGAGAGAGCTGTTGACGAGCATTTGTTGACAAGCTAAATGACTTCGAACTGGCGAAGAAAGAACAATGTCAGAAGCCAAGGAACCTTATTGCGTGACAATGTAGAGTATTTTTACAGGATTTTAAATTAATATGACTTCACATACCTTATTTATCGAGACAGTGGTAATGAACACTTAACATGACAACAAAAATATACAAGAGCCTTCAGGAGATGGCATATCCCCCCGGCCTCACGTCATCAACTTCGGATTAGCAAAAGGCACCACGTCAGGTCATGATTAATGAGCACACCAAGTTTTGTGAGAAGATATTGAACGGTTTTCAAGTTATGCTTCAGAAACAGAATGTTCACAGACGGATGGACGGACAGACAACCGCACCCATGCGTATATCTCCCCGCATTATATGCCGGGGGGATAAAAAGGAATGAGAGAATTTTTAAGAAGGCTGAAATACTGCTAGCCTTTTCATCCCATTTGCATTGCTTTGTAAGTGTTTGAATGTGGAGTAAGTTTATCATGGAATAAAATGATTTCAACATGACATCGGCGACACTGCACGTAATATACATACGTCGGACTCTGCAATTTATTACAACCAAGATGAGAGAGGTTTGCAGGGTGGCAAACTTTCGAGGCTTACCTGGCATGAGAATGACAAAGACTTACCAAACCTTTTGGCTTGAGATGAATGTTTTTATCTGCATGCTATTCTGGAACAGACCTGAGGTTGGATGACTTTTGTCAAACAGAAAAACTACAAGATCCCACGAGACAGGGATGCCACCAATAAAGTTATACCCAATAGCCTGCACCACAATCTTCCGTGAATGACATTGGCAGGAATTTTCACTCGAGCCATACTGCTAACATCAGGCTTATAGACATAACATTATGAGGAGTGCCAGTGGATGCAAAATAACTAGTCAGCTAAACGAGACTTACAAAACCTAGTTTCCCCTGTCACAAAGTGATGCAAACTTTGGTGGCAAACTAGCCATTATAGCTAGACAGCGGCCAACGGAAGAGCACTTATTACCAATACAGATGTCTGACAGATTTTGTTTGAAGCAAAACCTCTGTAGAAATGGGCTGGCTTGGTTTATGATCATAAAAATGGCAATTTTACAACTTTGCTAACACAGCCAATCATCAAGCTTGTGCAACTCAAAACATTTTAATCCAGCTAATATTACATACTCATCCATCAGCAAAATGGCCAGCTCTGCGCCTGTTTTTTTGAAAATTTATTTCACAAATCTGTCACCTAAGTCTAAGAGTCAGTCGAAGATTTTCTGTTGTCCGATCTCATGCTTGGTCTTTCTTTTTTTTAGCTTCCTTCATAAACGTGCTCTTCGCTCTCTTCGATTCTGCCATGATGTCTGTACTAAAAAATAGCTTTTTCTTACAGCGAGCTTCTTTGTTTTTTCCTCAAACTTGTGCCCCAGTTATCAACACCCTGGAGAAATCTCACTAGAAAAATCTAAATAAAGTATATTGCCATCGATATTTAATTTTATAAACTTCACCATAATGAAAAAGGAAACTTAAATGCGCACCGGTGTCTCTCTCTTTTTCTGAAGTAAAAATGGGCTCGTGATGTGACACAGGCTAATTTTAAGTCTGCCATCAGCATGGTTGAGACAGAAAAAAAATAAAATATACCAGTGATGTGCAACAGAAAGTGGTTCAGCTTCTCAAGCATTGAAATACCTCTGAGAACACGAAAAAAATTGAAGAGGTTCATTTCAACTTTGTGGGCAATAATTCACAAGCTTCATGACATTGTTAAAAATCTCTGCCTAGGGAGAAGTAGAGAAGTTTTTGGAGAATAACACAATTTTTGTAATTATGCCTCCTTACACCACCACAATGGATTTGAAGTTGAAATATCAAGATGTGATAAATGTCCAGACTTTCAGATTTATTTCAAGGGCTTTCACTGAAGTCTTGCTTTACCTGCTAAAGAATTACTGTCATTTTTATACATTTTGCATAATTTTTAGGGGCTGAAAGGTAGTTGGACAATTGTTTGACTGCCAGTTTTATGAGTAGTTGTGGCCTGTTCCCTCGTTATTTCATTAGAAAGTAAGCAGAATAAAAGGTCAGGAGCTTGTCCCAAGGGTTGAACTTGCATTTGGTAGCTGTTCATGGGAACTGTCATTAGGGTCATTCCATATGATCTCAACCAGAGGACTCACAGTGACCAACTATGAATTGGCTCAAAACATTTGGATGTACCTCTACATATATAATGAACACATTCAGAATTGTTGGCTTCAGCCGCCAAGAGTTTCTGAGAGATGCCCCTCCATAAAAGGGGCGACCATGCTGACTTTTTTGCAAATGTTTATTTGTCGGGGGTTTTGGAAGCCTATATCTTAGAAATGATCTAAAGGGTTAAAGAGTATGTAGAGTGTATGCAAAATGATAGAACGAGTTGTGGTCAGAAGAATGTCATCAGAGTCCCTCAGGGGTCAGTGTTGGGACCCATGCTCGGTGTAGTTAAATGTAAAGTTCTTCATTTCAGTAATAAAAAACATTGGATCGAATTACTTATTGTGAGGTTTACAACTGGAATGTGCTCTTCGTGAAAAATATTTGGAAGTGATTGTTGACTAATCGCTTACAGGTTCTAGCCTCTTTGCATTAGCAGTTCACAAGGCTAACTGGATGCTGGGATATATTGCAAAGAGTATGTAAATCTAAGGAGGTCATGCTTCTCTTGTACAACGCATTCATCAGACCACACTTGGAGTATTGCGTACAGTCCTGGGGACCATACTTCAAGGAAGATATGGAGGCTTTAGAAAAACTTCAAAGAAGAGTCACAAATTTGATTCCTGGTATCAAAAAATGAAAGCTATGAGTAGAGGATTAAAATTCTCAATCACGCCAGTCTTAGGAAAAGGAGTCTTTGAATTGATCTGATTGAGGTCTTTAAATATATTAAATGGATTAACAGAGTTAACTATGCAGTATTACTGAGGCCAAGTTCTGTTGGCAGAACACAGGGTCACAAATAGAAGCTAGCTGAGGGTATATTCATGACTGATCTGGAAATATTTTTTCACGCATAGAGTAATGTCAATGTGGAATAGCCTGCCTGGCCATTGGGGCTGTACCGAATGCTTCGAAGTATCAAACCATCGATCCTGACTTTCTTAATCGAATTCTAAATTTAGACTCGCATGCAGTATGAGTCATGCAACTTTTTTCCCCAATTAAACAATTCATTCCATTTAAACCAGTTTTTTTTTTCTGCAGAATTGGAGATGATTTAACTACATAGTAATCCTAAAAATACCAGTCTAATCGCATTAGCCTTTTATAGGCTATTATATGATTTTAATTAAGTTCCTTCAACACCCGATTATTATACAACAATCAAGATTTCCAAAAAAGATGAATGAAGTAACTTTCTGAATTCACTATGTATTTTTATCGAACAAATTTTGATTCTGTCCATATTTGTTAGCGTTTGGCCTGTCAGAAACCACATTTTCACTGCATGCAGTGAAACACTTTTTGCCCTCCCAATGCACTTGATATCAACAAAGCAGAATTGTTTCAACAGCCATAAGATTTCATTTATATAACTACAGTTACTAAAATAATTTTCAGCTCCAGCAGTATTACCGTTGGTAGCCGAATCAACTTATTAGCAAAGATAACTGACTGTATCTGCTTTTATTTGTGCTGGTGCTTCATAATTGAATTGGTCAGTATCAAGTGCTTGAGGGCCTTGTACAGGACTTACTAAGACAAAATGTCGAAGAAATCGGCGGTTTGGGAGCACTTTAAGATGTATGATGATACTAAAAAAGTGCAGTGCCACTTATGCAGGGCTGAAGATCAGGACATGGGACGCTATTCATATGCTAACTTTTGCTTCCTCAAATCCTCCTTTCCCTCTTAACTCATAAGTTGTTCCTCCTCTGTCATCATGGAAGAACCACTAATCCCTTCAATGCTCCTTGAGGAGACGAGGCATGAGGAGACAGGAGGCTTCTGGAGGAGCTTAGATCGAGGAAACACAGGTCTATCCTACACGGAAGTCTGAACTCATCATGGAACCAAGGATCTCCCATCTGCTGCTTTAGCTCCACTGCTCCCACGTGCCTTTCACTAATTTCTCTCACATCCTTACTTGAGAAAGAGAAATGAATGGGAGAAGTGTGGAGCCTCATTAGCATAATGAGAAACAGTTTCTGATCCCTTGTCATGTCGTCTTTAACCTTATCGCACCATAGAGGAGAAGAGTCAGAGCTGATGTCTTGACAATGGAAGGCTACGAAAAATATAAAATAAAGGGGATCTAATAATGATGGCACACATTTTGCAAAAAAAAATCTTGTTTAATTATATTTTTTCTCTCAGTCATTGCATTTCAGTTAAAGGTTATATTTTGTTGATTTTTTTTTTTAGAATTAAATGTTAAGGGGATTAGCGGTCAATATATTAATTTATAGGCACTTGCTATATTGATCAGGGGTGCCAATATCTGTGGAGGATCCTGCAAATGTGTGAAAATTTCTCCCGTATCAAAAGCATCCTGATTGAACACAAGCGGGTGTGTTGTTAATAATGATGCATACAACTACTTTCTGAACGATGATATGCGTTTGCATTGTTCATAAACACTCTCAAATGTTATGAACAAGATACAATTTTGGAGATAAGCAAGAGTACTTCTATTGTGAAATGGCCTCCATTTGCCATGTTTTGCTCATCTGCATATTTTACGGCAACTATATTGATCAATGCATCTTCACTGTAGTTTTTCATTGCAACAATGATGGGTGTGGTTCAGAACTTTTAACTTGTGAATGACGATGCCAGATTTGTGTTTCTCTTCAATAAAATCTCAAGTTTATCAAGAGTGTTTCCAAAAGATATACAGTACTGTACAAAAGTCTTGAGCACTGTGCACTTTTTAAAATTCAAGTGTATGTTTATTTTTTGTTTCCATGTTAGTTCCTGAAGATGAAAAGTGAATTAGAAATTCCAAATTCTAATTTAAAGAAAATTTTCAAAAATAAATGTTTGTATTCCATTAAAAATAGTCAATGCAGATATTATAGTCTTGACAGAGCCTTGACATTATCATCATCATGGCTGTTTGTAATTTCTTGGAGGAATAGATGCAAGTGAGAGTCAGTCCGCAGAAGAACGGTGCAGGTCTCCACTCTCTCTTGGACAAGCAAAAAGTCTTATAAAACTATAGCCCAAATTTTTTTTCCAAAGGGTAGTCATGTCAAATATTGATTGATTTGGTTTTGAATAGTCTGCAGCTCTGTTCTGTACATTTCTCAGTTATTAGAATCTATTAGAAACTCATTTTGCGAACATATTTGCCCAACTTCATTATCCATGCCTGGTGAAATTCTGGTCAGGCTAATGTGTACATATGTAAGGCCATGAAAATCATGAAGGTACTACATCACAGCAAAGACTTGACAAAACATGGCATTAGAGCCAATAACCAGGCCATTATAAAGCATTATATTTCCATTCAAAACAACAATCATAACAATGATAATGACCTTGCAAGTCTTGCAGGTAGCCAATAAAGTATTAAGACTGCTGACTTTTGTTCAAAACAAACACTATTCAAAACAAATGCCTAATGGGAGTTGTCCAACAAAAATGGCTTTACAGCATTTCATGTCTACAAATTTTAGCATTACTGTACTTGCACTCAAGCTTAAGTTTCTGAAATCCTACCAAGAAAGAACAATTGTGTCAATGAAATTAGAAACCTGACCGCTGAGAAATCAGATATCTGAAGGGTGCTGGTCATTTTGCTACTTGAGGTATGGACAGATTCTGGTTCTTTTATAAAGTGAAATTTTAAGGGTTTGAGGGCTTGTGGTATTCTCTCTCAACTGGCTTACTTTAGTTTGGAGTCTGCTTGCAAGTGGCAGCCATCTTCTATCCAGGTCACTCTGGGATTGCCCTGTCCAAGTGAGTGTGACAAATTAAGAATTCTTTCCAACTGGTACAGGGCCCTTGCCTCCCTCCTCCTCTCCATCTACCGTTCACTTCTTTTTCCTCTCTTTCTCTCTCACTTTCTGCCACTCGTTTTCTTTCTTTCTCTTGGGTCCCTGTTTTCTAATATGCCCTGACTTGCCCCTGGCTCTTTCTCCCTTTGATAAGCCTACAGGGGGCTAATTAGCATCACTGGGAAGGCTGGGGTATGAAATTTGCCTTCTGTGGCATTTACATGTCAGGACCTGTAACTGGTGGAGAACAGCGGTGAATGAGCCTGGAATTCCAGCCATCTCTCGGTGTCCACTCACCCACACACCAGCCTTACTCCCTCACCTTAAAAATGCACAAATCTCTTGGAGGAGGAAGGTTTCCTCGCACCCCAGAATGCCCTTTTGGTTCCCTTTTTGTCATTTTTGGTGTATTTGAAGCCCTCATTATGTGGCCTTTATTCGTTATTTCACAATTTAATGGGACACATCACCTGAAAATCAAACCAAGGCATGGTCCTCCTCACCTGGCGCAGTATTTATCCATCCGGATTGTATAAAGGTGTACTTCACTGTGATGTTGTTGGATGCAGGAGCAGGACCACTAAGAGCCTGTGCCATTCATATAAAACCTAATGAAATGACAACATCTTTCCCTGAATAATTTAGTGAGGTTATCAAGTAGTATCAAGTGACTTTGTTTTATACGTTTTTTTGTGCTTTTTTTCCTCATTCAAAACTGACTGTGTTTTATCCCTCAATATTACCATATGTGTACGATAACGCATCAGCCGAGTTGTGCAAATTTTTGCTCCACTTTGCTCTCAAACTGCCAAATTTTTAAAATAAGCTGGCCACCCAAGCGCTGCAATGTACCGTTTGCCAAAGGCTGATGAAAATATTAATGACGCTTTTCCCCAGAATACTGGCGTGCTTTGGCAAACACATTGCCCATGAATACACACCAGCAGAGCTTTACTGGGATGAGCCACTCGGCAACCCCTCTTCGTCTGTTGTATTCATACAGGCAGAGAGTTCAGTGCCAGAAAGAACAGTGTTTACCTCTCCTCTGCTGAGTTTGTGGATCATGTTTTGCTTTTCTGCAGAAGGCCTAGTAAGAACTGCTGTCATTTTTTTTTTTTTCTAGTTCTCTAAAAGGAAGTCAATGGGATCTGTTGTGTCATTTAAGAAATTCAATACACTGTTTTCATCAAGTTTTGGTGATAATTCTCGCTCAAAGAGGCATTGTTTCAAACAAAAAGTAGTAACAAATTTAAACTTCTGTTAAAATGTAAACTTCATTGTTGTTTTATTGCAATCAAGTGAAAGCAATTACTGGGATTTAAAGCGGTGTTAAACATTTTTAATAACACTGCATTCCAAAGCATGAGTGATGATGGAATTATTTGCTAATGCCTCTCTCACTTAAGACCTTAATATGGTCATATAGTGCACATGCATGGCAGTATTACAGGGTGACAAAGGAATTTGACATTTTGCCATTGTATGATATATTTGATATATTTTGCACTGCTGATATATTCAGACGGAGAGAGTGATCAGGGTGTGTTGGGATGGCAGGTAGATGGGGCGGCTGTGTGCTGTTATAGGGTTAGAGTGCGATCAGTTCCAGACCCTGCGCTGAGAGCTTGGAGCCTTTGGCTTCAGTCCCACTGATGTTGTTCCTCATACTCCAGAGGCCATTCCTTTACTCTGAAACTAGGTCAGCGTTATTTACCCAATCATTAAATACGTGCCTCCATCGCAGCTAAACCTCCTTTTTATTTCAACCTTGGACATTCAACCAGGCTGTTCAATATTGCTGATAATTTATCAAACATTGACAGAGGTTGAGCGTCTTTTTTTTTTTTTTTTTGAGGAAATTCAGTAGTTTTCTGATGTTTTGCTCTCTGTTTTCTGCCTGCACTTCAATAAGGATGGGTCACGATGAGGACGGCTTAGCTTCTGGCCAAACCTGCGCGCAGATTTTTCCTGTTGCTTGCGTCTTGCTGAGTCAGCATCTGACGTTTGGCACGTGGTGAGATTAACGGTTTCACACCCTCAGTGGCGGCATTTTAATTACAGATTAGCTGGAGATTCGCAGATTTTTACCTCATTTCTGCCTGGTTTTTTTTTTGCACTTGTAATGTAGTTCGAGAACGTCAGGGGATTAAGGAAGTTTGCTCGGTCTTACTTTGATCAGAAGCCATGATGCTGCTATGTCTAGTTCGGCGGAATGTCAAAGGAGAATGCATTTTCTCGGGGGTAAGGCAAAAGCATGTTCTGGGAGGAATAGTTTGGAAGATATGGGTGGGCTGCATGATGGGCTCAGGTGAAGTAGAGGAGAGAATGGGGGTCACCATGCTGCTGGAATGTGCAGTTAACCTGGTTCTGGTGTGTGAAGGGCTAAACTTTCTCTCGGCAAACGCACAGTGATATTCCAGGCCTGCTCCCATGAAGCGGGTATGCATTACCGTTGGACAAAGGGAGATATTATTACGTAATGGAACAAAGCAGCGACCTCTCTGGCTCAGCAGAGCGTGGCGGTTATGGAGATTTAGTTCTCAGAAGCTATGTTCCTAGAAAGATGATGGTGAGGAGATTGGCCAAGCTTCTGCAGAAGTCCTTGTAGAGAGCTTCTCTGAAATTTCTGCCGAGTTGGAAATGTCACCATTTTGAAATTTGAGAATTGTGGCATACGGTAATGTTACAAAAAAAAATAAAAAAAAAAATGTGGGAAGATGCAAAGTGCCTGCATAGACTGTTTGAGAGCATGGAGAAGTGATGTCACTTTTTTTACGTTGCCGCAAGCTAAAGTTTGCAGACCACAATGAGGAAGCAAATTTATGATGCTCGGTTGTGTGCTGTTTTCGTGAAATTTGTGAAAGTTGAAATGATGAAATGGAAATTAATATTAATTTTTCTGGTGCCTTTAGTAAAAACATTTGCTGTGGCACAATGTCAGGTCCAATACCCTCAGAATTGCCGGACAGAATATGTTGCTGGACTGACTATCAAATAGCAGATAGGCTTTATGCTTCCAGATGTCAGGCCGCATCAAGTTGGCTGGCATCCCTGGAGTTGCACATAAGCGTTAGATAAGCGTGAGATATACACCAGACACTTACAAATTACATCAGGGCTAGCTAGCCCTGTTCCCACAGACCAACAGTTCTGAAGGTTTCACTTCAAAATGGTATACCTCAATCAACAGCCAAAGATTTCATTAAGCTGCCAATTACTAAAATTGAATGCGCTAACTTGGAGTTTAAATTAAAAGATGGTACCAGATGGCTGATCTCCAGGAACGACATTGACAGCCCAGGGCATGGTGGATTTTTGATGAAGTGAATTAGATGGCTCTCTAATTGATTCTGGTTCCTACTATTATAAATGTTGCATGTAGTGTTGATGATGATCTGCTCTCCGCTCCAGTCCAGAAGAAATGTTTCGGTTCTTGCCGAAATTTTCACCCGACACATTCAATTATCACAATGATCAGCCTGCTCCAGAAAATATGAATAATTAAATAAGTGCTTGAATGAAATATGCAAGGCCAGGTGGTCCTTGACAGCCTAAGTTCCAAATTGCTGCTGTGGAAGGCCCTCAGACAAAATTATGGACTCATTGCAATCATTAATCCTTCCTTCCTTTTTTTTTTTTTTTACCTCCTTTCGTTGCTAGTGGCCTCCCGCTTCAGGGAGATGAGAAAAAGAAGTCAATAAAGGAAGTGAGGATGGGGCGGGGGGGGAATATGAATTGGGGGGCTGAAATTTCTTTGCTCCATTGAAGCTCAGTTCTACGTGCCGTCACTTAATAGTCTGGAGGATCGGGAAAGGTGGATCCTCAAATCAGTCAAGCATTTTGGAACAAAATTTGTCCACGATGGATGCTCTAGGGTTTTCTCTCTCACGATATTTACAGGGAAACCCAAGCGGAAATCCTTGCAGGATCCTTACAAGGATTCTCATAATGGAACCCTCAACTCTTGTTTCCGAGCTTCTCTCGTCGTCACGTCTATCAGATTGCTGTCACCTTAAAGATGGAAGACAAATCTCGGTCTATTTCTGGGTCAGGGACGTCAAAAAGAAATATACTTCTCTGTTAGTTTACCTGTCCTCTGCAGTCACACCTCAGGGTCACCGGGGTTTTATCATTGCCTTGGCACTAAATACTTCAGCCCCTTGGGTTTTTTTCCGCTTTAAGAAATCTTGTGCCCAGTTGTTTGGGCCCCAAGTCTTGCTCTGTTTTTCTGAGTGGCCTGAACCCGGCTCAGTACATTTAAAGGTTAATATACGGAGTCCTCGACCCCTCGACAATGAGTTCCTGCAAACAGAGATGGGGCACTGTCAGCATTCAGGCTTTGGTCCAAGTCAGCAGAACAAACAGTGGAAATGGGGATTCTTTTGAGCGTACTACAGAGAAATGGAGAGACGGAAAGAGGGAGGGAGAGCGATGGAAGGGGATAGAGGGGAGGGTGTTACAGAAAGAGGGAAGGAGGAAGATTGAGGGAGGGACCGAGATGGGGAGGGATGAAGAGAAGATGGCGAGAGTTAGACAGATGCAAGGAAAGAATGGGATGGAGGGCCTGAAAGAGGGGAATGAAGTAGGTGGAATAGGGAGACGGGAACAAAGGCAGGGAGAAAAAGTAGGAGAATGAAAAAGAAAGGGAGGGAGAGGGAGGGATGGCAAAAGATGGGTAGAGGGAGAGAAAGAGAGAGTGCTTCTAGCCTCTCTCGAGTCTGTGGATTGGGGCCCTTCTCACACTGCTGTTTCCAACCTTTGTTCCCTCTACTTCAAAGAGACCCTTTCATTTTATGTTCCTTTTTCATTCCCCCGCCCACCAGCTTCCTGATAAAGAAAGCGCCTTGATCTCGCTCTCGCCTCTGGCCTCTGCATTCGACCGCCTTTTGCTCAAGCAAAGCTGCTCAGTCTCCACGTTCCGCAGCACAGGCTTCGACACATTTCTCCTCGGATAGATTAATTTTGGGTGCACAAGGAAATTCAATTAATTCTGTCATGTTTTCTTTGCCTCTTGCAACTAGGTCCCTTGATTGCAGAGTTCACGCCCTTCAAAACTCTCCACTCTTATGTAACAGAGAAATAAGCTGCTCTAAGACCATGCAGAGCATTTTTTTTCTTGAGCGAGACTGCAGGGAGGTGCAGGACCTGTACCTCAGCTGCTCTGCGTGGCCACATGTCTCAACCACTGGAGGGCCACTCCCCATTCTTCAGCCGGAGCTTCAGAGAGAGCATAAACGCTTGTTTTTCTATCAGTGGTCTGCCGCTCTGGCATATTGCAGGCGTTTCAGTCAGTGCCAATGTTGTCTTGTTCATTTTTCAGTGCAGGACTGGGCGTGCTCGGTGTCATGTCATGAGTTCATGAGAGTCTTTGCTTTCAGCTCCACTCAGAAATGCAACATTCAAACCTTCATGTCTCCATGGCCCTAAACACACATTTATTTATGATTCCATTTCAGTAATGAGTCAACCTGTTGGGCACAATTCGTAGACTGGTTGGTATGTATTGTAGTGATTTGAGCAAGGACTGCTGAAGTACATCTTTGTCAGGGTGACGAAACTTGTGTGGACTCGTTTGGAGACAATCAAGTCACAATCTGAGCTTCCTGCTGCTGTCCTTGTAAGGTCTGGCATTGATGCTGCTACTTACTGCTGCAGTGAAAGTAACATGGATGGACATGGCTGTGTGTGAGGAGCGACTTTCATGGTGAAACAGGAAATGGTCTTCCTCCAAATAACTTGACTGTCATTCCAGCAAAGCACATGGGAACCGGTGGTGGTTAATCATGTGGAAAAAGGAGAGAACCAGATGCATTTCACTTAGCCTATGATGGTTGGTTCCTGTCAGTATTGGATCTAATTTTGGTACCAAGGTACATTTTCAAGAAAAAGAAATGGCGCACAAATGGTGACATGTCCCATGGCAGCAGTTGGTCTTATTAAGCTGTAAATAAAACTACAACCCCAATTCCGAAATAGTTGTGACAAAGTGTAAATGTTGACTAAAATCAATTGGAATGACATTCAGATCACATGAGCCAATATGTTATTTACAATAGAACATAGATAGCATTTCAAATGTTGAAACTGAGAAATGTAACATTTTTATCCACAAAAATTATCCACAAATTTTTTTATCCACAAATTTTCTGGCTGCAACAGGTCTCAAAAAGTTGGGACACAGGCAAAAAAGGGCTAAAAAAAGCAAGTAATATCTAAGAGAATCAGCTGGAAGATCATTTAGCAAGTAATTAAGTTAACTGGCATCAGGTGTATAACATGATTGGCTATAAATGGGATGTCTTGGAGAGGCTGAGTCTCTCCGAAGATGGCCAGAGGCTCTACAACCTGTGAAGGCTTGCACAAAAAAATTGTGGAATACTTTAAAAGCAATGTTCCGCAATGTCAAATTGCAAGGGCTTTGAAGGTCTCATCATCAACAGATTCAGAGAAACTGGAAAAAAAAAAATCTCTGCGTAAGGGACAAGGCCAAAGACCGTTACTGGATGCCCGCGATCTTCGGCCACTACATCTCTCACTGGCATGATTGTCATTGACATTACTAAATGGGCCCAGGAATACTTCAAGAAACCACTGTCTGTGAACACAGTCCGCTGTGCCATCCATAGATGCCACCTAAATCTCTATCATGCAAAAAGGCAGCCATTGTTGAGCATGATCCAGAAGCGCCGCCATGTTCTGTGGGCCAAGGCTCATTTAAAATGGACTGTTGCATAGTGTCCTGTGGTCAGACGAGTCCAAATTTGACATTCTTGTTGGAAATCATGGGCGTCGTGTCCTCCGGGCTAAAACGGATAAAGACCACCCATCCTGTTATCAGCGTTCAGTTCAAAAGCCAGCATCTCTGATGGTATGAGGATGCATTCGTGCATTTGTGTGGGACACTTGCATATTTTAAAAGGCTCCATGAATGCTGAAAAGTATATAAAGGTTATAGAGCAACATATGCTCCTCTTCAGATGATATGTATTCCAGGGAAGGTCTTGTGTATTTCAGCAGGACAATGCAAAGCCACATATTGCAGCTATTACAACAGCGTGGCTTTATAGTAGAAGAGTCCATGTGCTGAACTGGCCTGCCTGCAGTCCTGATCTTTCACCGATTGAGAACATTTGACGCATAATTAAACGAAAAGTCCGTCAAAGGACACCCGAAACTCTCCAGCAGCTGGAAGCCTGTATTAAACAGGAGTGGGATCAAATTGCAATGGCTAAACTCAAGAAACTTGTCTCCTCAATGCCCAGACTCCTCCACTCTGTGTTAAAAAGAAGAGGGGATGCTACGCCATGGTAAACAGGCCCCTGTCCCAACTTTTTTGAGACCTATTGCTGCTATCAAATTTGGGGTGAGCTCATTTTGTGGGTAAAGTCTTAAAATTTCTCAGTTTCAACATTTGCTATGTTATCCCTGTTCTATTGTGAATAAAATACTGGCTGGTGTGATTAGAATGTCACTGTGTTTTGATTTTATTCACAATTTACACTTTGTCCCAACTATTTCTGAATTGGGGTTGTTCATTCAAAGTCCACATCAGCGCAAATCTTATGAGAGTGGATTTGTATGTTTTAGAGGTCTTATATCATTTTGGAGTGGCCTTAGAGGTATGGTGTTGCATGGGCCTTGTATGGTGTAAGAGGGGCATTGCATGGTGCAGGAGTGGTCTTGTATGGTGCGAGAGTGGCATTGTGTGGTGGAGGCGTGGCCTTGTATGATGTAGGAGTGCCCTTGTACTGTGGGGGAGTGGTCTTGTATTGTTTGGGACTGACCTTGTTTGGTGTAATGTAGCCTTGTGTGGTGCAAGACTGGACTTGTACAGTGTATGCGGGCCGGGGCCAGGTGTGCCATAACTGTGTCTGAGGTGTTGATATCACTGCAGATGATGGAGTGAACTCTGTCAGCTTTTCTAAAAAATCTCTACCGTGGGTAGCTGTACAATAATTTTAGTTTCTTTATGCTTGGCTTGCTCTGAAAAGCTGCCGTGCAGGATCCATGACCCTATCAGTGTCTCAGGAACATTCTTGCAGTGTCTACACACTGCCTGGCATTATCATCCCAGACCCCTTATATCACCATTAGTGACTTGTAGTAATCCCATCCTCCACTTTTCATTTCACGGAGCCCACAGGTGAAGATCGACACAGCTGTAAGAACGAACAAGTCTAGGACTCGGAGTGGTGCAATAGACATGCTTTTTCTGAACTTCAGCTCTATTTGTCGTTATGTTTTTGAGCAGTCAGATGAATGAATAGATAGTAGATAAGGTTCGTATATCATGCTACTTAACCATCACTTTGTCATATTTGTTAATATTAACACATATTTTGCATTAGTCACTGGAGAATATTTCAACTGAAAGTAGTCATGTTTGGAAAATTAACCTGAAATAAGACCCTTACAGAGAGCAACTCCTCCTAATTGTGTATTTGTTGAAATATATGTAGAAAGTCGAATTAAATTGAGGCTGTGGATATGTGCTGTATCTGAAACTTTCTGAGAGGGATAAACTGCGTGACTTCAACGAAATGTTGAAGTGATGTTCAGCCTGAATTCAGTTCAGTATTAACATATTCTGAGAAATGAAGCTCAGTGGTTTTTTTTTTTTCTTTCTTTTTTTGTTTGTTCTCAGTGGTCAAACTTTGTTGCCATTGTGGGATGGGGAGGGTGGGGGGGCGGGGGGGTTAACGCAAACATACAAATACACGCAGAAGAGGATTAGGGGCTTACCGGGAAACCAGCAGCAGCTGCTTCTAATGGTTTGTCTTCATGGTTCAGTTGCGTGCGGCTGTGGTTGTTTGGTGGGCCAGATTGGCCGGCTGAAGCAGCCGTATGGAGATATTTGAGATGCAGCGCTCCTTTTCATTTGTGCGGTGGGTCAGAGGCAGGCCACAGTGCTCCAGCCGTCAACCCTGTTTCCATTGTTCCGGGTATTTTCAGTCCTCTCTAATCCAGGGACCCCCACCCAAGCATAAATTCACCCTGAGGACCTTTTATTGGTCAAACATTTTTTTTTTTTTTTCTTTTAAGTTTATATGTTGAAGAATGTTTTGAACTTTAGCACATTGTATTTGAATAAAATGAGTGAATAAAAAAAATAAAAAGAGAATAAAAAGAGCTTTAGCTTTAATTTTACTGTGTTCACATTACATCAGGCAACCTGTAAAGGAGTTATGCCCCTTTACATGTACAGTGCCACGCAAAAGTATGATGCACATTTAAAGCTGTTGAATGGAAAAAATGCTTCCAAAAATCATGAAATGAAGGGTTTTTAAATATTTTATTGTGCTTCAATGAGTGTATGGTGTGACTACTGACTACCCTTCAACTAAAAATGAGGAACACTGTCCAGAAGCTTAATGTTTCCAAAAATAATTGGCTTTTTGGATGTTCCAAAGGTATTCGAGAGATGGCCACTGTTCTCCTGGTTCCGTTTCACTGCAGGTATTCCCAGACTCCCTCGGTGGTGTTCAGAATATTATCTGTATCAACTTTCTTTCATGAAATACAAACTTTTTTTTGTAAAATTATTTCAGAAATTAACTATTGGTGTCTCAAATGTGCCTTTTATGTGCAGTCATTAACCCTTTTAGTGCAAAATTATTTTTAAAAAATACCAAACCGCTCAAAATATTTCCCTCATGGAACACTTCGGGACTGAATTGATCAGATCAGAAATGATCTTATGCACAAGAAAGTTAACAATTGGTCAAGACTTGACGATAGGTGTGAAATTTACGTGTTGAGTTGCGTCTCAACATAAAGACCATGTAAGTGTTGATGCCAGTAAAGCCACCCATAATTTGACGAGTCAACTTTTGTTTGCTGTATTTGGAAGCAGGAACACGCTGATAATCTCGGTAGCAAATGACATTGCAGAGCACAGAAGACAACTGTTGTGAGCGACCAATAAACGTCTTTAATTTAATGGTATTAAGATAAGATACACTTTATTGAAAACCACGCCCTTGTTCCTTGGTCAGGGGTACTGGTTGGAGTGTTCCTGTGATGCATGTTTTTGTGGGTGGGGGAAACCGGAGTACCCGGAGGAAACCCACACGAACACGGGGACAACATGCAAACTCCACACAGAAAGGCCCCAGGCTGGAATCGAACCCACGACCTCCTAGCTTTGAGGCAGTGCTTATCACTTGACCAGAATAACCCTTTTCAGCAGTTTTTCAGCAGTCAGAAGCATCTCAGGACGGAAGAGTGGAATATGCTGTGCCAGTGCGATGAAAAAGGAAAGTGAGGCAAAAGGAACTGATCAGGATTGAAAGCTCCCTCCCTCCCATCTTAAAACCTAGCAGTGATAGAACTGGTGAAACTCGCTGAATTTGTCTGTATTGATGATGTCACTGCTTCCGACAGCAGCCGCTGAATAAACTCTGAAGTGTACACAAACCGCTTACCAGATCCAACCAAATCTCTCAATACTCATTTGACTGCACACCAGCTTTGAGCAAGACCATGACCCCACAGATACTGCACTACTAAAATAACCAGTTTTCTCTGGGGCAAAAAGTCGATGGTATGTTAGCGGCCAAGTTAATCCACCATCCTGAGTCCTGCCGTGGGTCAACCTTATGATTGCACAAACCAAACATGCGTTTCGGCCCGAGAAATGGACTGAAAATGTTGCAGTGGAAGCCTTAGAGAGCATCACCTGAGGAGTTACTGGAAGCCAGATTTATCTAAGCCTTCACCACATATTAAGATCTTTTTCACTCGCAGTTTTGGTGATATGATTTATTGGAGCGAATTGAGTCAATCTTAACCTTTTCTCTGTCTTTTTGCCCAAGCGAAACCCTGTTTTCTGCGCTAAATGATTTAATAAATCAGGCCCTTGTGCCTGGTCATGTCCGTTGGTTACTAAATGTCCATCAAGTACTTATTATGGAAAAGTTAAGATGATATGAATTTGTTTAGTTACTTTTGGTTCCATAAAGTGGAAGGTACTTTGTACTAACAGGGCTGGAATTCCTGCATGAATCGCATGCTATGGATTTACAGAATATAGCCTGAAATTAAAGTCTGAAAACAATCTCTACATCATCATAGTCAGCATTTTATTTCAACTCAATATGTAGAAGACAGATCAAACATTGTGGTGCTGTGTTGGGTCTTTGCCCAATAGTGACTCGATTTTCTGCTCTGAGCTGACAGGACTGGAACCCACTGTGGTCTTTTGTCACTGTAGTCCTTCCGCGTCATGGTTCGAGGTGTGTTTTCAATGCATTGTTGCAGTGAGCACTTGAGTTACTTTTCTGTCCTCCTGTGTCAATCTAGCTATTGCTGATATTCATAAACCAATGAATTACCTGGAATTAATGGGCTCTGAGCGCTCTGCTGTGCTGCCTCTGAAACCTCTAATGTCGATTGGTGTATCAAATCTGTCCAGAAATGTCACTGTACACTTGAATTATAGCTTGACATATATATAGCTATTCAGGTTCACGGCGCTGACTTTTGCTCTGGGTCATGCACTCCTCTGCTGAGCCAGTGCTCGGTGTGTCACTGAAGTAGCCAACCTCGTGTGACATTCAGTTCTGATTTGTTGTGGTGGCTGATACAATGCCAGAATTAGTGTTATTTTTTTCATTGTCCTCTGCATTTGTGACACAGACTACTCGCTGTATTTTGATCGTCTCCCTAATTGCGCTCACTCTTGCGTCCACAGTTCTTGAGTTATTGGCTTGAAATTCTTGCTACAGGAAACCATTTGTCTAAGGAAGTTGGAGTTTTATTTTGTCATTTCAAGGTCAAGGTTGTGAGAAGGTCCAAAACACATTTTGGCTAATATCTCACTTCAGAAAAAGTGACAGAGACATGGGATTTGTGCCAAAGTGTTTGTATATGAACAGCCCATTGGAAAGCATGCACTGAAATTGACAGAAGAATTCGATTTCTGGTATTTTTTGTAATGGCCGGTAGTATACGGAGGCCAAGCGCAACGACCAGAGAGAGAGAGTAGTGCGGACACAGTACAAACATAGAGAATAATAAAGACTTAACGAAAGTACTCGCGGTTCCAAAGGATGTATAATAGTCCAAACTACAGAAGTAAACCGAGATAGAAAAAGGGAGAAGAAACTCCAGCAATAAGAAGCTAGAAAGTCATACAAAACCTGACTACAAATATCTTCGGCTATAGTGCGAAGCTAAAAACAGACACTCTAGCAAAGGAGGCGCGCCGGACTTCCTGCTTATCTAGATTCTGGGAAAGCACCGCCCCAGCTCAATCAACCGGCTGGATAAAGAATTTGATGGCCCAGGAATTCAATATCGTCCCGGGACGAGAGCTGCAAAGAAAAGTCCAAACAACGCACACACCTCACAAACCATGACACTTTTGGGGGGTCAAAATTCACATGGGGAAGGTAAAAATATTACTTTTTTTCTCCTGATTGTTGGGGATGGTTGATATCATGACCCAAAGGATGCCTGTCAAATTTGGTCAAAATTGGAGAAGTCCTTCAGAGGCTGTGCTTGTTTCCATGGCAACTAAAATCCAAATGTCTTATTATGCGGCATATTTTGCCTATTACCATGATCAAATATTTTAATGAACAACTGGAGCAATGAGTTTGCCTAAACACCACTTCATTCAATGTGGGTTTGTCAACTGATTTTCTGCACTTCCTTTCAATGGGTCTGCGGTCAAGGTCATCCAAAAGGTGAAAATCACATTTTGGTTAATCTCTCATTAAGCGAGACATACTTGCGACATGGGACCAATGCGTAACAGTTCTAGCAGGTTGGCCATTTCAAGTAGTTTTCATTTGTTACAACATATCAGAAAATTGACGTCAAAGTTTTTCTGTAAAGGTCATATTTCAATTTTTAAAAAATAAACAATTGTGTTCTAATTCTCAAGGATTATAGATATTAGGGCCCTAAGTAATTTTCCGAAATTTGGTAAAAATCCGATCAACTATTTTGATGTTACGACTATTTCCATGGTGATGAAAATCCCCATCTCCTACAACAGCGCGTGCTGTCACTGAGTGAAATCTTTCATTTCAACCAATCCTCCTCAGTCACTGCAATGCTAGTATGATTGACAGGTTGATCTGTCAACATGACTGGTTTTGACAAACAGTGAGATCTCCAAATTGGAATGAACAAACTATTTAGCTCCATCAAAAATAATCGAGAGCCATTTGATTTTACTCTGTCTTGTCTTGTGTTTTCGAGTTTTTGGTAGTATCTCTCTGTGGGTGATTTCATTTTACTTTTCTTTGAAATACAGTTGGTTGGGTGGGGGGGGATTTACTACCTAAATGTGTGGTGTCCACAGGACTGTGTTATTGGACTTTGATTGCTGGGGAATTTAAATCATCAATTCTTTTTTTTGGTCTCGTGCGATATCCAGTTCACATACTCAAAATGTGAGAGGGTGACTACTTCTTCTGAAACAGATTGCAGTGAACGACAAATCGGTTGCCTGGGCTCCTGGGACAATCAGTTTTTCATGCCGACAAGTAAAAACAAATAATCTGTATCAGTTAATATACCGATAAACACATAAAATGAGCAAAGAGAGCTGAGAAAACCTGATCCGTTTTTTGGTATGTTCAGGGAGGGGAAGGGGGGGCGTTATACGGACAACCACCTTTCCAGACGGGCAACTGATTTTCATTGAAGAGCTTGTCTGTGGACAACCAGTCAAAAAAATTATTTGTCGTTCACTGGATTGACAGATCTTAAGATTTTCCTTTCTTAGTGGCTGAATTTAAATGAGACATTAACATTCATATCCCTAAGTGACGTCACATCATACTTAAGTAATCCACCTCACTTCATTGGTTAGGTGCTCAACCGTTCAGTTTTTTTTTTTGGTTTTTGAGGGGCTCCTCGTTTCCCCACCGTGGACACTGCCAAACTGTTTTCTGCGCTGCAGCGACATTCTACTATTGACTCAGCAGAAAGATGCTGTGGCACATGATGACCATCCCATGCTTCTTTTGATGCTGCAGAATTTATTACTGATTACCAGGTCTTGATTACTGAAGACCTGGTAATTTATGCAAAGTGAAACATGTGAGGCTAGCTTACACTGGGAGCAAGTTAATATCAGCTTTTTGATTAAAAAAAAAAAAAAAGAAGAAAAACTTTTCAACCACAGTATTACATTTAACTTGGAAACTGTCACCGAGAACCTTCCAGGTTCCTATTTTGAATGGCTGAATGAGCACTCATGGCAATACATTGATGTCCTCCTCAGCCTTGATGCACCACAGTTGGATCGACGAGGCCATTACTGTTATTCAAGAAAATATGTGGTCATAATGAAGAATTTTAAAATGCTGTGAACACTGGATGGAATGCAGTTTCAGTTCTCCAGTGCAAAGTAGACTGAATGCCCCTTGGAAGTAACTTATATTTCACATTAAACACCCCATTTAAAGTTCAAAATCATTGATTGCTAGCTGCTAGTGTCATATGTGCGCTTTGATACGTGTGTCATGTACTGCATTTAGTACTGAGGTAATAAACCCTGCTATTCAGTGTACGATTTTATAAACCTTTCTTACTATGATGGACTGGATCATTCTATATGAACTCGGCCAAAGAATGTTCCACGATCATCGACTCAGATTTGGCTCAGACTATCTTCAGAAGTGATGTAACTTGAGTTTATGAGTAGGCACTGTCCATTTAAGACTTTGAGTTGCAGAACAAAGGGTTTGATAATGGGCGTTTTTCCCCTGTATTTGATAACATGATAAAATGGTGATGAGATGAGAAAACAAGTTGTAATTTTGAGCAAATAAAGCCAAGACACATAAAATTATGTGGAACAAGTTTCATTACTCTGGGTAACTGCCCACATGGTTAACTTGCCAATCCAAATTGGCGCAAAAAAAAGTTGACTTTTTTTAAGGCGGAAGCCTTTTCAGGGTCTCTTATCTCCACTGTTTTGCCCTGGGTGCAGTCAAGCCTGCTTCTACAGACAGACCTGTCCTCACATAGGAGGAATTCAGCACAATTTAGTCTCTGTAAGGGATCCTGGCCTCATAGGGGGCCCTTGAAATCAGAATTTTTGATTTCCGCCCATAAAATGTTTCATATTTTAGAGGCCAATATCTTGAAAATGAAAAGAGATGGATTAATTTTGATGGGAGATAATGAAAGCACGGACCCAGATTACCCTGGATAGCCATTTCAGCCCATAACTATGATTTGCTTCAAAGATTCCAGCTTCCAAAATCCCTTTCGATTATCGTTCACGACTCACTGGGGCAAAAAGGGGGTGTTGCCCCCTATTTTGGGGGGTCATATCTTGGAAACACCTTTGATTAGGATGCAAACATTTTGCATGTGTTCATTATGAATATAGACATACTTCCAAAATAAATTTGAGCCAAATCTGAGTCCGTGACCTGGGGACCTCCCGTTGACTTCTTATGGAATGACTGTAAAGGGTTAATGCAGCCGAACCCCAGAGAAATCTTCACATCACCGTTAGTAGACATGTAGGGCTATCCAAAAGAAAAGGTTTCATCAAAATCAGATGAGGGCGCACAGAGAACTTTGATCACTCAAAATGCCAAATTTCACTTTTTCTCTGACTGAAGCACCACCTATACTCTTGCGCCCTTGACATCCCATGCTCAATTTGGGTTGATTATGCAAAGGACTTCCTATGGTGTCATTTTGAATAAACCATCTTGAGCTTTTCAGGGCGCAGTCTGGAAATGCCCCTGATATGACTGCTTAAATGGCCAAAAGTAGCATCTTGCAGTGCCCCCTTTCGGCCGCGCCCCCGACAGCCCAAAAAATTTTTCAGATCACTGCAAGCCCTACACATGGTAGATGGACATGTGTGAAATGATTGTAAGCTGTTGTCGGCACAATGATATAATTGCATTTCAAAAGTGATTTTTTTTTTTTTAAGTGCTCATTTCTCATCTTACAATCTTTGGCCATTCAGGTACCCTTACAAAAGGAACCAAAGGGTATTGGCACCTCAAAATTTGCTGTTTTTCTACTGAACCCACCATCTTTCACAACAAACATTTAAGGCAAATCTGAGCCCATCGTATATCACCCCCTAATGGTTAACCGCCTAATTCGCAGAAAAACTGGCTCTTAAATATAGAGATTACCTTGAGATTAAAACAGAAGTGGTTTAGGATGTTAGAAAACTGTGTTACGTGCTTTTATAATATAAGTATATAATCAACAAATAAGCAAAAGTCACACAGGATGAAATAAAATGAAGTTAACTGGTTTTTATGAGACGCCTAACGCTGAATGGTATCAACTTAACACATTGTCTTAATGGGGGTTAAACTTTTATTACTGTATCTGCAAGTGGCAGTTGTTTTTCTTTTTTTGCTGTTCTGTTCAAGGTATTGTATTGTAGTGTATGCTGTTTGTGTGGGGCATACATTGGCAGAGGTTCACCAGGGTGGTTGGTAAATGAAAGTGGCCTTTGGCAGCTCTTTTTGAAGAAAGGAAGATAAACTTTCACAGTCCTGTGAGCTTCCTGTGTCCAACCCTGATTTCTCTATCTGCAAACAACCTCCTGGCATAAAGTACTCTTCTCTCAGAAATTCTGTACTGAAGAGTGCAGGCATTGCGCATAAGTCTGTGTGTTTGGGGGTATTGGCTGGTGTTAAGTGCTGCTGCTGATTTGCGGTTGTTTGACAAAGTTGGGAGGAGAGCGTCAAAAGGCATCCCAGAGAGCTCTTGTGGGCACTGAGCGAGGCCTCATTTGACGAGGATGGGATAGAAAGGATAATAGAGTTATTGTTCTGAAATGTGTGATCTAGTGTCACAAACAAACCAGGTGTACACTTGCACCCTTTGCATCCATAGACCATTTTCAAAGGAAACTCAAATTGAAAAGCTGATTAAGCTTCAAAAGAAGCATTTGACATTAAAGGCTGTTAAATGTGCTTAATTGTGCAGTAAATGTTCATAAGCCCTGGGTTATCTCCTACAACCACTGATCTGTTGCTAAGAGACTATTTGAAATGGGAAAAGGAAAGCAAAGGAGTTGAAGAGATTGAATCAAAGAGATATAATCATAGCCCATGTTCTTTGTGGAAATATGTTTTAGAAATTAGCTGTCGGGTGGTGTGGGGGGGGGCAAACTCTTGTAGAACCATGTAATTGACGTCGACTACCTGGGGTTAAATATCTCATTTCACAGGAATGCAAACCTTGGCTCTGAGGATTAATTTCAGACAATGTGCTTCAGAGTTCTAAACCATGTAAGACTACAGCCTGCTGAGGGAGGTAAATTGAGTTATTTTTCAGGATTTGGTTCAGTTTCTGTCACTTGAGTATGTATGTGTGTTAGTTCCTGTGTGTGCAAACTCCTGTGAATTCTTTTGAGTGCTACAATTCAATACAAAAAGGCTACAGGCCCTTATTGATATTTCAGGTTTTTGCAATGTGGGGCCAGAAATTACAAAATGAATATCAATCTTTATTTTCAATCTTTAATTTGACCTTCTGCAAACAAAGATCAAGAAATAAAACAAATATTTAACCATTATAAACCATTTGAAAGAAAATCTGTCAACACTCTGCTTGCATTAATTTGAGGAAGCCATAAGTGGGGGGAAAAAAAGAACTTCTTACTGAATCTGATGCCAGAATCTGAAAAGGTTGGTACATATTAACCTTCTTCGACAGACTAGAGCTCCTAGACGGCTCTTTAGCTGATTCATAGGTTCCGAAACTTGGCAAAAATGCAAATTTGCACTCAAGACTGCTGGAGGACCGATTTTTGAAGCCTCATATCCGCAAAACAGGGATTGAAAGCTAAAATGTTGTTTGTTAATTATTCTCACAGTGAAAACATCTGATTTTTGTCTCTTGCCACAAAGTGGATGGGGATATAGGAATGAGTTGTCCCTCAGCGAGTCCATCCGCCCATCTATCCATCACACTTTTATTCGGGGCCAGAACTAAACTGTTCAATATTTACCCATGCCCAACCGAGGCGCCGTGGGTATGCAGTTTAGCATCGTCTGTCTGTCTGTCTGTCTGTCTGTCTGTGTGTGTGTGTGTGTGCGTGTGTGTGTGTGTCTGTCCGCGCAACAGCTCGCCCACCACTGAAGCTAGGGTGACCAAACTTTGTGTAGTAGATGATCCTAGGGTACCCTGTCCAAATTTGCATTTTGAGGTCAAAAGGTCAAAGGTCAAGGTCAACAAGAGGCGTGGGTTAGCATCTCTATAGAGTGCGCATCATCTAGTTCATTTTTTACTAGATGTATCTGATTGTGCAGATTTGCTTTTTACCCCTCCGCCCTAAAGGCTGACGGGGTATTGCTATCCTTCGTGCGGTTGGGCGGACATCGGGCTGAGGGGTATTCCGTGCATTGCACGCCTATTTTTCTTACTTCTGATACTCCTCCTCCTGTTTGGTTTTTTTTTTCCTTCCACTGCATTTTGTTTTTTCTGCTGATTCTGAGGTTATCACATGAGGTCCTCAGTAAGTAGGTGAGTTGTCATGGAGTTACCCTGACGTCTTATTGTTAATATGCAGATGGGAAGAAAAGTATTCAGAGAGGCTACTAAGAGGTAAACGGCTGCATAAAGGAAGAGGAACTGCAGGAATATCTCTTCTTTCACGGTCGACCAAATCCCATATTCTGCTCCTCTCTAGGCGGGTGGGCTTAGATGCAAGAATGGAAATCCATTTCCACAGAAGAGAATATGCCATCCCTTCCAAATAATACCAAAAATATATTGAATCACCTTCAATGAAGCAGGTAGATGTTATTTTCTGATGCGATTATGCGAGTAAACACTCTAGATTCATCGCTAAAAGACTTTCAGGGCAAAGACATTGTTGTTCCTCATCCAAAGAACGCCACACTGATCGCAGAGCTCAGTGGTGGTAGTGTTATGCTTTGGGTGCTGTAGTTTTCAGCTGGAATGGGGCCTCCTGTCAAGATGGGATAATGAATTGCTCCATAGATCATGGTGTTACAACACAAAACCTGCTGAAGACGAGGAGGAAGTCCATTGTTCTACAATACATCAGCTGTAAGCGCAGGTCCAAGCCTATCAAGATAGATCTTCAGAAAGGACATGAAGGTCTTGCAAGGTGCAATCAGAGTGCAGAACTGCATCACTTCTTTTTGAAAAGGGGGGGTGGGTGCATTGGGATGTTTGATGTCCAGACTGATACAACCAAAGTGGCCTTTTTTATTTTTCCTGAGGATTTATCCATTGTAGTTATTTGGAAAGTCACATTATAGGGTTAATGCACAGACATCATTATAGGAAAAATATGACCCAGTAATATTTTTGAAGTATTGAAGGGTAATATTCAGATCCACTGTTCATCATTAGGTTTTGTGACAGCAAAATATACATTGCTGAACAGAACTTCTTCTAATTCCAGGAGTATCATATCAGATACAGCCAAAAATCAGCACCGCTTCAGAACTCAACACTCGAAATTTCAAATCATTTATATGCTCTCTACTATCTATAGCTATCCCTTAACATGTATATGTTTTTGTGTAATATTTACCTTGGAATGCCAAACTTCACTGCCAAAGTCCAAGGAAATTCATGAATTCCCATTCACATGGGAGCTACTACCTTGAAGTGAGTGACTAGGGGAGAGACTCCTGTAATCTCACTTCTTCCTTCCAGGTGGCAGCACTGTGTATCAGATATGATACAGTGAGCAGTCATGGTTGTGTTGCATCTTACCTGGTGGGCATGGTCCTTCAAATTTGGTGTATCATTTTTTTTTTTCTTATGTATTTAAATGTGTATTTCAGTTATTTATCTATAAATGGGATCATACAAGTTATTTTCTTTGTGGTGTATTTTTATGGTAAATGAGACCAATTCTTTAATTTATTTGAATAATTTAAAAGATTTACCCAGTTGAATGCCATTTCGAATAAAATTGATACAAAATTATACAGACATAAAATTTATTGTGTGCAGCTACCAGTACTTAAAACTGGCATCTTCAAAGTCTGCATGTTAGAGGGCTCCCCTTCTGGCAGTGGAGGGAACAGCACGTCTAGTAACTTCTTACATAAACTTCAATACAGCAGTGTGTTTGACTGCAGCAGTGTTATGTGAGAGCAATATTCTCTGATGTGTATTTGCCTTCACTTTACGGGGTTGCAAATATATATAGTCACAATCATTAAATGCAATAAGGCTGAAGTAGCTCGTGTCACTGGTGCCGCCCGTTGGATATGTAGTGTCCAAGGTGATTAGCATGACTCGTTATCTACTCTGTGCATACTCAAGATGTTGAATAAAATTGGCAGAACATGATGATTTTTTTTTTGTATTTAGCACTTCTTGCACATTGAAAGCAAACTAAGCACAATGTGCTTCTCTGTTCATCATGTCAACTTTAGCCTCTGAATTCAATTAACCCCTAGCAGGAAAAATTGATGTTTTAACTTTTTAAGTGCCATTTCTCGTTCCCCACCCGGAGTTTAAGGATAAAAATGATCTGAAATGACACACTAGAGAAATCCATATTCTACCATTTCATTATGCGAGCTTCAGGTGGACCCTCTTTTAGTGTCCACCTTTGGTAACTTTCACTGTTAATCTGAGGGTATCAACGGCCTTTTGACATTGGCGTGTTTACGTTTTACCCATTGATAACCTGTCCAGAATTCTTTGAGATGAATGATCCGCAATAAAATATGTTCCTTATGAGAATAGTAAAAATTTATTAAAAATGCTAAATTCGTATTTTTCTACATTAAAAGAACATAATGGAATAATGTAGATAAATGCAAATAAATATCAACGTAATACATGAAACTAGTATTTGTTGCTGGCATTTGGCAAATGGTATTGCATTTGCCTCATAACTTTTTTCATGGAAATTCCACATAACTTTGAAATATTCACGCGTATGAATACTATTGGAGCAATAATTAAAGGGATGCCATGGTACATTCCCAGCTTTGTTCCTTCACGTCACTTGGTCATTGTGCCGTAGGAATTTCAAGGAAGCACTCGCGCAGATGTAGAGGATTTACATGTTGAATAATATCTAATCTTACCACTGAATATGTATGGAAGCAATTGAAGTTAAATAACATCACCACTGTCATAATGATAGTGTCTTGACTGAATATGAAACCTCCTGATCTAACCATTCTAACCATTGCACAACAGCGCCACCCTACTGCCAACAGTATAACTGTGCATATTATCCTATCTTTTTGTCATATGTAAGGATTTTACTATAATAAAAACAATGTCTAAAAATACATAACCACCGGTAAATGTATACTTCACTGAAAGTGCAAGATTAATTTCTGTAAATCAGGGGTTGTCTTGCCCTTGAAAGTTACACCCTTACCCTGTGTTCATTGGGTGGAGGCTGTTTTATTTCTTCTTAACTTTCTGGTGACAGTAAACGTACACATTGTAGTTTTCTAGCCATACCTCTGAAGCTGCTGTGGTGTCTTTTGTGGGGGTGGGGTAGCAGAGACACAAGACCCCTCTGAGGCCATTTTGACAGCGAGCCCCTTCCCGAAGAAGCCTCCCAAAGAAGCGACGCGGGGGGGGAAGGAGATCGCAGTCAGGCAGTACCGCATAGAGATGAAGACCAAGATGAAAACCAACAAAGTGGAGGACACCAAGCCGGCCCGGTTTATGCTGGTGGGTCCAGCTGGTGAAATCAAGCCTCGGGTAACTGCAGGCTTCCGCCTCTCTGGTCTGGAGCTTGAAAATGGGAATTAATACTGAAGTGACACTTTATAGTCGGGCCCATGTGAATTGGCATTATCTAATGTAGTTGTCGATTGCCAAATCCTGAAAAGTTGCGCTGTATATCTTAAATATAATGTGAACAACTAAATTGGATAATGTCAGTTCATCTGCCCTTACTGTACAGTTTTACCCTCAGTAGAGCTATGTTCCTGTTACCCTAGTCTTGTAGATCCTCTAGATCTGCAAAATTCTGCTCTCACCTATAAATCTGCTCCCAGTGTAGTCTCAATTAACCTGGTTAAGTGAGTTTATTGTATAATCGACAGTTTAAGTTGATTAATTAACTGCAGGCACAAGGTTATAGACCTCTGTATTAAATAATGCATGTATCTTGCAGGCTGAAGTTTGGGCTAACATGGGCTTTTATCTAACCTTGTATGGCAGCGCCCTCTTTTGGTACAGACTGCTTACTGTCTGTTGGGTTATTGTGTAGCAAATGAGAGTAATATGGGGTGAATCAATTTCATGCATGGCTCTTCTCAGAACTGTCGAATTTGTCTGCTGTAGAAAAAAACTTGCATATTTTCAATCGATAAATGGCCTTGAAACTATCTCATGCACACTAAAAAATGTTCGATCCTCAGTTGCTCTCTGGAATGGGGTGATGTGCTGTACAGCACTGCTGTGACTCGAATGCCTTTTTTAAACTGCTGTATGGTTCTTTAAAGGTTTTCTACTGGTTCTTTCCCTGGAAAATTTAATTCTGCTTAGCTGAAGAACCAGTAGAGAACCTTTTAAATATTGATGCTGTATAGCACCAAAACGGGTTACCCCATGATTACAAGCCAAAGAGCTGTTTTGGGGTACTGTTAGGCACCATTTTTTGAGTGCAATTATAATTGCATATTATTACCCTATTTTATTTATTTTTATTCTACTGCTTTGACAATTCCCTTGGCAAATAACATTGCTGACTGAAGACTGGCCGTTCTGCCTGCACACATTAGTGTTGCTCCAAAGTCCATGAAAGGACAAAGATGCTTTTCAGTCTACCACACAAAGATACACTTCTCTCATTTTCTCCCTCATTTAACACTCACTAAAACAGCCTTTAAACCGAAGGAAAGAACAAAAGTCGAGTAAATTGACGTTCAATGAGTCCATTAACTATCATCAGCTGCCCAACGCCGGAGAGTGTGAGAGCGTGTGGGGGTGGGGAGAGCATTGGGGGGGGCAATAGAAAAGCCTGGGCAAATGTCGTTTTCTGTTTACTGACGCCGGGGAGCTGAATCTAACCCTGTTTGATTCTGCTCTGCAGAGCCAGTGCCAGCAAGAGCTGGACCAGGTTCTGGAAAGAATCTCCAAGATGCCCTTCAGTGAGAACCGGGGTCCACTGGAGGACCTGTACGCCCTGCACATCCCCAACTGTGACAAGAAGGGCCAGTACAACATGAAACAGGTGTGCAGATATTCCCTATTGGCACCAAAGGGGGCAGCACAACGTGAAACAGGTGCACTACTGTACCTCGCTGTCACCAGAGGGGGGGAAGCTCAATATGAAATAGGTGTGCGGCTATTCCCTCCTGCCATCAGAGGGGGCAGCACAACATGGAACTGGTGCACTTCGTTTCCCAGCAGTGTCCAATGGGGTGGTGTCACATGCTATAGGTTCACTATTTCCAGCTGTGTCCAAGGAGAGCAGTGTTGTGTGAAACCCCTGCCCCCGTTTGCTTTTAACTATAAACGGAGGACACTATATGACATGAAAAGGGAATTGGCGTGCATTATGACGAGAAATGCAGACCAGCAATTAAATCGTATGTAGTAATTGATTATGTGGGCCTGCTGCTGTGGAGTATATAAAACAATTGAAAAGTGTTAACCTCACCCATCTGCTTTGCCTAGCAGTCTGATTTACCCCAGTCAAGATCAGCAGACCACAACTGAGAGTACTTGAATCCAAATAAAACACTATTAGAGTCCAAGTTGGCACAGGTGTGGCATTTTTGTAGCTTTGCTTGAATAACAAAGTTGGTATAATGAACAACAGATGGCACAACTGTTGAGATGGTAGGAGAGCAGGTGATGGGGTGGGGGAGGAGTGCGTGTGTGTGTGTGTGGGGGGGGCTTGTTTCTTGACAAAAAGGGATAGTCTTTGTGTCAACACAGAGCAGAAGGCCACTGAGCCTTGGCTTACCCGGCGATGGGAAGTTCCCGCAGATTGCTAGTAGCTACTTCGGGAAGTTGTCCTCGTGGACACTGTTTAACCCTAATGGCAGCATCAGATATTTTTGTAGACCATAATTTATCCTTGACTGACACAATTAATTTAAAGCAATCAAAACAGCAATATGGTATCCTGAAAGGGCCACAGTTGTTAAATATAGAGGACTGAGTACTGTTATAGCCCAGAGAGAAGGGGAAGGAGTGGATTGTTTAGATGCGAGGTCCTGGGGTTTCAGGCTCCGAACCTCTGCTCTCAGCTCTTACATCATGTCTTACCTCCTGCAAACCCCTCTAACCGCCACTTTTTGTTTTTCCTCATTGAAGGAAAAAATCCGAAGTCTTTTCTTCTCCGCCCTGAATTTGGTCTAACATACGCCGTGTCCTGTTCAATTATGACCTCATTTTCAGAGTGCTCAGTGGGGGGGCTCTGTCTGGTTGGGGAAAATGGACCAGGGAGGGGTTGTTTTTGGAATTCCTCCCCCCAACCCCCTAACTGTAACCCTGGTGTCCTGTTCTCTTCTGCAGTGTAAGATGTCCGTTCATGGGCAGAGAGGGGAGTGCTGGTGCGTGAACCCCCACACTGGTCGGCAGATTGCCACCTCTCCCATAGTGAGGGGGGACCCCAACTGCAGCCAGTACCTCAACAGCCCGGAGGTTGAGCCGCCCACTGCCTCCCAAAAATAGCCGCACCGCACCCATCTGAAGAGATGGAGAGGATAGGAGAAAACCAAGAGAGTAACATAGAAAAACCTGTTATGAAACAGTTAAACTAAATACAAAATGTGCACAAGTGTCTGAGTGTTTGTGTGCGTGCGTTTTGTGTACATGTGCATGTGTGTTTTGTCTGACGATTTGTGTGTCTGTCCTGTGTGTTTGTGTGTTGGTGCGTAGACTTGTTTAGTGTGAAATGCACAGTCCTGAGTGACGTTGCGACGTGTCTTTGAGCTACATGCAAGCACCAAACAGACCACATGTGGAAAAATAAAAGGAAACTTTCATGGATGAAGCTCGTCTGTTTTTCACAGATTCCAGTTCTGTACAGAAGCCGAGTAAATGTGTGGTGCAGGGCTGAGTGTATCTGTGTTTTTGAGTAGCTGTGTTGGGGTGCATGAGTATTCCAGTCGACTCGGCCTTGCGGTCGCCCAGCTGTCACTAATCCTGCCAAGTTAACCTATTAATTCAGCCTCTCTCTGTTTCTGTCCTTCTGGTCACCCACTAATGCTGCGGTGTTTTTATTGTGCTTCTTCTTCTCTGCTTCTGTTCAGGTGCCCCTGTGTGGGCAGTTTTTTTTTTTCCTCCTTTCTCTTCCTTTGAAATATAAATAAAGTTCTGTTGATCTTTTTCTGTACCCCTTCGAGTCTCTTTGGTCTACAGACAACCTGCCAGCCCTGCTGCTGGCATGGCTCTCTTACAGTCTTTCTCTATTTCTCCCTCTCCTTGTCTCTCCCTCTTATCTCCTCTCTCTCTCTCTCTACCCCCTCCCTCCATCCTGTCTGCATTGTTGGGCTTAGTTGTTGGTGCCGGTGCAAGTACATGGTGGCTGAATGACCCCTGTACTTCATTCCTTCTCCTCATTCCACGCCCAGTCTGGTTGAGAGTTGGAAGGAGGTGGGATGAGTGTGGGGTTACTAATGACGTGCTGACAGAGGATGAGCTTAGGAATGGGCTCTGATGTTGACTGTTGGGATATCAAGGGAGTTTGACCACTCACAAACACGGTTTCAGAAATGTGTGCTTGCAATGCTGAGTCGCAGCACAAGGCCCAAATGTTGCGGGTATCTTAGTTATGCTCAATCGTGTCCAGACAGCATTTTGATATCCCAGTATAGCAGTGTATAAAGTTGGGCAGCATTTGAAGATCTTAGTATAGCTGTGTGTAGGCCAGACCGCGTTTGGATGTTCCAGTGTAGCTTTGGCTTAACTGGGCAGCATTTGGATATCCCACTGCAGCTGCGTATAAACCGGGCAGCATTTTCATATCCCTGTGTAGTTCTGTATAATCATGCAGCATTCAGATATCCCAGTATAGTTGTGTCTAGACCAGGCAGCTTTTGGGTATGCAGTTTAGCTGGGTTTAAACTAGCCCAGCATTTGGATATCCCTGTGTAGCTGTGTTTAAGCCAGGCACCATTTGGATATCCCACTGTAGCTGGGTCAAAGCCTGGCAGCACTTGGATATCTCAGTGTAGCTGTGTCAGAGCCAGGTACCTTTTGGTCATCCCAGCAGTATTCTGAGCCTGGTGGCTCATAGTTAGGACAAAAATGGCCAATAGTTTGAATGAGCTTGGCCGTGTTTTGTCATCAGCAAATGTTGTACATAAGCTACCTTTGAGGGCAATGCCAGTAATATTAATTTTTCTAATTGTCAAGTCTTTTAAATGAAACCAGAGTCTTTGTTCAACACTCTATCCTACTCATCTTGTCAATGCCAAGATATCAAAAGTCAGAGAATTTCTTTGTTGTTAGAAATGACATGGTCTTGCAGTGGTCAGCAGAACTCATTTAATAAATCTGAAAGTTCTATTTTTGCTGTAACAGCTTTATAATTTTAAAACATTTTTTTTTCAATATATGAAAAGTAGTTTAGTTTCAGACTGACTGTAAGGAATTGTTCATGCTTCAGAATGGCACGCTGTTGTAATGTATGTATTAATGTGCATATTTGAAAGTTACAAAGACATTAAAACTGCAGCATGCAAACCAATTTCATGGTCTATATGGCTATTTGCAGCTTCTGTCAGCTTCCCTATTCACGACTAAATGGAATATTAGCAAATGCACCAAACTAAATTTTGTTTGAATAGTCCCCTGTTTAATGATCAATTTTCTCTGCCTCATAGAAAGCATGGTGTAACTGTATTGGCCATCTGTCTATAGCTAGCTACTTATCTGCCTCAGGGCTGTGGTTGTAACAGAGCAAGCAGAATAACCACAATGTCTGCATGGCTCTCCCTGGGGATCCCATGGTGATCCTAGGTTAGCTTGGAAAGACAGTCCCTCCTTTATATCCCTGGCCTTCCTCCAGGTCTTCTCCTGGGTGTGCAGGCCTGGAATACTCCCTGAGGGAGGCCTTCAAGCCATCTCAACTGATTCCTCTCCATGCAGAGGAACGTCGACCCGGCTCGACGTCAGCATGACTGAGCTCCTTCTCTCATTATGGAGAGTAAGCCCCATTTTGGCTGCTCGTATCCTCAATCTCACACAGTTGGACTCCACTCAGAGGTGAGTGTAGGGACAAAGGCCGCCGCTGGTAAATCATCACCACTGTCCGGTACTTCAAGCACATTAGTGGCGGCACATAAGACCCTGCGATAGATAATTGATTTTCCTCCACCGCCAGTTAGTTGTTCTCCCCTTTTGAAGGGGACAGGCCTTCTTTTTCCAGGAGAGATCCTCGACCGCTGACTGCCAAACGTTCCAGTGTTTGCTGAAGGTTACCGTATGGCAGGCCTGCAGGACAACATCATCCACAAACTATAGAGATGCTACTCCCATGTCCCCAAACTGAAGACACTCTTGGCTTTTCCTTGACATCCTGTCTGTGAATACTAGCATCAGCAGGGAAGACCAGGCACATCCTTGGCAAAGTGTAACCCTCACTTATTCAGCAATTTTGGGGCACTTCTGACATGAATGACTTTTCCAGTTGAATGCTTAATTGGACTGTAGAATGTCAATGAGTATGAAGATTTTGACAAAGCCTTTTTGTGTTTGTATTTTCATGGTTAACAATTCTGAAAAAGTGAAAATTACTGGTGTTGTTATTTAATGCCAGGGTGCACTATATGTTTTAGGACCATGGTTTCCCCCAGTGGCCCTCACTGTTATACATAACAATAGACCTGAGAGACTATATTAACCTGTTGGCTTTCATATTTTCCTGAAAACAGGATTCTGCATATTGTCGACAATCTATCCAAGCAAACGAAAGCTACCAAATGAAATGTCAGGCTATCATCCATGGAATCGCTGCCACTAGCCAGCATGAGCATTTTAACCCTGCGTATGGAAATCAATCAGCACTGGCGATCATTTTCCAAGCTTGCTGAAATAAACGCCTAGCTGAGTTTTGCCACTGTTGCTATGCATGTGAGAATAATCCGTTTCTTCCTTTAATTTTTTCCATTGTTTGCGATTGTGTTCCCCGGAACTGGGGTAATTGCTATCGCTGATTAATATCTGCATGAACTTTTGAGAGAGCTGAGTGGGTTTAATTTTTACATCACAGCAGGACTCCTGCACAGAAACATGTTGGAAAGTCATTCCTCATTTTCTGTGACTGCTTTTGCGTCTGTTCTGATTTATAGATTTCCATTCGGGCTGCTGTGGTAGTGATTTTTACAGTAGTCTAGTTTGAGCTCGGCCTGCTCTGATAACAAAGTGAAACCAATCCCTGCGGATGGAGCATATTGATTTGCCTGAGAGGGCCGGGAAAGCCAGGAGAGTGAACTCCCAGTCCGGGTTTGCGTAGGGGAGAGACTATTTACCATCTGGCTTAATGTAAAACCCTTATCCTGTGTCGACGTGTTTGCAGAGTCGGTCACCGGTGACATTGGGAATTTCTAATGCAAATCACGACATAATGTGCTGCCTTTTTCAAATGTATGTTTTTTCTTGTTTGCTGCCTGTTCCCTTCTTGTAGCCTCTCTGGGGAAAGGACACAGCAGGACGACTGATTGCGTTTTGCAGTCTCTCCGTTCAAGGTCATTCTCATCAATGCATTTTGTTTTTATTGCCATTTTATGCAGTCATATTCAGTTCTATTCACTGTTCTCCTGCATTTAAATGGATGGAACAAAATTACCATGTTAAGAGTCATAAATGTATGAGAATACCGATGGCTAACTTTCATTTTAAAATCATGTTTTAAATTCAATATATAATAAACATTTTGCCTTTTGTCACATGACTCATGGGCGTTTTATTACCAGTTGGTTTTTCAGTATAATATTTTTAAAAGGGTTGAAGTGAAATGAGTAAGTATGAATAGCAGGTTTTTGTTTGCAATGAATACACTGAACAAAAATACAACATTCACCTATGTCAAAGATCCTATGGAGTTCAAAGGTAAGAAATATAAATCGTCAACTAAAGTGGATTCAACAGGCTCTTGGAGGCATCTATTGATTTTTCTGGGGATGCAGATAAAGTTGGTCATGGAGTCTCTGAAAGTACCTTACGTGACCAGCATTTGACATTGAATTGACAGATAGTTGATTGTAGCTGGTGGAATGCTGTCCCAGTCCCCTTCAATAGCTGTATGAAGTTGTTAGATATTGATGGGAACTGGTACATGCTGCTGTGTGTTGGTCCTGAACATCATAAACATGCTCAATTGGTGACATGTTTGGTGAGTATCCAGGCCATGAAAAAAACTGGGACATTTTCAGCTTCCAGGAATTGTGTAGAGATCCTTGGTACATGGGGCCATGCATTGTCATGCTGAAACATGAGGTCATAATGATGGATGAATGGGACAAAAATGGGCCTCAAGACCTTGTCTCTGTGCATTCAAAATCACCATGGATAAAATGCACTTGAGTTTTCTGCCAAACACCCCGCCACAATTGGGGCCTCTTGATTCATAAAGATGACATCAGCAAAGCACCACCCCCCCCCATGCTGCCTGCCATCTGTCCAGTGCCATTGTAACTTTGATTTGGCAGTAGAGAGGTTTGTTGTCCAGTGTGCCAGTGGCCATTGAAGGTGAGCTCTTGTCCACTCACCTTGATTGTAACACCAAAATTGCAGTCCTATCGGGATCTCATGAGACCTCAAGCACACTGATGAGCTTCCCTGTGGCCATTTCTGACAGTTGGAACAAAAATATTTTGGTTTTGTTAATCTGATTTTTATTCAGCTCTCCGTGAGGCTGGTCCCAGGTGATCTTGCAGGCAAGTTGGACAGACTTTTATTAAAACCTGTGCGAGTGAATTTCAGTCCTATACGGGGCAACATGACACGATCATAGGTCAGCTACCTGAGTAATTATCGGCATTGCAAATAGTTGTAACATCACAATTTGCTGAGATAGTTATGCCCATGAATATTTTACCAGTTGCTCAGGTCTAGCCATCCTAACAGTAGTACATTTGCTATTAGGGATGGTGAGTCATTCTCTAGGAGACGATACATTGCCATGCCTGACAATTTATGAAAAATGCTTGGCGTCGTGTTATTGTATCAAGTAACCCGTAACATCAAACCAATTACCTTGGATACCCCACATCTATGAACCTCAATTTTTTAGCAACACAATTGTAGCTCATTATCCAAACAAGTCCTGCCTCGTATGCTTATCTCCATATGCCCTCAGTGTCTGATCTCCATATGCCCTCATTGTTTGCGTTCTCTTTTTCATACGTAGCCTAAAGCACCATACAAAATAAAATTTGATAAGATTACTTAGGATATTTGCAGTGACCGCTGTCCACGTTTGTCGACAATAGAACGTTCATGAACATTCTGCGAATTAATTCACGCATCGCACTTTTGTTGCTCTTTCAACTGGCCTTTACTCTTCTGAACAGGTACTTTGGCCTGCGGATCATGAGCAAACTGCTCTATTTCTGGCAGGTTTGATGTTTGCCTTTTCGTAAGTCAGAGTTTCAGCTCTTTTCATAGATATTTGAGACGATTAGGATCAGCACTCACAGCAGGCCACTCAAGAACAGTCCAATGCTTTCTACCCCTCAGCCTGACAGGGGCACGAGGGGTATTGTCGTCCCTTCGGCGGGCAGGCAGATGCCAATTTTGTCCGGGCTGTTTCTCTGTAACAACTTGGGTTAGGAAGTTCATATTGCATATGTGGACTCTCCATGGGGGGTAGGTGTGATGTGTGGAAATAAAGAAGCGATATAGGAGACCTATATGCCCTCTATAAGCACATATATGTGCCTGAATTTGGCCAATATGCAGCATATATGCGTATATATGCGGCATATAGGTTGCATGTATGCGTATATATGTTCATATAAATTCTTTCCATGTGGGCAAACGCAGTCAGGTTATGTGGCAGAACAACGATCCAAACCTCACAAGCAAGTCCTCCTTTGAATGGCTCAATAGAAGATAAAGGAAAGTTTTAAAGTGGCTTGTCAAAGTCCTGATTTGAATCTGATTGAGACTCTGTTGCATGACCTTAAAAAGGCTATTCAAGCTAAAAATTCCTGTAATGTAGATGAATTAAAACAATTCCGCAAAGACGGGCAGGCCAAAATTCCTCCACAGCAATGTGAAAGACTCATTGCTAGTTATTGCAAACATTTGACTGCAGTTGTTGTCACCACTGGTGACATGACCAGTTTTTTGGTTTAGGGAGGCAATTATTTTTTCCACATGGGTGATGCAGGTTTTGAATCACTCTTTACTCTGAAGTAGACAGTCAGTTGCCCGCTGGTCAACGTGTGTCCCCAGACCCCCAAACACAATCCCTCCCAAAATCAATTGGCTTAGTGACCTTACCTCACGCAATGCCCACACCATTTATGAAACAAACTGGATGAAATATGTGGCCTGTAGAGAGCGCTCAAGCAAATCCCAGAGAATGCGGAGGCAGCGGCTCGGTGCGGCGATCACTGATCCATAGTATCCCTGACTCATCGTCCGGGGATACAATAAATGAAATGACCATTTAAAAGCTGCTGTTTTTTGTTTATACTCACATTGTCTAATATTATCTTATTCAGTCTTATATGGAAATTAGCTGGTTGATCTGAAACACTGAAATATGACAAATGAGAAAAGATCGAATAAATTGGAAAGGGGGCAAACACTTTTTCACTGCACTGTATACAGCAGGTGCAGTGGCGGTTCTAGACAAATTTTAGTGGGGGGGGCCCAGGTGGGGCCAGTGTTTAATCAGGGGGGCACATTAAAAACAACAATGATGGCCCAAGACATGGGCCTGCAGCTGAGACGTGCTGCAACACCACTCACTCCCTGCCTCTCTAAACTTTCCTGTGTGAATAAAGGCAAAAAGCCCAAAAATACTTTTAAAAAGCAACAACAATGATATTAAAGCATTAAAAACTTCTATTTTGCTTTAGCCTATAAAATCATGCTGAAGATTTTTTCAAGAAGAAAAAATGCATTGACTGATGGCCATCAAAAATGGAAAATAAAATACAACATTATAAACTGTGAAGTATCAGACAAATCAAATGGCTTATGGCGACTCATTCTTAAAAAACAAAACTCCTCATCAGTTATTGGGCCAATCAGAACCACAGCACTCAAGTAACATTTGTACAAACTCGTCTGTATTCATGGCCACTGACTTCAGAGTCCAGTCTTCACACTTATTTACAAAATATGCTGCCAGTGCCTGAATACATAGCAGCTCACACAGGTGTGCATGTCATGCTGACTTTAATTAGTGACAGACAGAGCGACAGTACTTCGAAGGATCTGGTAATTGCGGAGTGATAGTTCTTCAAACATAAATAAAAATTACAAATATACAGTATACAGTAGGCTATCTGTGGATTGAAGCTAGTTTTGAAAAGGTGTTTATTCATACAAATGTAACAAAATAGTACTAACAAAACAACTGGTTCTAGTTACTGTAATCACAATGAAATAAGTAATCAACATAATCATAAAACATACATATATACGTATACCCTCCACTCTCTCAGACATAATGTGCCATTTCCATTTATGGAAGCCAATATTACTGTGGAGTGATTGACTGAAAATATGAATTGGAAAAATGCTGCGGTCAACTGAAATATAATCATGGGTTTGTGAATTGCAGTAATACTAGGCAAATATTGCCATATTGGGGGGGGGTGGCATATCCCTTCTGCGTTTCATGACAGTCTTAGAACAAAAAAATGTACAGCGATGCATGCATCTCATCTCACAAATAACCATCCCTACTTAGCACGGGCAGATGGGCTACTGTTGATTACTTTACTTTGTAGCCTATTATTTTTCAAAATGGAACATCCTAGTCAGATGAGGTTAGTGGTTAACATCACACCATCATGTGGAACTTTTCATCAGTACTTCGCCGAGTGTGATTCGTAACGTAATTCTTAGAGACATTTACAAACTTGACAACAAGCTTTCGTTGCCAGAATGGGGAGCAACAGTAACACGACCACGTCTGCAACAAATTACTTGATAAGGTGCGGTCCTTTAGCTTACCTTCGTCTCTTGCAACAGGTTGTTCTTGCTGGTTGCCGCGCTCATATTCTAATCCCAGCCAACATATTGAGATCAGTGAAAGCAAATGCAGGTAGCCAACACACTTTGGTGCGTCACTCTAATCAGTCCGTGTAGAATGTTGAGTGACATTAGGTCCGGTTTTGGCACTAGCGCATATCATCGTAAAAAATATACAGTATAATTTTATTATTCACTCAGCACAGGGGCCAGCACTGGGGCACAGGACATTGGCAGGGGAGCACAGGCCCCTGTAGGCCCCCGTGTAAAAACGTCACTGAGCAGGTGAACACGGTAAGACAGTGGTCCCTGTCCCTGGATAGCAATCGTTTAGATTTTCTCACCTACCCTGGCAAAGCACATCTCCCTCAAAGGCTAGAGTTCCTGTTCTGCTGCGAGTAAGTAGTCAGATAAGATGTACTGTATTATGATTGCTGGAAAAACCCACAGGATGGCTCTCCAGGAACAAGGTTGGTGACCACTGTGGTCATCAGTTACATTAACCATTGACCTTTCAGGCTGGAAAGAAAACCAGCTTGATTTTCCCTCCCATAGGACTTGCTAGAAAAGGAATTTTGATAATTTGCTAGAATATCAGGTGCATACTTTGTTCCGACTGCGTTCTAGTCCAGTTTTTGTGGGATATTCTGGTAAATAAATCACAGAGGTATCAGAGTCAGAATTACCATGTTTCAATAATCCTTATTCCATGACTAAATCTGGACCTCAAATCTACAGCACCTTTGGTTGTTTTTTCTCACTTCTAATTGGCCAGACTGACTTTCCACCCGACTCCCAGGTCAAGAGAGTGTAGAAAATCAGCAGGAGTCAGACCTGGATCTGAATATCCCTGCCCTGTTCTTAACTTCCCCTCCCGAGGCTAATAATCATGAACGGAGATACAACTCCTTTGCATTGATGCAACTGTGTAAAGACCTGAAAAGACAATGAGACAGTAACTGAAAGTGTAACATGATTAGAGTGCATTTGGGCTCATTATTTTTTTAAAAGAGGCAGGTAGCTTTGAAGTCTCAAGAGCTTTATCAGTTCATCTGAAGGTAAGGGACGGTTTGCAGTCTCACAAATCAAAATCTGTCTCTTGTTCCTTGGTCATGTCAGTTAATCCTGTTATTATTCATTATCACTGGTAGCATGTCAGTCTAATACAATCTGAGCAATATATTACAGTCATATGATTAATATAGTAATGACACTCGCAACATATTTTAAAATATCATGAAAGATTAAAGTGTATATGTGTGCGCTTACACCCCCCCCCCCCCCCCCCCCCCCCCCCTCATGGTCTTGGTGATGAGCTCCGAGATCCAGCGGCATTTCTGTCCGCACTGAGTACTGTCTCCCCTGAGCATCGTCTCTGATTTACTGCGCAAAGCCTGTGCGCCCACTGTGAGTCCATCCCATCAGACAATTCCTGCCATGCTGTCTGGGCAGAGCAGGTCAATATGCCTGGCAACCAGTACTGCTAGATTTTTTGGCTAAAGTGAAGTGAAGGGGCTCATCTCTATCAATACCCAGGCAGGCAGATCCTACTGTGCATCAACTTCTGAACATTTTAACTCCAAGTCGGCTGCAACATCAGCCTATATACATCCTTGTGGTGAAAACAGTGATCACCTCATGAAAGAGTGCAAGCATAGAGCTAACACTGCACTGCGCCCGGCAGCACTTTATGTCCCCAAATCTTAAGAGGTGTTGTGTGAGTGCTGACACTGAGTGGAAATCCAACAGTGATAACGCACCGATCGAAGCAGTAAAACACAGAAACTAAATGAATACATAACTTTATTTAAATAAATGCTTTGTCATAACAAAACGGACAAAGATTAAAAGAGTACATAAATTACAAGTTGAATAAATATTACACAGTGATATTCACTTTTCTAAATAATTTGATTTTTTTTTTCTTCCTTTTTTATGTATTAAGAGTTCCAAATGCTGAACATTTTCACGGTCCTCCGGCCACAAATGGGTCTGTTTTCACAAGCCGTTAACGTCACGTTAAAATATCGAATAGGTTGTCTTTTTTTCCTCCACAAAAATAGTTATGCATTCAGAAAAAAAAAGCTGTTGATACTACTGTAATACGAGCTGTCATTATTGCATTATTCTACCCAGGTAGGAGACGGGGAATCTTACAGGTGAGCAGGCGAAGCTGAGAGCAGCTGAACTTGGGCGACGATTTTAACCGCATTACTTTAACATCCACACTTAGTGTACGCTACGAAAAAATGTTAAAAGACAGTGCAAATTTAATTATCTCGCCCTTACATCTGTTCTGGCCCTAAATAGCTTGCGAGGGCTATAGCTTACAGATTGCCTGTGGCCTGAATCACGGCGACTTATTATACACTCAAAAACACATTGTGTAGGCAACGCTGCGGCATAAAAAATGTGCCAAAAATAGTGTGCGTCCTCTTTGGCTGATGAAGTCTTTTGGGCGACTGATTTTTTTCATTCACTCGGCAGGCCAAAAAAAAAAAAAACAAAAAAAAGCACCAGCGTAGTTAGTGGCATAGTTTGTGGCCTACCCTCTGAAGAGGAACACGTCTTTTCAAAATGTCTTTTACGAAAGGGGTTAAGGAGCCACAATTGGCAGAAGCGACCTGAAAGAAACGATAAAAAGATAAACTAGGCGCCCAGCTCTGCTTTTCACCTGAGCCCTTTCACATCCCACAAACCTCCTTTGTCTGTCGCACTAACTGTAACTATGTGGTACTGTAACATAGCGATTTCTGCGCCCCATTACGGAGCTCTATCAGAGCGAAAAAGCTCTGCACAAGACCAATGCCTGCCGCTCCAGCCTCTCACTCCACGGGCTGCGCGAGCGGCAGAAGTTCAATCGAGATTAATAGCTACTATTGTCTATATCGTCCATAGCTGACTCCGTTGTGGACCCCAGGCACAGGCCAAAGCCCCTGTCAAAAGTTATCAAATTCGGGCCTTGAATTCAAGGCCTGAATCTGGCTTAATTAAAAAAAAAAAAAATCTGCATATTTTCTGAAGGGACTACATGAGGAAGCATGTACTGTTTTGTTGTTGTCGTCGTTCTGCTATCATTTCATTTCCTCAAGTGCAAGCTGCTGTCCGAATTAGACCGTGAGGGAGGGGGGAGGGGCGGTACGGAGAAAGAGGGACCAGGACCATGTTAATGACTCAGGGTTATTTCCTGTTTTGGGTTCCATTTGCGATAGAAATGGACCAAGAAGATGTCCTCAGCTTAAATCAGAGGCTTGGAAACATTCAAAAATGAAAGGACCACACCTGTGAATTACTCTCTCTGTTTTTAAGACAGTCTTCATTTTTCCTCACCCCAATGACCTCTTCAACAATTTCATCCACAACAGTCTGGGCTAATTTACTTCACTAGCATTGCCCATTCATGGTCCTTTTCGTAAACTATACCTACTGGCTTTGTGCTGCCCCTCTTACTATGAGTGAATTTTATGTGCACTGCTTCATTTCTGAAACAGGATATGAGTGCAAGCAATCTGTCAGGACTGGCAATCGCTGAAACAGAGTATAAGTCCTCACACCCAGCTTTTTAACTCTCTGCAGTTAGTCTCTGCCAGAGCAACAACCAGCCACTGAGCCAAGAGCCTGAGTTACGATCGCACCTCGCTCATCAAGCACAGGCTGTAATAGTTTTTGGATTCAACATGCATTTCTGATAATTCTTGCTCCCCCCCAATGGCTGTGCAACTCTATTCGCCCTGTATCTGTCCCTCTCTCTCTCTCTCTCTCTCTCTCTCTCTCCTCTAAACACAATGGTTACACAGGGTACCTGCAGTGCTGTTGCTCTCCCCTGTTGGTGTCTGTGGAAATCACTATTCAAATAAATTTGCATGCAGGAAGGCACTGAGATTTACATACAGGCTAAAAGTGCACATTACACGACCTTTTACAGGCAACTGTGCACCTTGATGAAGATTCATTATGAGAAAAGAGTCTTATGCGTGAGCATATGCCGCTGATTCCCTAAGCAGTGAAGGTGCTGGCGGGCTAAAGCTACATTAATAAAGTAAGTAAAAGGATGAAATGCATGCAGAGGGGCACATGCCAGCTTCCTGGCCACCAAGCAATTCAAATGACCAGGATTCCCTCAGCTGCAAGAAGCTGGAAAAAAAAGTCCAAAAATAAAACTATGCAAACTCTACTTTTGCATAGGTTACAAGCTAAGTATGTCCTTTTTAAAATGCAGACATAGCGTAGATCTTTGCAAGAAAGTATTAACTTATCTATTCTCAAATTAGCGTACCAATGTTTCACCTATGTCCGCATCTAGGGTACTTACTACCAGATAAGAGACCTGGCTAAATATAAGGTAGCTTTTCACTACACAGAAGGCAAGTAAAATGGTGAAAACAAATACAGGTAAGGCTACAATCAAAGCAACCACTATGGAGAGAGTACCGTGGTCCAAACTAGCGAGCACCTTACATGCTGGCTTGAGTCCCCTTCACTACCGACACGCAATTTTCACCTTTAACACGCTTCTTTTGGTGAATAATGTATTCTCATTTCAAGCCAACAACAATATCTGAGGTTGCGGTTTTAACGCAAAAATTCTTACGAGCCATATCTCATGACATTTTACTAACAAGTTACATTCATGTCCTTGTTCACCAAAGTTTAGCTGGGGAGGGTTTGGATGGGGGAGGGGCTTTGTCCAATTAAAAGCTTAATCATAGGGAAGGAGAAAAGGGCAGTCGAGGAGCATCCAATCAGAATCAAACGTTGCACGGCCTCTCCACCAGTAGGAGCAGCGTTCTCGTGAGAATACTAAGACTCAGGACATGGCAGCGTCTGATCACATAGGCACAACTGGCATAACACCTTTGCTACAGGGTCACTGAGCAGCTTCAACAATCTGTTCACAACATTTTCCCCGACCTCCAGAGATGTCCTGTCAGTCAGACAGCCCCTCCCACCCTCCCTTATCCCAGTCCCAGCTAACTTCAGGGTGACTTATTTGAGGAGCTTATGATAGGGAAAAAAAAAACCTATTTAGTATCGGCGCACATACAAACACACACGTGCGCGCAAATCCACAGAACCTACCAAAATGACACAATTTCCAGCTAATGAGGTTAGGTGATGTATAAGTGCTCTGAAAGGACTTAAAACTAAACAGTGAGAACTGTATCAGCAGATCCCTAAGCGTCTGTGTCTTTATTTTCGGAGATTAAAAAAACAGAAAAAACCTATATTTAAATTTCTGCTGTCTTCTGACACCACAATAGTAACAGACGTACTTCCACGACGACCAAAACAGTCCTACGTTTCACCAACATGCTTTCTTTTCTTTAGGTTTGCATCACCTCAATTTTATAAAGAACTAGTTTGGTGCTCAATCCCCGGCTTCTATAAAAATATATGAATATATTTTTACAAATAGAGTGCAGTGACCTAGGTCGGAACAGTAGGGTCCTGTTTCAGGCAGACGGAGAGACTGCCCCAGCGGAGTCCTGCACGTGAGCCTTGAGTGCTCTGTCAAGGAGAATCATATGTTCATTTCTATTGTTTTAGTTTAATTTATATTTTCATTTGTCTGGTATTTTAAATGAAAGTGACTGGTGGGCGGATGGGCAGGAAGTTGGGAGGTGGCCCCCTGGTCAGGTGATGAGGGTGGGTCGGGTCGGTGGCGGGCGTTGGGTGGGGTTTCAGGGCGAGTCCTCACTCGTTGTTGTTGCCGTTCTCCAGGTCTTTGCACTGGATATCCCCTCCGCTGTAGTCTGTCCCTGGCAGCTGGACACCGTACTTGTCCACACACCAGCAGATGCCCCGCTTCCGTCCGCGGGACGGCTTGCACTGCAGGGAATGAGGAGTAAACGAATTAGAGAGCTCACAGATTCACATACTGTAACAGAGCAGAGCTAACTGATAGGCACAGTACACCGAGCAGAGAGCGCACTGATTCACATACTAAACAGTATAGAGTGCTCACAGATTCACACGGTACCTAGAGCAGAGTGCTCATAGATTCACACAGAACACAGAACAGAAAACTCACAGATTCACACACTAGAAAGGGTACAGTGCACACAGATTAACACACAACACCGAGCAGAAAACACAGATTCACACACTAAGAAGTGAAGTGCTCACAGACTAAAGTGCATAAAGCAGAGAAAGTTTACAGATTCAGATAGTATACATAAATCACAGAGAGCTTACAAATTCACAAAGAACATAGAGCAGAGAGCTCACAGATTCAGACCATACATAAATCAAAGGTCAAAGATTCGAACAGAACATAGTAAAGTACTCACAGATTCAGGTGATGCATAACTCAGAGAGCTGATAGAATCACACAGCACATAAATCAGAGAGCTCACAGATTCTAATGGTATATAAAGCTGAGGGGAATCTCACAAGTCCATTTCGTAAACTACAGCTGCAATCAGAGAGCGCAGGTACCTCCGCCAATGTCAATGTTATTTTTGCTAGTATTTGCTACCAACCCCCGTGTTTATGCAATCCGGTAGACTTCGCACAATTATGTTTTTAATCAGTTTTTGACCTTTTGCATGCCCTTGACCTTTGACCTTGATCTCCCAAAATCAAATCACCTCTTCCTTGAACAATACCCAATCATTCCACCAAATTTGGTGAAAATCCATCCATAACTTTTTGCATGATCCTGCTTACAAACAAACCAACCAACAAACCAACCAACAGACAAACGGTAATGATCACATGACCTCCTCCGACTTCGTTGGACGGAGGTGATAAAGCAGTATCCTCACAGATTCACAAAGTACATTAAGCTAAAAGTTCATTCATCACATAGTATATAAAGCAAAGAGCTTGTGTGCCCAGATTCACCCAGTAAATAGAGACACAGAAAAAAGCAGAGCTCACAGATTCACATAGTGCATTTAGCAGAGAGCTCACAGACTAACAAACACTCAGAGCAGAGAACACAAGGCAAAGAGTCTTTCGACATTTGTGCTGCATGCAAAGCAAAAAAGCATACAGACTTGCACAGCACAGAAAGCGAAGCGTGCACTCAAATTCACATGGTACATAGAGCAGCGAGTGCTCACAGATCAACAGAAAACCTAAAGCCGAGAGCTCTCAGTTTCACGCAAAATGTAAAGCAGAGAGCTCAAAGACAAAAAAAAAAACAGCCTAAATCAGAAAGCGCTCACAGATTCATACAGCACATTAAGAAGAGAGCTCACAAATACTCACAGAACATTCAGCATAGAGAGCTCACAGACTCTCGCAGTACTGAAAGCACAGATTGTGCTCACACAGCACATCACCATGGGCATTCACAGAGTCTTTCACTGGTAGACTGTTTTAGCAAATAATAGTCATCTCCCTGAGGCCAGCTACATTATGCTGTGTGATGGCTGCAGAACCCACCTTTGTTTTTTACCGTCCGAACGTTGCTTGACATCTTTATCAAGAGGCTTCTCTCCACAGGTTGCCGATTAAATTTCCCATTGGTTTAAATACTTCCCCTCTCCTTGGAAGCTTTAAGTGGGCTATGCCTCCTACTTTAAGGAGTTCCTTTGCCCTTATACTCCACTATATTTACCTCGATACCAAAGCACTTAAGTTCTAAGTAATTTGAGAATGACTACATTGACTGTTGCTGGATGAGCCTTCTCTAAATGAGATCCCTCTGTCTGCCTTTGAATCTAAGCTCAAAATGAACCGATACAGGAAATCCTTTAGTTGAGGAACAGGACTGGAGTCTGAAGTTCACTTGGCAATCTTCTGTCATGTCACCGAGCACAGTCAGAAAAACCACTGTGGAATCAATTGCACTAAGCATACATTAACTGAGCCGGGGGGGTCAGTTACGGCCTTAATTACCAAAGAAGTCTATGTGATACTGATGGTTAGTGGTAGGAAAATCGATGCGGAACTGCAGCCGCTGAGCATGCATTAACAGTGTCAGTGGGGCTGGAAGCAGCCTTTGTCACCAGGAAGACCTGTGTTGTTGTATAGGAGGAGTTTGATTATCTTGGATCCCAAATGGGACCAGTGATACTGAGCAGGATGTAATGCTGCTGGGGGAGGTGGGAGGGAGCTCTGTCCGGCGCTGCGGTTTTGCTCGAGGGGCAGGTCCGCAGTAGCTTGGCTGTGCAGGGTGTCTGATGACCAGTAAGCTGAGCCATGACACTCAGGGAGGAAGCCATCTTGGCTCAACGTTTTTATTGTGCGGTAACAGCTCGACATCTCAGGGTTATAATTCTAAACTGAAATGAAGTTGTAATCTGACACAAAGATCACATCACGAACGGATCATTTCTTAACTGCCACCTCATCTTTGTATCCGTTTCTAGGGGCTCCCACCCCTCGCCTGCCTTGCGTTGGGCTCATGGTCACAGACTCAGACAGCCTGTCCTCCATCCCATTCCTTTCTTGTGCCAACATTTGAATCATAGCCTGTGTGTCGAGGGGAAATGTACCTGCTTGCGCTTGAAGAAGCCCTTCCTGTCGCAGTTGGGCAGGTACAGTGATAACGCCATGACTGGAGAGCTGTCCCTCATCCTCTGGATGATTCCATCCAGTTTTCTCCGACAAGGGCCCTGTAAAACCAACACACCGCCTCCCCGTTAACTCCGCCGGTCTTGCACCCACCCAACACCCTTCAGTCCACCTCATTTCAATTTCATTCGTTTGTCAGGAATATGAATTTACTGAATTTACTGCATGTTTCTTTATTAGCCAATCTTTCAGCCATGGATTGAACTGAAAGCTTGGCAAATAAAAACTCATGCAGGGAAGTTGGTGTGTGTCAATGTATTTTTTTGAGTTTAGGTTGTTATTGTTCCAGCACCGGAGGAAAAGTGCACTGAATGTGCTGATGCACGCTATCTATATTCATTTTGTTTGTAGTCCATTCATGTTCCATGATTAAAAATACAAAAAAATGCATTATTTGTTTGCTTCAAGTGATTAATTCAATTGCACAATGTAATTATAGAGTTATTTCAAATCTGATGAATGCAAACTTCCAAAAAAATTGGTGCAGAGCCAATTCTGGACTCATAAAGATGTGACAAGTAGCAATACTTCGCTGATGTGTAGCAAGTGATGCTAAAACTGTGACCTAAATTGTTGTGTTGTTGTACGATATTTCTACATAGCAGATGGTGAGTGGACTTTTCAAATCAGTGCTTTTATTCGCATTTTTCACGATGTACTAACTTTTCTGGGAATTGTGTGGTGTGTGTGTACATTACAGTTGTGTAAATGACACGTGTGTTTAAGCACAAACACTGCAGGCATGTATTTGTGAACACTGCAGGTGAGTATGTGAGAACACTGCAGGTGTGTGCGTGTGTGTGAGGATACAGTGGGTGTGTATGTGAGTGCACTGCAGGCATGTGTGTGAGAACACTGCAGCCTTGAATGTGAGTATACTGCAGGAGTGCATGTGAGAAAACCGAAGGCAAGTATATGCGTACACTGCAGGTGCGCATGTGAGAACGCTGCAGGTGTGCGTACGTGATAATTGCAGGCTTGCACAAGTGTATTTGGCAACCGTTGGCTTGTATTTTGAAACACGACAGGTGTCTATATATGGACACCACAAGTGTGTATATGCCAGCAATGAAGTCATGCATATGGTAACACTACAGATGTGTATGTGGGGACACTATAGGCATGTATATGTGAAAACTGATGTCGGGTATATGGGAACACTATCAGCATATCTATACGGCCATTGCTGATGTGTACGCTCCTACACTGGAGGTGCATATAGGCAAACACTACATATGTATGTACATATAAAAAAACAGCACATGTACTTGCAAAAGCGAGAACTCCAGGTGCTTCTACACAAAAACTGCATCTATAATATGTTTGAGGTTGATGTCTGTCTGTCTGTCTGTCTGTCTGTCTGTGTGTATGTACACGTTTTTCTCCTACATTTCTCAACCGATTGTCACCAAATTTGGTGTGAATATCCACTTGGACACCAGGAAGGACTTGACGTCACCCCATTTTTGAAAAACGGTCATGCACACAAAGAAAATGGCAATTTCATTCTGGGTAGCGGGTAGCAGCTCGTTGTGTATATGTGAACACACTGGTACAATCTTGCGCGGTTTGGTGGTACTTACAAATTCGGGCTCATGCTTGTCCACGGGGAGGGGGGAGTAGTCCACCTGGCCGACAGACCTGAGCTTCTCCTGCTGCCGTTTGCGGTCTTTACGCATGGCCTGGACCTTCTTACTGGTGATGTGGTCTTTTGGGAAGAGAGGAACCTTCGGCATTGGGAGCAGATCCTCGGACATCTCTGTCGTCACAATCTCATCGTGCTCCCGCGACTCACGATCTGCGTACAAATGTTTCAGCAGATGTCAGAAAGATAGACACAGACATGCGTGATTGCTTCAAGGTCCCCTATCGTGCCACTGTGGGTGCACAGCCAATTAACCATCGCAATCCCTTTGGAAATATGTTCCTTAGTGACATCACAAGGAGACGTGACCATCCAGTGGCAAGAGAGACTGATCAGCTTCAGGCAGTAAATCAGTTCCTTCATTATTCCAGCGGCCTCTCCCATTTGTGAAGTCACTAAGGACAGACACTAAAATGGCTTGTATTGACTAATTTGCGGTGCACCTGGTGACATGATGAGAACTCTGAATTGTATTTCAGGAATGATGCAATGACTTGTTAATTATTCTGCGATTCCGAGCTACTTCTATTACTCTACTACTACTCCCCAGGCACTGGATCTGCTTTTCTTAGACAAGGAAAGGAATCACTTTTATTATATAATTTCACGTTGCAAAATCAGCAGATTTCAGGAGAGAGGGCATTCTTCCACCACCAGGGGGCAGCTTCTCTCATGTTAATCAGAGCTATCCACTCACACACGTGCTCATATACTGCAGATACAACTGCATCCCTATAAACAAACATCCACACAATCCCTAAAATCATAATCACGCCCACATGGAATATGAGTGAAAACAACGTGTTCAGACATTTCATTTCCAAATAACACCGCTGCGCAACTGAAGTACGCTATGGTAAACTACAGGACCATTTCATTTTGATAAAATGGTTATGCCAGTCTAAGGACAAACACCTTTGTTAAGGTTTTCATTTTCATACCTAATAAAGTTAAAATGTTAATTTCCAGAATACGAGCAGATAGAAGGAAAGCAGGGGTTTAACATCCCAGCTTCCCAGGCAATCATGTCAAAAGTAAAAAAAAAAAACATTTGAAGTCATTGAGAAGTTTGATCGAATAAGTGCTTCTCCTGGTTTGGAAAAAAGAGGGGAAAAACTGGTCTGGCAAGCGGGGGTACAAGGCAGGATAAAATGGAAACCGGCTTCTCAAAGAGTCTTTTACAGCTCAGAGCCATCGTCGGACCCTTTGAAGCCACGGCAACCAAGAAACCATGGAAACTGCTAACACAGACCATGGACAATCCCAAGCCTGGATGGTAACTTTATCCATTGTATAGGATGCGTGCTAATGCTGAAACGGCAATGATCAACTTTTAAGATGCTAATACTAATTTATTTCACACTTATTGAGATTTAGGGTAACATTCTCTTGTCCAGCTCACTGCCTGTAGATAAAATCTGCATCAGGCAATTAGGACAAGATAATTGACCTGATTGCTACAACAAAAAACATAAAATCAATCTACTTGGGACATTCCCTTCGAAAAAAGTAAAAAAAAAAATGTTAAGGTATATCCCAGCAGCCTCTCCTAGGACAGTAGGCAGAGGGCATGGAATGTGAGGACAGCAATCTTGTGTGCTGCTCACCTGGCTGGTTGCAGGTGTCGACCCTTTGAAAAGCACCAACCTGCAACTAGCGGAGGATCTTTAGGGTTCCTCTCTTTCCTGCCTCGCATTGCGCAGCGCGTACTGAAATAAGAGAGGGCAGCAGGGATAACCAGACAGCTCGGCTGGTGCATATGACTGCCGCTATATTTATCCAGCAAGGAAATCCGACTGTATAGCGGGAGGAGGGCGGAGCCTGGCGTGTACAAAGCGTGGGAATGCGCCAAGTATTGTTGCAGAGATGACCACAAAATATCAGGGGGCAGTTGAGGGGAGCATCAAAAATAATTGGGACAAGATAGTTCCCATACCCTCCGCCCTCCCCACACACACACATGCACAGACAAGCATGCGGGATCGTGACTTTTCAGCCGCAGGTGGAGCCAGGGGGGGATTTAGAGAAGGGAACACCACCGAAAGATTCAGCTTCCTGGCTCCTGAAGTTGCAATCAGAACTCCAGCCCAGCACTTTGAAATTAATCCCGCAACTCATGACTTGGCAGGCTTATGGTTCCGAGCACAGCCCCACAGACAAGCTGACCCACCCCCGCCCTGTCCGGTCAGTGAGCTGCAGGGTCATAAAGCTCTATAAATAAGCATCTCCCAAGCACTGTTTATGACCCTTCATGCCGACAGGCTCCTGAAGCGGGGGTGGGGGGTGGGACGAGGATGGCTGACTGAGATGATCTGCTGACCAGCAGGTTCGTTCACTTAGAACAAATCAATTCCTGATCCCGAAGTATTGAGAGGGGCTTGTTGGTCACATCTGCGAATGTACTGAATCTGCTTCACCTAAACGTGCAGTACATGGACACCAACCAAATAAAGGCTTACTGTGTATGGTTGATCAGGTCGGAAGGGCTCCTGTTTATGGTGTAATAAGTCAGGTGCACTCGGTAGTTGGATGGGTCAGTGGCTTCTCTTTCTGATTGTGTTGGGATGGGTAAGGTGTACTGTTGTCTGGGGGTCAAGTGACCTTCTGTTTATGGTTGGATATAGTCTGTGCCCTTTCAACTACAGCTGGATGGGACAAGCGGCCTGTCAACTGTGTTCCATTGGGTCTGGTAGACTTTCCTTTATGAGATGAACTTTTGTCTAGGGCAGGATAGTCAGTGATCGGATTAGTCAGGCAGGTTAGCCCAATGGAAGCATAAATCAGTCAGGCAATCATTTGACTGCCAGACCCCAAAACTCTCTCTCCTAGGTCTGGCATCTTTCTGTTTTTTGGGCTACTTGTTCATCATGTGGCCAAAACTCACTTTTTCCACGCCCAGGCTTTCCAGCTCGTAAAGACAGCTCAGCAGCCTTGTGTACAACATCTGAAACACAGCCAAGAATCTGGACTGACGCCAAGGGAACGGTATCACATGCAGCCCCTCGATTGAAATGAACTCGGCAATCGAAGCTAAGGAAGTATCTGGGTCTCTCTCTCTCTCTCTGGATAAAGTTTCCACACAGACAAGCGCTCTTGATTAGGCACAGGAAATCTACCTGAGACAGTCTTCTTGAAAAATTAACAAGCTCCACCAGGCAATTATACGTCATGAATATCTTAAGTTTCTCACCAAGGAGATGGACAATGAAAGACAATACACCCTCCTTTCTACATTTCAATCCCTGTCCCTCAGAACTTCATTAAGTCGCAGATAATTCGGAAAATTTGATGGCATTGTGGCAGAAAAAACACTTGTCAGTCTTCGAAGGCAGGCTGTTAATGACACTGTAGCGCATGCTGTGATCAGTTTCATCACTTGGAGGGATGAGCCTAAAAATATTCACAGAACTGAGGAAAAACTGACAGCGTGGAAGGGGCTAGAAAAACAGCATTTTTCTGATATAGAAGCACAGGGTTGTCATGCACTCACTTTATTTAAATATGCAGCATCAGACCACTGATGGTCCAAAGGTCTGATTCTGAACATTCATAAAATTACTGTAACAAAAATAAGACTGTGTGAAGCCATTTTTTCCCATTAATTAAAGACAGAATGCTCTGGGGTATGAGTTTCCGTAAGTATGCACACAAAAATCCAAAATCTGTCTTGATATTTCAGCACCTTAAAACAAACTGAAACACATTTATGCTGCTCCAGCCATGAGGAGAGGACTGTTTTATTGGCTCTGTGTAGTTCAGCTGTTTTGGCTGAAAGTCTGAAGAAGAATGTATGGGATAAGTATAAGGATAACAAAATCCAAGAGTTGACCAATCAGCTCACCCCAACCTCCATCCTTGTTTGGCTAATCGCCAACTGTACATCCCCAGTGATAACTGTATTTGCACCCTCTAGTTGGGAGGCAAGAACATCTGCCAGGGATTCTCGAGTTTAAGCCATTACTTGTGTCACCTTTACTGAACAATTTTTGCTTCTTCGTTGTATATTCCTTTTTTTTTGATGTGTGTTGTTATTTTTCCTTTCCGGTGCCAATTAAAAAACTCAAATCTTTAAAAAGTTTTCCATGCTTACATGAGCCACCACTCAAAGCATGCGTTGACTCACAGTCTGAATATTTTGTTCATTACAAGGCCCATGCAATCCCTAAATTCCGTGCCATTAGATAAATCTCAGGTTAATCTTCAAACAGTGAGAGTCTTATTTAATGTGGTGTAATGCAGACGTTTCTGTCCGCTTCCTGTTTCTCCCCGTCTTCACAAAGGCCGGGTTCCTCTCTAAAGGTCTGACGGTTCTGCTGCTTTGTGCTGTGTGTGTTTTGGAAAGGGTGTAGACTCGGGAGGTCGATATATGCTTCCTGATTTAGGCGCTTTCCTCTGCGTCATGTCTGCAGCCTCATAGGTGGTCTTTAATGACTCATGCCTATATCACTGGGCTCTGTGTGCTTTATCTGCCGAATAGCAGCCTCCTCGCATGAAGACTGCTTCCAATTCGGTTTCAGCAGCTACCTATTCAATATCTGCACTTCTTGTTTGATTTGGGTTCATATTAATTAATTGCAGCCCCAATATTGAAAACAGCTATCACATTATGGGGCATCAAAATAAAATAAAAAAAGCATGATTAAATAAGTTCACTCACCTCCTACTATTTTTTTAATAGAACAGCGACATATTATTTGATGCTCTATTACTCAAATACTTTTTTTTAATTGAAAATATATGTGCTGACTGCAAAAAAAGTCCAAAAAAGTTGGCAGAGTTGACTGTTTACACCAATGTAACATCGCATTATCCCTTTATCACACTCATTAAGCGTATAAGCACTGAAGACACCAGTTGGTCAAGTGTAAGAAGTTGACTTTCGCCCCATTTCTACACCATGCAGGTCTTCGGGAGCATAATTGTGTGGTGTCTTCATTGCCATATATTCTATGCCATATAATCACAGACAGATCAGGACTGCATGTAGGCAAATGTAGCAGCCACACTCAGCTTATGCAGCAATGCACTTGGTATCCATGTGGAATGTGGTTTAGTGTTGCCTTACTAGAAAATTCTGGGACGTCCCAAGAACAGAAGACGACAAGATGGCAGCAAATATTCCTCCAAAATTCCTACGTATCTTTCTGCATGTCACACGCCCATACTATGGCAGACACTGGCTTTCATATCTGACAGTGATAACAGCTTGGGTTGTCCTTGTCGTCTTTATTCTGGACAACATGGCGGCTGTTCTTTCAAAAACAACTAGAAATGTGGACTCGTCGGACCACAAAACATGCTTGTACTCTGCAATTGCCTATATCATGTGATAGGAACAGACTTTTCATTTCTGTCTTTTTTTATTTTATTTGCACATTCCAAAATTTCCAAACTTTTCCGAACTGGGTTTGTAATAGTGATGTGCCCCCCACAGCCAGCCAAGCACAGCTCATTCAAAAGAGATTCTGGTTTTCTTCATGTTTTAGTGAGGAAAGTCACAAGAATTGACCTCATGCCTCTGAACAAATCCAAGAAGCCCATCAAAGACAGGGCAGGAAATACAGGGCATAACTCTGTCCGAGGAGACCATCATAAGAATAAGACTGTTGGCACAAGCTGGTATAAAACTGATACTTTTCGACTCACCAAGGCTTCATTAAATGTACCAAAAATACAATCTGCACATTGATTGTGTCACAAAAACGAAACGAACAATGTACTTGGCGTAATCCTTAAATGTTTGCAGCAAGCTCTGTATGCTAGTAACCCTAAACACAACTATCACAGTGTTTTCTGACTCATAAACCTGCATTGGCTGTTAGCTGTTATTAACCTAACCACATTTTTTTGGATCTTACGTCGTATCGTTCCATTTGACAGTGTCACAGATGTTTCAGGCAGCCCTGTGTCTCATCAAAGTGCCACCCGCTACATGTTCGTTTAACCCCCTTGCGCAGAAGCCAAATTTGGCTTTTTAGGTGTTACCTGATTTAAGGCTTTATAATTCAAGATTGCAGCTTCACAGACAGAAAAACTTTGGCTCAATTTAGTCAAGACACTTGAAGCATTTAGACTCCAATCGTATTTCAGTTTATTTTTATGATTTTGGTGGAGAAAAGGGGCACCAAACATAAAAAATACTGACAATTGAAAAACTGCTGGGGCTTAAATCTATACATTTCTGGGATCATAAACTTCTTGACCACAAGTACAATTCATCTTGAACATTACATTCTAGATAACCCGCTTACTTTGAGCCAAATTAGACAGCTATCCAGGTGTCTCCCCAAAGTCTGAGATCCATCAAAATGGTTCACTGTCAAAGCATACATTAATCATATATTTAACACAAATTAACTTTTGAGGCATGAAATTCAGCATGAACTAATGATTTCCTGGTTGAGTTTAATATCAGAGCAGTTGAACATCATTGGTCACCAGTAACCTCTCCAAACACAAAACATGCCTTTTCTCCATAATAAAGTGAACAATATTGTCCATTTTTCTTTGAAGTCCCCCTAGCATTAAATAAAGTGCTGATTAAACAGCTATAACATTCACACTGCAATGAAAAGCTAACCGCCCTCACATCCGAGCTCATAACCTTACACATTATAAGGGTAAAAACTCACTAACTCAGTAATACCTGAATTCTGAAATATACCTTATTTTAACAGAACAGAAATTTCACTTTCAGGAAAAGTCAAACGACATATGCCTCCATATTCAACAGAATGGTGTAATGAACGTACCAAGGGATCTACCGACGTGCGCGAGCTGCATGCATTTGGAGAAACGAAAACCTCGACATTCGATGTCTTTAAACGCGGTATAAATTCTACAGCAAAAAGCTATATTGAGCAAAATGCAAACAGAGTAGAAGTATAACCTGTTTTCTTCGTTGATGCCCTCCTCCAGAGACAGATGTATCGAGTAGAAGGAACCCTCCAGCACTGTTTCATTCGAAATAATTCCCATTGGCCGTGTCCATACAACATTTATCTCGTAAATGAAACTGAATACTTCAGGCCCGTTTCGGGTGTCTTTGTTTCTTTGATGTCGCATCATTTTCAACTTTGCCACCGTGGCCAACATTTGAAGAATCCAACCGACCTTACTTTTATGCTTAGCTTTGTATCCTATTCTTATTGTCTGATCAATGTATTTCAGTTATTGAGGAAAGTTTAAACACATGGGAATTGGATAAGAAACGAGTCTATCAATACATCGTTACCGGGGAAGCTTCACGAGGGCGTGAACTATAACTGTAGAGTTGCGCAGATGAATCTGAATATATAATTGAGTGACTGGCTATCGACACCAGTACTTGGGTGGATAGAAGGAAGCGCTGAATTTGTCAATGGAGGAATCTACGCGTTAATCCATGGGAGGGAACTATGCATATTTTGTGTGTGATGACTGTAAGTGACAGTTGAATGTGAGAGAATCAATACTTTGTCGGATTTTTTGCTTCACAAAACGTATTTTTTTAACCACCAATTGGAATACTGTTGGCTCACTGAAGCTAAAATGGTTGCTACAGAGTACTAAGTTTTTTTCTGTCGCAAGTGATAATTTTTTTAAACTACTGGATCGATACTATGGGCGAGGATATTGACCAGTTTGCACACCAGGCTTAGCTGAGGAGTTCAATTCATGCAACTCCTGAGAAACAGGGATTGGAGGGAACTTCTCCATACTCTAAAATCGCGTTTCAGCTCTGCCTGCTTGTGAAAGTTCAATAGCTGATCTGGGGGTGCCATCTCGTGGTCGAGTACTGTAACTTAGTGCTTAAATTTGCAGTTGTATAGACGAGAGCGTCTACATCTGCAGAAAGGGGTTAAGGTCAACTGCATTGTACCACATTTCCCAGAATTAATGTTGAATGTATTCGAAAAACTACTACTAATTTTAAAATGGATTGAAAATATGTTAAAAAGCCCAATATTGGTTAAGAGCAATTGTTCAGAAAACACAAGCAGAAAAATAAAGCAGCCTTCTTATATCTACACTGGCTGTAAATTACGGGGTCATGCATTTTGTTTCAGCAATATTGAGATGAACATTTGAACATTACGATACCATTATGTAGTATAATAGTACATCCTTTTTTTTTTGTTACAGAAGTCACAATATACAAGCCCATACTAAATCTTTCTAAACAGTGCAAAAGTTATAGGTATAAGCATGTTAATTCCATGGTCATACGACCTCTTGGCAGCCCTTTCGATGACAAGATATTTGACAAAAATTTTCTAATCATCACCAAAACCAATAAAGCTCCTCTTCAAATCACCAAAAACTGTACTCTGTAGAGTGAGAATAATGGACTGTGGATGGACTGAAGAACAGAAAGGGGCGATCGCAATATACGCCCATCCGTTGGAGTAGGTGCACAAAAACCATATTAGATTGAATTTCCTGTATTTCCACTTTATATGCCTATATACCTAATATAAAGGCAGAAAAACAGTCTTATAAGCAACCCATGGTCTGTCGGCCTCCTCCTGCAACGCTGTGATGCCCTTCACCTGTGAGTTTGCTCACTGGTACCATTTTGATGCTTGCAATTCCACCCCTTTTTTGTCTTGCCATCATTTCTCAGTATTTCATTTGACGCTGTATCAACATTGTCGGCAATTGATTGTTGTATTTCGTTGTAGATGCCATACCTTTTCCAAATAACCCTTATGTTGCCATTTTGCAACATTATTTTCTGAATCTTCTGAAAATATCCCATTGCAGTTTTTGCAACCGCCAGCAAATGCTGTCTTGTTTTATGAATCGCCCTAACTGTGCCACCTCATCATTAAATAATCATGCTAATGCATTTCATAATAGAGGAAGTCGCTACCTTGTATTGCACGCTGGCATTTCTTCATTTTTGGTTTAAAATGGCAACAACCCTCTATGAAAATTTGTCACCAATTGTTATTTTGAGGCTATCTGATCCATGACATGCCAGTGGACTATAGATTTCACCAAAAAATCAAAGTTACAATGCTACTGTGTTGAAAGAAGCACACAAACTGTCCAAGCTGGACAAATAGGGAAGTGTAAGGTCCAGATGATATGGAAGAGGATAGGTGCTTCAGAGTCTTCAGTTTGAAAAACCGACGCCTCAAGAGACCTCAGTCAGCAGCTTCACGGGATAGTGCCTGCCAAACATCAGCATTTGCAACAATGCCACCTCTAAAACCGCTAAACAGAAACAGCATGATAAAATCAGACAAACAACAAAAAGGACTGAAATTGGATAAGGTCAACAGGGCAAGCACCCTGGGGGTCGTTTCACTAAATCTGCAGCGAGTGAGCAGGGATCTACAAGACGCCCCTTCTGCAGCTGTCCAGTTTCAGCTGGTGGATTTCGAAAACTCGCGTTTCCCCAAAATGCTTTTTTTCCCGAACGCGTTTCTTACTCAGGCTTTCGGTGGATCCTCACAGGTATCCAGCATCACAGCCCGGGAAGCAGATATTTACCACAGAACCCACTACTATGAGTATCTCGTGCCTTTCTGCAGCTGCTGGAAAATCCTCTTTATAGGAGGCAAATTTATGCAGGTGGCATTAAAGGTATTGCAGGAGAGGTCATATGTGTCAACTAAACAAAATCCACATTTCACAGGGGGTGCCAGCTAGTAGAAGCAGCTTGCACACATATTTGAAATTTACCTTTTACTCGCATCTTTTTAATGTTGCATGTTCCCTCCAAAATAAAATGTTTAAAATGTCCTCTTGCGTAGTTTGGGCAGGGGTGCTAAAAGGGGCGTGGCTATGGCGACACTGGTATCTCATCCTTGTAGATGCATTAGGAGTGCTACGCGAGAAGTTAGGATGATCAAAACTAAACGTTTCCCGTAAAATGTAGACTTTTTGGAGTAATAGCTCAATGCAGGATAAATAAACTGAGAAGAGGAAAAACAGACCAGTGAAACAAATCATACTGACGGCTTTATATCGCTGAGCAAACAGTCCCAACCAGGTGTCACCATTTGTCTTCCCTCCTTGCCATCATTTTTGAAAGTGACAAAAGAGAGAGACTTAAGCTGCTTTCACTCCGTACGCGAAACGAATTTTTCGCACGACAGATTACTTTCAAAGTCAACGCAAAGACGCGAATACACGCGTTTCGCGTGTATTCGCGTCTTTGCGTGGACTTTGAACGTAATCTGTCGTGCGAAAAATTCGTTTCGCGTCCGGCGTGAAAGCGGCGTCAAGGCTCTGACTCCGCTTGCTGACTGCTGTCTGGTTGCACACACTCAATTCAGTGTGCATAACTGGTGTAAAACAAGAATTATGCTCTCAACACAGTGTGAAGAAAATCCTCGGCATAAAAATCTATATTTGACTCGATTTTTCAATCGCAGGCTGCAGTGCGTCTGGCTCTCAAGGACTGAATCGCTTCATAATTCCCAATCTTGGCAGAGGACTTTTCGTTCAGGCATAAGGCTCTTTCCCAGACACAGAAGGCTAGCTGGCTGCTGCCATAAAGTCATATCTGTTGGCAGCAGCTCCTGGTTTATGATGCTTCAAAAACCTGCAGGTGATGTGACCAGCTATAGACTCCAACCCCATATGCTTTGCTTTCTTTTAGCAATAAAACACTTCAAAACAGGACCACTGATCTGAAATCAGCTTTCCAGTTCATCTCTTAATGTAAAAAGCTGGGGCAGAATAAAGATATACTTGAACCCAAACCAGTGCTTCTCATAGTAGCGGTTTTTAATATCTAAAGCCATTTTTAGCAAAGTCTAATCAAATATAGTAGCTCAGTGCATAACCAGGACACTTCTGTACAGCCAGGTCAGGCTTACTTGGGACCACAACCTCATCTTTACTCAGTCAGCATGATAGGTGGCAGACTTTCACCGAGTAGCTACATGTCTCTCTGGATTTGGTAATACCATAACACTTCATATTGCTTTTGGCAGTGGAAATAATCACAACAAAAAAGACAAAAAGGCTGAAAACTGAAACTCTACCTCCCCCACTCCACACACCACTGGACACTTGACCTCTTGTGTCTGCCTTTCCCTACTTGTGAAACTGGTTTGAAGCAGAAGTTCACACAGGATAAGGGGTGCAATTCTAGATCTGTCCCTGAGGTGTGCTTGACAGTGCTGAAATGGCGTGCTCCAAAACTATTTTGCTGAATCACAGCAGAACAGAACGCCTCCTATCACTCCAGTAGGCAAAGGTGCTACACTCTCTCCACCTCCAAGCCTCAACGAGAACAGGTTCTTTATTACTATTAAAGCGAAGGCAGTTTCCATGCTTCATATCTGAGTGCACATGTGGATGCTCATCAAAGACAGGGCTGTAGTACTATTTTTTTTCTTCCCGATGGACAAATAGTAGAGTCAGAATAGAAACAGTTTTCTTGATTGGTGTGACAAGGTGTCAAGGGGAGACAGAAAAGGCTCACGCAGGAAACAGGCTACGAAAAATTGCTGATAATATGTAAGCCATAAGCCAAGATTTGAAACTTTAAATATCTGCCCCGGAGATGAAATCTGCGAAGGATTCCAGATCACATATTTGCAGGAAGTGTAAAGTATGACCAACTTCAACAAATACCCACTAATACTCCCTATAGAATACAAAATAACAGCGAAGCCGCATCTCTAGCAGAGCCAAGTGAATCAACCATGCAACAATGCATTTGTCTAAGCAGCCATTGCACGGATACTCGCTTACATTAGGCTGCGTTTTCTTGGAGAAAGACAATGTAATGGATGCGCATGGAATTCAGTCTGTTTGCGCCTTTTGCTTAATTCATTTCGACTCACCCTTCGCCCTCCCCCTCTGCCACAATCCACACAACGGACACACACACGCACACACACACACTCACACACACACACACGGGCCCGCTCGCTCGCACGCGCGCGCGCCCACACACTATCCACACTCTCCCCCCCTAATATTTTATCTTTGAACAGTATTACCGACACCTCCCTCCGGCACCAACCAGAATTCTGTCCGTCTGAGGCCGGCTGCCCGCGAATTAGGCTAAATGCGCACGACATTCACACTGGAAACATGTTAATAGCCCATTGAGTAACCGCAGCGAGTCTAAAAAGCCATTCGATGCGGATGTAGGCATCAGACTCCGCTTCGCGGTGCGCACCTGGCGAGTTGACATTTTATGGCCAAAAACCGGTCCCGCCTCGTACACGTGCTTGTAATGTTTCGCCATCCACATTCGCATAATTACACCGACCAGAAGAGCAACCGTTATGCTGACTGCAAGTCATCCGGAAACAATGCAAGATTTACTCCTGGGACCCCAAAGACAGTGCGTTACGTCGCTTTTGTAGCCTGCGTGATATTGCATTTACAAATCAGTCCACACAGACTAATCACTTAAAACACTTCCCCCAGAACGCGAAAATAAAGACTATTATGAAAACTTGAGGATACATCGCAGATGACCCAGTGGACCCGACCACTCCGAAAGGCACGGACAATCCAGACTGATCAGCGTGAACGTGCACAAACGAAAAGAGACAGCCGTGTCTAATAGTACCGTCCTTCGATCCCTAAATGCGGGATAAGTGTCCGTCCCCATGTTGGGTTGGATACCTGTACCCTACATCGCCGCAATGCATTGGGCATTACACCATTTTACTCCATTACAACTCATCCTCTCCGACAAAAAAAGTAGGCTGTATCATAAATCTGCTTGGGAACTTTCGCAACCAGGGAGTATTAATACATTCTTTTTTTTGATAGGCAGCATTATGTACGTACCTATGGCATGATGTGGGAGTTTGTATCCTTTCTCCTTCGTGCACATTCCTCTTCCATGAAGAAGGGCGTGAAGTGGCTTTTCCTCGCCATTCCGCGGCATGCATCGGAGCCCGTGTGTGCACGTACCGGTGTAAACCCCGCACGCCTGCCCCTCCAACAGCGCGCAGGTCAGGCAGCAGCCGCAGCCCGGCTCCTTGACGAGCTGGCAGGCGACAGGCACCGGTGGACACATGGAGAGAGCTTTCTGGTCGCAGGGCTCACACGGGACGTAGGAACCCAGGCACCGGGACAGTCCCAAAAAGAACGTTACCAAGAGAAAAAAATCGAGTATCATTGCTGTTCAAAGTGTTACCTCTCAATATTTAAATATAATTCAACTGGTGGATATAACGACAGAGGTGATTCCTTCGCCTCCAGTCATCAGATTTGAAATGTATCAAAGCGTCTGCAGCAGCGCCAGCATCCGAGCGCACCTGTTTTATTCTCTTCGAGGTCGATTTATATCAGTAATGCTTTTCAGTCCTTAGGTGCTAAAAAAAAGCTATTCACGGAAATATTTTTGCCCCTAAAAACCCATTCAGAAAAAAAAATCGCGTGCAAATTGACATATAGATAATAACTGCTCCCTTTCTTACGATAGGCGGTCGGTAGCTAGGCAATTCGTTGTTCAAAAATGAGCACTTCCCCTCTTTCAAACCAAGTCCAATACCTCCCCGCTCTGGAGCACTTTTCTTAGCAGACTGAACAACTTCAAGCAAGGCTTGCCTTTTTAAAAACAGCCAAAACCAAACCCCTGACTATGAATAAACCAAACATCGCTGAAGGGAGGCGCACATGTCTTCTTACTTAGGTGCTGGTTCCAGGGCGGGTCCTGGCAAGTTTCCAAACCCCCTTTTTCCTGCAATGGGATCAGTCTATCACGCCAGAGGCTGGCGATGCCAGGAGCGAGGAGCAATACCGAAAACCAACGCAACATTAACGGGGCCGTTTGGGCAAACGAGAGCAGAGATGTTCTCCAGACTCCCCGATCAGACGCAGCGATTATCTCCAGCATATGCGCCCGGTTCGTGCCGTGAAGCGCAGGGTTTGCCCTGTTATTGCCTGACCGAGTTACTAAGGTTTGCTTCGGACCTGCCAGTTCTCTGTCCAGTTCCGATTATTAATTTAAGCAGATCGCATTGCTGTCGGCTGATTAGATTGTATTCCTCATTGTAATAAAGTAGAAACACATATATCGCTTGTGCGTGCGTGCGATTAGAGCGCATCCCGTTAAACTGCTGTTGGACATGCATCGCCAGCCAATCCCACAGCAATCAAGGGAATTAATGTTTCTGGCAACACTCTCTTTTCGATGTCCATAATGATGTGGCAATTACAACTGAAATAAATGTGAGATCTGTCTTTGTGCTTGAATCTTTATGACAATCATGAGCAGGTATTCCCAATATATTCCAGCAAAGGAAATAGGTTATAGGCTCGGAGGATATCGGGCAGAGCTGCTGTGTTTTTGGGGAAAGAAAGCTTTCGTCTGGTGCTCATCTACAATATGCATCTGCCACTGGCGACTTTGTTGGCGTTTCAGCCCCTTGTCACCGTGCCTTCGAATTTGAGTAGGCTACTGATTTTCGTCGTTGCCGCTGCACCTATTTAAGTCTAAAAATAACACAACTTTAAAATCTGCACCTGTTTTGTTGGATCCCATTTTACAAGTAAAGGTAGCAAGCAAGTTAAGACCCAGAGAGAGAGAGAGTGTGTGTGTGTGTGTGTGTGTGTGTGTGGTGGTGGTGGTGGTGGTGGTGGTGGGGGTGGGGGGGCATCTGTCGTTTACAGATCAATGCTACACGTGCTTAGTGATTTGTTTGAATCATACCACTGTACTTCTAAGCTGATGGAACAGAAATATTAGGGTATCTATTGCATTTAAACATTTGTAAGTTTTACCAGAGAATCTCTGCACTCACACACTGGAACACAGAGTGGAGTAAGAGCATCTTACTCAATATTGATTAGACAGAATTGTCCAACACAAATGTCATCATTGCGATTTGATACTGTCTGTTCTTTTATTCCCCTCTCGGTTCGTCATAACGCATATTCAGTCATTTGCATCCGTTCTCATCGCAAGTTGATAAGCGATTTTTATCTTCATGAGACAGTTTCCCGTTACGCAGCACCGGCTCTCAGTGGAGGCTGTTTCATTGTTGACCGCTAGAAGGAGCCGTTACCAGCAGTTAAAAAAAAAGGAAAAAAAAACTTGAGACCACAACCTAAAAAACTAAAACGATCGCCCATGCGTTATATCTCAACAGATTTGAGCAAGTCAGCAAACATTCCACGATTGATCATGAAATATACTCGCTTCTGGGCAATATTAAGGATATGGCATTGGCCACAAGTCAAGATTATTCCTGGATTTATCTCTCCCTTGGCTTAATCTTTTTCTGCAATAGGCTATTGGTGCTTAGTGCCACTGACTGTGTCTGGATCGGTCATTTTAATTATACAGTATCTGAAGTCCTTGACAAACTCTTGACCTTCTCTTGAATAAAATAAATTTTCCCTCAAGTTGAACCATTGAAGTATGTCTTTAGAGGAACTTGGACAGGTAAATTTCCATTTTGTTTTCAGTAGTGGGTTGAAATAGCCCCAATTTATCATGTTAGAATGCTGTTACTCAAGGATTACCTGATTTTTCTTTCAAAAACAAACTATTTTAATCTAATTTTTGATCTTCTGAGGGCACGTGACCACGCAACAGCTTCCTTTTTCCAGATCACCATTGGGATCGTTGGGAGGGAAGAGTCACTGATGTTTCCTTTTGAGGACGAAGTAGTGCATGGAGTAAAATGACCTTTTGTGGTCATAGCTGTGCATGATATTAGTGAGACCAGTTATCAAATGCCACCACTGAGAACTGTGTTTTACATATGGTATCAGACATTACGGTGTAATGCTGACTGATCACACTGTATTACAGATTTGCTTCTGTGCAGACAGGGGTGTCTTTAAAGATAACCATTTAACTGAATTATAGTACTGATGGTTGGCTAAAATCATGCTTGAATCTTCAAAGATGTGTCTTCCATGTAACTTGCAAGAATATGGCCCAAATACGGATTTCTGGATATAAATTCCCTCATCTACCAACCGCACACAGTTTGTAGATCACTCTGCAGCGTGTGAAGACGTGTTAATCTTTTACGGTCACTAAATCTGAGCCCAGTCCAGAATCTGCATGGTATTTTATAGCAGCACTTGCATCGGCGATTTCCAGCAAAGCGTGCGGTGACCGACTTTCCCATGGTCGAGAGGTGTCGTGTTCTTCCAGGAAAATTCCTCGCGTTCATAGACTCAGCATCATAGCAAACACAAACACTGCCTGCTCCAAACGCCAAACACTGTGCTACTTTCAGCGAACGTCCCGGCATCCTATTTACAATATGAATGGAAAGTTTTTTTGGTGTGTTTTGTCAACACGCTTTGACTCACCCGCAGTGATTGTTGCATCAGCATTTGAATGTTCCTTCCTGAACATTCTGATCTCGTATATGTGATTTCAGACTTGAAAGTGTTGTCATGTGGTGCTTTGATTTCAATACATGCACGTATTGTTGTGAACAGCATTCTTTATTGCTATGCAGAGAAGATTAGGTGGGTGCAGGCTCTGGAAATATGCCGGGGAAGTGATGGAAAGCCAGTTTCAGAAATGCCATAGTCCAGAACTGCAGTTTATCACACAGTGAGAACTGGTGATTTGTTCAGGTTATCTGCTGTGTGTCTGTCTTTTTTCCCCTTGCCAGCTGTGTACCCTGTTGCGTCGATTTGGATTGACGTCTGTCAGTCAGTCATGATCTGTATCAAGTTACTTGATGATTTTTTTTTTTACTTTTCCTCTGTTTACCTATATGCAATAAGAATATTCCCACAAATTGCATTGGAATGCCAGTATGAAACAATGTAGCAAGACATACCAATGAAATACCCTGTAATCTATTTGAAAGCTCTGTCAGTGACACCTCTTTGATTTTATTGCAAAATATTGTGTGTCTGTATATAACATAGATAGAGTGACTCCTTCTCTTCAAGAAGAAGAGTCACTGCTGTTTATTTTCAATATAAGGCAGTTTATTTTTGTTTTGAATGGGTAGAACATTGGGCGGGGGTACTAAATGGCTTTATTCCTCTAATTATATCTTTCTTTAACATGCATGATCTATTCGTTTACTTTTATCACTCTTAGGAGAAAACTGGAAGTGTGTATGTGTGCAGACCTCTTCCATGTGTGGATGGTTGTGAAAACAAGATGCACTGCATTCCCAAAAGTACTTGGAAATCTCCATGGCCTGGATATATTTTTATTCGCCCAGGTCAGGTGTCTTGTTTCCACAAAAGGAAGCCCCAGATGGAATAGTAAGCAGTGATATTCCAGGTGATATTATGTTTCCAGTGGTTTGGGAAAGGACTTACCTTTTAGCATGACAGCGCCCCCACTCACAGAGCAAGGTCCCTTCATGGTTTTTCAGGATTGGTATTAAAAAAATCTGACAGACGTGCTCCGCACTCTGACCTCAACCCCATCAAACGCCATTGGAATCAACTTGAAAGCCATCACCAAGCGAGGCCTAGCTCCCCAACACCAGCGCCCAAACCATCTAATGTTTCTCTGGTTGGATAGGAAGAAATACCCCTGCTGCAGTGTTAGAAACGTCATATAGGAAGCCTTTACAGAGGAGTGGTCATGTGACACAGGCCTTGACTGGCTAATTTTGGTCTTAACTTGCCAAACAGCATTGTGAAACCTATAGGAACCTCTTGTATTTAATTGCATGTCAGTGTTAAGGACACACTGGAGATTGAATCCTGTTGCCAGCTCTTCACTTGTGCCGGGTCTTCACGTGCGTGCTTGCCTGCCTGTTTTTTTCCCTATTATGTCACCGCTAGCAGTTGAGTCTACAGGATGGAGTATTACAGCCGTTCTTAGTATCAGAGTCTGGTTTAATTGCAAATTTTTAGCTGTTTTTTTCACCTAACCTCTGGCAAAGTAAAAGCGGAAGGCTTCAAAAAGCAATCAAAAAGCTTACAGGACTGGCTCTTTATTCTGTCACAGCCTTTTTTTTCTTCTGCTACAGCATGATATTTGCCCAGTCTGACATTTATTGTGTTCGCTCTTAGATTCTCTGATCTCCCTCTCAATACAAATGTATCCCCGGAAATGGATGTATTTGCATTGATTATCTTTAATGGCACTTTCAACACTTTCATACAGTCATATCATGCCAGTTTTCAAACCCTTTTCCAAGCGACGTGGAATCACTCACTCGTGGGCAATTGAAAGTACCCAAGTAGCTCGCCTGTCTTTGGACTGTGGGAGTAAACGTAGACAAACACAGGGAAAACAAGCAAACACCGCACAGAAAGGTACGTGGTCGAAATCAAACCTATTAATCTCCTGCTGCGGAGCAACAACGCTGCCCCCTGTACCTCTATGTCATACCTGAATTGCTGTTGAACACAAAGCATCCTTCTTTAAGAGACTACGCAATCATGTTTTTAAAATTAAACAAGCTGTTAACTACTGCAGTGAAGCATCTGTGTTATAAAAAAACACCACAAATAATATTTTCAAGGAATACAATGATGCTTGTGTAAGTGAACTGAGTGCCCCCACTTCAGGAAAAAGGGGAAAAGTGTGTGGTTTTGGCTGCATTATTCTGTAGAGAGACTTGTTACTGCAGAGGTCATCATTATAGAAGTGATCCTGAACAAATACACGATACAGAGTGTGAGCCGTGGTGAGCAGGAGGAGAATAAATTAATCCGCTGTGAGATTTATATACAGGCTTGTTACGGCCTGTTATCTGCGTGAGCGAAACCATCTGATGTTTCTGTGCACATTGGTTAGAGGAGGACTGAGAGATTTAATCTTGTGGTTTTTTTCTTTTTTTTTTTTCCATCTGTGACTGCTCAGATTTTGGTTAGTGCCCAGATCCATTTACAGAACCTTGGTTTTAAAAGATGTCAAACTCCACTTTTTACAGTTACTCATCAGAATTCAGAAATGCGAATTGAATTATGAACTCGCAGATTCATTTTAATCTTCATTGCTCCCTTCATCCGTTCTTGGATGTGAGATGTTTGTGAACCTGTTCGGAGTTATTGCTGCGGTGAGTTACACCAGTCATTCATTGTTGGGGTGTAGATATAGCCTATTATGATGTTGAAAAAAAGCACATCTGCATGTTATCATGTCCAGTATGTGAGCACATGGAAATGAGGTAAAATGATTTTCATTCCATATTGTATCCCTTCCATCTCTAAAATAGCCCTGCCACCCAAAACAAACCTCTCTATTTTTGGGAAATATTTAAAATTTTCTGCACAGGATAAAATAACAACATACCAAAGAACTGAGGCTTTCACTCCATTTTTTGACATGCACAAATTCAAGAACTGTTCCGTAGCATTTCTGCCTCCAGTGTTTGTAAGGTTTTCAGGAATCTGAAACAGACTCTGCCTTTGCCTAATGCACTGCACACCAGCCCTCCTCCCCCAAAACCCAGGGCAGCCCCAGGGATTCAGGCTGCAACAGTTGGTTCAGTGGCTACGTCTCAGGCTTACACAGCTGTCGCTCGGGAAGAAAGCAGGCATTAGAGAAACAATGAGACAACTCAACCCACAAGAATCACTGCTATTTCTTCTACCAGCTCCTCTACCTCTCACTCAATTACATGCTCTCTCTCATCCCTTCACCTCTTTAATACTCATTTTGTGGTTATTGCATAGTATCTCACACACAAACTCTCTCATACACTCTCGTATTCATTCTCTCTTTCATGCGCACTATCTCATATATAACTCTCTCATACATTCTCACACTCATTTTCGTTCATGCACACTTTGCTCTCTTTTTTCGTTGTACTGAACCAAATGCTGGACTCTTTGAATAGTCTTTGGAGAGCATTCCTCTGGCCAACATGTATTTATTGTGAAGGGATTACAGCTATTTTGCTTTGGCTAGAGTGCATGTTACAACTGCAGTAGTAGGATGACTTATGGACATCTCGAAATACCTATCATAGTGTTGGACACACGATACATGCACGTCAACGCACAAACACACACTCATCCATGATAAAGAAGAGCAAGAGAGACTAAGAAACAACATGGGTGAAAGGACACGACTGTACACGTAAAATCATTGAAAATGTATGAGTACATTCTGATCTAGTTTTTTCATAGGGAGTGATTTTTAAAGGGGACCTATCATTCTATTTTATTTCCTGCGTTAATATTTCTAGATGTCTAAAAGGGAGGTTTATAAACTTTTTTTAATCAAAAAAGAAAAAAAAAAACATAAGAATCCATGATTTCTAGGTCACTCGATTTCCATCATTCTTCAAAGTTTGAAAAACAGGCTGTTTTCAGTGGTTGTCTTCTTTATGAAATAAGCTGTATGCTGATTGGCCTATAATAAAGGCACCAGGGAAACAATTCCAAAATCTCCTAGCTAGCAGCAATAGTCACTAAACAAACATGACTGATTTAGGAGCTTACTATTTAACTACACAATGAAAGTGGAAAGGCGACACCTGCAGGCTGAAGCTATTTCTGAGGATGATAGTAACATTCATAAAAAGCGCAACATGACGTCACCAAAAATGTTTACCCATATTCGGAATTCAATCTCTAACTTAAGAATGGTCCATTTATGCCATTTAACCATTTGTGTGATAGCAAAATACCATTTATTGTCAATGGCTGCACTACTACTTACGGAACTGAAATGAATTAAACATGGTCACCCATTCTATCTGTTCCAATCGACGAGTCTCACACATTGCCTTTGGCTTAATTAGCAACGGCTTAGTAATACATGTTTGATTTAGTTGCCAGCTAGCTAATAAACTGTGCAATGATTATGTAGAGGTAATGTGTGCATGCTAAGTAATTTTGAGATTTTGCTACATAGACAACCAAGGATTAAAAGTACAGTTTAGCAACATGGAGAAGTATTGCTAAGGTTATATTTGCAATTCAGTTTAAAAGAATGTACAGAAATTGGGGGAAAAAACTTACCTAGCTAGCAACAGTTTCTCCTTGAAAATAAAACTAAGCCACTTTTTATTTATATATTCTGATGCTGGCAGAACATATTAGCATTATTTTGGTTGTTGCAGTCGACAACAGGGCACTTGTTTTTGCCCGAAAGTAAAACTTCCTCAGTGATTTTATCTTGAGCCAGGAGCAGACAGCTATGTAAAAAAAAAAATTCTGTCACACCATGACGTCATGCTGTAGCCAAAGTAGACCACCTTGTTGGAAACAGAGTCTTAAGAGCTGTTGGAAACCAGAGTTCTTTGCTGACAGGGATAACTTCTATATACATTTACTCAGTGGCGTCTGGTGGAGTTTTCTCCAAGGGGGCTATAACTCCAAAATAGACATATACCAAAAAGTAAGCAAACATGTACTAAGGTGTCACATCAGTGTATTTGCATCAATGAAAACAACAAAAGGAACATTATATCGTCATGTAGTGTTCTACTTTTTGTACATAAATTTTGCAGCCGATCAGCGACCTTGTGCCGGACTTCTGAAGGAGTCTCGAGACAGTTAAATTTTTTCTCTCTTCACTGGCGTGAGCTTATTCTAGAAGATAAGAATGCTCTAAACAGACGATTTTATCAATCCTAGCTGGAAACATTAAAAATGACGGGCAGGTTTGGAAACGGCCACCGCATTTTCAAATGAAGGACATGAAGATTTAATGATTCAAAACCTCTTTCAAAGTATAAAATCATTAAACTGTATCACACCCCTCGGCCTGAGTATAGCTAGGGCAGTCGACTTAAAATTATGCTTCTATGATGCAGAAGAAAGCACCATAATAAACCTATATTAACTGCCGACAGCAAAGTGCGAATACAATTCATTAACACCACTTGCCAAACCTTCCGATATGTCGGCCTTAAGAGCATTCATATTTTTGAGAATAAGATGATGCAATTCCAGTTATTTCTACTTTATTTTCATTGGATTTTGTTTGGTGTCACAAGCTAGTTTTTTGTTTATATGCCAGATCAGTGTAAGATGTTGTGGCGAGCTGGGTATTGCTAGACTACATTGATTGTAACCAGCTCATTTTACCAGCTTCACTATTTGAACAAATACATTCATAACAATTCATTTATCTAAATGGCAGGCTATACAAATGATTTGTCCAACAGCTAAGGGTAAGGCAGGTATCTACGATGTAACCGCAGTATTCTGGGCTCGAACTGTGCAGTCAGTGGTTCCGAGACAGTAGCTCGGTGCAAGGCTCGTAAAGACAGAAGAATTTCACTGTCTCACGACACTCCTTCTGTGGTCCGTAACAAGGTTGCTGATTGGCTGTATGCAAATGAGTTTCTGCTGGTGTCCGCAACTCTAGTGGGGGAAAACATTCACTGGCGGGAGGGTGGTGGTGTGTAAATCCAGCTGCATTCAGCTCTTGGCGCAGGTGAGGTGCGCCCCAACATGGCCCTATCTCTTGCATTGAAGAGGAGTTACTGCGCATTGACAACTTTTAACGAGAGTCTATGGAAAAGATGTTTGCGCCCCAGGGCGGAAACGTTACCAATCAGACAACACAGATAAACAAAACAACTTCACTCATCATTAACTATATAATATTTATCTTGCTAATCTAAAAATAAAAATACAAATATTTTGAAATATTTTTATTTTATTATTTCATTTTTTTGTGTCTTATTTAAGGTAATGTGGTGAGTGGTGAGTGGTGGGGCGGCGCCCTAGCGCCCTCAATTGGCCAGCCACTGCATTTACTACATTATTTTAAACTTTGGGGACGTTCAGTATAAACGTCCTTCATTGTACCACTATATGTAAGACACAAAATATTGAAAAGCATAATAGACTCCATTACAATGTATTTGCATTTCCTAAGGAGATACAGTAAATGGTCAGTATGTGCGATATGTTTCCAGTGTTTCATTTAGCCTTCATTGTGAAATACATAAATACAGTCATCTTTTATCATTTTCTATTTTTAAACGGCACCAATAATTTTGAAGGGCACTCAGTGTTTATATTTATTGCTACAAAAAGTAATGCTGTGGAATTTGTTTGAAAGACAGGTTCTGAAGGAACAGGAGGACGACATGCTTCTATAGCGGCAAAGTCCACATATGGATCCGATTGGGACAACAAATTGTGGACTCTCGCATGAGAGATCCCAGTTCTAGTCCTGATTCCAACTGAGAGTTTAAAGTTAATTTTGCATCTGCGAGTAATGACTGTCTTTCATAAAGCATAATTACCTTTCCCTAACCCTGACCCCTAACCTTAATCTAACCCTAACCTTAAGGAAATAGGAAGTTTAAGTGAATACACGTTTTCCAAAGTTTTTTTTAAAGGCACAGTGTCACTGTTACTTACAGTAATTGAATAAACAGTCATTGTGCAGCGGTGATGTTTTTATTATAGGAATTACGTGACTGTCTTCTAAAAGCCATGTGTTCCCAAAAATCTGTGGGATTAAGGACAAACACTTGCGCACAGGTTTTTCTCAGATATTTTACAAACCGTTGCACGAGAATATGTAGGTTTGCGTGTGCGTGCCTACATCTTTGCAAGTGAGCATGTGCTTGCATGTGTTTATTGTATTTGTGTGCGTGTTCAGACTGGGTAATCTAAAAGGATAAAGGCCCATGTTCCAAGCATATATCCTTACATATATCTGCTGGTCCTCCCTCTACCAAACGTCTGAAAACCTGTATTTCTAAGCATTCTGGCTGTCGCATCTTTCCTGAGAAATCATGTACAGGAATGTTCTGCTTTAAATCATTGCCCCTTTCGCTATCACACAGGGAATTATGTGCCAAGTGCAGTCCTCCACCATTTAAGGCCGCTAGTGTTCACCTCCCACCACAGCACCTGCATAGTTTCAGCAATTGCACCTACAACAGGTCTAGAGCTAGAAGAAACAGAACAAATGCTTGGTGGTTGACAGCAAGGTAGAGAACCAATCTCTACTTTCCCTCAGAGTGGCACAATATACAAAGCTGCGGTTAAGACACATTCCAGCTTCAATATGCAGGTGCAATGCTCACACCCCTGATGATGCAGCTGATCAGAGCAGTGACTCTTTGTGATTAACTCACTCCTAATACTGGCCAGGCACATAATGTGATGTATAAGTTGATAGTCCCTCACATCAAACTAGATTTACTCTGACATAATGTTGAATGTGTCGTTGCATTTTATTAGGGGCTGTTTTATTGCCTGTACTTCAAATCTTTTGGATGGGTTTCTTTAACTTTTTGGGGGAATAAAAAACAGGTGTGGAAGGTAAGTTGGGTCAGCCTGCTGCCAGACCTAGGTTTTGATGCGATGATGTGTGAAAATGTCACTTAAAATAACATTACTTTCTTCCAACAATACGTCTGACCTGTTCATGAAGCAGATAACAATGGAGGCATTGTGAAGTCTGTTTCTTTTCCCTGAGAGTAAGGCAGTTATGCTTTCACCGCAATGGTGATTTTGCTTCAGGGATAGAGTGCTCTGCTCTTTATTACTGGTTGGACCAGCTGTAACGATTGAGCAGTCTTGTATGCTATAGCCTTTTTACATACTTTTCCCAAGCTCAAGTCAAATTGTGACAAACTGCCAATCACAACCAAGTATTTGGTGTCTTGCTTCATGGTGAATTGTAGACTTACTATATCATTTCACCCTAGGTTATGACGCAATGGATTTTTCATTGTGGGCCAATAAGATTTCTCATTTATTCATTATGCTGGATTTGTAAAAATACAGTAAAGACTTCCAGACGGGCCAAAGACAGGCCTAGAAGGACACAGTGTCTCACAATCTCTCTTGGCTGTTAATTTGCTTGACTTTGTACAAGAAAACTTTGACAACTGAGGCCATGGGTTTATGACTAATACTGCAAGACTTGTAGTTCCAGCCCTTGACTATGGGGGATGTATAGGAATATCTGGTCTCTCCCATGTTTTTTAATCACACTATTCATTTTTCTCCATGAAAGCCCTTTCCCCAGCCTTTTACAGAGTAGTATTTCTCATTTCCACTGCATAGTGAGGCTCTGCTCGACTTACCTTGCTTGGAACTGTACTTTTTTGGTTTTCCATTGGTATTAGTTGAGGATGGAACCAAGTTCTTTTGGTATCACCGAGGTTTTGAGCGAGCTGAGCCAATCCTAAGTTGACACGTGAATACTTCAGACCAGTGTAGGGCTGCACAACATGCGGCATCGCAATTATCGCATGTGCAATGAAAGTAACTGCCACTATGAGGCAGACATACGAGCTTTAGCTTTTCTATGACACATACCTAATGCGGTCATTTGAAATGCTTCTGGGAAGAAAACTGTGATTTGAAGTCTGCTAATTACCAGCGAGGTTGGACAGCCTCCATCGCCTTGGCCTAATTAGCTTACCTCAAGTCAATTCCCGTATACTTTGCCTAATTTGCAATCAAGCCATTTATTGAGCCAACTGACTACTCAAAACCAAAATGTGGCCAATGATGATTAAGAAGAGATCATGAGAAGCAGACAGACCTCACCAGGCTGCTGTGTTAGATTGAAAGAGTGTCAATAATCTGAATAAATAGCAGACCTCTGAATTCCAACTCTCGTAGCTTGTCTGTCAGCCTCCTAGAGGCAGTTACTTCTATTACGCTTGCAGTAACCGCAATTCCGCATATCGTGCAGCCCTAGACCAGTAATTGGTCAGCGAGAATCGTCACTGGAATTGGGACTTGCTACTGTATGGCAGCCGCAATTTTCTTATTCACTGAACCTAACACAAATGTTGAACAATGGTAGCCAGCAAAATCACACGATGGTCAGTTCAAGAGGTGTGGATTTCATTCTGTTTGAAGGCCGGTAAAAAGGTCCACTGAGAGGGGAACGTTGCTCAGCTCAGAACACTACTTTCAGTGAGCAGGTACAAACCGCATTAGACAACAAAGTAGGCTACATTAAATTCTAACGCCAGTTCTGAGCAAGTAATATCAAGTGGAGCTAATGCAGCTGTGTGCGGAAACGGCATCATGCAACACTGCAGTAGTGCAGTCCGTAAATATTTGGAAAGTGGTCTTAAATAAGATTTGATGAAACTCCAGTGAATATTTATCAATGGTAATATCCCAAGAATTGAAGTTGAGAGTATACGCTTGAACTGCTTAGAACACTGTCAGAACAAACAAAAGTGACATGCAAAGCAAGCAAAATAATTGCCCGACTGCCAAAATGTAATCTACGCTGGATGAAAGGTATCAGTCGGTACGTTTACATGAACAGTTAAGTTGAGCTACGGTAACAGATCAACTAGGCCATTTAATCGGACTACTGCCCTTGTCCCTGTATAAACCGTTTTATTGACCGAAGCATGTCCATCTCGTCTACAATAGGTGGCGATATGCCCCCTTTCAGCTTCTTTGTGTTGGACCTTTTTCTGGTTGACCTATTACAACCCCAATTCCGAAATAGTTGGCATAAAGAGTAAATTGTGAATAAAATCAAAACGCAATGACTTTCAAATCACACCAGCCAGTATTTTATTCACAGAGATAGAGATAGAACAGATATAACATAGCAAATGTTGAAATTGAGAAATTTTACAATTTTATCCACAAAATTATCTAATTTCAAATTAGCTGGCTGCTACAGGTCTCAAAAAAGTTGCGACGGGGCCTGTTTACCATGGTGTAGCATCTCCTCTTTTTTTTAACACAGAGTGGAGGCATCTGGGCATTAAGGAGACAAGTTTCTTGAATTCAGCCATTGGAATTAGATCCCACTCTAGTTTAATATAGGCTTCCAGCTGCTGGAGAGAATTTGGGTCTCCTTTGACGGACTTTTCATTTAATTATGCGCCAAATGTTCTCAATCGGTGAAAGACCAGGACTTCAGGCAGGCCAGTTCAGCACACGGACTCTTCTACTACGAAGTCATGCTATTGTAATAGCTGCAGTATGTGGTTTTGCATTATCCTGCTGAAATACACTCGGCCTTCCCTGGAATAAATGTCAATCTATTCAATCAGATGTTCAATTGAATATAGGTTGAAAAAGATTTGCAAATCATTGTATTCTGATCTGGAAGTCATTGCATTTTGATTTTATCCACAATTTACACTTCGTCCCAACTATTTCAGAATTGGGGTTGTACATCACAGACCAAACAATCGACAAAAAAGTTAGCTGGCGGCAAACTGGTAGCATGTTGAATGGCAAGAACATGGACAGCTTTACGGCTCTGTACATTTCATACGGGCTGTACACTATATTTTTCGTACAACGGAGATGCACACTATTCCTGGTGGTCATGGCGTTAGCCAAAGCTAGGTGGCAACACCGCTATGCTCTACCTTGTGTCCTCTCTACTACACCCGAGAGCGTTTCCCAAAAACGTTGATGCTAACTAAGATAACAACTAACATAGTTAGTCCATTCACAATCTGTGGATCCAACTACAAGTTAGCTTTTGCGCTTTTGAGAGACACACCCCCAGGCTTCCCGCACATGACAGATGCAGGTCAGGAGTAAAGAATAGTGGGAGTCGTTTTTCCGATGGAAAAGGAAAGGAGGGAAAATTTTCAGTCATTTGATAAATTATGCGGATTAATGGAAGAAGTTATGAGCCCCCTAGCCCTGACTGTTCAAGCACCAGTACCCTTGCAGACGAGGATTCCTTCTGCCCCGTACAAACTTGCTAGTTGGGCAGAGCACAGAGTTGTTGTTAATCAGTTTGGTGTTTACAGGTCCACAAGACTTCTGGGTCAAACCCCGCACATGAACTGTGGAGCATGCACAGAGTGAGTGCATAGTCCAGTTCAGTTTGATTTAGGCGTATACACACTGCAATAATGCAACTAGTAACCGCATTATCTGGGTGTTTTAGTCCGACTATGAGAAATTTGATTTAGTCCGATAACAGTCAGACTAACACGTTTACAGGTATTTTAAAAGTTCGGTTATAGTCAGACTAACACAATAATTAGATTTTTTTCTAACGTCATGTAAACGCGCTAAGTGTGGAATACAAAAATGGGAGAATGTAAAAGTGTATTTCTTGGGCAAAATACGTTACTATTTTTGCTGTTAAGAAATTTAAACGTTTACCGTATTACAGTATGTGCTGTTTATAAAACACAGCTTTACACGTTGTTCCAGTAGGACTATATCCAGTAGGACTATAATTTACACATATTTTCTTGACTAAAATGCATGGCTACTGTTTTAAAACATGTTCTGGATTCTCTGCTATATGAATTAGGCATGCAAAACATGATTAGTATTTAGAAACATTATTCATTTTGCTGCTTTAGTGTCTCCTGCCTTCACATTACATGTGAGCAAGTGCCCCGAATATACAGTATTTTCTAAATAATCAGCTGAGGGGGGTTTTCCTCTTTAAAAGCCATATTGAGCTGTGTGGCTTGGCTCTGCCCGATATTCTCTGGGGCAGAAGGTAGCCAGCCGTTCAGCTGTATTCTCAGAGTGAGAATCAAGAAGCCTGCTGGGGAAGGGAAACTAACTCCTCTGACTGACTTTAACTTTTAATAGTTCAACTTTGAGAAATGTCATTGATCATTTTTTAGCCTTTAATCAAATGGTGGAAAATAATTTTTCACCTATTTAAGCAGAGGAAGATAAAATAATTGTTAATTAAAGATTGTTGAATTGGTCGGGCCAACACTGATCCACTGGATCAAAGCTGGAGCCGATGATTGGAAGACTGTCAGGTCAATTATCCGAGGCACACTGTAAAACTGCCTGTTTGTCCCTGTCATGGCCATAACATGCTCAAGAGTTTTTTCAACTGCAAGGTTTCTGCCAGGAATCTGGGCAGCTGATGCCCTTCAAAGCCAATTTGTTTCACCGAGCCAGGGACAAGAACTGAGCCTTACCCCGTTCTGCATGTGTGGGAGAGGTGCGCGAGTCATATCAAACAGGGGCCACATAGTTTGTTTGCCTTTGTTCAGTCTGTGTTTCTTTCCTAAGAAAACTGTTTCCTTTTGAGGTTTCCTGTCTGCTTGGGTTTCAGTTTCAGCGAAATCATATTTTATCCACCAGATCTCAGCCCAAAGGACAAACAGAGGACATTATTCACCTTTCGATTAACTTTCATCTTGTTGACTGACCAAATTCACATAGTTTTCTGGCTTGTCAGAGTTGAGTTTTGCAAAATGTTGCATTAAAGATGCTGTTTGCGTCCTTTTTTCCTGTCTCTAATTAATATCACAGTCTCTCTTCCCTTCAGAATATTCCCCCCAGATTATGTCTTTGTATCTTCCAGCTGGTTATAAATCACACAGCCTGAACGTTATCACATGCTACTGGGTTCCAATGACTCTGTCCCTGGCTCATTTGAAGCAATTTGGAAAATGTCCAAAGGAGGGGAATGTAATTTTATTTTAATTAATTTATATTTTCTGCAGGGGATATCAGGGTCTAATATCAATTATCTTTTACACTGTGCTGATGCTTAAACACCGAGAGATATTCAATGATTGAGGAAAAAATAAGATTTGATTGAAATGTTAAAATTTGACGAATGCAGTGTAGATTTATATACTTTAGACATCATTCCAATATGCACTTACATAAACAGCAGTTAGTCACCACACTGGCTGTATCTCTTTAGTTGGCAGATAACCTTACAATGTCAGTAAAAGTGCTGCACCAAACCCAGCCTGCTACAAGTGCTGCACCAAACCCTACCAAATAGCCTGCTACATGGTTCTCTTGTTCTTCTGAGTGGATGCTGAAGTGATTCAAACTTAGAGATTCTCGCCTCTTTAATAAATTAGCATGTATCCTCGGGAAATTTGTTGCCAATATTTTGATGCATGCCTCTATGTGATCGATGGAATGAGGGGTCTTTTTTTTTATACTGTTGAAAAACTAGTCACTGCACCGTCACACATTGACCCTTCAGCTTGATGAAAAGCAGGAGGGCGGATACTGGAGCAGCATTCAGGTGCCGCCATGTTGCACAATTCGGAGTCAGAGCCTGTGCAGTACATGCACTGAGTCAAAGTCGTGCACTAATCACCTGAGATGTAGTGATGTAACCTATTCTTTATTCACTCTCCACTGTCCAAATAGAGAATTTAACTGGTGCAACCAAATACAGTTAGATGAAGAAAAAGCAAAAATCATGTATACATTTTCTAGAGGAAAATAAATTGGCTTTGAATTTTTACATTAACATTATACACATATAATATACACAACATATACGCTGACTGGAAGGGAGATTGGGGTCTTTTTGATGTTGTTGCCGGTAAACTCCTGTGTATGCTGGTTTTCATGCCAGCCACACTTGAAATTCCAGGATTTGTAAAAAAAATAAATAAATAAACAAAAAAATAAATAAATAAAGCAAACAACTTTAATTAATTGGTCAGATTTAGTGATTCATTGGATTACTTTATTTCCTCATCCACATTATGCCAATATAGTTTTTTAATGCCACAAAGATTGCCAATTTTATATTATGCTTTGTCGTACAAGCGCTTGAACAGTTAAAATATCAGCCTCAGAATCAGAACCTGAACAGTTAACATCTCAGAATCAAAGCCTTAATGGTTAATATCTCAGTATCACAGCCTGAGCAGTTAACATCTCAGCATCAGAGCCTGAACCGTAATATCCGCTTCAGAGCCTAAGCAGTTACTGTCTGAGAATCAGAGCCTATGCAGTTAATATCTCAGAATCAGAGCCTCAGCAGTAAACATCTCTGTATCAGAGTAACAACAGTAAACATCTCAGAATCAGAGCCTGTACAGGTAATATCTCAGAATCAAATCCTGAAGGGCTAATATCTCAGTATCAAAGTCTGAACAGTTAATATCTCTGTGTCAGAGCCTGACCGGTTAATATCTCAGAATCAAAGCCTGAACGGTTAATAATTCTGTATCAGAGCCTGTATGGTTAATATCTCAGCTTGCGCATCCGTGGAGCTGCAGGCGGCTCAGAGACACTCTGAATGGACAGATGGAGCCATGCAGAAGCCATCAACTTTAGCTGCTGCCCTGAAAATGTCTTTTTGTTTGCTTTTGCACTCAACCCAGCGGGAGAACTTGTAAGCTTTGGGAAACAAGCAGCACTCAGCTCCAGTTTAAAGGGGCACTCCTCTCCTCTCTTCCAAGTGTCCCCTTCTGGGGGAGGGGCAGCATTTTTTCACTTGTTCACTGTAGCTATGGTCACCAGTGTTTGTTGGACCACTCTGTTTTGTGGCAACAAATTTTGGCACATTTTCACATTGATTTGGTGGTTTCCATAGTAACACGTTTTTGTTGCCATGACAATAGCAAGCAAGATGTTAGCACTTCTTGCTTCTGAATAGTTTTGTGAAGTGATTTTTTTTACGTCATCACTCGTTCTGTGATCTTATTATCTGTAAAAAGGGGGAGGTTACAATGTTTTCATATATTGTTTGGATTGTGATAAACGTAAATTGCTCATGAGATGACTGAAAAAGAGGAGTCACAGCGAGGCTTTACCACATTCCTATGGCCTGTCAACAACTGGGTGATTTTATCAAGTCAGGATGGACCAGAATTACTGAAAAAAATTACTGGTACTTATTTAGGAGAAATCAATAAAATTATGAAAAAGTGTCAAAGCTGCAGATTGATTTTATATTACCGTCGAATATCAGACTAAACAAAATCCATGACTGTCAATAAAATATTCATGGAAATGTATATAGTCAGATTAATATGCTCCTGCAGATGGAAGATGGATATTGCTGTAAGTTGAGCAACAGATCCCTCAGTCTGCATCAGGAATATTCATTATTCCTGCACGTCATATTGCTCTTCAAATAAAAAAATATGGCAGATGTAGCATTATTTTGGTTTTTATGTTGTTAAAAAAAAAAGATAAATTGAAGGTCAACTGAAAGATTAAAAAGTGCAAAGAAGGAATTTAAATGCAACAGGTTTATTTCAAATAGAATCACTCAGTCATGATATGTTTGAATACTTGTTGTTGTTTGTTGTTGTTTTGCAAACAGGGTGAGACGCATGTGCCTGTTAGGCAGTTTCACTGTAATCTTGCTCACTTAAACTAGACCAAATAACTAATTAAGCTACATGCACTGTACACATACTTTTTTATGTGCTCTGTCTGTGGCCAGCTTGATAGGAGAATGAACCGTATGCTTCTTCGCAACGTGCAATGTCCATCATCCATGTGACTTCTCCTTCTGAATAGCCAACAACCTTGCAACAGTAACACTGAAATTGCGAGGCTGGTGTAGACTTCTCACATGGAATTTTTGGCTGAAGTGGTAATTTTGCATATTCCAGAAGTGCCAAATGAAGGAATATTGTGAAAAAATTTTTTTTTAAATCAGCAGATTGAAATAGCCCTTTGATATACCTCGAACAATGCCTGCCTCACAGCTTGCTGTTAGGGCATTTGGGCTTATGTTTTTGAAAATTCTTTTGACCTAGTCCATAGCATTGCATAAATTATATGCACCATCTGTGTCTGTGGATATTGCAAGGTTTTCTAAAAGACTTGATAATGAGTATCATCAGGGAAATGGTCTTGTAAACCAGTAGTGAGATTTTGAGTGGGCCATACTGAGGCATCATTCAGCCACAGTGATTTTGCCATATTTCATTAACATAACTGTTGCCCAGTAATATTTCGAGAAGAGCTGATCAGCACCCAGTCAGAGAGCGCACCAGATTGGGAAAAAATGTTTAATTATTCAAAAATGCAGTGCTGTGGTTTTCTGAACATACTTTGCAAATTATATAACTATAGGAATTACAAAGTGCGATGATACAACCATGAAAAATAAATGTCTTAAATATAACTTTAGATTAATTTTTTAAAATCATATTTTCATATGAATTTTTAAAAGAATGAATACAATTAGAATTCTGTGGACGAGCCTTCCTCTTGAGCTTTAAATATCGGTCCTCTACTGTAAGTCCAAAGAATTCCAGCAAACCTATTGTATCAGTTTTACAAGCCATGAAAAATGCAAAGAGCTTGACAAATAAATGCGATCCAGCTGGCTGTGGCCCCACCATTAATCTTATGTAGTTAAAAATGGCTCGATGTGGTTTAGTTATCCTGGAACACTTTCTGTTCTCTGTCAGAGTCAAACTTGTCATGATGTAGCAGACAAGCCATTGCTGGAGCTTGTGGTGGGTTGCTGTGGAGGTTCTAATGAGAGGTTGTTCTCCATGTTCAGTCGACGGAAAGAAATATAATTTACTCAGTTCAATCACACAGTCATCAGAGGATGTTTTCATCCAGGTATAACATTTTAAAGGCCATATTTTGCGAAAAATGGTAACCTCTTCAACTCTGTGATCCCATGTGTGGGTTTGTAAAATCCTGCAGCTTTAATTATATTCGAGAGGAGTACCCAAGTTCTTCAAAGATCCTGGATACATCCTGCTGAATTATATAGAAATGCATATGAAATGACGCCCAAGCTCTAGATTTGTTTTTCATTTGATTTAATACAGCAAAAAAAAAACATGGCTTCCTATTTAACTCAAAGTCAAAACTTATTGTCATATTGTCTTATAATATAAAAAAAAGCTTTTTCTAACCTTCTTCTTAACGAGGAAATTCAAGTGAAATTGGAGTTTGAGAGGTTAACAAAAGTACACTGTTGTATAGTTTAATCTAGTGCCCCTGATGGACCCTGTACCGTAAGCCTTACCATGTAGGAAAGAGGGTGGAGGGTTCAGGGCTTGTTGTCTTATGCCATGTGACAGGGACGTTTTTGGAGAAGAGGGCTTCAAGGCAGCGAAGGTGACAAAGGACCCCACCCAACAGCCAACTTCACGCACCTCCAAGGCTGTATCTCCTGTCCTACAGCCTACTCCACACACCTCACAGTCAGCTCCACGAGAGCTAATTCCTGGTGAGACAACAAAAGAGTCCTTTCATTTTTCAGAAGCTGCATGTTCTGTCAACATTACTAACACTGTTTCCTGTCCATACTGCACAGAGACCACTGAATTTTTAGTGTCAAGTCTCATCCTAGCACTCTTACCTTGTCCAAAGTAACAGCAGACAAAGCCCAGGAAAAGGAGGCTGAGTCAGTGGCTGTGGTTACATCCTCACCCTCTAAAGGAGCTCTGAGGGAAAAGTACAATGACAAGAAAATGGTGAAGAAGCCCCAGGCAAATAGTAAGATGCTTGGAAAGAAGAAGACCCTAGAAGATGATGGTGCTGATATATATATATATATAATATTTTTTCAAGTGTAATATGTCGTTGGAAAGGGCTGATTGAGCTCTTTCCAATGATGCCTAAAACATGCATTCATTTCCACGGGTGAATGAGCAGCAATGCATCTTTTGAAGGGCACCCAGATCCTTACTGTACCAGATGTTGTGTTCTTCATTACGAAGAACTGGGAAGAGAAATCAAACAAAAAGATTGATGAAGATTACTCATTTATTCAGTGAAATGTTCCCCAGAGTAAATTCATGGCCCTGGCCCCTCAACATGACCGCCCTCCTGAGATGCAGCAAGTCTTCCCTGGGCAACAGAATGGAGTGTTCCGTCGGGTCTGGTGGGCACAGGATGGAGCCCCTGCCCACAGATTGCGAGCACTTAGACAGCGTCCGGCTGAATTGTTTGGAGAACGCGTAGTTGCTCTTTACCTTCCTGTGGAATGGCCTCCAAGGTCCCCAGATCTTACCCCCGTGACCTCTTCCTGTGGGGTTATCTGAAAGATAAGGTTTTCACCACACCTTCAGCAAATCTGGATGCTTTAAGGCAGAGGATCACATAGGCAGTTGATAACTTGCGCCATGATCACCAAATGATCCAACGAGCCGTCCGCGACATGGTCAGACGATGGCAGCTATGCATTGATAGGGAGGGCGGTCATGTTGAGGGGCCAGGGCCATGAATTTACTCTGGGGAACATTTCACTGAATAAATGAGTAATCTTCATCAATCTTTTTGTTTGATTTCTCTTCCCAATTCTTCGTAATGAACACAACATTTGGTACAGTAAGGATCTGGGTGCCCTTCAAAAGATGCATTGCTGCTCATTCACCCGTGGAAATGAATGCATGCTCTAGGCATCTTTGGAAAGAGCTCAATCAGCCCTTTCCAACGACATATAACTCTTAAAAAATATTACGTTTTTTTCATAAAAAATTATGATTTTATTTGGGTATACTTTTTTTAAAACACTCTGTAGTTTATAAGATGATTGGCTTTTTGCTTGTTCCAAGCAGAGTTGAAAACTTCTCGGTTCTTCTCCAGACTGACTGTTACTTGTGTCTATCCCTCCAAGTCACTGCAGACAGCAATGATGATGTTGACATCAGGGTTCTATATCATCTTTATCAACTTTTTTCAATTAAATGCAAACATGTATTAATTAAACTTTTCTTACTTTTTATTTTCAGCAACTTTAATGTGGAAAACAAAAAGTTAACATCTAAAGCAGATTTAAATGTTAAAAAGTGCAGGGTGTCTAAGACTTCTGCACGGTACTGTATATATATATGCGTAGTTTTTATTTGGGTGTTTAATCAAAGTAGAAAAGATACTGGACCTTTAGAGTTACCCTTTAAAGACCAACACACAGATTAGAGACCCCAGTGCTGGAATGTGTAGGTGTAACGCCACGCATCCAGCCCTCTAACTCACCGGCCTATTAAGACTTGGACCGCTTTCCACGCTTTTAATCATTGTCTACATCTGTTCCCTATTGCCTACCTGCAATAGCATGTCTCTATATAAAGTAGAGCTTCGCACTCATTCAATGTGAAGTCTCGTGAGCCTAACAAACCTGTTGTTTCACCATAGTCTGGTTTAGATTTAGGTGCCGCATATTCGCAGGTCTTTGTAAAACTCTCTACTTAAGTGATGTACATTATGTTTTATGTTCATCTCATCTCTTTTTGCAACCAGGAACCTCATTTCCTTGTTTATTTACAGTATATCTGTAATACTTAAGCACTGTTTCCTTCATCACAGTTATCTGCATTACTAATATTATTATCCAGGAACCTCGTTTCCTTGTTCCTTTGTACTTTGTTTTACTTTACCTTCCTGCTTTGCCGAGGAGGCATAATAAAAGGCATCTTCGCACCTGAGTCAAGTTCTTACCGCTCCTGTTCTCTGTGCACTATCAACTGGTGCACAGAGCAAACCCTTACAGCAGGAAATGTGTAGGAAAGTAATTCTGGAGCTAAATTCTAATTGAATAAGTACAGTGACTTCTGGAATTGTTTTTGTGTGATAGTTTTGATACTGAAGAGGTTGTCATTTTTTGTTCATATGAAAATGGACCACAGTTATGAGCCTGCTGGGCATCAGAAAGACTAGGACAGGGCTCTCTGCTAACATTTTTTCCAAGTACATATGCTCCTCTAAGTTTATTAAGTTAAGGGCAAAGGAATTTAGAAGCATATTCAAAGAACTTTAGGAGAATGTTGCATGCAAATACACCATGCATACAAGCATGAGTAATTGTATTTAAAAGATCCTGGGTTCAAGACCTTGCTGAGGCCTTTCTGTATTGTCCTGGCTTGTTGCCTGGCAATGAGCAATGGGGGAGTGCCAAACTACAGTCAGAATTTGGGCATATTAGTGCTCTCCTCTCAGACTTTACAAGATCTGTAGTATTTTAGCTGGAAAAAGTTACCGATTTTATATGTCCAAGTGCAATGTTTGAATTTTGTCCAGTCACAGAATGTAAAAATTGTGCTCGGGTCTGCGGATAGACCGTTGTCTATATAATTCCTTACACTTCATGTTAGCAAAGGTATTACAAGCCGCATTTCCCTCAAACACTTTCAGCATAGTACCCTTTGAACTGGTATGGAACCTCTATGGACCAGTGTTTAAACCCTGGATCTAATTTGCATTTCCACCGCAGACAGGACACTTAAATGTAGACGAGGATGCTACCAGAAGGTGATAGCCCTGTCATTCACGTCCTTAGTCCGGCAAGTGGGAAGATTCTCTCTAGACCAATCAACAGACTGCGGAGTTTCTAGCTCCACCAGTAGCGGCTCTAGACCCGGGAATGGCGGGGCGCAGACACGTCCCTTTATGACGATTAGTCCTGGGTAGTTCGCAATCATTTTCCTTTACTGACACGTTTTCCAATTATCGTACTTGGCAACTTAAGACACG